>JALAZF010000416.1:4705000-5305000 GCA_022829125.1 Lathyrus tuberosus
CTCTGACACAGTTGATCCCTTCATTCAGGCGTACTGGGTTAGAAGGAGTACTTTGATTCCGTACTTTGAGGTTCGATTACTTCTGGAGAAGCGATTGATATTCTTTTGATGTTCAACAGTCAAAAGAAATTGCCATCTTTATTTTAAAGCAGAAAAAGTTTTAATAAGTAAATTCATTTTTGTTTTATTTCAAGAATCGTTAATCATGTTAACAACGTCGTTCTGTAAAGCTAAAACAAATAAGAATTACAAACAAAAGCACAAGGGCTCAAATTTTATTGATAAGATGGAGATCAGCCAAAAGCGTGATTCCATTGAGTATTTACAAAGTTTGAAAATGGTAATTTACAGGGAAAAAGGCTACGTTGAAACATAATGACCACTATCCTTCTACCAACTTTGAATTCGGGGCATCCTGAGCTTCTGTCGAAGATGACCTTGACTGGAGTTTTCCTCCGATGGATGGTGTAACTGCTGCTGCTGCTGAGGGACTAGCCTCTGTTGAACATAGTTACTTGCCATTATCCCTAATTTTTGCCTGGATTGTACTATGATGTTTTCAATCCATCGGGATGATTTTTTTTATTTTGTCTCTAACTTTTGCCTGGACCGCCCTTTCGGGTTTTCAATCCACCGAGACGTTTTTTTTAGGCGACGTATTTCTTAACTACATCAACATTCGTGGGGTAGGCAAATTCCTTTCCGTCCATGGCTGCAAGTCTCAAGGCGCCGCCTGAGAAAGCTTTCGTGACCACATAAGGGCCATCATAATTCGGAGTCCACTTGCCCCGAGAATCAGTGAGAAACGATTGTATCTTCTTAAGCACGAGGTCCCCTTTTCTGAAGATGCGAGGTCAGACCTTTATGTCGAATGCCCTCTTCATTCTTTGCTGATACAACTGACCGTGGCATAGTGCCGTGATTCGTTTCTCCTCGATCAGATTTAGTTCGTCGTGTCAACTTTGACACCATTCAGCTTCTGTAAGCTTAGCTTCCATTAATACTCGGATTGACGGGATCTCTACTTCTATGGGGAGCACTGCCTCCATGCCATATACTAGAGAGAAAGGGGTGGCCCCTGTTGAAGAGCAGGCAGATATGCGATAACCGTGAAGAGCAAAGGGTAGCATGTCGTGCCAATCTTTGTAGGTTACAACCATCTTTTGAACGGTCTTCTTGATGTTCTTGTTAGTCGCTTCTACCGCTTCGTTCATCTTGGGTCGGTAGGGAGATGAGTTATGGTGTTCGATCTTGAACTCTACGCACAAATCTTTCATCATCTTATTGTTCAAGTTGGATCCATTATCTGTAATGATGTCGCTCGGGACACCATAACGGTAAATGATATTGTTTTTGATAAATCAGACCACCACTTGTCGGATTACATTGGCGAATGATGCTGCTTCGACCCACTTGGTGAAGTAATCAATGGCTACTAGGATGAACCGATGTCCGTTTGAAGCCTTGGGCTCAATCATGCCAATCATGTCGATCGCCCATATGGAAAAAGGCCACGGGGAAGAAAGAACTTTGAGATGTGATGGCGGTACATGAATTTTGTCGGAGTATATTTGACACTTGTGACACCTCCTCACGTAGTTGTAGCAGTCGGATTCCATGGTCAACCAATAGTACCCTGCTCTCAGAATTTTTCTCGCCATTGTGTGTCCGTTGGCATGAGTGCCAAAGGATCCTTCATGAATTTCCTTCATAAGCATGTCTGCTTCTGGTCTGTCTACGCATCGGAGCAAGACCATGTCAAAATTTCTCTTATAAAGAGTGTCACCGCTCAGGAAGAAGTTTCCAGCCAATCTTCTGAGGGTTTTCCTGTCTTTTCTGAGTGCCCCAAATGGGTACTCTTGTTTCTGAAGGAAGCATTTGATATCGTGATACCAAGGTTTGTCGTCTATGACTGCTTCGATCGTGAAGATGTAAGCGGGCCGTTCAAGGCGCATTATGTCGATCTTAGGTAGGTCATTCCATTGACCTACACTAATCATGGAAGAGAGAGTGGCTAATGCATCAGCCATGTGATTCTCATCATGAGGGATATGATGAAACTCAACTCTGTCGAAGAAGGGTAGCAACCTTCTTGCGTAGTCTTTGTAAGGAATCAGTCCTGATTGGTATGTGTTCCAATCTCCTTTTATCTGATTGATAACCAGGGCTGAGTCGCCGTATACGTCCAAGTTTTTGATCCTTAAATCAATTGCTTCTTCGAGACCCATAATACAAGCTTCGTATTCGGCCTCGTTGTTCGTACATTTGAATGTAAGTCTGGTAGTGAAAGGAATGTGGGTACCCTGAGGGGTAACAATGATTGCCCCAATTCCGTTTCCATAATGATTAACTGCTCCGTCAAAGATTAGTCCCCATTGGGAACCTAGTTCTGGCCCTTCACTGGGTAGCGGTTCATCGCAATCTTTCATTTTTAGATACATGACATCTTCATCTGGGAAGTCAAACCCGATTGATTCCTGATCGTCAATCGGTTCATGAGCCAAATGATCGGCTAAAATACTCCCCTTAACGGCTTTCTGAGCGTGGTACTCTATGTCATATTCTGATAACAGCATCTTCCAATGGGCAATCCTTCCCGTAAGAGCAGGTTTTTCGAAAACATACTTGATTGGATCCATTTCGGAGATTAACCAAGTAGTGTGATGAATCATGTATTGGCGAAGACGTTTGGCTATCTAAGCCAAAGCACAACAAGTTTTCTCAAGCATCGTGTACTGAGTTTCGCAGTCGGTGAATTTCTTGCTTAGATAGTAGATGGCAGTCTCTTTCCTTTTGGTTTCGTCTTGTTGGCCAAGTACACATTCCATTGAGTCCTCTAGAACCGTGAGGTAAATGATCAGTGGTCTTCCTTCCACTAGAGGTGATAGAATCAGAGGATTCAACAGATATTTCTTGATATTGTCGAAGGCGGTTTGGCAATCTTCTGTCCAAACGCAATCCTGGTTCTTTTTGAGTAATTTGAAAATCGGCGCACACGTCGCGGTCATGAGGAATATGAATCTGGAGATGTAGTTCAAACGTCCCAAGAATCCTCTGACTTGTTTTTCAGTTTTCGGAGAAGGCATTTCTTGAATGGCCTTGACCTTGTTAGGATCAACCTCAATTCCTTTTTGGCTGACGATGAACCCTAGTAGTTTCCCTGAACGAACACCGAAGGTGCACTTGTTGGGATTCAAGCGGAGCTTGAATTTTCTTAGACGTTCGAACAATTTTGACAGATGTTCAACGTGCTCACTCTCTATTTTTGATTTTGTAATCATATCATCAACATATACCTCGATTTCCTTATGTATCATGTCATGAAACAGAGTAGTCATGGCCCTTTGATAGGTTGCCTCGACGTTCTTCAAACCGAACGGCATTACCTTGTAACAAAAGGTACCCCATGGGGGTGATGAACGAAGTTTTCTCCATGTCTTTCGGAGCCATTTTGATCTGGTTATAGCCCGAGAATCCATCCATGAAGGAGAATACTTTGAACTTTGCTGTACTGTCTACCAGCATGTCAATGTGTGGTAAAGGAATGTCGTCCTTTAGACTTGCCTTGTTCAGATCTCTATAATCAACACACATTCTGACCTTTCCGTCCTTTTTGGGAACGGGTACGATGTTGGCTAACCATTGAGGATATTCCGACGTAGCTAGGAAACCCGCGTCAATCTGTTTCTGTACCTCCTCTTTGATTTTGATGGCCATGTCCGGGTGAGTGCGTCTCAACCTTTGCTTTACTGGCGGACATTCCGATCTTAACGGTAAGTGATGTTCCACGATGATGGTATCCAACCCTGGCATATCCTGATAGGAATAAGCGAATACATCGGGAAATTCTTTGAGAAGATTTATCAAACTCTCTTTGGCAGTTGGACTGAGCAGGGCCCCAAGCCTGATTTCTTTTCTCTCTTTTTCTGAACCCAAGTTTACCGTTTCCAACGGTTCTTTGTGAGGTTCAATGGACCTTTCCTCTTGTCTGAGTAGTCGAGAGATCTCTTCTAGAATTTTGTCGTCATTTTCTTCTTCAGCCCCAAATACCGGGAACTCAAAGTTGGGAGAAGGCATCGGATCGTATGTTTCAACGGGGTTTAAAACAAGCAATCTGCATGACGTGATGATTCGTGTTTAGAAGAGATAGAGAAAATGCAAGTGTGTGCAGTGTATTTTTTTTACTGTTTGTTTTTATTATTACATGTTTTTTAGGATTACCATTTTCTGAAAAAGCAAAAAGAGAAAACAACAATTAATGCATAAATTACAGAACGACGTTATTTTATTTATGATCAGTCGATTCTTGAAACTACAGCCCTATAAAATAAAACTCTGTCGCTTTGGGCAAAGCGAAGAGGGAAAATTTACAGAAAGTGAGCCCTATCAAAACATCCGTTTCACCTGGGCAGGGTGAAAGGTTAAAGATGGAAATTACTTTTACTGATGAACGATCCTCGGAATCTCGACGGCAACCCATTGGCGGCGAACTCCTCGGTGAATCACAAAGTCGGGCATCTTCCTTGATTTGTCTTTAGAAATAACGCTGATTTCTGGCAGAGCGGGATCATTGGAATCTGTCTCCCAAGCAGAGTTGTCGTAGGAGAATTCCTCAGTTGCATTATGCATAGCATTTGTGCTCTCAGCTATATTTCCCCATCCAGTTGGATGGATATCTTCGAGCCCGATGCGAGAGCTTTCGGGAGCAGTGTACTTGACCATATAGTCATATTTCCCACTCGGTTGTCCCAAGGTGTCCCAAACTTCTTTGGAACTGGAGGAGTCATCTCCCTCGATGACGTTGACCTCGGGAAATGCATAGTTAATGAATTCTAGTCTTGCAAACGTTGCGAATTCATCTTCATGTTGAGTAGTTTCTGAATGATCTGAGTGTTGATCCCATGACATGGTGGGGACACAGGTATTCTGTTCAATGACGGTCAGCTGATTTTCATTGTTCAGCTGACTCTCTTGCCCCAAGTTTCCTGGGTAAGGTTGCCATATTGGCAGACCATCCATTGGCCCATAGTAGTTGTAGTCAAAGTTGTCTTTCATCGGAGTGTCTTCCTCTAATGAATTCGGCGGAGCACGACATCCTTCCGGATCACAATCTCCGTATATCATTTCGACATCTGACCGTGGTATAAATCTCGGACTCTGTACGGGATAGCAAAATGGTATAGGCACTTCTTCCTGAGACATATAACCGTCCTCGTTAAGGTAGGACTTCCATTCTTCATCCGTGTCAGAGGGATCTTCTTCATTTATAGCATGTACTGCTTGAGACACTGGGTGGAGGAAACCTCCACTGTGGAAGAAGTTTTGAAGGGGATGAAGACTGTCATCGTTGGCAGCTGTCTGGGTACAGGTTGCAGAAAAACCAAGACCCTTCTTTGTTGTATTGCTAGTAGGAATGACAAGTTGTCCCCATCCGGTTGTATCGGTACTCTTGACCGCTTTGATAGCATTGTTGTATGAAGAAATCGAGGTTCCTCCTTTGAACTGATTGTCCTTGCCCACCGACAGTGCTTGGAACTGAGTTCTAATAACCTCCTCGGGTTCTATACCAGCAGATGATGACAAGTTACTCACCAGCAAGGCCTGCTCCCCACAAACTGTGACAAGTTGATCGTTCTGAATGAACTTTAGCTTTTGGTGGAGGGTTGAAGTAACTGTTCTAGCCTGATGTATCCAAGGTCTTCCTAATAAACAACTGTATGTTGCCCGGATGTCCATGACCTGGAAAGTGACTTGGAAAGTGTGAGGACCGATAGTTATGGGAAGATCAACTTCATCGATAACTGTTTTTCTGGATCCGTCGAACGCTTTGACGACGACCTTGCTGATTCTCATCGGAGGGCCCTTGAATGATAATTGCATCAAATTGGACTTCGGCATAACATTCAGGGCTGACCCTGTGTCTACCAGTACGCTGGCTAAAGCATCGTCCTGGAAGTTAACTGTAATGTTGAGCGCCATGTTATGACGGCGACCCTCTTCGGGTAATTCCTCATCACTAAATCCCAAGTGATTGCAGGAAGTGATGTTAGAGACAATGCTATCGAACTGTCTGATTGTTACATCTTGTTCCACAAAGGCTTGCTCCAAGACTTTCTGTAGAGCCTCCCTGTGGGCTTCTGAACTGAGTAACAGTGATAATACCAAGATCTTTGAAGGAGTCTGTAACAGTTGATCAACAATGTTGTATTCACTCCTTTGGAAGAGCTTCAGCATCTCATCATTATTTTTTGAAAGGTCGGGATTACTGGATTGACCGACTGATAGATCAGGAGCTTCCGTCTGAAGTTCCTTTTCCTTGTTAGACTCTCCAACTCCTCGGTTGAAGATTCGACCACTCCATGTTACACGACTGATGTCTGCAATATTCACGACGGAGGGTAATGGGATTTCCTTTCCATTTTCAACTGTCGTTGCACCATATTTGTAAGGGATAGCCTTAGTTGATTCATACGGTAGTGGTCCCGGTAGATAGATGACTATGGGAGCCCTCTGATTTTTCTGACCATCGTAAGTAATCTCGATCCGTTCCCGGTTGGGAACTTTAGATTCGTCAAGTAGAGGGATGATGGCAAAAACATCCCTGGTATGGTGATGACCAGAGATTGTGACAACATCCTCGACTTGCTCGGCAAGGTAGTTCGGCGTCCAGTTGATGGGTCCAGAACCCGGATATGGACGAATCTCTCCATGATCCACCTGACCCTAAAGAGCTGCTCTCACAAGGTAACACCCTTGGTTATTTTCCGAACAGACACTACAACGATCGTAATTGTGTGGTGGCACCTGGCCACACCCACTTTGAATACAATGTAACCTCACTAGGTTAGCTTCCACAGATCGGACATCCTGACTTTGACGACGAGTAGGATTTCAGTTACTGATACTAATTTGCTGAGTATCTTCATCCATATAGATTGGCATCCACCAGTGATTTAACAAGTGCTAAAGTGCCTCCTGGACAAGGGTACAACCTCGATCATTTTCGCAACCTGCTTTACAGCTTTGATAGTCATGTGATATTAAGAATCCGAGTCGGACCTGCTCAGCATGTAACTCTACCAGGTTGGTATTCATCACGCGAATATCAAAGATCTAAACCATGTTGATCTGATAAGGATTCCTATAATGGTTGTCTTGGATCCATCCAAGATCCATCTGACGCTGGAGGGTCTCCCGTATGAAAGAGCATCCTTGTTTGTTTACCGAGCAAGTCAGACAGGAACTGTAATCGTGCCGCGGCAGATTATGATACTGGCTTTGCCTTGAATGCATTGCCACCAAGTTGACATTCATTGCACGGATATCGTGGTTTTGAATGATGTTGGAGTTCGTGTAGACCATGTTAACTCCACGAACTCGGTGCTCTTGGATCCATCCGAGATCCATCTGTTCCTGTAGAGCCGCTTGCACTACAGAACATCCTTGATTGTTTTTAGAGCAAACATCACACGGGTGATAATTATGAGGTGGCACATGGCCATATCCACTCTGTCTATAATGCATCTTGACCAGATTGGCTTTCAACAAGAGTACATTGTGAATTTGATAGACATCGTTAGTCTCTCCTTCTATCAAATTGACTGCAGCCTTCTCATGTTGAGGCAGCGGGTTCGTAAGAACATTGGGATTCGTATCCTTGAAAGATAAGAGCCCGCTCCTAACAAGCTTTTGCATGTCGGACTTGAAATTGAGGCAAGTCTCTATGTTATGCCCTGATCCTCCTTGATGATAAGGGCATGTCTGATCCACCTTAAACCAAAAAGGCAGATTTTCTGGTACTGTAAGAGGAGATTTAGTCTGAATGTGCCCCTTAGCCAGTAGTAATGGAAACAGCTCTGCGTACGACAAGGGTATAGGATCAAATCCTGGTGGCCGTGTTGTACGGTTGTTGTTGTATGGAGGACGAGCCTGCGGAAGAGGCTGTTGTGTCCTTGGCTGGTCAGGTTGGCTCTGCGCAACCTGAGGTTGATACGTAGGAATAGACGCAGGGTTGATAGCAGGAGTCACAGCTGCTACCGGTTGATAACGTCGCCTTTGCTTTCCGAGAGAGATATTCCCAATATCTTGCTCTTTTTTCTTAGGGAGAGTACTAACGTATTTTTTAGTACCGCTCGTCGATCCAGTGTCTTTTACCAAACGTCCTTCTCGGACGGCTTCCTCAAGACGTACGCCCATGCCGACCATCTCGGTGAAATCACTGGGCGCACTGGCAACCATTCGGTCATAGTAAAATGAGCTTAAGGTCTTTAAAAAGATCTTTGTCATCTCTTTTTCCTCAAGAGGTGGACAAATTTGAGCAGCAATTTCACGCCACCTTTGAGCATACTCCTTAAAGGTTTCCTTGTCCTTTTGCGACATCGATCTGAGTTGATCTCTGTCGGGTGCCATGTCCAAATTGTATTTGTATTGTTGGACAAAGGCGGTTCCAAGATCTCTGAATGTGCTGATCGTGGCACGGTTTAAACCCATGTACCATTTGAGTGCGGCACCGGTTAAACTATCCTAAAAGTAGTGAATCAGTAGGTCCTGATTCTCTGTATGAGCTGACATTCATCGAGCGTACATCACCAGATGGCTCTGAGGGCAAGAGTTACCCTTGTACTTTTCAAAGTCGGGCACTTGAAATTTGTGCGGGACTTTCACATTTGGGACCAAGCAGAGATCTGCGGCGTCCTTTCCAAATAGATCCTGACCGCGAATGGCTTGCAGTTCCTTCTGCATTTCCAAGAACTGCTCCTGGAATTCCTCCATTCTGTCAAACATAGTTTCCTTCTTACCAGAAGGTGTCTGTGGAATCTGTTCTTCCGGGACAGTGTGCACCACAGGGGGTGGTACCGTGACTACGGCAGTGAGTCTTGGCGTTTCCTGAAGTTTGTAACCTTCAGGAGTCTTCAGTATGCCCCTGGCATCTTCGCTTTCCCGAAGTTTGTAACCTTCAGGCCCAGCGGCTTCTGTTGTGATTCCCTGATCTTCAGTGATCCGCGGAACATATCCTCCCGGGATATAGTTGACAGGCATGCCCCATGGACGATCTTTCGGCATCTGATACCTAGGATCATACTTCTCCACTATGGGCGTTGAGGTGATCTCTGAGATCACAGTTCTTTGTAGCTGAGCTTCCGCCATGGCTTGCATGTTGTTATGAAGCTTTCTCATATCCTCTCTCAGAGCGTCGATCTCTTCCTTCAACTCTCTGTTTTCTTCCTCAAGATCATCCATCTTTTTCTGACGATTGGCCCGAGTATTATATGAATGAGACAGTTTGACTCTAGAATCGGGACACAAACGTGAGATTCGTAGGTAAGAAGAATACGCGATGTGAGAATGATGAATGCAATGATTATATTAATTGTTTAAGGTTTAATCAAAATAAACTTTGACAATTAGATTGCAAATATCAAACAGTGGGGAAACCCTTTTTTATTGAAATTCAAAGGATTACAGAAATGGAAATACAGTAGATTACAAAGTGCAGAAACAGAAACCTAAACTAATGGGTCCTGAGTCCTCTCTGAAGAGAAATCGGGTGCTGATTCTGGTATCTTCCTTTTCTTGGACTGGGGCTCTTGGGCCGTTGTCGGGTTGTCATTCCTTTGCCAAGTGAAAGGAGTGAGCAAATTCCTTTGGTCATCCTGATTCTCTACAGCATGTTGCTTCAAAATTTCAATCAGATCATCTTTCTCTTTTAGTAATTGCTGTATTTTGATGCACTCGACGTCGAGGGTGCGGTACTTGTTCTTCCAAGACCTCCTCTCCCTTTGAACTTTGTTGAGATTAACCTGAAGCTTTTCAGTTTCCGTCATGAAGTACATGACAGATTCCCTCGGCGGAAGAATTCCGTAACGAGGATAAGGCATCTTTAGCTTGAGAGCTTTAGTTTGTACCCAATGGAGATAAGGCTCCACCGAGACACAGTTTGGTTTTCCTAGAGACTCCCGTCCTTTCTTATGAACGTGTTTCCAAGCGTGCACTATTTCCATCTTTAGTGCCCTGTCATTTTCTCCTTCCTTGAAGAAAAGACCTTCCAGATGAACACCCAGTGGGATGTGCCTCATCGGGTATCCAAATTGACGACGAACCAATACCGGATGGTAGTTGATTCCTCCCTTAGTTCCTATAAGGGGTACGTTGGGGAAGTTTCCACAATGGTCGTTGATTCTGATTCCATCATAGATCCTATTACACCAATCTATATCAGAGTTGGTAAGAGACATGATCTTCTGCGACCAAAGTAAGGCACTCTTGCAATCCAAAAAAGCAGCAGACTTGAGTAAGTGGGAAATAAACCATTTATAAAGCAGAGGTACACATCATGTGATCTCCCCTCCGCTGTACAAATTCCCCAAGTGTACAAAATGATACGCATCTGCGAGCAAAGTCGGCATAGAGTTTCTAATGAGAAAAACCTTAATGGAGTTAATATCGACGAAGTTATTGATGTTGGGAAACAAAAATAACCCGTAGGTGAGCAAGGCAAAGATGCTTTCAAAAGCAGTCACTTTCCTATACTGGAAAAATACAAGGCTTTCTTCGTCAAGAACTGGGCTGACAAACCTTGGATGCCACCCTTAGCGGTCAAGTGAGTCTTGACCTCAAACTCGTCCAGATGAATTGCTCTTGCAATGGTCTGATTCTTTGGAATTTCTTCCAGTCCAGAAAATAGAGCTCGATCTGTGATATGTAAATTGATCAGATGAGAATACTCCTCCAGCGTTGGTGCTAACTGGTAATCCGGGAATGTGAAACAGTGATAAACTGGATCATAAAACTGAATGAGCGCATCCATGATTCCCTCAATCACATGGACTCTTAACATGGGCAGCAAACCTCCGTGCTTGGCTCTGAAAGCCTCTTGGTTAGTGATCATCCTTGCTAACCTTCTCAAATCCTCTAGTTTTGGAACCTTGAAGGTATAACTATGAGTTCTCCTTCTACCGAAATCCATTAGTGCAATCCTTTTCTCTGATATTTGGAATCACAGTCTTAGTTTATTTTGAAAAACAGAAAGACTAGAAGAGAAGATTTTTTAAATGTTTTAATGTTTTTTTAGATGAATGCATGAATGCAGCACACAAAAACATAGAAAAAACATGGGGTCAAAGGGTCGTTGTCATGAAGTCAAGGCTCTACCCATCCCCAAAGGTTTATACTAAGGTGATTTTTGTACCTGTACTCATTATCATCAGCTCCTCCTAGGAAAGCAAAACAACAAGCGGATCGCCAACGAGTTGTAGAGCAATCTTAGAGAAAGTGCCATTCACTAAGAATAGATCACCAGCTCAAATGAGGGTAGTATCGCGTAACAACTATTCCTGATAGTTTCCGTACTACGAAAGGGTTTGGCTCCTCAGCTTCTCAGACTTAACAATCGACCCATTGTCTAGGTGAGAGAATGGGTTGCATTGATCAGCCTCCACTGAGGTTGATGGTCGACCTCGTCGCCATCACTTATCTTAAGTGTATACTCAATCTTTCCACATGCGGCATCACACACATTCCCATTAGCAGAAAAATAAACACGTATAGCAATTAGGAAAAGCAGTATATATATTTGTCCTAAACATCCTAGACCTTTAAAGCTATGAATCCTAAGTTCCTGACAGAAAATGGGTTCCCTGGCGGAAGCCCCAATCTGTGGTATTCACACAAGTGAAGAGAAAAAAGGTTTGTCCAAGGTTTTCACCTTAAACGTTTAAGAAAGAATTTTTGGCCCCACGGTGGGCGCCATTTTTCTGTAGCGAGCGATTTTGGATGCGGTTCTTAAGCGTTGGTCGCTCTCTGCGGTTTGAGCTTAAACTACAGGTCGATTCATTTTTTATCCTATTAAAGCTGATGAAGGAAGGGAAATAGATGTCTCCAATTAACCCTGCTTTGCATATTGAGTTTAAACAGCGGTCTATTAGGTTACGGATGCTATCAATGTGGGGGGCCTTTGTACTGGTTATTTGTATTTTCGCCAATACTGTTTTCTTTCCTTTTACCTTGACAGAAGGTTTCTGGCGGGGAACAAGGATTAGGATGTCAGGATTGATGCTTTTTGATGTGAGAATATGGGATTTTGGGTTTTTGTTTAGTGTGCTCACTAAGATATTTTCTTTCAATCTTATGCCTACGTATTCCCGTTTACTGAAACAGGGAAATCAGAGCGTTCGTAGTTCCTCCTATTCTATGGGAGGAAATTGGTTGTTTTTGGTGTCTTGTTCAAAGCCCAAGACGTGAAGCGAAAGGTGATTTGTATCTTGTTCAAAGCCCAAGATGTGAAGCTGAAGAGTCTATTTGTATCTTGATCAAAGCCCAAGATATGAAGCTAAAAGGGTGTTGACTTTAGAGAGAATTTTGTCATCTCTAAAGAGGTCTGTTTGTCACAACTGTTGGGTGACTAGTTATAAAGGAGAATTACTTTAACCGGGATACGCGGATCCTAGTAATGCCATAATTTCCTTTATAGGGGGTTTTAACCTGAAGGAGAAGACTTTAACTCAGTGTAAAGCAATGCCATCTTTCCTTAGGAATTTCTCATGCTAAAAGAGGGACAGTGGCATGGATGTAAATAATCCAGAGGCTTGCCGCTTACAGCGATTAGATGAAAGGGAAGGAGTTGTTGATGTTTGTGTACTGTGAACGAGGCATAACTTTGATGCTAAAAGGTTGATTGGATCAACCAGTGGTTTTCTTATACAAAGCCTAAGAGGAGGCTAATATGTGTCTCGTACAAAGCCCGAGAGAGGCTAAAAGGTTTTGACTCAACGAGGGAATCTTTTGGTATCTCGCATAAAGCCCGAGATGGAGGCGATTTGACTCAACAAGAGAGTTTTTGTATATCATACAAAGCCCGAGATGGAGGCTAAAATTTTTTTGGCTCAATAAGAACCCTTTTTTATCTCGTATAAAGCCCGAGATGAAGGCGAAAGGGGTGATTGACTCAATGAGGGAGTCTCTTTATGTGTCTCGTACAAAGCCCGAGAGAGAGGCTAAACGTTGTTTGACTCCGCTGGGGGAGAATCATTTGTACAAAGCCCAAGAGGAGGCTATGGTGACTGTTCAGTTAAGTGACAGGTCCAGTATACTAATTTTGAAGAGAAAATCAGTTCTTATATGAGCAACACTGTACTCAAGGATTTGATTCAGGGATTCGGGTTATTTCCTGTTCTTTAAGGAAGCGGGAAATCCGAAGGGTATTGAGACTGTCCGAGTCTGCAGGTTTCCTTCCTATTTAACGAAGGGGTCACTTGAGAACGTCTTTGAGACTCAAGGGTTTTAGACTGTCCAAGTCTAGAGTTCCATCTTTCGTACTATGCTTTGAGAAACAGTAGTAGACTCTATGAAAGGACTGTTCTATGCAGATGACTAAGTTCTGTTCCTATACCTCTAGGAGGTCATCATGACAATTTGTACGAAGCCCAAGAGGAGGCTGGAAACTTTTAAGAAGCCGACGGGTCCTTGTACTAAGCCCAAGAGGAGGCTATCATTCCCGGAGGAAGAGATCATTATACGAAGCCTAAGAGGAGGCGGTGAATACTTCTAAGAAGCCGTAGGGTCCTTGTACTAAGCCCAAGAGGAGGCGGGGTTGCTTTTAGGAAGCCTGTGGGTCCTTGTACGATGCCCAAGAGGAGGCCGATTGCTTTTAAGAAGCCGATGGGTCCCCAAACCTCGAGAAATACAAGGCAATCTATTCACAAGGAATAGATCAAGTCAGGAAAGTTCGAGAATTTGGAAGAAACTCAAGAGATGCCATTCACGGAGAAAAGATCATCTCTGGGGAGTAGAGCTTCTTGACAAGTGCTTTTAAGAAGCCGATGGGTCCCCAAAACCCCGAGAAATTCAAGGCAATGCTATTCACCGAGAATAGATCAAAGTCAGGAAAGTTCGAGAATTTGGAAGAAACTCAAGAGATGCCATTCACGGAGAAGAGATCATCTCTGGGGAATAGAGTTTCTTTGACAACTTCTACGAGTGACAATCTATGAAAGGGTTCACAGAGAATGTTGCCTTTCATATCTCCATATTGTTTAACCCCAAGAGGAGGGAAGACTGTGTCTGGTAATCCTATGGGGATCTAGTTTAGACTATTTCTAAGAGTGATCAACGGGCTTAATGCTAGACGTAGTTGCCGGGGAAACTCTAAATATCTATACTATTATTACATAGTTGATATGAGTTTATAAAAGAAGACTTACAGCGAAACAGCCCCACAATACAGTTATATGTATAGGAAAGCGGTAAATGAAAGCAATAACCACTTACTCGGTTGTAGAGCTTCCATGCTGTTTGGTTAGTTGTTCAACAAAGACAGATTAAAAACAATAGTATATTCAAAATCAAAGGAGAAAGTGCTTTGAAAAAGAAAGATTGGGGCTTACAGCTCAAGGAGAGGCCCGGGGTTTTATCAGTGAACGCACTGTTTGAATTTGTACAGAGGGACTTATACAAGTGACTGAGGCGCAAAGTTTGTTTTCTGTACAAAGGGATGGGTCTTACACTCTCTCAAGAGGCCCAAAAGGTTTAAAGAAAAAAGAGTGGGGCTTATAACACGAGGGTAGGCCCAGTTGGTTTTTCCGTTTGAAATGGCGATCGCGCCGAGGTTTTCTTTTAACGCGAAGGGACTTATACAATAAGTGAGGCCCAAAAATTGTTTTGGTTAAAAGGGGGTTGGGTCTTACACTCTAATAGAGGCCCAAAAGGTTTAAAGAAAAAAGAGTGGGGCTTATAACACGAGGGTAGGCCCAGGGTTTATTTTTTTAAAAAAGCGACGATCGCGCCGTTTGTTTTTTACGGTATCGGGACTTATACAATACACTGAGGCCCAAAAATGACTTGGTCAAAAAAAGATTGGGTCTTACACTCTATTAGAGGCTCAAAAGGTTTTGAAAATGATTTATGAGGGTTGAATTAATCCAAAAAACCCTAATTTGTTTTCAAAAATGTATTTAATTGAATAAAAATTCAATTAAAATGATCAAAATTGTTTAACATGTGAAAAACAAATTGTGATCTTGGATTAATGCTTCAAAAATTTAGTATTGACCTACAAAATAATTAGAAAGCATTAAAAGTTGCAAAATCAATGTGGAAAAAATATTTAAAATGTCAAAAACAATTAAAACATTAATTCTTTGCAAAAATATCAATTATATGAAATAAATAATATTTTTGGGATTTTTTGATAAAATAAAATATTTTAACATTTTTGTGAATTATTAAAAATAGAATCAACTCAAAATCATTAAAACTCAGAGAGAAATTAATTTTTGAATCAATTAAATAAAATCACAAATTTCAAATATTCAAATTTCTAAAAATGGCGCCAAGAACACACCAAGAACACGCGCGTGTTATGGGCTTGGCCAGGTTTGCATTTTCTCTCCAATCTCACTGAATACTTGATTATAACATGCAATCCACATATCATTATGCTCGTCTCAACCTCACGATCATGTCCATGTCCATTAATTTCATTTAAATTAAACATATAACAAGAAATCATGAAAAATCCTCAAGAACCCTAATTTCTGCATGAAGGCTAGGATTTTTGATACACGATTCAAACAATGCAATTAATTGAGGGGAAACATTCCATGCATGATTATGAACATATGGCCAAATTATTGTGCAGCAAAAATTGCATGGATCATAGAGTTAGAAGAGCTCATGCTTACCACTTGTAGCTGGTGATCGTGATTTGTGTTGGAGGTGTTACAGCTAGGTTCCAATGATGTGGATAGCTTCCCTAGGTGTCAAGTAATGTGTCTGAGTGCTTGGAATGGATTAAAATGGTTTGGAGTTGAAGATGGCACCTCAACTGCAAAACTGTCAAGAACTTGAGAAATTGGCTGGTGATTTTGTGAAATCTGTGTTCCAGATGTTATGTGAGTGTTTGGATCACTTCTATATGATGTATGTGAGGTGTGTGAGTGATTGGTTTGATTGGAAAAGCTCTCAAACTCAAAACCCAATAGCTACCTTGCAAAGAAAGGCATTTTTGCCAACAGAAAGAGATTTTGAGGAAAGCATCTGTTTGATGGCTTTGGTGTACTCAAACTGATCACAATTGAGCTCTATTTATAGTAGAGCAAGTTTGTTTTGCAAGGAATAGTGAATGGCAACTGCTAAGTAGGTTTGGCCAATCCTCATATGTGTCCAAGTGGATAGGAGCATTTGAATTTGGCTGATTTTGGAAAATCAAGCAAAATTGCAAATTCTGCCTTGCCTTTGACAGATTTCAGCAAGGCAACTTGCCAATGTCATATCTCATGACTTAAATGGAATTTGGTAATGTTCTTGGCCATTTTGGAAAGCCCTTACATTATACAACAACTGTTTGAACATGTTTGGTTTTGATCCCTTTTGAATCCAAGTGAAAAATCCCCCTACATTTGGCAAAAAGTGAGGACAGATTTGGACTTAGTGAAAATTTCACTAAGTGTTGGAAAAAGTGACATTTTCACTTTTAAGCCATTTTGATCACTCCATAACTCAAAATCCTTAATGAATTGGACGTAGGTCTAGTTGAAGTTTTTGTAGAGGGTAATGAGGGCTACAAATCCATATTTGGATGGGAAAAAATGGCCTTGTGGTTTAGGAGTTATGATCCTCCAAAGTTGGTACCCTTGTCACTTTATTTTTAACTTAGAAAATTTTCTAAGTTTTTATGGTTACCCCTTTTACAAGTTATCCAACTTTTCTTGATTTTTCTTGATGAATGATGATTCAAATCATACATTAACATCATTTTAGGGTTAAAAATCCATTTTGGTGAAAAATCTCAAAAAGTCAAAGTTGACTTTTGTGCACAATTGACTTTTTATCAGATGAATTCCAAACTGTGCAATTCCTCAGGAAATCATGTCCTTGACCTAAATCAAACTTGATGGACATGTTCTATGGGTGTAATAGGGTATATTGAATCATGTCTTAGGGCTTGGGAGCATGTCCTGGTCAAAAGTCAAAGTTACAGTTGACTTTTTCCTTAAAACCCTAATTGTGGTGCAGATGAAATTGAGACTTGTTGCTCAAACTTCTTGAATTAATCCATTGTCCCAAATGGATCAATATGGTATATTAGAGACCCTCAAACCCTCTCTTGAGGTCTTGGCTCTTGATTTGCCCTAAAAGTCAACTTAGGGGTGAATTAGGTCAAGAAACCCTAATTCCTGATTTTTGATGAATGCATCCCCTGAGGCAAGATTGACTTGATGATTGGGTCCATGAGGTTACATGGAGTATATTAGGTTATGTTTTGGATCATTGGCTCATGTCCAGATGAAAATTTCCATCTGGAGGCCCTGGTCGACCAAAACCCTAATTTGGTGACACTGGCGATCTTGAAGCTTGATCCACCTAGAAGGGAGCAAACTTGTGCTTAATCCTTGAAGTGGGAGTCCTCTTGATCCCTTGTGAATGTTTGAGAGGTTAGACAAGTTGAAGATCATGTCATTCCTTGATTGATCCTTTGCCTAAGGCCCTGAGAGGGCTAAAAACCCTAATTTTGATTGTAATGGATGCTCACCCATCTTTGGGGAGACTGATGAAGCATGATGGTTCCTCCATACTGTGATGATGATTCTCACAATGATGGGATATCTTAGTGGTCAAAATTTGGGGTATGACACCTTGGACCTCAAGTAGTGTGTTAAGATGCTTGGAATGGATTGAAAACCTTGGATTGGTGGGCTCGAATCCAATTGCAGATGGCTTTGGGGTGAGATATGAACTTGATGAATCTGATGTTACAGATGTTGTTCAAGGGTTTGGATCACTCATATATGATATATTTGAGGTGTTAGGACCATTGGTTTGAGTTGAATTGATCCCTATTGCAAAATTTGATTCTCACACCTCATGAACTTGAAAATTTGGAATGATGAGTGAAATGGTGGAAAACAAGTGTTGTTGTGTTTTGGTGTGTTTTGATCAACCAGAAATGACCTCTATTTATAGTAGAGGAAGTTTATTTTGTAAGGAATAGTGAATGGGGTTTGGATCACCCTTTTACCCAATGGATATAGCTAGGTGTTCAAAGTCTCCTCTAGCCATTGACTTGAGCTGAACTTGCAGGTTTTAGGTCTTCTGATTCTTGGATATGGCTTAACTCATTTTGACTGATATGAATTGATTCATGCCACCTCAATGTATCCTTTCAATGCCATATGAGAAAATTGGATTTTGGATTGCAACATTGATGATCACATGCCAAAGGGATAAGGTTCTTGACTCTTTGGCCTCAAGGTTCAAATCCCTCATCATTCATGTTGACATTAGACAGAAATCCAATGATGCAAGTGTCCAAAATTGGCTCAAGAAATCGTGGGATGCAAATTTATGTGCCAATGCTGTGAAAAACAGTTTGTATCAAGGCATGTTGTAAGGTTCATAACTTCTTGCTCAAGTTGAATCAATGGATGTTCTTGTACTCTTTGGAAAGCTTGTATATCATACTTCAACTTTGATGTTTACATTTGGTCTTAATTCATCTTGGATCATAATGAAAAATACCTCCAAAGTTGGTGAAAACATGAGACAGATTTTGCCTAAAATTTTCTAAGTGTCAAAGTCAAAATCTCATGAAACCCTAACTTTATGGCCTTATAACTCAAAATCCATGCATTTTTTGACCATGGATCACTAGGACACTTTTGTAGTATGTGATGGGAGCTTTCATTTGAGCTTTGGATGGAAGAAAATGGTTGCTTGGATCACAAGTTATGGTCTTGCAAAGTTGGGTAAAAACCATTATTTTTCATAACTTAGTGAAATTTCAAGTTTCTCAAGGTTGCCCTTTTTGCAAGTAACCTCACTTTTCTTGATTTTTCTTGATTTATGATGATCCAAATCACAAGTTAACATTGTTTTTTACTTGAAGAGGCCATGTTTGTCAAAAAATTCAAAAAGTCAAACTTGGTTTTGATCACAGTTGACTATTTGTATCAAATGAATCTTGAACTTTGTGATCCTTTATGAAATCAAGTCCTTGGGCTAAATTGAATCTAATGGATGGATTTCAAAGGTGTTTTTGAGTGTCTTGAATCATGTCCCAAGGTTTGAGGTCATTCTTTGCTCAAAAGTCAAAGGTAGGGTTACCTTTTCTCAAAAACCCTAGTTTTTGGTCCAAATAAATTTGAATCCTTATATTGTTTATGAACCAAGTTCTTTGAATCAATCCAAACTTGTGAATGGACCAATATGATGTATTTGAGGTCCTCAAAGCATATCTTGAGGTCTTGGCTCATGCCTTGCTCGAAAAGTCAACTTAGGGACTTAATTAGGTCAAAACCTTAATTCTTGATATTTGATAGAAGCATCCCCTGAGGCTATTTTGAACCTATGAATAGACTCGTGAGGTTCTTTTGAGCTTCTTCACTCATATTTTGAAGTATTGGCTCATGCCCAGATGAAAATTTCTCTCTGGAGGCTTTGGTTGACCAAAACCCTAATTTGGTGACACTGGTGATCTTAAGGCTTGATCAACTTAAAATGTTGCAATCTTGTGTTAGATTATTGATATAGGAGACCTCTTGATCCTTCATGGATGCTTGAGAGGATTGACAAGTTGAACATTATGTCAATTCTTGATTGATCCTTTGCGTGAATGCTCTGAGAGGGTTTGAAACCCTAATTTTTGGCTAGAGTGAACACTCAACAATCTTTGAAAGGATTGATGAGGTATAAAAGTACATCCATATTGTGGTGATTATTTGCACAAGGATATAAAGTCTTGTGGTCAAAATTTAGGGTATGATAGTTTCCGATGAAACTTTCGGGGAACTCATGAAGTTTCCGATGAAGCTCATGAAGTTCTTAATTTTTTGTTGGATTTAGTGTTGGGGAGAATTCCTCCTTGCGGGGGTTCTGACGAAGAGTCCTCGCTTCGAGGAGGCTCTCCCCCTCGAAGACTGAGGTTTCGCTAGGGTTTCATGTAACGCCCCAGTTTTTGTCAGTTTTAGTTAATCGAGTCTATTTGATTATTTTATTATTGACTTTTATTTGGCAATATATTATTTTTCATCGTTGTTGATGTTTTATCGCATTTTGAGAGATATTTGAGCTGAGGGGTATTTTGGTCTTTTGCTTGGGTAAGTTTTATGTTTTTATATAAATAGAAAGAAAAGAGAGAAAAATAGTAAGGAAGAGAAAAAGAGAAAGAAAGAAGGAAAAAAGAAAAGAAGAGGAAGAAGAGAGAAAAGAGGAGAAAAGGGAAAAAATCGCGGAAACTCCATTTCAAGCGCGAATAATCGGGTAAGGGTGAGAAGTTTCAATTATATATTGCTTGTGTATGTATATGTGTATGTTTTCTTGATTGTTTTGGATAGTTTCATATAGTTTTCATTTTAGGTCGAAATGGTAAAAATGGTTAGAAATCGATGTTTTCACGGATGAATTTCGAAATAAATTGCGTAGATTAGTTGTATGAGGTTAGACCGAGATTATAGAAACTCGTTTGGTTGAAATCGGTTGATATTGTGAGTTTTGACATTTTTGGGTTTTGAGAATGTGAGATTTTGGTGAAAATCGAACGTCGTAGAATTATCGTTTTATGGTCCTAAAACGTTGATATATATTTGGTAAGGATTATTGTGTATTTGTTTCGTATCATAGAATTGAATCGGTCGGATTTTCGGGCAAAATAGCCGAAATCCGTAGCAGCCCGCAGGCGTACGGACGCGTGCTGTAGGTGGAAAATCCTGATTTTTCGGAAAACTTCGGAAATTCATATCTCTTGAACCGTAAGTCGGTTTTGATCCCCGTTCGAAGCGTTGGGAAGCTAACGAGATGTTCTTTATAGGAAAAATAGTTTTGAGGTCTGAACCTAGTCCAATCGGTACAGTTTTTTCGAACCGTTTCGTAGTGTCGGGCGTCCGGTTTATGTTTTTGCGTTATTTTGAAATATTCATATCTTCTTCGTTGTTTATCGTATTTAAGTGTTCTTTATACCGAATCGAAGCTGTCGATGAGCACTTTTTGATGATGATAGAAAATATTATTTTTGGCCGACTTTTAGCCGACTTTTTCGAGAAACCGTAAAAATGGAATTTTGAGTTATTTTTCAATATTGTAAGACATATTATGATATGTTATGAGATGGCTTGTGTGATGATTCTTTGATGGGAATTTGATGTTGTGGAATGGTATATTGGTGTTTGTGGCCATTTTGGGCAATTGTGTGCATTACTTTATATGTACTTGAAATACATGATTATTGTTAATGCATGAGCATTTGATGTTGGCATGAGTCATTAATGTGTCAAGTATCATGATATGCATTCTTGCATTGGAAGATTCATAGATGAATCAGTTTTATCGTCTTACGCCCTGAAATAATGGTAGAAGCGATTAATCACAATCAGTTTTATCGTCTTACGCCCTGAAATAATGGTAGAAGCGATTAATCACAAATGATTGTGCGCCCTGAAATAGTGGTCGAAAGCAATCCATAAACGTCGTTCGCCCTGAAATAATGGTTTATAGCGACGGGGAACATCGTAGGCCCGACGGGGAGTTACTCTATGTAACAAGCGATGATTCCAAGAGTTCCTGGGGGACTAATGAATTACGAGGTTGAGTCGGTACCGCATTGCATTTGCATAGAGTCGTGAGTCGGTCTCTATGATTTGCATTTATCATCTTTATAATGATGTGTTGGTGAGTAAACGTAAATGTGTATGTCTATGTGGAATGATTAAGGATTGTGAAAGTATGCATGATGAATATGCTTGATTATATATATATATATATATATATATATATATATATTTATATATATATATACATTGTGATGTATATGAGTGAGTTGGGATGAATTGTGGTGAGAATTATAAATGGATTGATTATGTGTGAGCTTGTGATAGCCTTGGTGAATTAGTTTGCATAAGAGATGAATGCATTGGTTGTGAGTGATATGTTTTGTGTATAAACATATGCATTATGTGTGAATATGTGATTATGTCGGTATGATTAATATATGTTATATTTTGTGGTGATGTGGTGGTGTGGTTCCATATGTCATAATCGTGGTGGGATTATGTGTGATATGTTTTGTATTGGTGGCATGCTATATGTGTTAGTATGTGATGTAATTGGTGAGAAATATTATATATGTGAATTTATCTGTGTTGTGGCATATTATTATGCAATCTTGTTATAGTTGTTATTTCTCACCCTTCTGCTGGAATATGCTTTTTATGGCATAGTGCAGATTGTCAGCTTTAGAGGCGTGGAGGCAAGTGGAAGAGTTAGATCTTCGTCTTTGCTTAGGTCTTGGTGTCTGCTCTGATACGTAGCACGGGAGTCGGGGAAACGATTATTTTATTTATGTATATAATTGTTGAATATATTTGGTATTACCTTTATATGGAAAAGTTTCCCAATTGAGGGTAACCTATTTTATGCTATGTATCAAATTTATGAGCAGGGAGTGTGTATTCTTATTTTAAAATGTGGCATCCTTGTTTCTGTCGGAAAAATAAATTTTTAGTTACTCTGATTTTATTAATTGTTATTTATTTATGATGGGGAATTGGGGTGTTACATTAGTGGTATCAGAGCAGGTCGGTCCGTCCGGCCAAGCTATTGAGTCAGTTGGTGTGACAGTTGAATACTGTCGTTGTTGTTTATCTCTTAGTACGTGATAGGTGTGTGGAACACTGTCAGTACTTTCTGGGTTTTCTAATCCTTTGTTTTCAGGATTGAGTTTGAGATAAGTGGGGGAGAAGTTGGTACTTCTCCATGTTGCTTCAGGTGTGGAGCGTTGGCTCAGTGTATTGTGAATTGCAAGATTGTAAGTGTTGTTCGGACAATGTTGTTCTCAGTTCCGAAGGGGATGCGGAGGTAAGGTTTATGTCAACTAAGGATTTGTGCCTTAGGTAGTTTTGTGTACAGGATGTAAGAAATGTTATTATAGTTTGGTAAAGACGGTTTATGCCCCATCGTGATTGTCGGCTGTCTATTGACAAATTGAGGAACTGATCACCCTTAATCTCTTGTTGATAGCAGACGGAAATTATGTTGGATGGAATAGGCGGGTCTTTCCGGCTTTGATAGTGTGTGAAATGAATTGTTTGGAATTTAAGGAGATGATTACAGATTGTTTTGATGAGTCGATGAAGATGCTAATATCGGAAGATGAAATGGATTAGAGGTTTTGGTGTGTTAGTCCAGTTGGGAAGTCATTGAGAGAGAATGATTGGGTTTTATTTAAGGACTGCTTCACAGAGAGTAGAGATTGAACTTAATTGGACGAAGGTGAATAGTTGAGGTTTATATCTGCTAAGTAAGTAGGAAACTCTTAGTAGATGGGAATAATATGTTTGTTTTGTCTGTGATGGTAGTGTTCTGGGAATTGGCAGGAAGTCGCAGTGAAGGGCCGTCAGTTGGGCATAATTTTCAGATGTGTTTTTGGATGTAACATTGTGTTTGAGAATTCTTTTTGGTTGGTTGTTGATACATGTTGGAATTGCGGAATTGGACGGTCAGGAGAAGAAATTGGGTATGGATTACTAATAGTTGAATAGGGTAATGATTGAGAATAAGTGTCCACTTTCATGAACAGATGACTAGAATGGTTTGGTTGAGTTTGAGTGAATTACAATTGTTTGGAATGTTTGATAAGAGTGGTGAATTGTGTGAGTTGAGCCTTTGATCGATTTCATGTGACTGGTTAGGTTTGTTATCCTCGGAATAGGTTGTTATTTACTCGGTTAAGCTTGTATGTGAGTAACCAGTACCCAGTGAAAAGTTTTGCAAAAGCTTTAAGGATTTATATCTTTTGGATTTTGGTTGGGAATTGCAACGTATAGTGATGGTATTTGGTGTTAGTAACGCGTCTCTAATGCTTATGGAGTAGAGGAATCGTATCTTCCATATTTAATTGGATAAGTTCGTAATGGCTTTGATGGAGGATATTCGGATCTGTTGTAAACTCAAAGGAAGAACAGGTAGAGTGTTTGGGATTTGAATTACAAGTGTCAAAAAGAGATGAAGTTTTATGCTAAGTTATTCAAGTGAGAATTTGGGTTGAAAAAGGTTAGTTTTCTTGGATATGTTATTTCAGAGGAGAGTATGGTAAGGGATTCATCGGAAGTAGATGTAGTTCTACATTGAGAGGCTCCGAAATTGGTTAAGGAGATTAGAAACTTTTGGACTCAGTTGGTTGTTATTACAGGTTATGGAAGACTTTGTTAAGTTCGTACTTCTGGTATCTCAGTTGACTTACAAAGGGTGAGTCGTTTGTTTGGATGTTCGTTGTGAGTAAGTTTTGGTGAGCTGGAGTAGAAGTTGTCTACGGCTCCAGTTTTGATTCTGTGTGATCCTAATAAACCGTTTGTGAGGTATTGTGATGTGTCTCTGAAGAGTGTGGTCAGGTGTTAATGCAAGGGGGTAAAGTCGTGGCTTATGCTTTATGACAATTGAGGATTTATAAAAGGATCTATACTCTTTTGGGTTTGGATTTGGTCGCGGTTGTATTGTGTTGGAATATTTGGAGGTATTATCTTTATGGTTCCAGATTCGAAGTGTTTAGTAATCACAAGGATATGGATTACTGGTTTGGTCTGAAGGCATAGAGGGTGAGACAGCGAGGATGGTTAAAATTCGTGACGAGTTATGAATTTGGCTCAGATTATCCTATTGGTAAAGTTAATGTCGTGCGGGATGAGTTAAGTTGGAAGTTTTTATACATGGTAGTTTTGATGGTTGCGAGTAATCAGAGTGCGCAGCGGAAGCGTGAGGTGGCACATTTTGTATTTACGTGTGAGACTTGTAAGAGTTCATAGGTTGAACATTGAGAACATGTAGGAATGGTGAGACTATTGGACGTTTCAGAATGGAAGTGTTAGGTGGAAGGTTTGAATATTATTCATGGGCTACTATGTAAATGGATGTTTTGATTGTATGTTCGATTGGTGAATCGTAGCATTGTTGTAGTATGACTGTGTGACAAGGATGTTGGTGTTCTGGTTTTGTTGATGTTGTTGAGACCTTGTGGTGTCGTGTAACTTTATGTTCTTGTTTGTGTTGATTGCCTCGTTTCCATGGTGATGGTTCGAGTGTGTGTAGCTAATTCCTGTGTGGGGAATTAGGGGAGTGTTACCTAGGGTAGAATAACGATCTTGTTGTGTTTCGGTTCTAGAGTGAACCTGTGTGTTGGTATCTTGGCTTTTCTTTGAGTTGTGAGTTTGTCGTCAAGTGCATTGTATGGGCTTTGCATCTTGTCATTGTAGTTGTCGTCGTTGTCGTGTCGTTGTGGTAGTTAGCAAGGTGGTTTGTCAGTTGTGTTATTCGTGGTGTGACTTTTGTTGGCATGTTGGTTTGTTAGTCGGATGCGAGAGTCGTATCCGGAGTTGTTCGTATCGGTTAGATTTTCGAGGACGAAAATGTCTAAGTGGGGGAGAATTGTAACGCCCCAGTTTTTGTCAGTTTTAGTTAATCGAGTCTATTTGATTATTTTATTATTGACTTTTATTTGGCAATATATTATTTTTCATCGTTGTTGATGTTTTATCGCATTTTGAGAGATATTTGAGCTGAGGGGTATTTTGGTCTTTTGCTTGGGTAAGTTTTATGTTTTTATATAAATAGAAAGAAAAGAGAGAAAAATAGTAAGGAAGAGAAAAAGAGAAAGAAAGAAGGAAAAAAGAAAAGAAGAGGAAGAAGAGAGAAAAGAGGAGAAAAGGGAAAAAATCGCGGGAACTCCGTTTCAAGCGCGAATAATCGGGTAAGGGTGAGAAGTTTCAATTATATATTGCTTGTGTATGTATATGTGTATGTTTTCTTGATTGTTTTGGATAGTTTCATATAGTTTTCATTTTAGGTCGAAATGGTAAAAATGGTTAGAAATCGATGTTTTCACGGATGAATTTCGAAATAAATTGCGTAGATTAGTCGTATGAGGTTAGACCGAGATTATAGAAACTCGTTTGGTTGAAATCGGTTGATATTGTGAGTTTTGACATTTTTGGGTTTTGAGAATGTGAGATTTTGGTGAAAATCGAACGTCGTAGAATTATCGTTTTATGGTCCTAAAACGTTGATATATATTTGGTAAGGATTATTGTGTATTTGTTTCGTATCATAGAATTGAATCGGTCGGATTTTCGGGCAAAATAGCCGAAATCCGTAGCAGCCCGCAGGCGTACGGACGCGTGCTGTAGGTGGAAAATCCTGATTTTTCGGAAAACTTCGGAAATTCATATCTCTTGAACCGTAAGTCGGTTTTGATCCCCGTTCGAAGCGTTGGGAAGCTAACGAGATGTTCTTTCTAGGAAAAATAGTTTTGAGGTCTGAACCTAGTCCAATCGGTACAGTTTTTTCGAACCGTTTCGTAGTGTCGGGCGTCCGGTTTATGTTTTTGCGTTATTTTGAAATATTCATATCTTCTTCGTTGTTTATCGTATTTAAGTGTTCTTTATACCGAATCGAAGCTGTCGATGAGCACTTTTTGATGATGATAGAAAATATTATTTTTGGCCGACTTTTAGCCGACTTTTTCGAGAAACCGTAAAAATGGAATTTTGAGTTATTTTTCAATATTGTAAGACATATTATGATATGTTATGAGATGGCTTGTGTGATGATTCTTTGATGGGAATTTGATGTTGTGGAATGGTATATTGGTGTTTGTGGCCATTTTGGGCAATTGTGTGCATTACTTTATATGTACTTGAAATACATGATTATTGTTAATGCATGAGCATTTGATGTTGGCATGAGTCATTAATGTGTCAAGTATCATGATATGCATTCTTGCATTGGAAGATTCATAGATGAATCAGTTTTATCGTCTTACGCCCTGAAATAATGGTAGAAGCGATTAATCACAATCAGTTTTATCGTCTTACGCCCTGAAATAATGGTAGAAGCGATTAATCACAAATGATTGTGCGCCCTGAAATAGTGGTCGAAAGCAATCCATAAACGTCGTTCGCCCTGAAATAATGGTTTATAGCGACGGGGAACATCGTAGGCCCGACGGGGAGTTACTCTATGTAACAAGCGATGATTCCAAGAGTTCCTGGGGGACTAATGAATTACGAGGTTGAGTCGGTACCGCATTGCATTTGCATAGAGTCGTGAGTCGGTCTCTATGATTTGCATTTATCATCTTTATAATGATGTGTTGGTGAGTAAACGTAAATGTGTATGTCTATGTGGAATGATTAAGGATTGTGAAAGTATGCATGATGAATATGCTTGATTATATATATATATATATATATATATATATATATATATATATATTTATATATATATATACATTGTGATGTATATGAGTGAGTTGGGATGAATTGTGGTGAGAATTATAAATGGATTGATTATGTGTGAGCTTGTGATAGCCTTGGTGAATTAGTTTGCATAAGAGATGAATGCATTGGTTGTGAGTGATATGTTTTGTGTATAAACATATGCATTATGTGTGAATATGTGATTATGTCGGTATGATTAATATATGTTATATTTTGTGGTGATGTGGTGGTGTGGTTCCATATGTCATAATCGTGGTGGGATTATGTGTGATATGTTTTGTATTGGTGGCATGCTATATGTGTTAGTATGTGATGTAATTGGTGAGAAATATTATATATGTGAATTTATCTGTGTTGTGGCATATTATTATGCAATCTTGTTATAGTTGTTATTTCTCACCCTTCTGCTGGAATATGCTTTTTATGGCATAGTGCAGATTGTCAGCTTTAGAGGCGTGGAGGCAAGTGGAAGAGTTAGATCTTCGTCTTTGCTTAGGTCTTGGTGTCTGCTCTGATACGTAGCACGGGAGTCGGGGAAACGATTATTTTATTTATGTATATAATTGTTGAATATATTTGGTATTACCTTTATATGGAAAAGTTTCCCAATTGAGGGTAACCTATTTTATGCTATGTATCAAATTTATGAGCAGGGAGTGTGTATTCTTATTTTAAAATGTGGCATCCTTGTTTCTGTCGGAAAAATAAATTTTTAGTTACTCTGATTTTATTAATTGTTATTTATTTATGATGGGGAATTGGGGTGTTACATTTCATGTCTAGGAGTGGGTCCTCGCGATCTCCGAACTTGCCATTTAAACCGAGGGCTTTTAGTCGGGAGTATGTCTGCGGGTCACTCATCGCCCTTTCACTTGATTTGTAGTGGAAGGGTGGATTTGATTTAATCGTCGAATTCACTGTTTCCTCTGCTTTTCAAGTTTAAATGGCTCGTTATAAAGAGGAATCATATCTGGTCGACAGCATCACTAATAAAGACCTGCAATAGGTCAGGGCAGAACCTTGGGAGACCGCTTCACGCTTCGTCGATGACCCATCAGACGCCTTTACCTTCATCTCGGAGCTGGAGCACCCCGAGGACCCTGAGGCACTGGAGAGCTGGGAGTTATATAAACCTAGGAAGACGGAGCGGATATGCTCGACCTTTAAGGAGGACCGCTTCGCGATGTATGAGTTCGATTTCAAGGAGGCGAGGTTGCATTTGTCGTTTAGCGATTTTGAGACGGGGCTCTTTGTTTGGTTGGAGTTGTCATCTTCCCAGCTGCACCCAAATGCGATTGCATTTATCCAGGAATTTGAGATTGTACGTCGGTATCTCGAAGTCGGCACCACTCTTCCCTTGTTATTCTATTGTTTCCACTTACAGTGACAATCCTCCAACAGAAAGCACAACTGGGTGTCTTTCAAGCAACCGAGGAAGTTGTTCAAAATATACGTGGACTCTGTTCACGCCTTCAAGGACAAATACTTTCTGGTTTGGCCTGTGTTGGAGTCAGTAATCGACCACGTTTTTTATCGCATGGTGGTGCTCGAGGACGATGGTGGTATGCGCCGTGATGCAAACATGGAGGTGGTGATGAAGCTAGAGCCTAAGTTTCCCATTTATTGGCAGAAGAGCCATTTCGATAAGAGCACAGAGTATTACCTCACCAAGCCTAATGAGCTAGATGCCGAGAATCAACTTGTCTAAAACAAGATTATGGCTTTCGTTGATAGCTTTGTACCTAGCCAGTGCATGACCAAAGGCGAAGCGTAATCATCGACGAGGGCGGTCATCCCGTTTGCAAGCCTCGACTCATTAACACGAAGGGCCTCCTCGAGTTTCGTACCGTTGAGGATGTCTTAGCACTTTTAGGTAGTTGTTTATTTTATCTTGCTTGTGTGCTCGTTTTTTCTTAGTATGCTAACTCGTATTCGTCTTTGTTGTAGGTAAGATGGCTAATCTTCAAGAGCGCATCATCAACCTTGCCGCGTCAAAGGTTGGAAAGAAGGCTCCTAAGTCCTGGTTCACTTAGATTCTGGAAGATTCCAAGGGGGACTCCGGTAGGGGTGCCTCCTCTTCACCGCCGGGCAGTCAGTCTCCCCCTCAACAGGGCTCTCCGCTAAGAAAAGGCACCACAGAGGAGAATTCGGGCCAATTGATCTCATAGTGGAAGGCACTGGGGAAAAGTTAGTGTTGCCCCCTGCCATCTTAACAGGGGCCTCTTTGAGGGGGATCATTCCTTAGCCGTGTCCGAAGCGAAGTCGAAAGCTATCCTGGCCCTCGACAAGGTGTCCAGGAGGAAATTATTGTCTCAAGATGTGTCCACCGTGATGAGGGTCCTAGAAATGACATTTTCCCTCAATGACGAGGAGACCTGTCATGTCGCCGAACTGGAAAGGTTGCAGGAAGCGAATGCAAAGCTTAATGGGAAGAAGCTTGAGGTGGAGAATGATTTCTTCAACTACAGGGAGAAATACGCGATCCAGGTCAATCTCCTCGCAGAGCTGGCCGAGGAGAAAGAGGCATTGGCCAAGGTCGTTGAAGAGAAGAAAACCCTCGAGGCGATAGTCGCTGAGTTGGCAGCTACCGCGGCCCCCGTCGATGATGAGTCTGCCAAAGAGAAGGCCTTTCTGACCTGCAGTGAGTTAGTCTCACGAATCAGGGTCCTCGAGCAAGACTGCTTAGAAGCTGTCGGGATGGGTTTTGACAATGCGGTGGCTCAGCTTCAAGTCGTGAACCTCGGGGTCAAGCTTGTCACCGAGGGGACCGAGTTTCTGAACCAGGGGGCCGATGGCAAGAACGTCGCTCCTTCCAACTCTGACGATGACAATGACGATGAGGAGATCCAGTCCGAGGGGAATGAAAATGTTTAGTTTTATGCTTGTAGTTGATTGATATGCGTGCCATGATTTGTATTTGCCTAGCCTGCACGCCATGGCTTGTAATATTTGAATAGTGGGCTTTGCGCGTTTGTTGTACTTGAATATTTGATTCATAATCCTAATATAACAACCTTTTCGACATGTGTGCATGCCTTAGTGTGATTTGCTTGCCGAACATATATTAGTTTCCTCGGTTAATATGTTTGTTTGCAAATTGTTTTCGCTAAGTGTATGCAGGGTATTGCTCGATAGAGTTTGTGCTCGATAGTGTAGGGAACTTGTTTGAGTGATCGGAGTTAGCTTCTGACTGATAGAAGAGCCAAGACCTAGGTCAAGGTCTTAACTCTGCGACGTGAACCTCCTATCATGAGCTGGGCGTTCTGCCTTATTGGTACAACGACGACAGAGCCTGGTCGAGTTATCTTCCGTCAGGAAAAGAATCCACTCCTTAAAAGAGTTGAAACTTGCCTTCTTGTCTAAGTTTGGGATGATGTGCTTGTACTGGAGCATGCCTCCGTGGTCGGGACGTATCCCTTGTCGTTGAGTAGGGTACGCCGACTGTCAGGCTTAGCTGTAGTATTGCTTTAGTTTTTGTGCATTTCATGGTTGAGAAAGTTCTTCCCCGTGCAACTTTTCGAGGTAGTAGGCCTCATGTTAAATTTTTTCTTGGAAGCAATTGGGTCCTTCCCAGTTGGCGGCGATCTTGCCCTCGCGAGGATCCTTGTGATTCCTTCTCAAGACTAGACTGCCGACTTGGAATTCCCTTTTTATGACTTTGGTGTCATGTCTTAAGGTTATCTTTTGTTTCAACGAGGTTTCTCAGAGGCCTACCCTTGACCGAATCTCTTCGACTAGGTCGAGCTCCTCTCTCAGCGACTCGTCATTCATCTCCTCTTCGAGTGAAGATTCAGTCCTTGTGGAGGGTTCTCAGATCTCCACGGGGATGATTTCCTTGGTCTCGTAGGTTAGTCGTAACGCGGTTTCCCCGGTGTGGTGTGGTCCTATAGGCCCATATCACGCTGTGTAGCTCCTCGACCCATTTCTTCTTGGCTTCGCCCAATCTCCGTTTTAGGCCTTATAAGAGTACCTTGTTCGCGGACTCGGCCTGCCTGTTTATTTGTGGGTATTCGACCAAAGTGAAATGTTATTTGGTGCCTAACTTAGCGATGAAGTCCTGGAAGTTTTTGTTTGTGAACTACGTCCCGTTGTCGGTGACAATTGCTTGTGGCACGCCAAACTGGGTGAGTATGGTTCTTTTGTAGAAACGGAGTATGTTGTGCGAAGTGATTTTGGTGAGGGCCTCCGCCTCTATCCACTTTGTGAAATAGTCGACGCTGACTATGAGGTACTTGTTTTAGTATGACCCCGTGGTAAATGGTCTGAGGATGTCCATTGTAACACCCTTATAACCCCAAGGAATAATTCACGGAATATTAAGGATAATTCAACATAATTCACTACTCAAGGGTGTCACACTTCATAGAAAACATTCATAATAATTCATCCTGAAAGCTCCGAGAGTTTGACTAAATTTTGGTAAAACATAATGTTTTGAAAGATGTTCCAACATGAAGGTTTCTGCCCCAGACTGAAGATGTCGAATGAAATGTCCCAGCATGAAGACTTGACATCATGACTATCACAACAGGCTTGTTTTAAATCTGTTCCAAGACTCAAGGCGTGATTGGCAGTGGATCAAGGATCAAAGATATGAAGCCCAACAAAGCAGAAGACTATAAAAGAATACCAAGACCTAATGCAGTAGTGAGAGAGGATGACATAGACTTAGGAATCCTATTTTGTAAAGTAGGGTGTAGGGTTTTGAGAGTCGTAGGTTTCTCTTGTAAGTCTCCCTCTGTATCAATTTGATGCAGTGTGGTAGACATAGGTACTTGTAAATATTCAGAAGCTCGTAGGAAATGAATCGTGTAGTGTTCTTGGATGAAGCTTTGAAGCAAATCCAAGTTAACTTGTTAGTCACAGATGCTTGACTGAACTTTGTATTGGAAGGGGTGTCTTTCAATAGGGATGATACAGTTATGAGGTATTAATTGTTAGATAGTCACTGGTTATGATTTAGGGACTGAGATGGGTTTCTCTTATCATTTAGATGTGACTTCTAATGATAAAGTCTTCATTGGGTAGTGATAGGTTAGCGTGGGTACTTCCTGTAAACCTGAGGTTGTTTACATAAAACTATACTACTGATAGTGAATTCTTCTTCCTGGATTGGTATCCCCCAGATGTAGGTGAGTTGCACCGAACTGGGTCATCATATTCTATGTTGTTTATCATTATGCAATTTACAGTTCAGTTTTGATTAACATGTTGGATCAGATGTCATAACATCTATGTACAGTTCTGATATTCAAGCTATCAGTCTGCTATTTCTGTTCCTTGTCTAAATGTTTATGCAGAACAATGTCTTGACATGTGTTAGGACATCTGCTGTCTGCAATGCCAGAATTTCAATTGGTATCAGAGCAGGCATCCCTTCTGTTTCTGGATGAGATCTTTGGGAGAAAATTTCTGGCATTTAAACAAGGAGGAGTTTTGAAGATCAGATCAATCAACTCAGATATACTCAAGGGTATTAATGGATGGGACGGATGTTCTGGATCGAAGGTAACAACCCGATGGTTGTTCATATTGCTGAGGAGGTTCTACAACATCTGCAGGAGAAGTGGCTAGTTCTCTTGTTGGGGTGTCTTATAAGATGTTCTGATAACTTATTGGGGCAAGTTGAATTTATTCCTTGGTGGTTCCACTGCATATGTTTCTGATGGAACAACTATAGAATTATGGGATTCTGGAGTTGTTACCAAAGACAGATGGTGGAAGGTCTCAATCGTCAGCCTCTATATGTGAAGATATCTGCATCTTTTTATTCCAAAGTTGGGAGCGATGGAATGAAGGGAGTTGTTGGAAGATGTCTGTTATGGTGACTTAGTACTTGGAAGCTTAGTTCCATGGTATAGTTTGAAGCCAGTTGAAGAGGAGAGGAGTTGAGTTTAGGATTATCATGTTCTTGCTCTGGGAGTTTGATAAATTATTGATCGACTAGGTTGTCCAAGATACTTGAGAATTGTCTCAAGTCCACTCATAAAGGCATCTCAGTCGTGCATTTGGAGTCTTCTAGTTGTTCTTCTGACTAGAAGGTGTTTCTATGAAACATAAATTTGAAGAAAGTGGACGTGATTTATTTTCACTATCCAAAAACAACAAGGAAGAACCCATCTCTCTTAACCCTAAGGGTGGATCCAATATGATTGGAGTCCGCAGAATCATTGAGGTAAATAGGACTCGTTCAGAGATAATCTTAGTTACTTGAGTCAAGGGTGGCAGCCTTGGTATCTCAACACTGTGTGACAAAGAAGATACTTGCAAAAGATTGAATACTTGATAAGTGTTCATGAAGTAATCTGGTGGAGCTTAGCTACAACAGTGAAGAAGGGTTATGGCTATGGTGTAGTCTAGGACTACTTTATCTTCTGAAGATTCAGACGTGGCAGGTGTGAAGTATTTGGAGTTTCAAAGTAGTTATTCATCAAGGTGTGAGCTTGAAGGGAATATCTGTGATAAGCAGGAAAAAGGTTGTCTACGCAAACTTGGTTGTTAAATCAAGTCTATGAGAGCATGGAACTCTTGTTCTGTTAAAGGGAGGAGGTTCTTCTGAGTGGCAGAAGAAGGAGTTGAATTAATCAGTTGGATGTCGTATCAGAATGTTCTGACATCTAGCTTAACATCAGAGTCTCAACTGGTGATTTTGTAGCGCGAATTTTTGTGTGGTTGCTAAGCACTATCGCTTTAGGGTACTACAGTTCGATTCATTTTTTATCCTATTGAAGCTGATTAAGGAAGGGAAATAGATGTCTCTAATTAACCCTACTTTCATACTAAGTTTAAACAGGTGACTGTTGGTTTACAGATGCTATTAAGATTGTGGGTCTCTCTTAGGTTATTTTGTTGAGAACACAGTGTCTGGACTATTGGTGAGGCTTTTGGTAAGATGTTTAGGATTTGGTGCTTTTGGGTTGATATATGGGGATACTGGATTTTGGGTTTTTGATTAGTATGCTCGCTAAGATTTTGCAATCTTATGCCTACGTATTCCCGTTTAACGAAACAGGGAAATCAGAGCGATCATAGTTCCTCCTATTCTATGGGAGGAAAAAGGTCGTTTTGGTGTCTTGTTCAAAGCCCAAGACGTGAAGCTAAAGGTGATATGTATCTTGTTCAAAGCCCAAGATGTGAAGCTAAAAGGTTTAGGATTAGAGAGAATTTGTAATCTCCAAAGAGGAGTTGTTGATGTTTGTATGCTGTGAGCAAGTCACACGTTTGATGCTAAAAGGTTGATCGACTCAACCAGCGTTTTCTTATACAAAGCCTAAGAGGAGGCGATTGACCCAACAAGAGGGTACTAACAAGTGATTGACTCAATAAGAGAGTGCTTTTATGTGTCTTGTATGAAGCCCAAGATGGAGGCTAAAAGGTTTTGACACAACAAGAGAGTCTTTTATCTGTCTTATATGAAGCCTAAGACGGAGGCTAAAAAAGGTTTGACTCAACAAGAGAGTCTTTTATACTCAACAAGAGAGTGATTTGTTGTCTCGTACGAAGCCCGAGATAAAGGCTAAAGGGGAAGTGACTCAACAAGAGAGTCTTTTATACTCAACCAGAGAGTGTTCTGCTGTCTCGTACGAAGCCCGAGATAGAGGCTAAAAGGGAATTGACTCAACAAGAGAGTCTTTTATACTCAACAAGAGAGTTTTTTTATCTGTCTTATACGAAGCCTAAGACGGAGGCTAAAAAGGGTTTTGACTCAACAAGAGAGTCTTTTATACTCAACAAGAGAGTGTTTTGCTGTCTCGTACGAAGCCCGAGATAGAGGCTAAAAGGGAATTAATTGACTCAACAAGAGAGTCTTTTATACTCAACAAGAGAGTGTTTTTTATCTGTCTTATACGAAGCCTAAGACGGAGGCTAAAAAAGGGGAGGCTGGCTCAACAAGAGAGTCTGAAAAGGTTAACTCCGCTGGGGAGAGTCATTGTATAAAGCCCAAGAGGAGGCTACCTTACCTCCATGGATTCTGGAGATCCTGAAGCGAGTCCAAGTATAGGGAACTCTCATGAGAGAGACCGAGTTTCTGCCTATGTTTGAAGGGAACTTGAGAATGTCTTTGAGACTCAAGGGTCTTAGACTGTCCAAGTCTAGAGTTTTATCTTTTGTACAATGCCCAGAGGAGGCACGGGTATTTAAGGGATGGGTATCAACCCTACAACGGCCGGAGTTTTGACGCTGGAAAGACTACTCTAGCAAAGGATGACTAAGTTCTATCTTATACCTTTAAGAGGTTTTCAGGGTCCTTGTATTAAGCCCAAGAGATGACATGAGAACTTCTAAGAAGCCGAAGGGTCCTTGTACAACGCCCAAGAGGAGGCGGGAATGCTTTTAGGAAGCCTGTGGTTCCCCAATCCAAGAGAAGTTCAAGACATGCTATTCACAGAGAATAGATCAAGCCAGGAAAGTTCTTGAATTTGGGAGAAGCTCAAGAGATGCTATTCACGGAGAATAGATCAACTCTGGGGAGTAGAGTTTCTTTGACAAATTCTAAGAGTGACAGTCTGAGAAAGGGTTCACCGAGAATGCTGCCTTTCACGTTTCCATATTGTTTAACCCCAAGAGGAGGGAAGACTGTATCTGGTAATCCTTTGGGGGATCTAGTTTTGTTTATATTTAAGAGCGACACACAAGGCTTTACCTAGTTCTAGACGTAGTTGCCGTGGAAAACTCTAAATAACTATACTAGTATTACACAGTGGATATGTGACAAGTATATAAAAGGATGTGAAAGAAGACTTACAGTGAAACAACCCCACAATACAGTTATATACATGTGAAAGCGATAAATGAAAGCGGGTAAATACTTACTCGGTTGTAGAGCTTCTATGTTGTTTTGTTAGTTGTTCAACAAAGAAAGCTTTGATAACAATATTATATTCAAAATCAAAGGAGAAAGTGCTTTGAAAAGTTTGTTGGGGCTTACAGCTCAAGGAGAGGCCCAAGGTTTTAACGATGATCGCACCGCTATTTTGAAAACTGTACAGAGGGACTTATATAATATGTGAGGCCCACAAAGTTTTTATGTACAAGGGGTTGGGTCTTATACTCTATTAGAGGCCCAAAGTGTTTTTGTACCAGTGATGGGGCTTAGAGCTCAAGGAGAGGCCCAGGGTTTAATTTTAAAAGGCGACGATCATGCCGTGATTTTGAAAATACAACGGGACTTATACAACATCTGAGGCCCAAAAAATGGTTTGTATTTACAAAGGATTGGGTCTTACACTCTACTAAGAGGCCCAAAATGTTTTGAAAATGATTGATGAGGGTTGAAATCAAAGAAACCCTAATTTTGTTTTTCTTTAAAAGTAAATATTCAAAGAAAATCAATAAAATGATAAAAATACCAAATGAGTTTGAATAAACCACTTGTGATTTTTGTTTAAGGTTTGAAAATGAGGTTTTAATCACAAGATGAATTAAAACTCATTTGGTTTTGATTTTCAAGGTAAATATTCACTTTTAAAATGTTTAAAAACAATTAAAAATGAATTTATTCACAAAAATACTAATTACATTAAATAAATAATATAAATTTGATTTTTTTTGTGGAATAAAATATTTCAACATTTTTGTGATTTTTTTGCAAAAAGAACCAATAAAAAATAATTAAAATTGAGGGAGTTATTAATTTTTCAAATCATTAAAAATAATATGAAAAAGAATAAAATATGAAAAAGTGGTAAGAAAGAGGATCTGGGGCGAGGGGGATTCGAACCCCAAACCTCTTATGTGCAGCATGCGGGCCTTACTACTGGGGTGGTGATACATCCATGTATTGGAACACAACCACAAATATACAAGGCTTGCCTTGTTTTTTGGCCTGGCCCAAGGCAAGGCAAGGCAAGATTTTGGTCAGAAACGTGAAGGCCATACCTTTCTTATTTCTCCATGGATGAAGACAAAATTTATATGCATCTGGCCTAGAATTTCACAAGGAATCCAATGGTGGTGGTGGTTTTTTCAGAAAACAAATCCTCCTCAAAACCCAATAGTGGTTTTGAAATAGGCCATATTTTGCATTTTCTGTGCTACCTCTTGGTACAGGCATGAATTACATGATAAATTGGTTCAAACACAACACATATAACATGTATAAGAGATGCATGATCAGTGGACCTCAAAGCAAGGCATATTAAAGAATTCAAGTTGTGATGCTTACCTCCCTTGGAGCTTTTTGGGCAACCTGCCAAGTGCTTTGTTCCAAAAATGTTTTGATGCTTTGAACACTCTCAAATGATCCCTTAGAAGCTTTTAGGATGATTGGAACCAGCTGGAAACCTCAGCAATGGAAACTGACCCTTTCTTGCAAAAGGGGCAAAAGTGGCCAAAATAGAAACTCCCTCAAATGGTGTTCCAGATGTGTGAAACCATTTAGGACAGTTCAATGATGATATTTGGAGTATGTTTGAGGTTTTATCTGGTTTGGAAAGTGACTGAATCAAGACATGGCTTGAAAAATGCAAAAAGGCCCTATTTTGAGGTTTTGAGAGGGGACTTTATGATTTTGGTGTTACAGGTCACTTGTGAGAGTTTGGATCACTTCTATATGATGTTTATGAGGTGTGTGTGATTGGTTTGGTTGGAATTGCTCTCAAACTCAAAACCCGATAGTGACTTGCTTTGGAAGGCAAATTTGGAAGTGAGAAGGTGATTTTGAGGAAAGCATCTGTTTGATAGCTTTGGTGTACTCAAACTGATCACAAATGAGCTCTATTTATAGTAGAGCAAGTTTTTTTTTGCTGTAATAGTGAATGGCAACTGCATCAGAGGTTTGACCAATGTTGATCAATGGGAATTCAAGTCTCCTCTAGCCATTGACTAGAGGTTAGGGCACAGGCTGCTGGTTCCCTTGGTCTTGTATATGTCTTGACTGAATTCAGTTGGAAATGGCTCAGTCCATGCCACCTTGGTGCATCCATTAAATGCTCCAAAACAAAATTGGAGTCTTGTCCCCTCTTTAGGGATTTCTAGGTTTGGCATGCTACTTTTGGTTCCAAGGACTTGGGAGGCTTATGGATAAGTGCTTGTCCCTCATTGGTCTCCCCCTGAGGTGTTCAGATGGAAAGACATGTTTGTCATTTGCACAAATTTGGCAAATCGAGCAAAATGCACAAATTTACCTTGCCATAACAGTTTGCAGCAAGGCATATTGGCATGATCATATCTCATAACTCAAATGGATTTTCATGGAGTTCTTGGCCATTTTGGAAAGCTCTCATATGATACAACATATGTGTGATCATAGTTGGTTTTGATACCTTTTTGATCCAAGTGAAAAATGCCCCTACATTTGGAAAAAAGTGAAGGCAGATTCTGACTTAGTGAAAATTTCACTAAGTGTTGGAAAAAAGTGACATTTTCACTTTTTGTGATTTTGGCCATTCCATAACTTGAAATCCATGAGGAATTGGAATGAGGTGTAGTTGACACTTTTAAAGTATTCCATGAGAGCTACAAATCCATCTTTGGATCAGCCCAAATGGTTTCTTGGATCTCAAGTTATGATCCCTTGAAGTTGGTACCCTAGCTACTTTGTTTCATAACTTAGAAAATTTCTAAGTTTTTTATGGTTACCCCTTTTGCAAGTTATCCCACTTTTCTTGATTTTTCTTGATGAATGATGATTCCAATCACACATTGACATCATTTTAGGGTCAAATAACCATAATAGTGAAAAATCTCAAAAAGTCAAAGTTAACTTTTGTGCACAGTTGACTTTTTATCAAATGAATTCCAAACTGTGCGATCCTCTATGAAATAAAGTCCTTGACCTAAATAAAACTCGATGGATTGATTTCATAGGTGTTATAGGGTGTATTGAATCATGTCCCAAGGTTTGGGAGCATGCCTGGGTCAAAAGTCAAAGGTACAGTTGACTTTTTTCTCAAAACCCTAATTGTGGTTCAGATGAAATTGAAACTTGTGGATCAAGCTTCTTGGACCAATCCATTATTGAAAATGGATCAATGTGGTGTATTAGAGACCCTTAAATCATGTCTTGAGGTCTTGGCTCATGATTTGTCCCAAAGTCTACTTAGGGGTGAATTAGGTTAAGAAACCCTAATTCCTGATTTTTTGATGAATGCATCCCCTGAGGTTAAATTGGCTTGATGATTGGGTCCATGATGTTCCATGGAGTATATTAGGTTATTCTTTGAAGCATTAGCTCATGCCCAGAGGAAAATTTCCATCTGGAGGCCCTGGTCGACCAAACCCTAATTTGGTGACACTGGCGATCTTAAGGCTTAATCCACTCAGAATGCAACAACCTTGTGCTTAATTCTTGCTGTGGGAGTCATCTTGATCCATTTGTGGATGTTTGAAAGGTTAGATAAGTTGAAGATCATGTCAATTCTTGATTGATCCTTTGTCTAAGAACTCTGAGAGGGCTTGAAACCATAATTATTGATAGTAGTGAATGCTCACCCATCTTTGGGGAGATTGATGAAGTATGATGGTTCATCCACATTGTGGTGATGATTTGAACAATGATGGGAAATCTTAGTGGTCAAAATTTGGGGTATGACAGATGCCCCTATTTAATCTTCTTGGACCCGAAGGTGTGAATGGCGAAGGTATTCGAGCATTCGGGGTGCAAGAGGATTAAATATCGGAATACCCGAAATTTTGATGGTGGTTAAGAATGGCAGTTCACGCATCCTTCTTCTTTTGCTAAGCGATGATGCTTAGAAAAGGTAAACTTCCCCTCGATCCTGGTCTTTGTACCAAGGAGCTAGTCTTAGTTTCTGAAATAAACTTCCCCTCGATCCTGGTTTCCTACCAAGGAACTGGTCTAAGTTTCTGATATAAACTTCCCCTCGATCCTGGTTACCTACCAAGGAACTGATCTAAGTTTCTGATGTAAACTTCCCCTCGATCCTGGTTTCCTACCAAGGAACTGGTCTAAGTTTCTAATATAAACTTCCCCTCGATCCTGGTTTCCTACCAAGGAACTGGTCTAAGTTTCTGAAATAAACTTCACCTCGATCCTGGTTTCCTACTAAGGAACTGGTCTAAGTTTCTGATATAAACTTCCCCTCGATCCTGGTTTCCTACCAAGGAACTGGTCTAAGTTTCTGATATAAACTTCCCCTCGATCCTGGTTTCCTACCAAGGAACTGGTCTAAGTTTCTGATGTAAACTTCCCCTCGATCCTGGTTTCTCACCAAGGAACTAGTCTCAGTTTCTTTTGTCAATAAGCTTTCTTGACAAGGGACGCTATGTGTAGCGATTTTCCTCAAACTTCTCGCCGAATTTTCCTGGGGAGATGCCATTTGATAGAAAAATTTTTGATGTCAGACTTGCTGTGGAACCCAGTCGTCTGAGTTGTAGAGGTGTACAAACTTCTCTGTTGGAGACCCCATTTGTCGACTCTATCGGGGAAAACGAGTCTCTTGAGAGACTGTCTTCGCTTGGGGGGTTACATCGTACTTTTCTTGGGATCTTCTCGGAGAAATGCCATATGATGTGATCCAATTTTGAGGTGCTGATGACCTTTTCGTCAGCGGTTTTCTCAGAGAAAAACTGATGCATTGTCGAATCTCTAATTAAGAGGCTTTCTCTGGGGATTTTCCTTAATCCGGGAAAGCGAAAATATCATCTTCAGTGGCGAAGAGTGACTTTTGTCGAACATTTTCTTATCTTTTAGAGGTTCAAGTAATCAAAGTGGCCGAGGACCAACTCTAATCCAGAAATAAACTGGAGGAGAGAGCGTTCAGACGTAACATTTCCTGACGAGGAAAGAACTGACAACTCGATTGAGAGGACGATTATCACTAGGGTCAACGGAGATTGGCACACCCATCAGCCCCACTTGATCCCTTACAGAGATTATACAAGAAGACTGTTGACTTTCTTCAAAACAGTAAAGTTGTACCATGTACCTCGTGATGAGAATCAAATGGCGGACGCTTTGGCAACGTTATCTTCAATGATTCAAGTGAATCGGTGGAATCATATACCCAAAATTGATGTGATGCGGCTTGATAGACCTGCTCATGTGTTTGCAGCCGATACAACGACCGATGATAAGCCTTGGTATCATGATATCAAGCGTTTCTTGGAGAGTCAAGAGTATTCGGCTGGGGCATCTAATAATGACAAGAAGACTTTAAGAAGGTTGGTGTAACACCCCGATTTTTAGCAATTAGTTATTTATATTAATTATTGAGTGATTTCATGAATTATTGATTTATGTGATTTATCTAATTTATTTGAAATATTTGATTTAAATGAATTACTTGATTTAGTGAATTTATATAAATTACTTGATTTATATAATTTATTGAGTTTATATAAATTAATTGGTTTATCTAATTTATGTGAATTAATTGATTTAATTGATTAAATTGAAATGTGTGATTTAATTTATCATTTGAAAATAAATTGAATTGTTGAATTTATCTAATTATTTATTTTAATTGGATTATTAGTATTTAGTGAACTATTTAAATTATTTAATATGATTTTATAGTTACTAGATATTATTGGGCTTAAGGGGGGGTGTTGATACTAAGTATAATAAGTGAGTTAGGCTCATTTAGTTATGAATAGTAGGGTTTTAGAGGAAGAAGTTAGTAAGAGTGAAAAATCAGAAAATTAAAGAGAAAAAGTAGAAGAGGAGAAGAGAAAAGAGGAAGAGTAGAAGAAGAGAAGAACCCAAAGAATAAGAACAATTCATCAAGAAAATCTAAGGTAAGGGTGGGTTTTTACTCATTATTGGGGTTATTGGGTGATGATTAATGGGTAGAAATATGTTTAGAGTAAAATCCCTAAAATTTTTCTATAAGATTGAAATTATTAGGTTAATATTAATTTCTGAAAAATATTAATTTTTGTGTATTTAGAATTGATTTTGGGTAATATTTTAGAGACCCATTTAATATTAGGAGTAATCCATTGAAATTAGAAATTTAGAATAATGTATATTTGTTTTTATTGTAGCGTATGAATAGTATATAGCTCCTAGTGCTTGATATCTTGCGCATGAACAGTAGAAGAATCATGGTACTAATAGGTGTTAAGATTGATGGAATAATTGGTTAGAACTATTATTAATGGGGTGAAGGATGTTGCTTTGTGGATTTGGAAAATGTGATGGATTGTTAGATTATGTTGGTTATGACAGGCTGGATTAGTTAGATTTGTCATGACTTCAGTTGGTTAGAATTGGAATATTAACCATGTTGGTGTGAAGGTTCTGTTAGTGTTAAGTTGGAATTGTTAAGTTACTTAGAATTGTTAAAGCTAATTGAACTTGGTTGAGACTTAAATTAGAATTGAAATTGCAAACCGTTAAAAACCTGTTAAAGCCTCTTGTCAACTCAGTTGTGATCTTTGTTTAATGAGATTAATATAGGAAAGTGACTATTGGCTATGCTTATTATGTTAAAAGAGTTTCTGTCACGTATTGGATTTGAATTGAGGTTAGTGGAATTTTGTTAAAGTTGGTTTTGATTTTGCTATGAGATTAATTAGTTGCATTTGTAACTTGCTCCCTAGTTGGTGGCTTGGCTTCCTTGTGTTGCAGCCTGTAGTTTCTCTTTGCAACTTGAGTTTTTGTCTTGTTTGGCAATTTGTAGTTGCAGCTGATGCTTTGCATTGTGGCTTGTAGGTGAGGTTAGCTTAGTCGTTCACAAGTTAGTTGCAGGTTTATTATGACTTTAGTTAGTTTAGAATTGAAATGTTTATTAATTATTAAATAATTATTAATACTGAATAATACTAAATAGTATTTTAAATATTGAATTATTTATTGAATATTGAATTATTTATTAAATATTGAGTATTTATTAAAATAATGATTGTTGGTTAAAATATTGATTATTTATTAAAATATTGAATATTTATTAATTACTGAATAATTATTAAAATATTGAATTATTTATTGAATATTGAATTGTTTATAGAATATTGATTATTTATTGAATATTGAATAATTATTGAATATTTATTGAATAGTGAATACTTATTTGAATATCGAATTTTTAATTATTAATGAGGGACTAATTATTCGATGTTTAATTAGTGATGTGTGCTTTGTGAATTGAGGTTGAAAGTGTATTGGTCTTTGTGAGTTAATTGCTAATTGTGGTGATGATGTTTAAAGTATGAATACTTTGATCATGAAAAATGTAATTGTGTGTGCAATTGTGTGATAATTCAAGTGTGATGAATTATTTGAGATATGCATGATATTAAGATTAGAGAATGGTCTTAATTGCATATGGTTGTTGATTGCATACGCATCATTTGTGTCAAGAGGCAATGCTTGCTAGTTCCGTGGGAGCTAGTGACTTGTCCCAAACCTAGAGTGGGGTTTGAAAGCCTAGGGGACGGGCTTTTGTTTTGTTATTGGTCTAGGGGACGGACCCGGTTTAAATGTAAAAACCGAAAAAAATAACAAGTGTTGGTACCACATGGCATGGGTTGCATTGAGTTTGCATCGAGTCGCATGGCATATATGATTGTTATATGGAAGTATGTGTGTGATTGTGACTTGTTGAGTATTGGAATTTGATATGAATTGTGTGGGTACTTGAGTGATACTTGTTGATGAATATTGAAGTGTGAGATTATTTATTATTTGTGTTTCTATGTTTCACAATAATCATTATCTTATAATTTCAATATTGATGTGAATTCTCACCCTTCTGTTGGAATGATGTTTTATACGACATCGCTCAGGTACCGAGGAGTAGACTTGCTCGTAGCGCGAGGTAGCCGCTGATGCAGTTGTATAGTGTCTTTATTTATGTTTGGTCGAGTCGTGCTCTGATCATGTAACACTGGGATCGTTTGGTTTATGTTTTAGAGATACATTATGTACTCTACCTTATGCTTTATGTTTACTTGGTTTGTATGAAGTTGGCATTTATGCCCTAGTTTCGTTTAATAATGTGATGAGCATGAAACTCTCTTTATGTCTAATATGATTATTTGGAATCCGCTGCTACATGTTAAGAGGAGCTTTTGAAAAGCATTAAATTACTTAAGTGTTATTGATCATGACAGGTGTTGTATGATGTTTTGAAAAAATATGTGATACCCTTTTGTGAGATGCATGATATTTACTCTGATTTAATTATATGTATTCCGCGGGGTTTAGAAGGGTGTTACAGTTGGCGGGCAGTTTCTTCTTGAATGAAGGTGGTGTGTTATACAAGAGAAATTTTGACATGGTCTTGCTCACATGCGTGGATAGACACAAAGCAGACATGTTAATGCAAGAAGTGCACGAAGATTCTTTTGGTACCCATGCTGGTGGGTATGCCATGGCAAATAAATTGTTGCGAGCCGGTTATTACTGGATGACCATGGAGGCTGATTATTTCAAATATGCTCGAAAATGCCACAAGTGCCAGATTTATGCTGATAAAGTGCATGTGCCATCGAATCCTCTAAATGTGATGAGTTCCCCTTGGTCCTTTGCCATGTGGGGCATTGATATGATTGGGAAGATTGAGCCCAGCACCTCTAATGGACATCGTTTTATTCTAGTGGCCATTGATTACTTCACCAAGTGGGTGGAAGCTGCTTTGTTTACAAATGTCAACAAGCAGGTGGTTTCCCGGTTTATCAAGAAAGAGATCATTTGTCGTTACGGGGTGCCCGAAAGGATCATCACTGATAATGGTTCTAATCTCAATAATAAAATGATGCAAGAGCTGTGCCAGAGCTTCAAGATTGAACATTATGATTCTTCTCTGTACCGCCCAAAGATGAATGGTGCCGTCGAGGCAGCCAATAAAAACATTAAGAAGAATGTGCAAAAGATGGTCGTGACATATAAGGATTGGCATGAGATGTTTCCTTTCGCTTTGCATGGGTACCGTACGTCAGTACGTACGTCCACTGGGGCATCCCCATTTTCTCTTGTGTATGGAATGGAAGCGGTCTTACCGGTTGAAGTTGAGATTCCTTCTCTGAGGGTCATGATGGATGTTAAGCTTGATGAGACTGAATGGGTTCGAATGAGGTTCAACGAGTTAAGTCTCATAGAAGAGAGGAAATTGGCAGCAGTATGCCATGGGCAACTGTATCAGAGAAGGATGAAGCATGCATTCGATCAGAAAGTGCGTCCTCAGAATTATCAGACGGGTGACTTGGTGTTGAAAAAGATTCTTACTCCTAACACAGATCACAGGGGCAAGTGGACTCCGAATTATGAAGGTCCATATATGGTCAAGAAGGTTTTCTCGGGCGGAGCCTTGATGCTTACAACTATGGATGGTGAAGATTTTCCGTCGCCTGTGAACTCAAACGCAGTCAAAAGATACTTCGCATAAATGGACCTGATGGACAGTAAAAAGAGAGTCCAGGCAAAAGAAGGGCATCCCGGCGAACAAAAAAAAAGAGAGAAAGGTTCGGGCAAAAATTAGGGATAAAGTAAAAAAAATGATGAGTACACCCAGTAAGTTGAAAACCCGAAAGGACAACTTAGGCAAAAATGGGTATCTTGGTGGATTCAAAACCCGCAAAGGGCGATCCAGGCAAAAGAGGGATTTAGCGAAAGGCTGCGATCTGAGTAACCTGTATCCCATCTCATTTCAATGGGAGGCATTCCGAAGGATAGGAATCGGTCCAATCATCCCCCTTGGAAAGCAAAGCACATGGAGAGTCTTGAAGACATATGAGCCATAGCAGGATTAAAACTCAATGGATTTCCGTTTTCCACATTGCCATTAGGATAATTTCTTTTTCTCTTTTAAGCAGTTACCTCTTTATAAAAACTGCCTCCTGATGTAAACGCCTAGTTTCGGGCTTTTCAATCAATAAAATTTTCTTTATTCAGAATATTCATTTCTTGTGTTTTCTTTTACAGTTTGTTTTGATTGCAAAAAACGTCAAAGTTTTTGATAAACATTGCATTTGAAAACATCGAGGTTTTACAATGACAGGCGAGCAAAAGGAAACCACTAAAATTGCTTTAAATGCCAGGTGTTCTTGGGCGATGAATTCAAAACACAGGCTACCCTGGGGCATGTGTGCGAACCCTTTTATTTGCAGGTGTTAATGTTCGCTGGTCAGCCCATCAGTGGCACGTGATGTCTTCAGTGTCTTTTCCAGCAGGACTTAAATAATAGTTCTCCCCAAGCATAAGCGTTTACCTCAACAGAAATTTCCTTCCTTAAGGATGTCATCCCCAGCAGGAACATTGGTTGATCTCAGTCCCTCAGCAGGTATTTCCTTCCTCAACAAGAGTTCGTTTGATCTCAATTCCTCAGTAGCCAGGTCAGAAAGTTATCATGTCCCCAGTGGAGTTCTATGGTTATAGTTATTCCCCAAGCAGACTGGTTCAGATGATGCCTCCCCAGCAAAGTTATCATTTCCTACGGTAACCTTAACAGGTTTGTCAAGTCAGAGCCCAGATCAGGAGATCAGGTCAATTTGTCTTCCCCAGTATGAGTCGCGAACACGAGGACAATCCATCTTGTTGACCCCAGCAGAGTTGCCTTCTTTTCCTCAGCATTTATTTTGCTGAGGAACCTCTTTGCATCTTGCATATAGTAATCATTACATCCTCAAAAACGCGTAGCATTTCCATTTGAGATGGAGCATTACACCATGGAAAAATTCAAACATGTGCATGCGAAGCATAAGCCAGTTTTGGTATCTCGTGCGAGAGCCCAGAACTGTTTCTCTTCAATCACATCGTCGACAAAGCCAAAGAATGCCTCGTTCATTCCCCCACAGACATTTCAAAGCAGTATGAGGGTCTCACCACTCTTTTTCTCCCCACAGAGTCTTGTTCCTTGGTTTGTAGATCTTTTAATCATACATGTTAACTTTATTTCTTAGGGACCATTCCCGATAGGTAACCCATAGGTTTTCAACTTTAGCCGTTCCCGACAGGCACCCTTTGAGTTTTAAACCTATCCGTTCTCGACAGGCCCATTTACCGTTCCTGACAGGTATGCCACAGGTTTTCAACTTCAGCTGTTCCCGACAGGCACCCTTTGAGTTTTAAACCTAGCCGTTCCCGACAGGCCCATTTACCGTTCTCGATAGGTAACACACAGGTTTTCGACTTCAGCCATTCCCGACAGGCCCATTTACCGTTCCTGACAGGTATGCCACAGGTTTTCAACTTCAGCCGTTCCCGACGGGCACCTTTTGAGTTTTAAACCTAGCCGTTCCTGACAGGCCCATTTACCGTTCCCGACAGGCAACCTTTGATTTCATTTGTTTCAGACTCTTTTCCACAATTATCTTTTCCCGCAACTCCTTCATATATCTCATTTTCTTCCCCTCAGAGTGAAAATTTTCTAGGTATTTTTATATTCAATCCCTATGTCCCTTGAATGTCTGACAGCCGTTGCTATCATCTCTTCAGGTCCACAGTTGATTGAATAGGGGCAGCTGTAATACCTCAAAATTTGCCCTCTTACTTTTAGCACTAACTGGCTTATGCTTCATTTCATTTGCATCCCCCTTTCTGCATTTGCATGGTTCTTTTGGGCATGGGATCAGGGTATTCTCCAGCAGCTCACGGCGTCATCAGTTCCCGTATGATTTTTAATAGCTTTCAAGGCCAGGCAAATAACTTTCCGAGTCTTTTTGAGCATTTATTTTGCTCATTAAGTGACTTGATAATCAGAAGCTCCGGCAGTCATTTTTTTATCAGTGATTCGGCACCGGACAATCATCTTTAGCAGTATTATGAGCACGAAAAGGAATTCACAGCATATTTCAGGCATGATTCAGTGATAATATCAAATGGCAAGTTTCAGAGGTCTAACATGGCTCAAAACAAGTTGAACCAGGCAATTATCCAAGTTTCCCTCCTTTTGGCGCAAAAATTCAAAATTTGAATGTGTTAATCGATTAACCAATTGCAGTGCAATTAGGTTAATCGATTAACCATAGTGAATTTTGCCCAAACGCTGCATTTTCAAAGCTGTTTCCTTTTTATCCAATTTTTAATCACCCATTTTAATTCCACACATCAGTAGAAGGATCTAGAGAGTTGATTTTCCATTTAAAAATTCAAATTGTTTCCACTCCAATTCCATAATTCCTTTCCTAATTCACATTTCATCCCAATTTCCACTCACTTAACCTCACTCCCAACCCAAACTTAACTCCTAACCTAGGGGTTATTTAAATCATTTCATTCCAAACCTAAAGGGGAGATCATTTTCACCCTCATTTTCAGAATTTTCTCTCAATTCTCTCTCACTTTTTCATTATCCAACTCCATTTTCAACTACACTCAAAGCTCTCCTTCAAAGATTAACAAGTTCTTCATTGGAACTTGTTAATTCTTGAGCTAAAACCTCTCATCATCACTACATTTCAGCTTTTCAATTTGGATTTTCGTTTGGATCTGGTTCTAAATTTTCAGAAGTGATTTTTGGAAGTGCTTTTGGAGCTTTGGTTGCTTATTGCTTGGATCTTCAAGTTTAGAGTACAAGAAGCTTGTGGATCTTGGATTCCTCTACTTGAATTCATCTACTTGAATTCATCCATTTCTGTTTACATAACTTACCAAAGCAAATCTCAGCTTTGTAGGTTGGTTAATTTCGGATCCATACTCATTTTAGCTTAATTGCAACTTATACAATGTAGATCCATGAATTTTGATGTGTTTTGATTCATTTGGTTGATCTTAATTGTGGATGTTGATGATTATTGAATTTAAGTGATGTTTAAATGAGGTTTCTGAACTTAATTTTCGTGCATTGTTGGTTACATGATCATTGGATATGATTGCATAAGTGTTTTTGCTGCTGGAAGTGATTTTTCAAACTGATTTTGTGCTGATTTTACAGTGTTAATCGATTAACCAATTGCAGTGCAATTAGGTTAATCGATTAACCAGTGCAAAATGTGCGTAATAAGAGCTGTTAATCGATTAACACAATTGCACTGCAATTGGTTAATCGATTAACACTGATGCAGAGTGTGTTTTTTGTGCATTTTTGAGCATATTTCGATCCCGTTTCATTTCTAATCTTCATGGATTGATGTGGTGCATTTTTAATGACTGTTTTAATGCTGTTGCACCTCACACCGTTGTATGTGCACAATTTTGCGACATGCGGCTTTTGTGTTTTCATCGTTTATAAACATGTTTACATTGTTGCATTCTTGATGCCATGAACACATAGCACATACTCCTTGAGCATGATAACTGTCGATTGATGCTTATGTTGTTGGAATTGCTTTGTGTTTTCTTGTTCACCTAATGTTGTGAGATGCATGCTTCACTTGATTTGTTCATATGCCTAATGATATGCTTCCTCATGATATGCATGTTTTCGCGATGATTTCAAGAGTTATTTACCTTGGTTGGTGGTGTGATTGTAATCATGTTTGATTGAAAAGTATGTAATGCTTGATGCATGATTATTGTTTGTCTCCATGGTTGCTTATGCACGATTTGGTTTTGATCAATATGTAAATTGTACAATTATGTTGAGCATGCTTGTTCTTGAGTGGTTAACATGATCATATTTGTTCATCCTTGATGTTTACAACCTCTATGCTTGATTTGCCTTGCTATGCATGTTCATTTGCAATTATTTCTTGTTTGGATGCATGCTGCCCTGTTTTTACAGCTGTTGTTCTAAGTTTGTTCATGTTTGCACTTGCTGCCTGCTGCCTTTTACACCTATTTTGTGCTGAATTGGTGTGCTGTTGAAAGCTGTCTTTGTGTGCTGTCTTTAATTGCTGTATTAGTGCAGAGGCGCTGTTGTAGCTGCTGCTTGTTTGTTTTATTCGCCTTTTCTTCTTCATCTCTTTCACTCTTTCTCTTCCCTTGAATCTCAAGACTTGTTTAAGTCTTGGATTCACTCCCTTAGAGCTACCTAGTCCAACTTAATTTTCGATTAAGCTTGGAGTAGGATTAGCATTAAGCCATCTTTACATGACAACATTAGGAACTTTAGTTTCTCCTTAGTGTTTTCTTTTCCTTGAGTCTTCTCTTCTCATCTCATAACACTCCTAAAACACTTAATAAATATAACGTATATTGCGCTCGAGCCTTAAGTGTGGGAAATGAAGAACGAGGGGTCTCCACTCCTCTTTTAGAGTGTTTAGCATACGTCCCATTTAGGGGCGACCATGCGACTCACTCATTCCCGCATGGTGGACTTTAGTGCAATGTAAGTTACGAACTAACTTCAACGCACTTCTGTCTAAAAAACACAAACAAACTCAAACCTTTTTTTTATCCTTCGGGATCGTTAAGTTTCAAACCATTTTCAAAAAGGGCACGTTATTTTCCGTCTCGTCGCAAACAGGCATCGACCCTAACTGCCAGACGTGAGCTTAACGTCGCTCATAAAAAACACAGACCTCGTTAGGTCGAACTAAGACTGCTCTGACTTCCTCCTTCTGGTTAGATTGAGGATACTTAGGAACAAGACGGTGATGTCTTGGCAAGCAACCTCCCCCTAGTTTGTGTCCTAACTACGTTGACTCTGACTTTCCCGTTCCCGATGGATTACGTAGGCCTAGGACTCTGAGGATGTCCTACCGAGTCACTTCTTTTCCTTTTCTTCCCAGTTTCTTCGTTCTTTCCCGTACCTATTCCTTCTCCTTTCCAGCAGCAGTGGAGCTCCAGACGACGACACCCTTTGATCGAGACAGCAAGCGTGGATCCCGTCGAGTACGATGGACGCGTGGGGGTGCTAATACCTTCGCCTCGCGTAACCGACTCCCTTACCCGTTTCTCTTGGTTGCGAGACCATGTTTTTTTCCTTCCCTCAGGTTTATGCAATGTTTCCTTTCCCTCTCTTAGGATAAATACACATTGTTGGCGACTCTATTTCTGCGCCACTTTCGCGTTTGTACTTGGATGAAAATCCCGGGAGTGACAAAAGGGAATTGACTCAACAAGAGAATCTTTTATACTCAACAAGAGAGTGTTTTTTTATGTCTTATACGAAACCTAAGACGGAGGCTAAAAAAGGGGAGGCTGGTTCAACAAGAGAGTCTAAAAAGGTTAACTCCGATGGGGAGAGTTATTGTACAAAGCCCAAGAGGAGGCTACCTTACCACCGTGGATTCTGGAGATCCTGAAGCGAGTCCAAGTATAGGGAACTCTCATGAGAGAGACCTGGTTTCTGCTTATGTTTGAAGGGAACTTGAGAATGTCTTTGAGACTCAAAGGTCTTAGACTGTCCAAGTTTAGAGTTTTATATTTTGTACAATGCCCAAGAGGAGGCACGTGTATTTAAGGGATGGGTATCAACCCTACAACGACCGGAGTTTTAACGCTGGAAAGACTGCTCTAGCAAAGGATGACTAAGTTTTGTCTTATACCTTTAAGAGGTCGTCAAGGTCCTCGTATTAAGCCCAAGAGAAGGCATGAGAACTTTTAAGAAGCCAAAGGGTCCTTGTACAACGCCCAAGAGGAGGCGGGAATGCTTTTAGGAAGCCTGTGGGTCCCCAAACCAAGAAAAGTTCAAGACATGCTATTCACAGAGAATAGATCAGTAGCGAGTGATTTTTGGATGTGGTTGCGAAGCACGATCGCTCTGGTACTACAGCTCGATTCATTTTTTATCCTATTAAAGCCGATGAAGGAAGGGAAATAGATGTCTCCAATTAACCCTGCTTGCATACTGAGATTAAACAGTCAAAATTGTTGGTTTACAGATGCTACAAAGATTCGGGGTTTCTCCTAGGATATTTTATTGACAAGGGGTGCTTTAGGCTATCAGTTAGGATGTTAGGACGAATGTATGAGAGTATGGGATTTTGGGTTTTTGCTTAGTATGCTCGCTAAGATTTTTTCTTTCAATCTTATGCCTACGTATTCCCATTTACCGAAACAAGGGAAATCAGAGCGATCGCAGTTCGTCCTATTCTATGGGAGGAAATGGTTGTTTTGGTGTCTTGTTCAAAGCCCAAGACGTGAAGCTAGAGAGTCTATTTGTATCTTGTTCAAAGCCCAAGATGTGAAGCTGAAAGTAGTTTGTATCTTGTTTAAAGCCCAAGATGTGAAGCTAAAAGTGTTGACCTTAGAGAGAATTTGTCATCTCTAAAGGGGCCTGCTTGTCACAACTGTTGGGTGACTGGCTGTAAAGGAGGATTACTTTAACCGGGATTTATGAATCCGACAATGCCATAATTTCCTTTATAGGGGATTTTAACCTGAATGAGAAGACTTTAACTCAGTTTAGAGCAATGCCATCTTTCCTTAGGAATTTCTCATACTAAAAGAGGGACATGGCATAGATGTAGATGATCCAGAGGCATGCCGCTTACAGTAATTAGATTAAGGGGAAAGAGTTGTTGAAGTTTGTGTACTGTGAACGAGGCACAACTTTGATACTAAAAGGTTGATTGGACCAACTAGTGGTTTTCTTATACAAAGCCTAAGAGGAGGCTAATATGTGTCTCGTACAAAGCCCGAGAGAGAGGCTAAAAAGTTTTGACTCGACGATGGAGTCTTTTGGTATCTCGTATAAAGCCCGAGATGAAGGCTACTTGACTTAACAAGAGAGTTTTTCGTATCTCGTACGAAGCCCGGGATGAAGGCTAAAATTTGTTCGGCTCAATAAGAACCTTTTTGTATCTCGTATAAAGCCCGATATGGAGGCGAAAGGGGTGATTGACTCAACGAGGGAGTCTCTTATGTGTCTCGTACAAAGCCCAAGAGAGAGGCTAAACGTTGTTTGACTCCGCTGGGGAGAATCATTGTACAAAGCCCAAGAGGAGGCTAATTTCACTGGAGAAGGATCATTATACAAAGCCTAAGAGGAGGCTATGGTTACTGTTTCAGTTGAGTGACAGGTCCAGTATGCTGATTTAAAGAGAAAATCAGTTCTTATATGAGCAACACTGTACTCGAGGATTTGATTCGAGGATCTGGGTTATTCCTATTCTTTAAGGAATTGGGAAATCCGAAGGGTAATGATACTGTCCGAGTCTACGGGTTTTCTTCCTATTTAACAAAGGGGTCACTTGAGAATGTCTTTGAGACTCAAGGATATTAGACTGTCTGTGTCTAGAGTTTCATCTTTTGTACTATTCTTTGAGAAACAGTAGTAGACTCTTTGAAAGGACTGTTCTATGAAGATGACTAAGTTCTATTCCTATACCTCTAGGAGGTCGTCGGGACAATTTGTACGAAGCCCAAGAGGAGGCTGGAAACTTTTAAGAAGCCGACGGGTCCTTGTACTAAGCCCAAGAGGAGGCTATCATTCCCGGAGGAAGAGATCATTATATGAAGTCTAAGAGGAGGCTGTGAATACTTCTAAGAAGCCGATGGGTCCTTGTACTGAGCCCAAGAGGAGGCGGGGATGCTTTTAGGAAGCCTGTGGGTCCTTGTACGATGCCCAAGAGGAGGCCGATACTTTTAAGAAGCCCGTGGGTCCCCAAACCCCGAGAAGTTCAAGACAGGCTATTCACAAGGAATAGATCAAGCCAGGAAAGTTCGAGAATTTGGAAGAAACTCAAAGATGCCATCCACGGAGATTACATTCATCTCTGGGAGTAGAGTTTCTTGACAATTCCTAATGAGGACAACCGAAGAGAAGACTGTATGTGGTGATCCTATTGGGGATATAGTTGTCTATTTCTACGAATAAACGCGACAGCTTTTCCTAGTTCTAAATGTAGTTGTCGGAGAAACTCTAAATATCTATACTATTATTACACAGTTGATATGAGTTTATGAAAGAAAACTTACAGCAAAACAGCCCCACAATACAGTTATGTGTATATAAAAGCGGTAAATGAAAGCAATAACCACTTACTCGGTTGTAGAGCTTCCATGCTGTTTGGTTAGTTGTTCAACAAAGAAAAATTGAAAACAACAGTATATTCAAAATCAAAGGAGAAAGTGCTTTGAAAAAGAAAGATTTGGGGCTTACAGCTCAAGGAGTGGCCTAGGGTTTTATCAGTGAGCGCACTGTTTGAATTTTGTACAGAGGGACTTATACAAGTGACTGAGGCCCAAAAAGGTTTTCTGTACAAAGGGATGGGTCTTACACTGTCTCAAGAGGCCCAAAAGGTTTAAAGAAAAAGAGTGGGGCTTATAACACGAGGTTAGGCCCAAAATTTGTTTTTCCGTTTGAAATGGCGATCGTGCCGAGATTTTCTTTAAACGCGAAGGGGCTTATACAATATCTGAGGCCCAAAATGTTTTGGTTAAAAGGGGATTGGGTCTTACACTCTAATAGAGGCCCAAAAGTTTTGAATGGGTCTTATAGCACAAGGAGAGGCCCAGATGGTTTATTTTTAAACTGGCGACGATCGTGCCGAATTTAAAAATGTACAGAGGGACTTATACAATAAGTGAGGTCCAAAATATTTCTGTACAAGTGGGTTGGGTCTTACACTCTAATAGAGGCCAAAAAATTTTAAGAAAAGAAATGGGTCTTACTACTCGAGGGTAGGCCCAAGTTTTTTTGAAAAGGCGACGATCGCGCCGTTTGTTTTTGACGGTATCGGGACTTATACAATATACTGAGGCCCAAAAATGATTTGGTCAAAAAAAGGATTGGGTCTTACACTCTATTAGAGGCCCAAAGTGCTTTGAAAATGATTTATGAGGGTTGAATTAATCCAAAAACCCTAATTTGTTTTCAAAAATGTGTTTTAATTGAATAAAAATTCAATTAAAATGATCAAAATTGTTTAACATAGGAAAAACAAATTGTGATCTTGGATTAATGCTTCAAAAATTAAGTATTGACCTACAAAATAATTAGAAAGCATTAAAAGTTGCAAAATCAAGGTGGAAAAAATATTTTAAATGTCAAAAACAATTAAAAGATTAATTCTTTACAAAAATATCAATTATACAAAATAAATAATATTTTTGAGATTTTTTGGGAAAATAAAATATTTTAACATTTTTGTGAATTAATAAAAAAAGAATCAACTCAAAATCATTAAAACTCAGAGAGAAATTAATTTTTGAATCAATTAAATAAAATCACAAAATTCAAATATTCAAATATTGGAAAATGGCGCCAAGAACAAAGGCAAGAACACGCGCGTTTTTCAATTTTGCCCAGACTTGCATTTTCTCTCCAATCTCACTGAATACTTAATCATATCATGCAATCCACATATCAATCAACTCGTTTCAACCTCACGATCATGTCTATGGTATTTAATTTCATTTAAATTAAACGTATAACAAGAAATCACGAAAAATCCTCAAGAACCCTAATTTCTGCATGAAGGCTAGGATTTTTTATACACGATTCAAACAATGCAATTAATTGAGGGGAAACATTCCATGCATGATTATGAACATATGGCCAAATTATTGTCTAGCAAAAATTGCATGGATCATAGAGTTAGAAGAGCCCATGCTTACCACTTGCAGCTGGTGATCGTGATTTGTGTTGGAGGTGTTACAGCTAGGTTCCAATGATCTGGATAGCTTCCCTAGGTGCCATGGAGTGTGTATGAATGCTTGGAATGGATTGAAATGGTTTAGAGCTGAAGATGGTACCTCAACTACAAAACTGTCAAGAACTTGAGCAATTGGCTGGTGATTTTGTGAAATCTGTGTTCCAGATGTTATGTGAGTGTTTGGATCACTTCTATATGATGTATGTGAGGTGTGTGAGTGATTGGTTTGATTGGAAAAGCTCTCAAACTCAAAACCCGATAGTGACTTGCCTTAGAAGGAAAAATTGGAGTGAAAGAAGAGATTTTGAGGAAAGCATCTGTTTGATGGCTTTGGTGTACTCAAACTGATCACAATTGAGCTCTATTTATAGTATAGCAAGTTTGTTTTGCAAGGAATAGTGAAAGGCAATTGCTGAGTAGGTTTGGTCAATGTTGGCAAATGAAAATCCAAGTCTCCTCTAGACATTGACTAGAGGTTAGGGCACAGGCTGCTGGTTCCCTTGGTCTTGGATAAGTCTTGACTGAATTCAGTTGAGAATGGCTCAGTCCATGCCACCTTGATGCTTCCATTGAATGCTCTAATCGAAAATTGGAGTCTTGTCCTTATTTTGGCAATTCTAGGTTCAACATGCTATTTCTTGTTCCAAAGACTTTGGAGGCTTGGCTCAGTGATTGTCCCCTTTAGATTCAATCCTCAGAGGTGTCCAAGTGGATAGGAGCATTTGGATTTGGCTGATTTTGGCAAATCGACCAAAAATGCAAAATCTGCCTTGCCTTGACAGATTTCAACAAGGCAACTTGCCAATGTTATATCTCATGACTCAAATTGAATTTGGTAATGTTCTTGCCATTTTGGAAAGCCCTTACATGATACAACAACTGTTTGAACATGTTTGGTTTTGATCTCTTTTGAATCCAAGTGAAAAATCCCCCTACATTTGGCAAAAATTAGGGTAAAATCTGACTTAGTGAAATTTTCACTAAGTGTTGGAACAAAGTGACTTTTCTTGATTTTGATCACTCCATAACTCAAAATCCATGAGGAATTTGGACATAGGTCAGTATGAAGCTTTTGTAGAGGGCAATGAGATCTACAAATCAAGCTTTGAATGGGGAACAATGGCCTTGTGGTTTAGGAGTTATGATCCTCCAAAGTTGGCACATTAGTGTCACTTTTTCCATAACTTAGAAATTTTTCTAAGTTTTTATGATTACCCCTTTTACAAGTTATCCCACTTTCTTTGATTTTTCTTGATGAATGATGATTCAAATCATACATTAACATCATTTTAGGGTTAAAAATTCATTTTGGTGAAAAATCTCAAAACTTCAAAGTTGACTTTTGTGCACAGTTGACTTTTTATCAGATGAATTCCAAACTGTGCAATTCTTCAAGAAATCATGTCCTTGACCTAAATCAAACTTGATGGACATGTTCCATGGGTGTCATAGGGTATTTTGAATCATGTCTTAGGGCTTAGGAGCATGTCCTGGCCAAAAGTCAAAGTTACAATAGAATTTCCTCGCGAAACCCTAATTGTGGTGCAGATGAAGTTGAGACTTGTTGCTCAAGCTTCTTGGATTAATACATTGTTCCAAATGGATCAATATAGTTCAATAGAGACCCTCAAACCCTCTCTTGAGGTCTTGGATCATGATTTGTCCCAAAAGTCAACTTAGGGGTGAATTAGGTCAAGAAACCCTAATTCCTGATTTTTTATGAATGCATCCCCTGAGGAAAAATTGACTTGATGATTGGATCCATGAGGTCCCATGAAGTATATTAGGTTATGTTTTGGATCATTGGCTTGTGCCCAGATGAAAATTTCCATCTGGAGGCCCTGGTTGACCAAAACTGGTGACACTGTCGATCTTGAGACTTGATCCACCTAGAAGGGAGCAGCCTTGTGCTTGATCCTTGAAGTGGGAGTCCTTTTGATCCATTGTGGATATTTTATAGGTTAGAAAAGTTGAAGATCATGTCATTCCTTGATTGATCCTTTGTCTAAGAACTCTAAGAGGGCTTGAAACCCTAATTCTGATTGTAGTGGATGCTCACCCATCTTTGGGGAGACTGATGAGGCATGAAAGTACATCCATATTGTGATGATGATTTGCACAATGATGGGAAATCTAAGTGGTCAAAATTTGGGGTATGACAGATGCTCCTATTTAATCTTCTTGGACCCAAAGGTGTGAATGACGAAGGTATTCGGTCATTCGGGGTGCAAGAGGATTAAATATCAGAATACCCAAAATTTTGACGGCTTCTATGAATGGTAATTCACGCATTCATCTTTTTTTTTGCTAAGCAATGATGCTTAGAAAAGGTAAACTTCCCCTCGATCCTGGTCTTCAGCCAAGGAACTGGTCTCAGTTTCTGATTTAAACTTCCCCTCGATCCTGGTTTCCCACCGAGGAACTGGTCTTAGTTTCTGATGTAAACTTCCCCTCGATCCTGGTTTCCTACCAAGGAACTGGTCTTAGTTTCTTTCGTCAATAAACTTTACTGACAAGGGACGTTATTCGTAGCGGCTTTCCTTCAAACTTCTCGCCTAATTTTCCTGGGGAGATACCATTTGATGGGAAAAAGTTTGACGTTAGACTCGCTGGGAGCCCAATCATCTGAGTTGTAGAGGTGCACAAACTTCTCTGTTGGAGACGCCATTTGTCGACTCTATCTAGGGAAAGCGAGTCTCTTGAGAGGCTGCTTCTGCTTGGGATCTTACATCATACTTTTCTCGGGATCTTCCCAGAGAAATGCCATATGATGGGGTCCAATTTTGAGGTGTCGAGGACCTTTTCATCAGCGGTCTTTCGGAGAAAGGCAACGGTACTGCCAAATCTCTGCTTAGGAGGCTTTCTCTGGTGATTTTTCTTTAATCCGGGAAAGCAAGGATATCATCTTCAATGGCAAAGAGTGACATCTGTAGAAAGCTTCTCTGGCTTTTCAGAGGTTCAAGTTATCAAAGTGGTCAAGGACCTAACTTCAATCCAGAAATAAACTGGAGGAGAGACCGTTCAAACACAACATTTCTTAATCGAGGAAAGAACTGACAACTCGACCGAGAAAACAACTATCACTAGGGATAAGACCGACTGGAGTGATAGTGATGCAACATGAATGTGAATGTAAATCAATAATGCATGATGCATGTATGTATATGCTGACAAAACTGACGCAACATACAAACTAAAAGATGAACACGACTGGATACTCGGCCATTGCTGGGCGAAGAAGTACCGCTGGTTCAAAATAGCAATTCTGCCTTTCTTAGGAGAGATAGTCCCTGTTGGGAGCTATGTTGATCGGGCTTAGGAGATGAGAACTCGGCCGAAGCGTGTCAGACGAAACAAGGTCTCTGACACAGTTGATCCCTTCATTCAGGCGTACTGGCGTAGATGGAGTACTTTGATTCCGTACTTTGAGGTTCGATTACTTCTGGAGAAGCGACCGATGTTCTTCTGATGTTCAACAGTCAAAAGAAATTGCCGTCTTTATTAAAAAGCAAAAAAAGTGTTAACAAGTAAATTCATTTTTGTTTTATTTCAAGAATCGTTAATCATGTTAACAACGTCGTTCTGTAAAGCTAAAACAAATAAGAATTTACAAACAAAAGCACAACGACTCAAATTTTATTGATAAAATGGAGATCAGCCGAACGCGTGATTCCATTGATTATTTACAAAGTTAGAAAATGGTAATTTACAGGCAAAAGGGCTACGTTGAAACATAATGACCACTATCCTTCTACCAACTTTGAATTCGGGACATCCTGAGCTTCTGTCGAAGATGACCTTGACTGGAATTTTCCTCCGATGGATGGTATAACTGCTGCTGCTGAGGGACTTGCCTCTGTTGAACATAGTTACTTGCCATTATCCCTAATTTTTTCCTGGATTGTACTTTGATGTTTCCAATCCACCGGGATGATTTTTTTTCATGTCTCTAACTTTTGCCTGGACCGCCCATTCGGGTTTCAATCCACCGAGACATTTTTTTCTAGTTTAGGCGAAGTATTTCTTGACTACATCAACATTTGTGGGGTAGGTAAATTCCTCTCCATCCATGGTTGCAAGTCTCAAGGCGCCGCCTAAGAAAGCTTTTGTGACCACGTAGGGGCCATCATAATTCGGAGTCCACTTGCCTCGCAAGTCAGTGAGAAAAGATTGTATCTTCTTGAGCACGAGGTATCCTTTTCCTTCCATTGGGGGTTATAGAATCGGCGGATTCAACAGGTATTCCTTGATACTGTCGAAGGCAGTTTAGCAGTCATCTGTCCAAACGCAATCCTGGTTCTTTTTGAGTAACTTGAAAATCGGCGCACATGTCGCGGTCATGAGGAATATGAATCTGGAGATGTAGTTCAAACGTCCCAAGAATCCTCTGACTTGTTTTTCAGTTTTTGAAGAAGGCATTTCTCGAATGGCCTTGACCTTGTCAGGATCGACCTCAATTCCTTTCTAGCTGACGATGAACCCTAAAAGTTTCCCTGAACGGACACCGAAGGTGCACTTGTTGGGATTCAAGCGGAGTTTATACTTCCTCAAACACTCGAATAGTTTCGACAGGTGGGTCATATGCTCCTATTCTGTCTTAGATTTTGCAATCATGTCATCAACATATACCTCTATCTCTTTGTGTATCATGTCATGAAACATAGTAGTCATGGCCTTTTGATAAGTTGCCCCAGCGTTCTTCAAACCGAACGACATTACCTTGTAACAAAAGGTACCCCATGGGGTAATGACCGAGTTTTCTCCATGTCTTTCGGCGCCATTTTGATCTGGTTATAGCCCGAGAATCCATCCATGAAGGAGAAAATTTTGAACTTTGTTGTGCTGTCTACCAGCATGTCAATGTGTGGTAAAGGAAAGTTGTCTTTTGGACTTGCCTTATTCAGATCCCTGTAATTAACACACATTCTGACCTTTCCGTCCTTTTTGGGAACGGGTACGATGTTGGCTAACCATTGAGGATATTCAGATGTAGCGAGGAAACCCACGTCAATCTGTTTCTGTACCTCCTCTTTGATTTTGATGGCCATGTTCGGGTGAGTGCGTCTCAACCTTTGCTTTACTGGCGGACATTCCGATCTTAACGGTAAATAATGTTCCACGATGCTGGTATCCAACCCTGGCATATCCTGATAGGACCAAGTGAATACATCGGGGAATTCTTTGAGAAGCTTTATCAAACCCTCTCTGGCAATTGGACAGAGAAGTGCCCCAATCCTGATTTCTTTTCTCTCTTTTCCCGAACCCAAGTTTACCGTTTCCAACGGCTCTTTGTGAGGTTCAATGGATCTCTCCTCTTGTCTGATTAATCGAGAGATCTCTTCTAGAATTTCGTTGTCAACTTCTTCTTCAGCCCCAAATACCGGGAACTCAAAGTCGGGAGAAGGCATCGGGTCGTATGTTTCAACGGGGTTTAAAACAAGCAATCTGCATGACGTGATGATTCGTGTTTAGAAGAGATAGAGAAAATGCAAAAGTGTGTGCAGTGTTTTATTTTAATGCTTATTTTTATTATTGATTTATTTTTTAGGATTACCATTTTCTGAAAAAGCAAAAAGAGAAAACAACAATTAATACGAAAATTACAGAACGACGTTATTTTATTAATGAACAAGTCGGTCCTTGAAACTACAGCCCTATAAAACAAAACTCTGTCGCTTTGGGCGGAGCGAAGAGGGAAAATTTACAGAAAGTGAGCCATATCAAAACATCTGTTTCACCTGGGCAAGGTGAAAGGTTAAAGATGGCAATTACTTTGACTGATGAACGACCTTCGGAACCTCGACGACAACCCATTGGCGGCAAACTCCTCGATGAATCACAAAGTCTGGTACCTTCCTCGATTTGTCTTCAGAAATAACACTGATTTCTGGTGGAGTAGGATCATTGGAATCTGTATCCCAGGCAGAGTTATCGTAGGAGGATTCCTCTGTTGTATTATGTAGAGTAGTTGTGCTCTCAGTTGTATCTCCCCATCCAGTAGGCTAGATATCTTCGAGCCTGATACGAGAGCTTTCCGGAGCGGTGTACTTGAACATATAGTCGAATTTTCCACTCAGTTGTCCCAAGGTGTCCCAAACTTCTTTGGAACTGGAGGAGTCATCTCTCTCGATGACGTTGACCTCGGGAAAAACATAATTGATGAATTCAAGTCCTGCAAATGTTGCAAATTCATCGTCATGCTGAGTAGCTTCAGGATGACCCGAGTGTTGATCCTATGACATGGTGGGGACACAGGTATTCTGTTCAATGAGACTCAGCTGATTTTCATTGTTCGGCTGACTCTCTTACCCCAAGTCTCCTGGATAAGGTTGCCACATTAGCAGACCATCCATTAGGCCATAGTAGTTGTAGCCAAAGTTGTCTTTCATCAGAGTGTCTTCCTCTAATGAATTTGGCGGAGCACGGCATCCTTCTGGATCACAATCTCCATATATCATTTCGACGTCTGACCGTGGTATAAATCTCGGACTCTGTGCGGGATAGCAAAATGGCATAGGCACCTCTTCCTGAGACATATAACCGTCCTCGTTAAGGTAGGACTTCCATTCTTCATCTGTGTCAGAGGGATCTTCCTCATTGATAGCATGTACTGCTTGAGACACTGGGTGAAGGAAACCTCCACTGTGAAAGAAGTTTTGAAGGGGATGAAGACTTTCATCGTTGGCAGCTGTCCGGGTACAAGTTACGGAAAAACCAAGACCCTTCTTTGTTTTATTGTCAATAGGAATGACAAGCTGTCCCCATCCGGTTGTGTCGGTACTCTCGACCGCTTTGATAACATCTTTGTATGAGGAAATCGAGGTTCCTCCTCTTGATTGATTGTCCTTGCTCACCGACAGTGCTTGGAACTGAGTTCCAATAACCTCCTCGGGTTCTACACAAGTAAATGATGATAAGATACTTACGAGCAACGTCTGTTCTCCACAGACTGTGACAAGTTGATCGTTCTGAACGAACTTTAACTTTTAGTGGAGGGTCGAAGTGACCACTCCAGCCTGATGTATCTAAGGTCTTCCTAATAAACAACTGTATGTTGCCCGGATGTCCATGACCTGGAAGGTGACTTGGAAAGTGTGAGGACCAATAGTTATGGGAAGATCAACTTCGCCGATAACTGTTTTTCTGGATCCGTCGAACACTTTGACGACGATCTCACTGATTCTCATCGGAGGGCCTCTGAATGATAATTGTATCAAAGTGGACTTCAGCATAACATTCAGGGCTGGCCCTGTTTCTACCAGTACGCTGGCTAAAGTATTGTCCTGGCAGTTAACTGTGATATTGAGCGCCATGTTATGACGACGACCCTCTTCGGGTAATTCCTCATCACTAAATCCCAAATAATTGTAGGAAGTGATGTTAGAGACAATGCTATCGAACTGTCTGATTGTTACATCCTGTTCCACAAAGGCTTGCTCCAAGACTTTCTGTAGAGCCTCCCTGTGGGCTTCTGAACTGAGTAACAGTGATAATACCGAGATCTTTGAAGGAGTTTGTAATAGCTGATCGACAATGTTATATTCACTCCTTTGGATGAGCTTCAGCATCTCATCATCATTTTTTTAAAGGTCGAGATTACTGGATTGACCGACTGATAGATCAGGAGTTTCCGTCTGAAGTTCCTTTTCTTTGTTAGGTTCCCCAACCCCTCGGTTGAAGATTCTACCACTCCGTGTTACTCGACTGATGTCTGCAATATTCACAACGGAGGGTAATGGAATTTCCTTTCCATTTTCAATTGTCATTGCACCATATTTGTAAGGGATTGCCTTAGCTGATTCATACGGTAGTGGTCCCGGTAGATAGATGACTACGGGAGCCCTTTGATCGTAAGTAATCTCGATCCGTTCCCGGTTGGGAACTTTAGATTCTTCAAGTAGAGGGATGATGGCAAAAACATCCCTGGTCCTGTGATGACCAGTGATCGTGACAACATCCTCAACTTGATCGACAAGGTAGTTCGGCGTCCAGTTGATGGGTCCAGAACCCGGATATGGACGAATCTCTCCACGATCCACCTGACCCTGAAGAGCTGCTCTCACAAGGTAACACCCTTGGTTACTTTCTGAACAGACACTACAACGGTCATAGTTGTGTGGTGGCACCTGGCCACGCCCACTTTGAATACAATGTAACCTCACTAGGTTAGCTTCCACAGATCGAACATCCTGACTTTGACGCCGAGTAGGATTCCTGTTACTGATACAAATCTACTGAGTATCTTCATCCATATAGATTGGCATCCACCAGTGATTTAACAAGTGCTGAAGTGCCTCCTGGACAAGGGTACAACCTCGATCATTTTCGCAACCGGCTTTACAGCTTTGATAGTCGTGTGATATTAAGAATCTGAGTTGGACCTACTCAGCATGTAACTCTACCAAGTTGGTATTCATCACGCGAATATAGAAGATCTGAACCATGTTGATCTGATAAGGGTTCCTATCATGGTAGTCTTGGATTCATCCAAGATCCATCTGACGCTGGAGGGCCTCCTGTATGAAAGAGCATCCCGGTTTGTTTATCGAGCAAGTCAGACAGGAACTGTAATCGTGTCGCGGCAGATTATGATACTGGCTTTGCCTTGAGTGCATCGCCACCAGGTTGGCATTCATCGCACGGATATCATGGTTCTGAATGATGTTGGAATTCGTGTAGACCATGTTAACTCTACGAACTCGGTGCTCTTGGATCCATCAGAGATCCATCTGATCCTGTAGAGCTGCTTGCACCACAGAACATCCTCGATTTCTTTTAGAGCAGACATCACACTGGTGATAATTATGAGGTGGCACATGGCCATATCCACTCTGTCTACAATGCATCTTAACTAAATTGGTTTTCAATAAGAGTACATCGTGAATTTGATAAACGTTGTTAGACTCTCCCTCTATCAAATTGACTGCAGCTTTCTCATGTTGAGGCAGCGGGTTTGTGAGAACATTAGGATTTGTATCTTTGAAGGATAAGACCCCGCTCCTAACAAGTTTTTGCACGTCGGACTTGAAATTGAGAGAAGTCTCTATGTTATGCCCTGATCCTCCTTGGTGGTAAGGGCAAGTTTGATCCACCTTAAACCAGAAAGGCAGATTTTCCGGTACTATAAGAGGAGACTTAGTCTGGATGTGCCCCTTAGCTAGTAGTAACGGAAATAGTTCTGCGCATAACATGGGTATAGGATCAAACCCTGATGGTCGCGTTGTACGGTTGTTATTGTATGGAGGACAAGCCTACTGAAGAGGCTGTTGTATCCTTTGCTGATTAGGTTGCCTCTGCGTAACCTGAGGTTGATACGTAGGAATAGGCGCAGGGCTGATAGCAGGAGTTACAGCTGCTACTGGTTGTTACCGTCGCCTTTGCTTTTAGAGAGAGATATTCCCAATACCTTGCTCTTTTTTCTTAGGGAGAGCACTACCGTATCGTTTTGTACTACTTGATGATCCAGCGTCTTTTACCAAACGTCCTTCTCAGACGGCTTCCTCAAGACGGAGCCCCATACCCACCATCTCGGTAAAATCACTGGGTGCACTGGCAACCATTCTATCATAGTAAAATGAGCTTAAGGTCTTTAAGAAGATCTTTGTCATCTCTTTTTCCTCAAGAGGTGGACAAATTTGAGCTGCAATTTCACGCCACCTTTGAGCATACTCCTTAAAGGTTTCCTTGTCCTTTTGCGACATCGATCTGAGTTGATCTCTGTCGGGTGCCATGTCCAAATTGTATTTGTAATGTTGGACGAAGGCAGTGCCAAGATCTCTGAATGTGCTGATCGTGGCATGGTTTAAACCCATGTACCATTTAAGTGCGGCACCGGTTAAACTATCCTGAAAGTAATGAATCAGTAGGTCCTGATTCTCTGTCTGAGCTGACATTCGCCGAGCGTACATCACCAGATGACTTTGAGGGCAAGAGTTACCCTTGTATTTTTCAAAGTCGGGCACTTGAAATTTGTGCGGAACTTTTACATTGGGGACCAAGCAGAGGTTTGCGGCATCCTTTCCAAATAAATCCTGACCGCGAATGGCTTGCAGCTCCTTCTGCATTTCCAGAAACTGCTCCTGGAATTCATCCATTCTGTCGAACATGGTTTCCTTTTTACCAGAAGGTATCTGTGGAATCTGTCCTTCCGGGACAGTGTGCACCACAGGGGGTGGTACCGTGACTACGACAGTGAGTCTTGGCGTTTCCCAAAGTTTGTAACCTTTAGGAGTCTTCAGTATGCCCCTGGCATCTTCGCTTTTTCGAAGTTTGTAACCTTCAGGCCCAGCGGCTTCTGTTATGATTCCCTGATCTTCAGTGATCGGCGGAACATATCCTTCCGGGATATAGTTAACAGGCATGCCCCAGGGACGATCTTTCGGCATCTGATACCTAGGATCATACATCTCCACTATGGGCATTGAGGTGATCTCTGAGATCACGGTTCTTTGTAGCTGAGCTTCTGCCATGGTTTGCATGTCGTTACGAAGCTTTCTCATATCCTCTCTTAGAGCGTCGATCTCTTATTTCAACTCTCTATTCTCTTCCTCGAGATCATCTATCTTTTTCTAACGATTGGCCCGAGTATTGTGCGAATGAGACAGTTTGACTCTAGAATCGAGACACAAAGGTGAGATTCGTTGGTAAGAAGAATACGCGATGTGAGAATGATGAATGCAATGATTATATTAATTGTTTTTTATTTTAATCAAAATAAACTTCGACAATTAGATTGCAACTATCAAACAGTGGGGAAACCCCTTTTTATTGAAATTCAAAGGATTGCGGAAGCAGAAATACAGTAGATTACAAGATGCAGAAGCAGAAACCTAGGCTAAGGGGTCCCGAGAGAACTCGAGTGCTGATTCTGGTATCTTCCTTTTCTTTGACCGGGGCTCTTGGGCCGTTGTCGGGTTGTAATTCCTTTGCCAAGTGAAATGAGCGAGCAAATTCCTTTGGTCATCTTGATTCTCTACAGCATGTTGCTCCAAAATTTCAATCAGAGCATCTTTCTCTTTCAGTAGTTCCTGTATTTTGATGCACTCCACATCGAGGGTGCGGTACTTGTTCTTCCAGGACCTTCTCTCATTTTGAACTTTGTTGAGAGTAACCTGAAGTTTTTCCGTTTCAGTCATGAAGTACATGACAGATTCCCTCGGCGGAAGAATTCTATAACGAGGATAAGGCATCTTTAGCTTGAGAGCTCTAGTTTGTACCCAGTGGAGATAAGGCTCCACCGAGACACAGTCCGGTTTTCCTAGAGACTCCCGTCCTTTATTTTTAACATGCTTCCAAGCGTGCACTATTTCCGTCTTTAGTGCTCTGTCACTTTCTCCTTCCTTGAAGAAAAGACCTTCCAGATGAGCATTACGCGGGACATGCCTCATCGGGTATCCAAATTGACGACGAACGAGAACTGGATGGTAATTGATTCCTCCCTTAGTTCCTATAAGGGGTACGTTGGGGAAGTTTCCACAACGATCAATGATTCTGATTCCATCATAGATCCTATTACACCAATCTATATCAGAGTTGGTGAGGGACATGATCTTCTGCGACCAATGTAAGGCACTCTTGCAATCCCAAAAAGCAGCAGACTTAGGAAAATGGGAGATAAACCATTTGTAAAGCAAAGGTACACAACATGTGATCTCCCCTCCGCTGTACAAATTTCCCAAGTGTACAGAATGATACGCATCTGCGAGCAAAGTCGGCACAGGGTTTCCAATGAGAAAAACCTTAATGGAGTTGATATCGACGAAATTATTAATGTTGGGCAACAAAAATAATCCGTAGGTGAGTAAAGCAAAGATGCTTTTAAAAGCAGTCCCGTTCCCTATACCGGCAAAATACAGGGCTTTCTTTGTTAAGAACTGGGTTGGCAAACCTTGGATGCCACCTTTAGTGGTCATGTGAGTCTTGACCTCAGACTCATCCAAATGAATTGCTCTTGCAATGGTCTGATTCTTTGGAATTTCTTCCAGTCTAGAAAATAGAGCTTGATCTATGATATGTAAATCAATCAGGTGAGAATATTCCTCCAGCGTTGGTGCTAGCTGGTAATCCGGGAATGTGAAACAGTGATAGACCGGATCGCAGAACTGAATGAGCGCATCCATGATTCCCTCAATCACATGGACTCTTATCAGTGGTAGCAGCCCTCCGTGCTTGGCTCTGAAAGCCTCTTGGTTAGTGATCATCCTTGCTAACCTTCTCAAATCCTCTAGCTTTGGAACCTTGAAGGTATACCTATGGGTTCTCCTTCTACAGAAATCCATTAGCGCAATCCTTTTCCCTGATATTTGCAATCACAGTCTTAGTTTAATCTGAAAAACAGAGAGATTAGAAGAGAATTTTTTTTTGAATGTTTTAATGTTTTTTAAATGAATGAATGAATGCAGCACACAAAAATATAGAAAAAACATGGGGTCAAAGGGTTGTTGTCAGGAAGTCAAGGCTCTACCCATCCCCAAAGGTTTATACTAGGGTATTTTTTGTACCTGTACTCATTATCATCAGCTCCTCCCAGGAAAGCAAAACAACAAGCGGATCGCCAGCGAGTTGTAGAGCAATCTTAGAGTAAGTGCCATTCACCGAGAATAGATCACCAACCTCAAATGAGGGTAGTATCGCGTGACAACTATTTCCGATAGTTTCCGCACTACAAAAGGGGTTGGCTCCTCAGCTTCTCATACATCACAATCGGCCCATTGCCTAAGAGAGGGAATGTGTTGCATTGGTCAGCCTCCACTGAGGTTGATGGTCGACCTCATCGTCATCACTTATCTTAAGTGTATACTCAATCTTTCCACATGCGACATCACACGCATTCCCATTAGCAAAAAAATAAACACGTATAGCAACTAGGAAAAGCAGTATATATATTTGTCCTAATCATCCTAGACCTTTAAAGCTATGAATCCTAAGTTCCTGACAGAAAATGGGTTCCCCGGCGGAATTACCATCTTGTGGCTTCATTCCAAATTAACGGCGTTTTGACCTAAGATCCTAATGATGTTAAGGTTTCTACCTAGGGGACAAGAAGAGAACAAGATCCCTAAAGAGACCTGATCATCCCCAGCAGAGTCGCCATTTTTTTGTAGCGAGTGATTTTTGGATGTGGTTGCGAAGCACGATCGCTCTGGTACTACAGCTCGATTCATTTTTTTATCCTATTAAAGCTGATGAAGGAAGGGAAATAGATGTCTCCAATTAACCCTGCTTGCATACTGAGATTAAACAGTCAAAACTGTTGGTTTACAGATGCTACAAAGATTCGGGGTTTCTCCTAGGTTGTTTTGTTGATAAGGGGTGCTTTAGGCTATCGGTTAGGATGTTAGGACGAATGTATGAGAGAATGAGATTTTAGGTTTTTGTTTAGTGTGCTCGCTAAGATTTTTTCTTTCAATCTTATGCCTACGTATTCCCGTTTACCGAAACAAGGGAAATTAGAGCGATCGTAGAGAATAAGAGGAAATGGTTGTTTTGGTGTCTTGTTCAAAGCCCAAGACGTGAAGCTAGAGAGTCTATTTGTATCTTGTTCAAAGCCCAAGATGTGAAGCTAAAATTAGTTTGTATCTTGTTCAAAGCCCAAGATGTGAAGCTAAAAGTGTTGACCTTAGAGAGAATTTGTCATCTCTAAAGGGGTCTGTTTGTCACAACTGTTGGGTGACTGGCTATAAAGGAGGATTACTTTAACCGAGATTTGTGAATCCGGCAATGCCATAATTTCCTTTATAGGGGATTTTGACCTGAAGGAGAAGACTTTAACTCAGTTTAGAGCAATGCCATCTTTCCTTAGGAATTTCTCATACTAAAAGAGGGACATTGGCATGGATGTAGATGATCCAGAGGCTTGCCGCTTACAACAATTAGATGAAGGGGAAAGAGTTGTTGAAGTTTGTGTACTGTGAACGAGGCACAACTTTGATGCTAAAAGGTTGATTGAACCAACCAGTGGTTTTCTTATACAAAGCCTAAGAGGAGGCTAATATGTGTCTTGTACAAAGCCTGAGAGAGAGGCTAAAATGTTTTGACTCGACGATGGAGTCTTTTGGTATCTCGTATAAAGCCCGATATGAAGGCTACTTGACTTAACAAGAGAGTTTTTCGTATCTCGTACGAAGCCTGAGATGGAGGCTAAAATTTGTTCGGCTCAATAAGAACCTTTTTGTATCTCGTATAAAGCCCGAGATGGAGGCGAAAAGGGTGATTGACTCAACGAGGGAGTCTCTTATGTGTCTCGTACAAAGCCCGAGAGAGAGGCTAAATGTTGTTTGACTCCGCTGGGGAGAATCATTGTACAAAGCCCAAGAGGAGGCTAATTTCACTGGAGAAGGATCATTATACAAAGCCTAAGAGGAGGCTATGGTTACTGTTTCAGTTGAGTGACGGTCCAGTATGCTGATTTAAAGAGAAAATCAGTTCTTATATGAGCAACACTGTACTCGAGGATTTGATTTGAGGATCTGAGTTATTCCTATTCTTTAAGGAGTTGGGAAATCTGAAGGGTATTGAGACTGTCCGAGTCTACGGGTTTTCTTCCTATTTAATGAAGGGGTCACTTGAGAATGTCTTTGAGACTCAAGGATATTAGACTGTCTGTGTCTAGAGTTTCATCTTTTGTACTATGCTTTGAGAAACAGTAGTAGACTCTTTGAAAGGACTGTGCTATGAAGATGACTAAGTTCTATTCCTATACCTCTAGGAGGTCGTCGGGACAATTTGTACGAAGCCCAAGAGGAGGCTGGAAACTTTTAAGAAGCCGACGGGTCCTTGTACTAAGCCCAAGAGGAGGCTATCATTCCCAGAGGAAGAGATCATTATACGAAGCCTAAGAGAAGGTTGTGAATACTTCTAAGAAGCCGATGGGTCCTTGTACTAAGCCCAAGAGGAGGCGGGGATGCTTTTAGGAAGCCTGTGGGTCCTTGTACGATGCCCAAGAGGAGGCCGATGCTTTTAAGAAGCCCGTGGGTCCCCAAACCCCGAGAAGTTCAAGACAGGCTATTCACAAGGAATAGATCAAGCCAGGAAAGTTAGAGAATTTGGAAGAAACTCAAAGATGCCATTCACGGAGAATACATTCATATCTGGGAGTAGAGTTTCTTGACAATTCCTAATGAGGACAGCCGAAGAGAAGACTGTATCTGGTGATCCTATTGGGGATCTAGTTGTCTATTTCTATGAATAAATGCGACGGCTTTTCCTAGTTCTAAACGTAGTTGCCGGGGAAACTCTAAATATCTATACTATTATTACACATTTGATATGAGTTTATGAAAGAAGACTTACAGCGAAACAGTCCCACAATACATTTATATGTATATGAAAGCGGTAAATGAAAGCAATAACCACTTACTCGGTTGTAGAGCTTCCATGCTGTTTGGTTAGTTGTTCAACAAAGAAAAATTGAAAACAACAGTATATTTAAAATCAAAGGAGAAAGTGCTTTGAAAAAGAAAGATTTGGGCTTACAGCTCAAGGAGAGGCCCAGGGTTTTATCAGTGAGCGCACTGTTTGAATTTTGTACAGAGGGACTTATACAAGTGACTGAGGCCCAAAAAGGTTTTCTGTACAAAGGGATGGGTCTTACACTCTCTCAAGAGGCCCAAAAGGTTTAAAGAAAAAGAGTGGGGCTTATAACACGAGGGTAGGCCCAAAATTTGTTTTTCCTTTTGAAATGGCGATCGCGCCGAGATTTTCTTTTAACGCGAAGGGGCTTATACAATATCTGAGGCCCAAAATGGTTTGGTTAAAAGGGGATTGGGTCTTACACTCTAATAGAGGCCCAAAAGTTTTGAATGGGTCTTATAGCTCAAGGAGAGGCCCAGATGGTTTATTTTTAAACTGGCGACGATCGTGCCGAATTTAAAAATGTACAGAGGGACTTATACAATAAGTGAGGCCCAAAATATTTCTGTACAAGTGGGTTGGGTCTTACTCTCTAATAGAGGCCCAAAAATTTTAAGAAAAGAAATGGGTCTTACTACTCGAGGGTATGAGGGTTGAATTAATCCAAAAACCCTAATTTGTTTTCAAAAATGTGTTTTAATTGAATAAAAATTCAATTAAAATGATCAAAATTGTTTAACATAGGAAAAACAAATTGTGATATTGGATCAATGCTTCAAAAATTAAGTATAGACCTGCAAAATAATTAGAAAGCATTAAAAGTTCCAAAATCAAGGTGGAAAAAATATTTTAAATGTCAAAAACAATTAAAACATTAATTCTTTGCAAAAATATCTATTATACAAAATAAATAATATTTTTGGGTTTTTTTGGGAAAATAAAATATTTTAACATTTTTGTGAATTATTAAAAAAAGATTCAACTCAAAATCATTAAAACTCATAGAGAAATTAATTTTTGAATCAATTAAATAAAATCACAAAATTCAAATATTCAAATATTAGAAAATGGCGCCAAGAACAAAGGCAAGAACACGCGCGTTTTTCAGTTTTGCCCGGATTTGCATTTTCTCTCGAATCTCACTGAATACTTAATCATATCATGCAATCCACATATCAATCAACTCGTTTCAACCTCACGATCATGTCTATGGTATTTAATTTCATTTAAATTAAACGTATAACAAGAAATCACGAAAAATCCTCAAGAACCCTAATTTCTGCATGAAGGCTAGGATTTTTGATACACGATTCAAACAATGCAATTAATTGAGGGGAAACATTCCATGCATGATTATGAACATATGGCCAAATTATTGTGCAGCAAAAATTGCATGGATCATAGAGTTAGAAGAGCCCATGCTTACCACTTGCAGCTGGTGATCGTGATTTGTGTTGGAGGTGTTACAGCTAGGTTCCAATGATCTGGATAGCTTCCCTAGGTGCCATGGAGTGTGATTGAATGCTTGGAATGGATTGAAATAGTTTGGAGCTGAAGATGGTACCTCAACTACAAAACTGTCAAGAACTTGAGCAATTGGCTGGTGATTTTGTGAAATCTGTGTTCCAGATGTTATGTGAGTGTTTGGATCACTTCTATATGATGTATGTGAGGTGTGTGAGTGATTGGTTTGATTGGAAAAGCTCTCAAACTCAAAACCCGATAGTGACTTGCCTTAGAAGGCAAAATTGGAGTGAAAGAAGAGATTTTGAGGAAAGCATCTGTTTGATGGCTTTGGTGTACTCAAACTGATCACAATTGAGCTCTATTTATAGTAGAGCAAGTTTGTTTTGTAAGGAATAGTGAATGGCAACTGCTGAGTAGGTTTGGCCAATGTTGGAAAATGAAAATCCAAGTCTCCTCTAGCCATTGACTAGAGGTTAGGGCACAGGCTGCTGGTTCCCTTGGTCTTGGATAAGTCTTGACTGAATTCAGCTGAGAATGGCTCAGTCCATGCCACCTTGATGCTTCCATTGAATGCTCCAATCCAAAATTGGAGTCTTGTCCCTATTTTGGCAATTCTAGGTTCAATATGCTATTTCTTGTTCCAACGACTTTGGAGGCTTGGCTCAGTGATTGTCCCCTTTAGATTCAATCCTCAGAGGTGTCAAGTGGATAGGAGCATTTGGATTTGGTTGATTTTGGAAAATCGACCAAAAATGCAAAATTTGCCTTGCCTTGACAGATTTCAACAAGGCAACTTGCCAATGTTATATCTCATGACTCAAATTGAATTTGGTAATGTTCTTGGCCATTTTTGAAAGCCCTTACATGATACAACACCTGTTTGAACATGTTTGGTTTTGATCTATTTTGAATCCAAGTGAAAAATCCCCCTACATTTGGCAAAAAGTAGGGTAAAATCTGACTTAGTGAAATTTTCACTAAGTGTTGGAACAAAGTGACTTTTCTTGATTTTGATCACTCCATAACTCAAAATCCATGAGGAATTTGGACATAGGTCAGTATGAAGCTTTTGTAGAGGGCAATGAGATCTACAAATCAAGCTTTGAATGGGGAACAATGGCCTTGTGGTTTAGGAGTTATGGTCCTCCAAAGTTGGCACATTAGTGTCACTTTTTCCATAACTTAGAAATTTTTCTAAGTTTTTATGGTTACCCCTTTTACAAGTTATCCCACTTTCTTTGATTTTTCTTGATGAATGATGATTCAAATCATACATTAACATCATTTTAGGGTTAAAAATCCATTTTGGTGAAAAATCTCAAAAAGTCAAAGTTGACTTTTGTGCACAGTTGACTTTTTATCAGATGAATTCCAAACTGTGCAATTCTTCAGGAAATCATGTCCTTGACCTAAATAAAACTTGATGGACATGTTCCATGGGTGTCATAGGGTATTTTGAATCATGTCTTAGGGCTTGGGAGCATGTCCTGGTCAAAAGTCAAAGTTACAGTTGACTTTCCTCGCGAACCCTAATTGTGGTGCAGATGAAATTGAGACTTGTTGCTCAAGCTTCTTGGATTAATCCATTGTTCCAAATGGATCAATATAGTTCATTAGAGACCCTCAAACCCTCTCTTGAGGTCTTGGCTCATGATTTGTCCCAAAAGTCAACTTAGGGGGAATTAGGTCAAGAAACCCTAATTCCTGATTTTTGATGAATGCATCCCCTGAGGCAAAATTGACTTGATGATTGGGTCCATGAGGTCCCATGAAGTATATTAGGTTATGTTTTGGATCATTGGCTTGTTCCCAGATGAAAAATTTCCATCTGGAGGCCCTGGTCGACCAAAACCCTAATTTGGTTACACTGTTGATCTTGAGACTTGATCCACCTAGAAGGGAGCAGCCTTGTGCTTGATCCTTGAAGTGGGAGTCCTTTTGATCCATTGTGGATATTTTAGAGGTTAGAAAAGTTGAAGATCATGTCATTCCTTGATTGATCCTTTGTCTAAGAACTCTGAGAGGGCTTGAAACCCTAATTCTGATTGTAGTGGATGCTCACCCATCTTTGGGGAGACTGATGAGGCATGAAAGTACATCCATTTATAATGATGATTTGCACAATGATGGGAATCTAAGTGGTCAAAATTTGGGGTATGACACGATCAAGCCAGGAAAGTTCTTGAATTTGGAAGAAACTCAAGAGATGCTATTCACGGAGAATAGATCAACTCTGGGGAGTAGAGTTTCTTTGACAATTTCTAAGAGTGACAGTCTGAGAAAGGGTTCACCGAGAATGCTGCCTTTCACGTTTCAGTATTGTTTAACCCCAAGAGGAGGGAAGATTGTATCTGGTAATCCTATGGGGGATCTAGTTTTGTTTGTATTTAAGAGCGACACACAAGGCTTTACCTAGTTCTAGACGTAGTTGCCGGCGAAAACTCTAAATAACTATACTAGTATTACACGGTGGATATGTGACAACTATATAAAAGGATGTGAAAGAAGACTTACAATGAAACAGCCTCGCAATACAGTTATATACATGTGAAAGTGATACATGAAAGCGGGTAAATACTTACTCGGTTGTAGAGCTTCCGTGCTGTTTTGTTAGTTGTTCAGCAAAGAAAGCTTTGATAACAATATTATATTCAAAATCAAAGGAGAAAGTGCTTTGAAAAGTTTGTTGGGGCTTACAGCTCAAGGAGAGGCCTAAGGTTTTAACGATGATCGCACCGCTGTTTTGAAAACTATACAGAGGAACTTATACAATATGTGAGGCCCACAAAGTTTTTATGTACAAGAGGGTTGGGTCTTATACTCTATTAGAGGCCTAAAGTGTTTTTGTACCAGTCATGGGGCTTACAACTCAAGGAGATGCCTAGGGTTTAGTTTTAAAAGGCAACGATCGCGCCGTGGTTTTGAAAATACAAAGGGACTTATACAACATCTGAGGCCCAAAAAAATGGTTTGTATTTACAAAGGATTGGGTCTTACACTCTACTAAGAGGCCCAAAGTGTTTTGAAAATGATTGATGAGGGTTGAAATCAAAGAAACCCTAATTTTGTTTTTCTTTAAAAGTAAATATTCAAATAAAATCAATAAAATGATAAAAATACCAAATGAGTTTGAATAAACCACTTGTGATTTTTGTTTAAGACATGGCTTGAAAAATGCAAAAAGGCCCTATTTTGAGGTTTTGAGAGGGGACTTTGTGATTTTAGTGTTACAGGTCACTTGTGAGAGTTTGGATCACTTTTATACGATGTTTATGAGGTGTGTGTGATTGGTTTGGTTGGAATTGCTCTCAAACTCAAAACCCGATAGTGACTTGCTTTGGAAGGTAAATTTGGAAGTGAGAAGGTGATTTTGAGGAAAGCATCTGTTTGATGGCTTTGGTGTACTCAAACTGATCACAAATGAGCTCTATTTATAGTAGAACAAGTTTGTTTTGGCTGCAATAGTGAATGACAACTGCAGCAGAGGTTTGACCAATGTTGATCAATGGGAATCCAAGTCTCCTCTAGCCATTGACTAGAGGTTAGGGCACAGGCTGCTGGTTCCCTTGGTCTTGGATATGTCTTGACTGAATTCAGTTGGAAATGGCTCAATCCATGCCACCTTGGTGCATCCATTGAATGCTCCAAAACAAAATTGGAGTCTTGTCCCCTCTTTAGGGATTTCTAGGTTTGGCAAGCTACTTTTGGTTCCAAGGACTTGGGAGGCTTATGGATCAGTGTTTGTCCCTCCTTTGTCTCCCCCTGAGGTGTTCAGATGGATAGACATGTTTGTCATTTGCACAAATTTGGAAAATCGAGCAAAATGTACAAATCTGCCTTGCCATGACAGTTTGCAGCAAGGCATATTGGCATGATCATATCTCATAGCTCAAATGGATTTTCATGGGGTTCTTGGCCATTTTGGAAAGCTCTCATATGATACAACATATGTGTGATCATAGTTGGTTTTGATACCTTTTGGATCCAAGTGAAAAATTCCCCTACATTTGGAAAAAAGTGAAGGCAGATTCTGACTTAGTGAAAATTTCACTAAGTGTTGGAAAAAAGTGACATTTTCACTTTTTGTGATTTTGGCCATTCCATAACTTGAAATCCATGAGGAATTGGAATGAGGTGTAGTTGACACTTTTAAAGTATGCCATGAGAGCTACAAATCCATATTTGGATCAACCCAAATGGTTTCTTGGATCTCAAGTTATGATCCTTGGAAGTTGGTACCCTAGCCACTTTGTTTCATAACTTAGAAAATTTCTAAGTTTTTTATGGTTACCCCTTTTGCAAGGTATCCCACTTTTCTTGATTTTTCTTGATGAATGATGATTCCAATCACACATTAACATCATTTTAGGGTTAACGAACCATAATTGTGAAAAATCTCAAAAAGTCAAAGTTGACTTTTGTGCACAGTTGACTTTTTGTCAGATGAATTCCAAACTGTGCGATCCTCTATGAAATCAAGTACTTGACCTAAATCAAACTTGATGGATTGATTTCATAGGTGTTATAGGGTGTATTGAATCATGTCCCAAGGTTTGGGAGCATGCCTGGGTCAAAAGTCAAAGGTACAGTTGACTTTTTCCTCAAAACCCTAATTGTGGTTTAGATGAAATCGAAACTTGTGGATCAAGCTTCTTGGACCAATCCATTGTTGCAAATGGATTAATGTGGTGTATTAGAGACCCTAAAATCATGTCTTGAGGTCTTGGCTCATGATTTGTCCCAAAAGTCAACTTAGGGGTGAATTAGTTTAAGAAACCCTAATTCCTGATTTTTTGATGAATGCATCCCCTGAGGTTAAATTGACTTGATGATTAGGTCCATGATGTTCCCTGGAGTATATTAGGTTATGCTTTGAAGCATTGCCTCATGCCTAGAGGAAAATTTCCATCTGGAGGCCCTGGTCGACCAAACCCTAATTTGGTGACACTGGCGATCTTAAGGCTTAATCAACTCAGAATGTTGCAACCTTGTGCTTGATTCTTGCTGTGGGAGTCCTCTTGATCCATTTGTGGATGTTTGAGAGGTTAGACAAGTTGAAGATCATGTCAATTCTTGATTGATCCTTTGTCTAAGAACTCTGAGAGGACTTGAAACCCTAATTATTGATAATAGTGAATGCTCACCCATCTTTGGGGAGATTGATGAAGTATGATGGTTCATCCACATTGTGGTGATGATTTGCACAATGATGGGAAATCTTAGTGGTCAAAATTTAGGGTATGATAGATGTGGCACATCAACTTAAGATAAGGTGATCTACAAGAAATTATGGATGCTTCAAAAAGGTCTATCTCATGCAGTTTGCGGGAGCCGTGGATTGAGAAGATGTTATATGTCTAGAGGCTTGGTGGATCCAAGATGTCTTGCTATGGAGCAAGTTGTTCATGTAACTTGAAGATCATATTTCATTGGTGGATTAGTGTATCTTGTAGGAGTTCTGAAGAAGAATGAGATCAGTCAAAAGGTGGCATTTGGTTGATCTTTAGTGTGCATTCAAGCAGGGTGCCTGGAACTAATTACTCTTGGGCAGAAGGGTAGTTGGTTGAAAACGTAAGGAGGTTCTGGTTCTCTTGGAGCTTGTGGTAGAAGTTCTAGGTGGAGGATGGAAGTATGCCTTCTTTTGGTGGATGAGAGTTTATTTCTCTCTGGGTTTCTGGAGTTCTCTTTGTTCAAGCTGGTGGCGTAGTGTTGTGTGAAGATCTTCAGTTGGATTACTATGCAGATAGTAAGCCCAGTAGTGGAGCATATCGAGAACCATGGTGTGTGGTGTCTGTGATGTGTGAAGAATGTCTTAACAGGTGTTAGAACATTTTCTGGGTTGGTTATCCTTGGAGTAGGATACTAAGTTCTGAGTGTAGAACCTGACACTCACATCTTGTCTAAGAAGTATTTATCTTATCATACGGGAGAATGATGGGTAAAGGATTGTCTTGGAAGTATGATGTGAACAGGACATGCTAAAAGTAGATCAGTTTGGTGCTTGTGGAGAAAATGGGCTGAAGATTTCTGGAGCATGTGTTTGATGTTCTTCAAGTGTGAGGAATATCTGTGTGAGCTAGCAAACTAGGGGGCCCTGTGCGTCTCTTTGAGGAATTTGAAGCATTCTGATTCAATTGGGTTGTATCTCAGGGAACAAGGAGATTCATACATGAGAATTCAGGAGGAGTTCGTGTGGTTTATAGATAGTTTCTGGATGAGAGGGATAAATGGAGCTTTGATCTCAATCCAAGAGTTTATTGGTTGTGGTACATGGATGCGTTTTGGGTATCCATACACTATATGATCATGAAGCTGTCATGGGATATCATGTAGTGGTTTTGGGGTGGTTCTTGCTGAAGAAGCATCTGTTGAGAAAGATAGGGGGAGAACTTTTATCTGTGAAGTGTAGTAGTGTGGTACATGGTTTGCTTGAGGATCAAGCAGGAGGTGAATATGTTCAGCAGGTGTGTTGAACAAAGGGTGCTCTTTTGAAGACATGAAGATGCGTCTTATGTTTTCCATTCATCAGCATAAATGTTCATTGGAGGAGCACTGGTTATCTTAGATAGGGGGAGTTGCTCCTTGATCTAAGATGTATTACTGCAGTGGTGCAGATTGTTTATCAAGATTGTTTGTGGTTTCAAGCAGTTTATGATAGATTGTTGCAGCGCAATTTTTGTGGTTTCGAATCACTATCGCTTGGGTACTACAGTTCCATTCATTTTTTATCCTATTAAGCTGATTAAGGAAGGGAAATAGATGTCTCCAATTAACCCTACTTGCATACTGAGTTTGAACAGATGAGTGTTGGTTTACAGACGCTATTAGGATGTGGGTCTCTCTTCGGTTATTTGGTTAAGAATAGAGTGTCTGGACTATTTGTGAGGTTTTTTTGTAGGATGTGTTTAGATTTACTGCTTTTCGATTGATTTGGTGGAGATACTGGATTTTGAGTTTTTTTATTAGTATGCTCGCTAAGATTTTTTCAATCTTATGCCTACGTATTACCGTTTAATGAAACAGGGAAATCAGAGCGATCGTAGTTCCTCCTATTCTATGGGAGGAAAAAGTTGTTTTGATGTCTTGTTCAAAGCCCAAGACAGGACGCTAAAAGGAGTATATGTATCTTGTTCAAAGCCCAAGATGTAAAGCTGAAGGGTTTTGGCTTGAGAGAGAATTTGTCATCTTTAAAGAAGAGTTGTTGATGTTTGTATGCTATGGACAAGGCACAAATTTGATGCTAAAAGGTTGATTGACTCAACCAGGGTTTTCCTTATACAAATCCTAAGAGGAGGCTAGTGGCCCAACAAGAGGGTGTTTTTATGTGTCTTGTACGAAGCCCAAGACGGAGGCTAAAGGTTTGACTCAACAAGAGAGTCTTTTATACTCAACAAGAGAGTGATTTGTATCTCGTACGAAGCCCGAGATGGAGGCTAAAAGTTTGACTCAACAAGAGAGTCTTTTATACTCAACAAGAGAGTTTTGTGTATCTCGTACGAAGCCCGAGATGGAGGCTAAAGTTGTTTGACTCAACAAGAGAGTCTTTTATACTCAACAAGAGAGTTTTTTGTATCTCGTACGAAGCCCGAGATGGAGGCTAAAGGAGATTGACTCAACAAGAGAGTCTTTTATACTCAATAAGAGAGTGTTTGTGTATCTCGTACGAAGCCCGAGATGGAGGCTAAAGTTGTTTGACTCAACAAGAGAGTCTTTTATACTCAACATGAGAGTTTTTTGTATCTCGTAGGAAGCCCAAGATGGAGGCTAAAGGAGATTAACTCAACAAGAGAGTCTTTTATGCTCAACAAGAAAGTGTTTGTGTATCTTGTACGAAGCCCGAGATGGAGGCTAAAGTTGTTTGACTTAATAAGAGAGTCTTTTATACTTAACAAGAGAGTTTTTTGTATCTCGTACGAAGCCCGAGATGGAGGGTAAAGGTGTTTGACTCAACAAGAGAGTCTTTTATAATCAACAAGAGAGTGTGGGGAGGATCATTATACAAAGCCCAAAAGGAGGCTAACTTTGATGGTGACTGTTTCAGTTTAGTGACAGGTCCAGTATATTGGATAAAAGAGAAAATCAGTTCTTATAAAGGGATTGATTAAAGGTAAAGTTGTACTTTGGTACTGATCGGAAGATCGGGGCTATTTCCTGTTCTTTAAGGAAATGGGAAATCTAAAGGGTATTGAGACTGTCCAACTCTACTGGTGTTTTGAGAAATTGATTCTCGGATAAGTGAATGATCTTTGTATGATGCCCAAGAGGAGGCTGGTATGTTAAGGGATGAAGGTCAACCCGTTAACTGGTCTGACACTTGACTCAGAAAGACAGCTCTAGCAAATTGATGACTAGGTTCTGTTCCTATACCTGTAGAGGTCTCTGGGTCCCTCTATAACGCCCAAGAGGAGGCGGGGATGCTTTTAGGAAGCCTGTGGGTCCCTAAACCTCGAGAAGTTCAAGACATGCCATTCACTGAGAATAAATCAAGCCAGGAAAGTCCGAGAATTTGGAAGAAACTCAAGAGATGCCATTCACGGAGAAAAGATCATCTCTGGGGAGTTAGATTTTCTTTGACAATTTCTAAGGGTGACAGTCTGAGAAAGGGTTCACCGAGAATGCTTCCTTTCACGTCTCCATATTGTTTAACCCCAAGAGGAGGGAAGACTGTGTCTGGTAATCCTATGGGGATCTAGTTTTAACTGTATTTAAGAGTGACCAACATGGCTTTACCTAGTGCTAGACGTAGTTGCCGGGGAAAACTCTAAATAACTATACTAGTATTACACAGTTAATATTTGATGAGTATATAAAAGTTTGTGAAAGAAGACTTACAGTGAGCATCCCTACAATACAATCATATATATATATATATATATATATATATATGAAAGCGGATAAAGAAAGCGGGTAAACACTTACTCGGTTGTAGAGCTTCCATGCTGTTTTGTTAGTTGTTCAATAAAGAAAGCTTTGATAACAATATTATATTCTAAATCAAAGGAGAATGCTTTGAAAAGATTGTTGGGGCTTACAACTCAAGGAGAGGCCCAGGGTTTTATCAGTGATCGCACTGTGGTTTTGAAATTGTACAGGGACTTATACAAGTGACTGAGGCCCAAAAAGGTTTTCTGTACAAAGGGATGGGTCTTACACTCTCTCAAGAGGCCCAAAGGTTTATTTTTATACAAGTGGTGGGGCTTACAGCTCAAGGAGAGGCCCAGGGTTTTGTTTTGAAATGGCGATCGCGCCGAGATTTTCTTTTAACGCAGAGGGACTTATATAACATCTGAGGCCCAAAAAAGTTTTGGTTAAAAGGGGATTGGGTCTTACACTCTATTAGAGGCCCATAAGGGGTTTTTGTACAAGTGATGAGACTTCTAGCTCAAGGAGAGGCCCAGTTGATTATTTTTGAAAAGGTGATTGTACCAAGATCTTTGAAAACACCGTGGGTCTTATACAATGACTGAGGCCCAAATTCATTTTGGTTTCAAAGAGGGGTTGGGTCTTACACTCTATTAGAGGCCCATAGTGTTTGAAAAAGTTTGATGAGGGTTGAATTAATCAAAACCCTAATTTGTTTTCAAAATATATTTTAATTGAATAAAAATTCAATTAAAATGATCAAAATTGTTAAACATGTGTGAAAAATAAATTGTGGTATTGGATTAATGTTTGAAAAATCATGTTTATACCCACAAAATAATTGGAAACCAATTAAGTTTGGAAAATCAAGGGAGAAAAAATATTTCAAATGTTAAAAACAAATAAAACATTAATTCTTTGCAAAAATATCAAATATATGAAATAAATAATATTTTTGGGATTTTTGGTAAAATTAAATATTTTAACATTTTTGTGAATTATTAAAAAAGAATCAACTCAAAATCATTAAAACTCAGAGAGAAATTAGTTTTTGAATCAATTAAATAAAATCACAAAAATTAAAAAATTCAAATGTTCAAAAATGGCGCCAAGAACATGGCAAGAACATGCGCCACCCTCTGTTTCTGCTGATTTGCATTTTCTATCCAATCTCACTGAATACTTGATGATATCATGCAATCTACATATAAATCTACTCATTTTCACCCCACGATCATGTCTATGGTCCTTAATTTCATTTATTTTAAACATGGAATAAGAAATCAAAGAGAAACCTCAAGAACCCTAAAATTTGCATGAAGGCTCAGAAATTCCATACACGATTCAAACAAAGCAATTGATTGAGGGAAAATACTCTATGCATGATTATGAACATATGGCCAAATTATTGTGCATAAAAAAATTCATGGATCATAGGGTTAGAAGGGCTCATGCTTACCAATTGCAGCTGGTGATCGTGTTTTGTGTTAGAGGTGTTACTGCTTGGTTCCAATGATGTGGATAGCTTCCCTAGGTGCTATGGAGTGTGCCTGAGTGCTTGGAATGATTTGAAACAAGCTGGAACTGAAGATGGTATCCCAACTGAAACTTGGTTAAAACCTTGAGCAGCTGGCTAGTGATTCTGAGAAATCAGTGTTCCAGATGTTGTTTAAGTGTTTGGATCACTTCTATATGATGTTTATGAGGTTTGTGCGTAATTGGTTTGATTGGAATTGCTCTCAAACTCAAAACCCGATAGTGACTTGCTTTGAAAGGAAAATTTGGAAGTGAGAAGGTGATTTTGAGGAAAGCATCTGTTCGATGGCTTTGGTGTACTCAAACTGATCACAAATGAGCTCTATTTATAGTAGAGCAAGTTTGTTTTGCAAGCAATAGTGAATGGCAACTGCTGCAGAGGTTTGGCCAATGTTGATCAATGAGAATCCAAGTCTCCTCTAGCCATTGACTAGAGGTTAGGGCACAGGCTGCTGGTTCCCTTTGTCTTGGATTAGTCTTGACTGAATTTAGTTGGAAATGGCTCAGTCCATGCCACCTTGGTGCATCCATTAAATGCTCCAATCCAAAATTAGAGTCTTGTCCCTCTTTTAGGCATTTCTAGGTTTGGCATGCTACTTTTGGTTCCAAAGACTTGGGAGGCTGATGGATCAGTGTTTGTCCCTCCTTGGTCTCCCATTGAGGTGTTCAGATGGATAGAGTTGCTTGCCCTTTGCAAAATTTGAGTAAATCGAGCAAAATGCACAAATCTGCCTTGCTTTGACTGTTTTCAGCAAGGCATGTTGCTATTGTCATATCTCATGGCTCAAGTGGACTTTGATGGAGTTCTTGGCCATTTTGGAAAGCCCTCATATGATACAACAACTGTTTGATCATAGTTGGTTTTGATATTTTTTGGATCCAAGTGAAAAATCCCCCTACATTTGGAAAAAAGTGAAGGCAGATTCTGACTTAGTGAAAATTTCACTAAGTGTTGGAAAAAAGTGACATTTTCACTTTTTGTGATTTTGATCATTCCATAACTTAAAATCCATGAGGAATTGGAATGAGTTGTGTTTGAAGCTTTTGTAGAGGGCCATGAGAGCTACAAATCCAGCTTTGAATGGGGAAAAATGGCCTTGTGGTTTAGGAGTTATGATCCTCCAAAGTTGGTACCCTTGCCACTTTGTTCCATAACTTAGAAAATTTCTAAGTTTTTTATGGTTACCCCTTTTACAAGTTATCCCACTTTCTTTGATTTTTCTTGATGAATGTTGATTCAAATCACACATTAATGTCATTTTAGGGTTAGGGGACCATAATTGATCAAAAAATCAAAAAGTCAAACTTTGACTTTTAGACACAGTTGACTTTTTGTCAGATGAATTCCAAATTGTGCGATCCTCTATGAAATCAAGTCCTTGACCTAAATCAAACTTGAGGGTTTGATTTCATAGGTGTTATAGGGTGTATTGAATCATGTAACAAGGTTTAGGAGCATGCCTGGGTCAAAAGTCAAAGGTACAGTTGACTTTTCCCGCGAAACCCTAATTGTGGCTCTGATGAACTTGAAATTTGTTGCTTAAGCTTCTTGGATCAATCCATTGTTGCAAATGGATCAATGTGGTGTGTTAGGGAACCTCAAATAATCTCTTGAGATCTTGGCTCATGATTTGTCCCAAAAGTCAACTTAGGGGTGAATTAGGTCAAGAAACCCTAATTCGTGATTTTTAGTGAATGCATCCCCTGAGGCAAAATTGACTTGATGATTGGGTTCAGGAGGTCCCATGGAGTAATTCAAGTTATACTTTGAAGAATTGGCTCATGCCCAGAGGAAAATTTCCATCTGGAGGCCCTGGTCGACCAAAACCCTAACTTGGTGACACTGGCGATCTTAAGGCTTGATCCACTTGGAATGTAGCAGCCTTGTGCTTAATACTTGCCGTGGGAGTCCTCTTGATCCATTGGGGATGTTTGAGAGGCTAGACAAGTTGAAAATCATGTCATTTCTTGATTGATCTTTTGTCCAAGAGCTCAGAGAGGGCTTGAAACCCTAAGTTTGATTGTAGTGGATTCTCACCCATCTTTGGGGAGACTGAAGAGGTATGATGGTATATCCATATTGTGATGATGATTTGTACAATGATGGGAGATCTTAGTGGTCAAAATTTGGGGTATGACAGATGCCCCTATTTAATCTTCTTGGACCCGAAGGTGTGAATGGCGAAGGTATTCGGGCATTCGGGGTGCAAGAGGATTAAATATCGGAATACCCAAAATTTTGATGGCGGTTATGAATGGTAGCTTACACATTCATCTTCTTTTGCTAAGCAATGATACTTAGAAAAGGAAAACTTCCCCTCGATCCTGGTTTCCTACCAAGGAACTGGTCTTAGTTTCTGAAATAAACTTCCCCTCGATCTTGGTTTCCTACCAAGGAACTGGTCTCAGTTTTCGTTTGAAATAAACTTCCCCTCGATCCTGGTTTCCTATCATGGAACAGGTCTAAGTTTCTGAAATAAACTTCCCCTCGATCTTGGTTTCCTACCAAGGAACTGGTCTTAGTTTCTTTTGTCAATAAACTTCTTGACAAGGGACGCTGTTTGTAGCGGTTTTTCCTCAAACTTCTCGCCGAATTTTCCTGGAGAGATGCCATTTGATAGAAAAAATTTTGATGTCAGAGTTGCTGGGGAACCCAGTCGTCTGAGTTGTAGAGGTGTACAAACTTCTCTGTTGGAGATGCCATTTGTCGACTCTATTGGGGAAAATGAGTCTCTTGAGAGACTGTTTCTGCTTGGGGTATTACATCATACTTTTCTCGGGATCTTCTCGGAGAAATGCCATATGATGTGATCCAATTTTGAAGTGCCGATGACCTTTTCATCAGCGAATTTTTTGGAAAAAAATGGTTGCATTGCCGAATATCTGATTTAGAGGCTTTCTCTGGGAATTTTTCCTTAATCCGGGAAAGCGAAGATATCATCTTCAATGTGTAGCGAGCGATTTTGGACGCAGTTCTTAAGCGCTGGTCGCTCTCTGCAGTTGAGCTTTAACTACAGGTCGATTCATTTTTTATCCTATTGTGAGCTGATGAAGGAAGGGAAATAGATGTCTCCAATTAACCCTGCTTTGCATACTAAGTTTAAACAGCGGTCTGTTAGATTACGAATGCTATCAATGTGGGGGGCCTTTCTTGTGTTATTTTGACAGACTGTTTCTGGCGGGGAACAAGGATTAGGATGTTAGGATTGATGCTTTTTGATGTGAGTATGGGATTTTGGGTTTTTGTTTAGTGTGCTCGCTAAGATATTTTCTTTCGATCTTATGCCTACGTATTCCCGTTTACCGAAACAGGGAAATCAAAGCGTTCGTAGTTCCTCCTATTCTATGGGAGGAAATGGTTGTTTTGGTGTCTTGTTCAAAGCCCAAGACGTGAAGCGAAAGGTGGTTTGTATCTTGTTCAAAGCCGAAGATGTGATGCTAAAGGTGATTTGTATCTTGTTCAAAGCCCAAGATATGAAGCTAAAAGGTGTTTGTCTTTAGAGAGAGTTTGTTATCTCTAAATGGGTCTGTTTGTCACAACTGTAGGGTGACTGGTTATAAAGGGAGGATTACTTTAACCGAGATACGCGGATCCTAGCAATGCTATAATTTCCTTTATAGGGGGTTTTAACCTGAAGGAGAAGACTTTAATTTAGTGTAGAGTAATGCTATCTTTCCTTAGGAATTTCTCATGCTAAAAGAGGGACAGTGGCATGGATGTAGATGATCCAGAGGCTTGCCGCTTACAGCGATTAGATGAAGGGGAAGGAGTTATTGATGCTTGTGTACTGTGAACGAGGCACATCTTTGATGCTAAAAGGTTGATTGGACCAACCAGTGGTTTTCTTATACAAAGCCTAAGAGGAGGCTAATATGTGTCTCGTACAAAGCCCGAGAGAGAGGCTAAAAGGTTTTTGACTCGACGACGGAATCTTTTGGTATCTCGTATAAAGCCCGAGATAGAGGCTATTTGACTCAACAAGAGAGTTTTTTGTATCTCGTACGAAGCCCGAGATGGAGGTTGTTGTTTGTTTGGCTCAATAAGAACCTTTTTGTATCTCGTATAAAGCCCGAGATGAAGGCGAAAGGGGATTGACTCAAAGAGAGAGTCTCTTTATGTGTCTCGTACAAAGTCCGAGAGAGTGACTAAACGTTGTTTGACTCCACTGGGGAGAATTTTGGTATCTCGTACGAAGCCCGAGATGGAGGCTATGGTAACTGTTTCAGTTAAGTGACAGGTCCAATATACTGATTTAAAGAGAAAATCAGTTCTTATATGAGCAACAATGTACTCGAGGATTTGATTCAAGGATCCGGGTTATTCCCGTTCTTTAAGGAAGCGGGAAATCCGAAGGGTATTGAGACTGTTCGAGTCTACGGGTTCCTTCCTATTTTAACGAAGGGTGCTTAAGAATGTCTTTTGAGACTCAAGGTAATTAGACTGTCCAAGTCTAGAGTTTCATCTTTTGTACTATGCTTTGAGAAACAGTAGTAGACTCATGGAAAGGACTGTTCTATGGAGATGACTAATTTCTGTTCCTATACCTCTAGTAGGTCGTCGGGATAATTTGTACGAAGCCCAAGAGGAGGCTGGAAACTTCTAAGAAGCCGTCGGGTCCTTGTACTAAACCCAAGAGGAGGCTATCATTCCCGAAGGAAGAGATCATTATACGAAGCCTAAGAGGAGGCTGTGAATACTTCTAAGAAGCTGAGAGGTCCTTGTACTAAGCCCAAGAGGAGGCGGGGTTGCTTTTAGGAAGCCTGTGGATCCTTGTACGATGCCCAAGAGGAGGCCGGTTGCTTTTAAGAAGCCGATGGGTCCCCAAACCCCAAGAAATTCAAGGCAATGCTATTCACCGAGAATAGATCAAAGTCAGGAAAGTTCGAGAATTTGGAAGAAACTCAAGAGATGCCATTCACGGAGAAAAGATCATCTCTGGGGAATAGAGTTTCTTGACAAGTGCTTTTAAGAAGCCTGTGGGTCCCCAAACCCCGAGAAGTTCAAGGCAATGCTATTCACCGAGAATAGCTCAAAGTCAGGAAAGTTCGAGAATTTGGAAGAAACTCAAGAGATGCAATTCACGGAGAAGAGATCATCTCTGGGGAATAGAGTTTCTTTGACAACTTCTATGAGTGACAGTCTATGAAAGGGTTCACAGAGAATGCTGCCTTTCATGTCAACATTTTGTTTAACCCCAAGAGGAGGGAAGACTGTGTCTGGTAATCCTATGGGGATCTAGTTTAGACTATTTCTACGAATAAACGAAACGGCGTCACCTAGTTCTAGACGTAGTTGCCGGGGAAACTCGAAATGTCTATACTATTATTACACAGTTGATATGAGTTTATGAAAGAAGAAAGATTGAAAACAAAAGTATATTTTAAAATCAAAGGAGAAAGTGCTTTGAAAAAGAAAGATTTGGGGCTTACAGCTCGAGGAGAGGCCCATGGTTTTATCAGTGAGCGCACTATTCGAATTTTGTACAGAGGGACTTATACAAGTGACTGAGGCCCAAAAAGGTTTTCTGTACAAAGGGATGGGTCTTACACTCTCTCAAGAGGCCCAAAAAGTTTTATGAAAAAGAGTGAGGCTTATAACACGAGGGTAGGCCCAGTTGATTTTTCGTTTAAAATTGCGATCGCGCCGAGGTTTTCTTTTAACGCAGAGGGACTTATACAATAAGTGAGGGCCAAATGATTTTGGTTAAAGGGGGTTGGGTCTTACACTCTATTAGAGGCCCAAAAGTTTTGAATGGGTCTTATGGCTCGAGGAGAGGCCCAAAAGGTTATTTTTCAAAAGGCGAAGATCGCGCCGTTTGTTTTTGACGGTATCAGGACTTATACAATACACTGAGGCCCAAAAATGATTTGGTCAAAAAAGGATTGGGTCTTACACTCTATTAGAGGCCCAAAAGTTTTGAAAATGATTTATGAGGGTTGAATTAATCCAAAAAAGCCTAATTTGTTTTAAAAAATGTATTTAATTGAATAAAAATTCAATTAAAATGATCAAAATTGTTTAACATATGAAAAACAAATTGTGATCTTGGATTAATGCTTCAAAAATTAAGTATTGACCTACAAAATAATTAGAAAGCATTAAAAGTTGCAAAATCAATGTGGAAAAAATATTTAAAATGTCAAAAACAATTAAAATATTAATTCTTTGCAAAAATATCAATTATATGAAATAAATAATATTTTTGGGATTTTTTGGGAAAATAAAATATTTTAACATTTTTGTGAATTATTAAAAAAAGAATCAACTCAAAATCATTAAAACTCAGAGAGAAATTAATTTTTGAATGAATTAAATAAAATCACAAAATTCAAATATTCGAATTTTGAAAAAAGGCGCCAAGAACACACCAAGAACACGCGCGTGTTCTGGGCTTGGCCAGATTTGCATTTTCTCTCCAATCTCACTGAATACTTGATTACAACATGCAATCCACACTAGTAAAAAAATACCTTCTTAGCAGAGGTTTTTAAGTCAGTTCATCAATAACCCGACTTAAGAAGCCACACGGTGGCAAATCCGTAAATATTTGAAACATTGCTAGGTCGTGTCTATGTTTAACTGACCTAATAAAGATTAAATAAATAAGATGTAATTTACATTAAATTTTTTAAGTCGGTTATCTTATCGAAATGACTTAAGAAGTTTATTTATTAAGTCAGGTGTTTATTACCTGACCTGAGAGGTTCTTACAAGGCCCCGGTTCGATTCCTACTTGATATATTTTAGTGAAATAAAACAATTATAATATAATTTATGTTGATATGTGGAATTGAACAGATGACCTCGGATTCCCAAAATTATAAATTGACCATCAAGCTAGCTAACAATTATGATATATTAATCGAATATATCTTATATATAATTAAAATAAAATTTGGTTAATGAATTTATTTTTTGACAAATACCAAACCACCGCTGAGTGAATTTGTTAGGTTCGTGCAGTGTGTCTTTTTGACTATGCGTTTTCAAAACCTTGAATCATTGTCATCACAACTCTCACCACAACCACAATCATAAACCCTAAATCGATAATCAACCAAAAATGTATTGATATAGGTTTCTTCACTCTCTCATTACCACTCTACATTTCCAATTTTAGGTTTCATCATTCTCTCAATCTCTCACCGCAACTTTTGTTTTCTCTCCAAACGCTGCTACAACGTTTCACTTTCTTTTAGGATTTGAGTTGAGTGTGCTCATAGGGGAGAGTGAGATGGAGGAGGAAAACGACATTTTGTTTGTTGTGTGATTGGTATTCCGATTTCTCTGAATATTAATAATAACATCGTCTCAGACGCTTTGCAGCTATATTTTTCTTCCGGATTATTTATTTGTTCCGTTGTTATTGTTGTGTCCTACAGTGCCTCGAAAGGAAGCAAATTTCTGTCTGGAAGTCTCAGGCACATTCTAATGAGGTTTGTTTTCATTTAGTTTTACTTTGAACGAGAAACCGTCATCATCCCTTACCATGTTATCCCCATGATTTTTTTTTTAATTTTTTATATTAGGTTCTCTCTTCTCTCTGCTTTTTGAAATGTTAGGTTTTAACTTTGTGTTACCGAAGAATCTCAATACGTTTATTTATTGATTTTTTTGAAATTTCAATGAATGCATTGTAGAGAGTGACTTCGTGTTTTGAAATTTGAAGCAGGTGCTAGTGGAAAATTTGTTGGAGGTTTTGGTGATTCTAGCAAAGGCTTTGAACGCTGTCAGTTAGGTATGTTTTCATGATTATACATGTATGATGGTTAAATTTCTGTGAATGTTTGATGGAGTATTGATGAAATGTTGTTGTGAAATTGAAGATGGAATTGATTTGAATTTTAGATTTATTATTATATTTAAGAAGAGGTTTAGTTTGTTTTGGTGATTCTGTTGTTCTTGTTTCAGACACACTCACTGAGAAATTTGTAAAAATACTCATTAAATAGTAATGGTGGATCATCATATATATTCATATGTGATTGATATCTTAGAATACAAGCACAAAACCAACATTAACTACATTTAAAGAACAAAAACAAACAAAAAAATGATAGAAAATAATACAGGGGTATACATTACTATTAGATTGGTGAGGTGCAGATCTTTTAGGTTTTGAAGGTGAAGATGAAGTTGGTGGTTATTGTTGCTGCTGCTTCAGAAACTCCTAAATGGTTGAAGGGTCTGCCATATTTCAGAGAGAGAAACTAAGAGTTTCTGAGCTAATACTGAAGAATGAGGGTGTGTGTTATTTGTTATATAATACTAGTACTTCACATGATTGAGGTGTATATGCAAAAAAGAATAAGGGTGTGTGTTGTTTGTTCACATGTTTGTTATATAATTAGGATGCAAGACTTTGTCACATCAATTGAATTAGGTCTTTTATGTTGCTTTGGTGATGGTTTTGATACTGCATAGTGGGGGTGCAAGACTTAGGCAAATCATTTGAAGTAGGTATCTTTAGCTGCTTTTTTGATGGTTCTGATACTGGCTATAGAAGTCCTAAAGTCTATCTATGATTGCTGTGGAATTATGCAGTAGTTGTATTAGGTTCCAATCCTAGCAGCTTGTTCTCCTTGAGGTTCAGATGGTGATCTGCTTTGTGGTGGTTGGCTTGACTGCCTTGGATATTATAGAATCCTGAGTGTAGGGGGGATCGTAGTGACCCTAATGTTGTGAATCGTTTCATAGGTGTGGGTGGTTCGTAGCAACTTAAGAATTTATGTGGCGGCGGTGCGGCATTTTGGTTGTTGAGGAATATTGGCAGTTTTGGTGTAGTCCAGTGTTGGGGAGTTTTCAGCCAGTCGTGGTTGGAGACGTTCCTAGGTGTCAGAGTTTGAAGTTTTGTGGCCTAGGTGGGTTTGGATCATTGATCTCAGTACTTGTGGTAGTTTGGTGTTTCACATTGTTGCTTTCTTCTATTGCAGTGCTACTAAGATGACATTTTGTTGCAAAAAGTGACCCACGTTCCAACTAAGATGACATTTTTGCAATGTACGTTCAGCTATGTACGTTCAACAAAGATAATGGTTACAAAATGTCTTTCAAAATGTCAGCTATGTACGTTTTACAATGTACGTTCAGGCTCCCTGAAGAGCTGGCTGTTTACATCACATTGAGTTGCCTTGCTTGCTTCACCACTCTTGTCCTCCAATAGTTCTTTATCTCATTGTCCGTTCTTCCCGGCAATTGTTCCGCTATTTTAGACCACCTTCATTAAACAACACAAAACCATCTTAGTTAGTTTTAACTTTTAACAACTCAACTTATTTCATACTATTGCAATTGCAGATTTAAAATTATATTATGTTCCACTATTTCCTTCACCGTGGACAACTACATAGTTCATCAGAACATCATCCTCCTCTTCTATCCATGGACCTTTCTTTATTACCGCAATATCTTCTTCACTTACATTTGTTGCTAATGAACCACAATCTGATAAACTTGTCATTACGTTAAAACTGGTTTGGTAGCTAGCATACATGTTGATGAACTTGTTGATATATATTTGACTTTGGACTTAACTAAACATTACTATCATTAAAATTAATATGTATATGCTGTCATTTAAACATTACTATCAACTAAACATTTTTGTTGGATTGATGTATACAAATGCTCCAATTTATACAAGCCAAGTCCTCTACGTCATATTTGCTATCGAAAAGTAACTTAACTTCAAATCATCTCTTATAATGTCAACTAATCCTAAGAGCATCTAAGTCACTAAAAAACAATCTAAGATACAATCAAAGATATTACAAGATATTTTCAAATAGCCTATAACCTAACACAATCCAAGGTAGAATGGAATAAATTTGTACCTGGAGACCATCAGGATCACTTAAAAGGGTATCCCAAATACGAAGGCTCTCAGAAAAATTGAACTCCTGAGTCAAGAGGAGAGTAATCCACCTAAATGCATAAAATTGGGGGTTGACCTGATATTTAGAAACAGAAATGTGAGATTTTTCTAATTGACTGCACAAAAAACTGGCAAGTACATTCTCAAATACACAGTAGTAAAACAGACACAAAAACACACTTTCTAGTTAATTTAACAAAAACACACTTTCATTTTCTACTGGACTGTAATTGTTATTAGTAACTATATGTGATTCTAACATTCGTAACTTCCAATGCCTACTAATAGAAACACACTTTCTAGTTAATTTAACATTTATTAATATTGGAGATGTGAAAATATTTTTTAAAAATAAAAAAAAAAATTTAACAAAACCGAGCACAGCTGCACAGGACAATATCCTCATCATTCATGTGCCAACCTAATTGAGTTAATCAAAACTTTCAAAGGATAAATTCTCCCACTAAATGCTTCTCCCATCTCAAATTATTAAAATGGTTTTGTTATATTTAGAAAGAACATGTTTTGTTGAACTTAGGCTATTTACTGAACTGGTTTTTATGAGTGCTGAACTGATGTTGTTTTGTTGACATATTGATCAATTATTACTATTTAAAATTGTTGAACTTAGGCTATTTGCTGAACTGGTTTTTATGAGTGCTGAACTGATGTTGTTTTGCTGACATATTGATCAATTATTACTATTTAAAATTGTTGAACTTATGCTATTTGCTAAATTGTTTTTTATGAGTGCTGAAGTGATGTTGTTTTGCTGACATATTGATCTATTTTTACTATTTACAAATGCTGAACTGCTGAACTGATGCTATTTGCTGAACTATTGTTTATAAGTGCTGAACTGATGTTGTTTTGCTGACATATTAATCTATTTTTACTATTTACAAATGTTGAACTGATGCTATTTGCTGAACTATTTTTTATGAGTGCAAAAGTAATGTTTTTTTTGCTGACATATTGATAAGTTTTTACTATTTATTGAAGTTGAATTGATGATATTTGTAGGATACTCTGGTGTCAGAAGGGACCTTTATCCCACAAGGATGGAAAGATATTTTGACAGAAGCCACAGGGCGAGGTGAGCACCCTGGTCGTGTTCGTGCTGTTCTGGAATAAAGTGAAGTAGTAATATTACTATACTAGGATTTTTAGTTTCTCATTTCTATTGCAAATTTATCAAATGATTTATGGGTTCCGAAACAAATGTAAGTATCTTATTTATTTTGTTAATTATAAATAATTGCAGAGCTTTGGGAGCTTATAATAAGTTACAACGTGTGAGAAAGCAGAAGAAAGTACAATGGTTCTATCCCACTGTAAGTTGTTTACTTTACATACAAATGAATAATTCCATATATATATTCTATAACAATTTTTGAATAATATCTACTGACTAGACGTTCACATTTGATAATAAATTTTAGAGTCAAAAGCAACAAGTTAGTTATGAGTGCTTTCTCACATGTTGAACATTATATCTGCTACTGTTGTTGGTTCATGGACACATGTAAGTAATAGAATTTTTTTAGCAAGTTGTATCAATTAATTAAAAAAAATTATGTTGATATATTAATTTAATTTTATGTCAACGTTTATTTATTTAGATATTTCAGGATTCAAATCCATTACAAAAAGATGAAGTTAAAAATGTTCAAGAACGTTGTGCAAACATGATATTGGAACATATTGAAGCAAGTGCAGACAATGATATGAATTAGGTGCACTTCTGTGTTGGATGTTGGTTGTTGGCTGTTCAGACAATGATATGATTTTTTCAGGCCAATCTTTATGGTTTCTTGTTTTGATGATGTTTTGATAAGTACGTAGTTGGTGTTTCACCTATGTAGTTATTCTTGTTTATGTTTTTTGATAAAACTAGTGTTATATCAATTGGTTTTAAATTTTAGTGCAATTGATGTTTTAATTTGATAAAAATTGCAGTGGTTGTGTACCTATTTTGATTACAATGATGTTTTAATTTGATATGCGCTATCCAAAAAAAAAAAATAACAACTTCTTAGGTCGGTTAATTATATCTGATTTAAGAAAATACATTCTTAGGTCGGGTATATATGGTCCGAGAGGTTTCTTGAAGGCTAGACTTATTAAGTCGGGTTCTATCTAACCGACCTAATAATAGTTTATTAAGTCAGGTTCACAACTGACTTAAGAAGTCAAAACTTCTTATGTCGGTAATTCTTAGGTCGGGCTTGGACCCGACTTAAAAAGTCATTTTTAACCGACTTAAAAAGCTTATTTTCCACTAGTGCCACATATCATTATGCTCGTCTCAACCTCACGATCATGTCTATGTCAATTAATTTCATTTAAATTAAACATATAACAAGAAATCATGAAAAATCCTCAAGAACCCTAATTTCTGCATGAAGGCTAGGATTTTTGATACACGATTCAAACAATGCAATTAATTGAGGGGAAACATTCCATGCATGATTATGAACATATGGCCAAATTATTGTGCAGCAAAAAATGCATGGATCATAGAGTTAGAAGAGCTCATGCTTACCCCTTGCAGCTGGTGATCGTGTTTGGTGTTGGAGGTGTTACAGCTTGGTTCCAATGATGTGGATAGCTTCCCTAGGTGCCAAGTGATGTGTCTGAGTGCTTGGAATTGATTGAAATGGTTTGGAGTTGAAGATGGCACCTCAACTGTAAAACTGTCAAGAACTTGAGCAACTGGCTGGTAATTTTGTGAAATCTGTGTTCCAGATGTTATGTGAGTGTTTGGATCACTTCTATATGATGTATGTGAAGTGTGTGAGTGATTGGTTTGAGTGGAATTTCCGTCTAACTCAAAACCCGATAGCTACCTTGCTAAGAAAGGAATTTTTGCCAAGAGAAAGAGATTTTGAGGAAAGCATCTGTTTGATGGCTTTGGTGTACTCAAACTGATCACAATTGAGCTCTATTTATAGTAGAGCAAGTTTGTTTTGCAAGGAATAGTGAATGGCAACTGCTAAGTAGGTTTGGCCAATGTTGGAAAATGAAAATCCAAGTCTCCTCTAGCCATTGACTAGAGGTTAGGGCATAGAGCTTTGGTCCCCTTGGTCTTGGATAAGTCTTGACTGATTTCAGATGAGAATGGCATAGTCCATGCCACCTTGATGCTTCCATTGAATGCTTCAATCCAAATTTGGAGTCTTGTCCCTATTTTGGCCATTCTAGGTTCAACATGCTATTTCTTGTTCCATGGACTTTGGAGGCTTGGCTCAGTGATTGTCCCCTTTAGATTCAATCCTCTCAGGTGTCCAAGTGGATAGGAGCATTTGAATTTGGATGATTTTGGCAAATCGAGCAAAAATGCAAATTCTGCCTTGCCTTGGCAGATTTCAGCAAGGCAACTTTCCAACTTTCCAAACTGAGCAATTCTTCATGAAATCATGTCCTTGACCTAAATCAAACTTGATGGACATGTTCCATTGGTGTCATAGGGTATATTGATGCATGTCATAGGGCTTGGGAGCATGTCCTGGTCAAAAGTCAAAGTTACAGTTGACTTTCCTCGCGAAACCCTAACTGTGGTGCAGATGAAATTGAGACTTGTTGCTCAAGCTTCTTGGATTAATCCATTGTCCCAAATGGATCAATATGGTATATTAGAGACCCTCAAACCCTCTCTTGAGGTCTTGGTTCATGATTTGGCCTAAAAGTCAACTTAGGGGTGAATTAGGTCAAGAAACCCTAATTCCTGATTTTTGATGAATGCATCCCCTGAGGCAAAATTGACTTGAGGAATGGGTCCATGAGGTTCCATGGAGTATATTAGGTTGTGTTTTGGATCTTTGGCTTGTGCCCAGATGAAAAATTTCATCTGGAGGTCCTGGTCGACCAAAACCCTAATTTGGTGACACTGTCGATCTTGAGACTTGATCCACCTAGAAGGGAGCAGCCTTGTGCTTAATCCTTAAAGTGGGAGTCCTCTTGATCCATTGTGGATGTTTGAGAGGTTAGACAAGTTGAAGATCATGTCATTCCTTGATTGATCCTTTGTCTAAGGCTCTGAGAGGGATTGAAACCCTAATTTTGATTGTAGTGAATGCTCACCCATCTTTGGGGAGACTGATGAAGTATGATAGTTCCCCCATATTGTGATGATGATTTTCACAATGATGGGAATCTTAGTGGTCAAAATTTGGGGTATGACAGATGCCCCTATTTAATCTTCTTGGACACGAAGGTGTGAATGACGAAGGTATTCGGGCATTCGGGGTGCAAGAGGATTAAATATCAGAATACCCAAAATTTGATGGCTATGAATGGCAGCTTACACATTCATCTTCTTTTGCTAAGCAATGATGCTTAGAAAAGGTTAACTTCCCCTCGATCCTGGTCTTCAGCCAAGGAACTGGTCTCAGTTTTCTTTTGAGATGAACTTCCCCTCGATCCTGGTTTCCTGCCAAGGAACTGGTCTTAGTTTCTGATTTAAACTTTCCCTCGATCCTGGTTTCCTACCAAGGAACTGGTCTTAGTTTCTGATTTAAACTTCCCCTCGATCCTGGTTTCCTACCAAGGAACTGGTCTTAGTTTCTTAATTTAAACTTCCCCTAGATCCTGGTTTCCTACCAAGGAACTGGTCTTAGTTTCTTGATTTAAACTTCCCCTCGATCCTGGTTTCTTACCAAGGAACTGGTCTTAGTTTCTTGATTTAAACTTCCCCTTGATCCTGGTTTCCTACCAAGGAACTGGTCTTAGTTTCTTTCGTCAATAAAATTTAATGACAAAGGACGCTATTCGTAGTGGCTTTACTTCAAACTTCTCGCCGAATTTTCCTGGGGAGATGCCATTTGAGTGGAAAAAGTTTCGATGTCAGACTTGCTGGGGAACCCAGTCGTCTGAGTTGCAGAGGTGTACAAACTTCTCTGTTGGAGATGCCATTTGTCGACTCTACTCAGGGAATGCGAGTCCCTTGAGAGACTACATTCGTTTGGGGTCTTTACATCATACTTTTCTCGGAGATCTCCTCGGAGAAATGCAATATGATGTGATCCAATTTTGAGGTGCCGATGACCTTTTCATCAGCAGTTTTTTTTTCAGAGAAAAACTGTTGTATTGTCGAATCTTTCTGATTATGAGGCTTTCTCTCGGGATTTTCCTTAATCCGTGAAAGCAAGGATATCATCTTCAATGGCGAAGAGTGATATCTGTTGAAATTTTCTCTGGCTTTTCAGAGGTTCAAGTTATCAAAGTGGTCAAGGGCCAACTTCTATCCAGAAATAAACTGGAGGAGAGATCGTTCAAACACAACATTTCTTAATCGAGGAAAGAACTGACAACTCGACCGAGAGGACAGCTATCACTAGGGATAAGACCGACTGGAGTGATAGTGATGCAATATGAATGAGAATGCAAATAGAATGCATGATGTATGTATGTTTATGCTGACAAAAGTGACGCGACATACAAACTAATGGATGAACACGACTGGATACTCGGCCATCGCGGGGCGAAGAAGTACCGTTGGTTCAGAATAGCAATTCCACCTTGCTTAGGAGTGATAGTCCCTGTTGGGAGCTATGTTGATCGGGCTTAGGAGATAATAACTCGGCCGAAGCGTGTCAGACAAAACAAGGTCTCTGATACAGTTGATCCCTTCATTCCGGCGTACTGAGTTAGAAGGAGTACTTTGATTCTGCACTTTGAAGTTCGCTTACTTCTGGAGAAGCGGTTGATGTTCCTTTGATGTTCAACAGTCAAAAGAAATTGTCGTCTTTATTTTAAAAGCAGAAAAAGTTTTAACAAGTAAATTCATTTTTGTTTTATTTCAAGAATCGTTAATCATGTTAACAACGTCGTTCTGTAAAGCTAAAACAAATAAGAATTACAAACAAAAGCACAAGGGCTCAAATTCTATTGATAGGATGGAAACCAGCCAAGCGCGTGATTCCAAAGAGTAATTACAAAGTTAGAAAATGGTAATTTACAGGGGAAAGGGCTACGTTGAAACATAATGACCACTATCCTTCTACCAACTTTGAATTCGGGGCATCCTGAGCTTCTGTCGAAGATGACCTTGACTGGAGTTTTCCTCTGATGGATGATGTAACTGCTGCTGCTGAGGGACTTGCCTCTGTTGAACATAGTTACTTGCCATTATCCCTAATTTTTGCCTGGATTGTACTATGAGATTTCCAATCCATCGGGATGATTATTTTTTTTCATGTCTCTAACTTTTGCCTGGACCGCCCTTTCGGGTTTTCAGTCCACCGAGACATTTTTTTTTAGTTTAGGCGAAGTATTTCTTGACTACATCAACATTTTTGGGGTAGGCAAATTCCTCTCCGTCCATGGTTGCAAGTCTCAATGCGCCGCCTGAGAAAGCTTTCGTGACCACATAGGGGCCATCATAATTTGGAGTCCACTTGCCCCGAGAATCAGTGAGAAATGATTGTATCTTCTTGAGCACGAGGTCTCCTTTTCTGAAAACAAGGGGTCAAACCTTTTTGTCAAACGCCTTCTTCATTCTCTATTGATACAACTGACCATGGCATATTGCCGTGATTCGCTTTTCTTCGATCATGTTCAATTCGTCGTGTCGGCTTTGACACCATTCAGTTTCAGTGAGCTTAGCTTCCATCAATACTCGGATTGACGGGATCTCTACTTCTATGGGGAGCACTGCTTCCATGCCATACACTAAAGAGAAAAGGGTTGCCCCTGTTGAACTGCGGACAGATGTGCGATAACCATGAAGAGCAAAGGGTAGCATCTTGTGCCAATTGTTATAGGTTACAACCATCTTTTGAACGATCATCTTGATGTTCTTGTTAGCCGCTTCTACCGCTCCGTTCATCTTTGGTCGGTACGGAGATGAGTTATGGTGTTCGATCTTGAACTCTGCGCACAAATCTTTCATCATCTTGTTGTTCAAGTTTGATCCATTATTAGTAATGATCTCGCTTGGAACACCATAACGGCAAATGATATTGTTTTTGATAAATCGGACCACCACTTGTCGGGTTACATTAGCGTACGACGCTGCTTCAACCCACTTGATGAAATAGTCAATGGCTACCAGGATGAACCGATGTCTGTTTGAAGCCTTAGGTTCAATCAAGCCAATCATGTCGATTCCCCATATGGAAAAAGGCCACGGGGAAGAGAGAACTTTGAGATGTGATGGCGGTACATGAATTTTGTCGGAGTATATCTGACACTTGTGACACCTCCTCATGTACTTGTAGTAGTCGGATTCCATTGTCAACCAATAATACCCTGCTCTGAGAATTTTTCTCGCCATTGCGTGTCCATTGGCATGAGTGCCAAAGGATCCTTCATGAATTTCTTTCATAAGCGTGTCTGCTTCTGGTTTGTCTACGCATCGGAGCAAGACCATGTCAAAATTTCTCTTATAGAGAGTGTCACCGCTCAGGAAGAAGTTTCCAGCCAATCTTTTGAGGGTTTTCCTGTCTTTCCTGGATGTCCCAGGTGGGTATTCTTGTTTCTGAAGGAAGCATTTGATATCGTGATACCAAGGTCTGTCGTCTATAACTGCTTCGATCGTGAATATGTAAGCGGGCCGTTTGAGGCGCATTATGTCGATCTTAGGTATGTCATTCCATTGACCTACACTAATCATGGAAGAGATAGTGGCTAATGCATCAGCCATGTGATTCTCCTCACGAGGGATATGATGAAACTCAACTCTGTTAAAGAAGGGTAACAACCTTCTTGCATAGTCTTTGTAAGGAATCAGTCCTGATTGGTATGTGTTCCAATCTCCTTTTACCTGATTGATAACCAAGGCTGAGTCGCCGTATACGTCCAAGTTTTTGATCCTTAAATCAATTGCTTCTTCGAGACCCATAATACAAGCTTCGTATTCGGCCTCGTTATTCGTACACTTGAACGTAAGTCGAGCAGTGAAAGGAATGTGGGTACCCTGAGGGGTAACAATGATTGCCCTAATTCCGTTTCCATAATGATTAACTGCTCCGTCAAAGATAAGTCCCCATTGGGAACCTGGTTCTGGCCCTTCACTGGGTAACGGTTCATCACAATCTTTCATTTTTAGATACATGACATCTTCGTCTGGGAAGTCAAACCCGATTGATTCTTGATCGTCAATCGGTTGATGAGCCAAATGATCGGCTAAAATAATTCCCTTAACGGCTTTCTGAGCGTGGTACTCTTCGTCTAGGGAAACCCCTTTTTATTGAAATTCAAAGGATTACAGAAATGGAAATACAGTAGATTACAAGATGCAGAAACAGAAACCTAAGCTAATGGGTCCCGAGTCCTCTCTGAGGAGAAATCGGGTGCTGATTCTGGTATCTTCCTTTTCTTTGACCGGGGCTATTGGGCCGTTGTCGGGTTGTCATTCCTTTGCCAGGTGAAAGGAACGAGCAAATTCCTTTGGTCATCTTGATTCTCTATAGCATGTTGCTCCAAAATTTCAATCAGAGCATCTTTCTCTTTCAGTAATTGCTGTATTTTGATGCACTTTACGTCGAGGGTACAGTACTTGTTCTTCCAAGACTTTCTCTCCCATTGAACTTTGTTGAGAGTAACCTGAAGCTTTTCAGTTTCCGTCATGAAGTACATGACAGATTCCCTCGGTGGAAGAATTCCGTGACGAGGATAAGGCATCTTTAGCTTGAGAGCTCTAGTTTGTACCCAGTGGAGATAAGGCTCCACCGAGACACAATCCGGTTTTCCTAGAGACTCTCGTCCTTTCTTATGAACATGCTTCCAAGCACGCACAATTTCCATCTTTAGTGCTCTGTCATTTTCTCCTTCCTTGAAGAAAAGACCTTCTAGATGAACACCCCGTGGGACATGTCTCATCGGGTATCCAAATTGACGATGAACGAGAACTGGATGATAGTTAATTCCTCCCTTAGTTCCTATAAGGGGTACGTTAGGGAAGTTTCCACAACGGTCGATGATTCTGATTCCATCATAGATCCTATTGCACCAATCTATATCAGAGTTGGTGAGGGACATGATATTTTGCGACCAACGTAAGACACTCTTGCAATCCCAAAAGGTAGCAGACTTGGGCAAGTGAGAGATAAACCATTTGTAAAGCAAAGGTACACAGCATGTGATCTCCCCTCCGCTGTACAAATTTCCCAAGTGTATAGAATGATACGCATCTGCGAGCAAAGTCGGCACAGGGTTTCCAATGAGAAAAACCTTAATGGAGTTGATATCGACGAAGTTATTAATGTTGGGAAAAAAAAATAACCCGTAGGTGAGCAAGACAAAGATGCTTTCAAAAGCAGTCACGTTTCCTATACTGGAAAAATACAGGGCCTTCTTTGTCAAGAACTGGGCTGGCAAACCTTGGATGCCACCCTTGGTAGTTAGGTGAGTCGTGACCTCAGACTCGTCCAAATGAATTGCTCTTGCAATGGTCTGATTCTTTGGAATTTCTTCTAGTCCAAAAAAAGAAGCTCGATCAGTAATGTGTAGATCGATCAGATGAGAATACTCCTCCAACGTTGGTGCTAGCTGGTAATCCGGGAATGTTAAACAGTGATAAACTGGATCATAAAACTGAATGAGCGCATCCATGATTCCCTCAATCACATGGACTCTTAACAGAGGTAGCAAACCTCCGTGCTTGGCTCTGAAAGCCTCAGGGTTAGTGATCATCCTTGCTAACCTTCTCAAATTCTCTAGTTTTGGAACCTTGAAGGTATAGCTATGATTTCTCCTTCTACCGAAATCCATTAGCGTAATCCTTTTCTCTGATATTTGCAATCACAGTCTTAGTTAAATTTGAAAAACAGAGAGACTAGAAGAGAAATTTTTTGAATGTTTTAATGTTTTTTAAATGAATGCATGAATGCAGCACACAAAAACATAGAAAAAACATGGGGTCAAAGGGTCGTTGTTATGAAGTCAAGGCTCTACCCATCCCCAAAGGTTTATACTAGGGTGATTTTTGTACCTGTACTCATTATCATCAGCTCCTCCCAGGAAAGCAGAACAACAAGCGGATCACCAGCGAGTTGTATAGCAATCTTAGAGTAAGTGCCATTCACCAAGAATAGATCACCAGCCTCAAATGAGGGTAGTATCGCGTAACAACTATTTCTGATAGTTTCCGCACTACGAAAGGGTTTGGCTCCTCAACTTCTCAGACTTAACAATCAGCTCATTGTCTAGGTGAGAGAATGGGTTGCATTGGTCAACCTCCACTGAGGTTGATGGTCGACCCCGTCGCCATCACTTATCTTAAGTGTATACTCAATCTTTCCACATACGACATCACCCGCATTCCCATTAGCAGAAAAATAAACACGTATAGCAATTAGGAAAAGCAGTATATATATTTGTCCTAAACATCCTAGACCTTTAAAGATATGAATCTTAAGTTCCTGACAGAAAATGGGTTCCCCGGCGGAAGCCCCAATCTGTGGTTTTCACACAAGTGAAGAGAAGGAAGACCGTGCCTAGATCTAACTTTGATCGGGCCCCACGGTGGGCGCCATTTTTCTGTAGCGAGCGATTTTGGACGCGGTTCTTAAGCGCTGGTCGCTCTCTGCGGTTGAGCTTTAACTACAGGTCAATTCATTTTTTATCCTATTGTGAGCAAATGAAGGAAGGGAAATAGATGTCTCCAATTAACCCTGCTTTGCATACTGAGTTTAAACAGCAGTCTGTTAGGTTACGAATGCTATCAATGTGGGGGGGCCTTTCTTGTGTTATTTTGACAGACTGTTTCTGGCGGGGAACAAGGATTAGGATGTTAGGACTGATGCTTTTTGATGTGAGTATGGGATTTTGGGTTTTTGTTTAGTGTGCTCGCTAAGATCTTTTCTTTCGATCTTATGCCTACGTATTCCCATTTACCGAAACAGGGAAATCAGAGCATTCGTAGTTCCTCCTATTCTATGGGAGGAAATGGTTGTTTTGGTGTCTTGTTCAAAGCCCAAGACGTGAAGCGAAAGGTGGTTGGTATCTTGTTCAAAGCCCAAGATGTGAAGCTAAAGGTGATTTATATCTTGTTCAAAGCCCAAGATATGAAGCTAAAAGGTGTTTGTCTTTAGAGAGAATTTGTTATCTCTAAAGGGGTCTGTTTGTCACAACTATTGGGTGACTGGATATAAAGGGAGGATTACTTTAACCGGGATACGCGGATCCTAGCAATGCCATAATTTCCTTTATAGGGGGTTTTAACCTGAAGGAGAAGACTTTAACTCAGTGTAGAGTAATGTTATCTTTCCTTAGGAATTTCTCATGCTAAAAGAGGGACAGTGGCATGGATGTAGATGATCCAGAGGCTTGTCGCTTACAGCGATTAGATGAAGGGGAAGGAGTTGTTGATGCTTGTGTACTGTGAACGAGGTACAACTTTGATGCTAAAAGGTTGATTGGACCAATCAGTGGTTTTCTTATACAAAGCCTAAGAGGAGGCTAATATGTGTCTCGACGACGGAATCTTTTGGTATCTCGTATAAAGCCCGAGATGGAGGCTATTTGACTCAACAAGAGAGTTTTTTGTATCTCGTACGAAGGCCGAGATGGAGGCTGTTGTTTGTTTGGCTTAATAAGAACCTTTTTGTATCTCGTATAAAGCCCGAGATGAAGGCCAAAAGGGATTGACTCAAAGAGGGAGTCTCTTTATGTGTCTCGTACAAAGCCCGAGAGAGTGACTAAACGTTGTTTGACTCCATTGGGCAGAATTTTGGTATCTCGTACGAAGCCCGAGATGGAGGCTATGGTAACTATTTCAGTTAAGTGACAGGTCCAGTATACTGATTTAAAGAGAAAATTAGTTCTTATATGAGTAACACTGTACTCGAGGATTTGATTCGAGGATCAGGGTTATTCCTGTTCTTTAAGGAAGCGGGAAATCCGAAGGGTATTGAGATTGTCCGAGTCTACGGGTTCCTTCCTATTTTAACGAAGGGTGCTTGAGAATGTCTTTTGAGACTCAAGGTAATTAGACTGTCCAAGTCTAGAGTTTCATCTTTTGTACTATGCTTTGAGAAACAGTAGTAGACTCTTGGAAAGGACTGTTCTATGGAGATAACTAATTTCTGTTCCTATACCTCTAGTAGGTCGTCGGGACAATTTGTACGAAGCCCTAGAGGAGGCTGGAAACATCTAAGAAGCCGACGGGTCCTTGTACTAAGCCCAAGAGGAGGCTATCATTCCTGGAGGAAGAGATCATTATACGAAGCCTAAGAGGAGGCTGTGAATACTTCTAAGAAGCCGAGAGGTCCTTGTACTAAGCCTAAGAGGAGGCGGGGTTGCTTTTAGGAAGCCTGTGGGTCCTTGTATGATGCCCAAGAGGAGGCCGATTACTTTTAAGAAGCCAATGGGTCCCCAAACCCCGATAAATTCAAGGCAATGCTATTCACCGAGAATAGATCAAAGTCAGGAAAGTTTGAGAATTTGGAAGAAACTCAAGAGATGCCATTCACGGAGAAAAGATCATCTCTGGGGAATAGAGTTTCTTGACAAGTGCTTTTAAGAAGCCTCTGGGTCCCCAAACCCCGAGAAGTTCAAGGCAATGCTATTCACCGAGAATAGATCAAAGTCAGGAAAGTTTGAGAATTTGGAAGAAACTCAAGAGATGCAATTCACGGAGAAGAGATCATCTCTGGGGAATAGAGTTTCTTTGACAACTTCTATGAGTGACAGTCTATGAAAGGGTTCACAGAGAATGTTGCCTTTCATGTCTCCATATTGTTTAACCCCAAGAGGAGGGAAGACTGTGTCTGATAATCCTATGGGGATCTAGGTTAGACTATTTCTACGAATAAACGAAACGGCGTCACCTAGTTCTAGACGTAGTTTCCGGGGAAACTCGAAATATCTATACTATTATTACACAGTTGATATGAGTTTATGAAAGAAGACTTACAGTGAAACAGCCCCACAATACAGTTATATGTATATGAAAGCGGTAAATGAAAGCAATAACCACTTACTCGGTTGTAGAGCTTCCATGCTGTTTGGTTAGTTGTTCAAAAAAGAAAGATTGAAAACAATAGTATATTTCAAAATCAAAGGAGAAAGTGCTTTGAAAAAGAAAGATTTGGGGCTTACAGCTCAAGGAGAGGCCCAGGGTTTTATCAGTGAGTGCACTGTTCGAATTTTGTACAGAGGGACTTATACAAATGACTGAGGCCCAAAAAGGTTTTCTGTATAAAGGGATGGGTCTTACACTCTCTCAAGAGGCCCAAAAAGTTTTAATAAAAAGAGTGGGGCTTATAACACGAGGGTAGGCCTAGTTGATTTTTCGTTTAAAATGGAGATCGCGCCGAGGTTTTCTTTTAACGCAGAGGGACTTATACAATAAGTGAGGCCCAAATGATTTTGGTTAAAGGGGGTTGGGTCTTACACTCTATTAGAGGCCCAAAAGTTTTGAATGGGTCTTATAGCTCGAGGAGAGGCCCAAAAGGTTATTTTTCAAAAGGAGAAGATCGCGCCGTTTGTTTTTGACGGTATCGGGACTTATATAATACACTGAGGCCCAAAAATGATTTGGTCAAAAAAGGATTGGGTCTTACACTCTATTAGAGGCCCAAAAGTTTTGAAAATGATTTATGAGGGTTGAATTAATCCAAAAAAGCCTAATTTGTTTTCAAAAATGTATTTAATTGAATAAAAATTCAATTAAAATGATCAAAATTGTTTAACATATGAAAAACAAATTGTGATCTTGGATTAATGCTTCAAAAATTAAGTATTGACCTACAAAATAATTAGAAAGCATTAAAAGTTGCAAAATCAATGTGGAAAAAATATTTAAAATGTCAAAAACAATTAAAATATTAACTCTTTGCAAAAATATCAATTATATGAAATAAATAATATTTTTGGGATTTGTTGGGAAAATAAAATATTTTAACATTTTTGTGAATTATTAAAAAAAGAATCAACTCAAAATCATTAAAACTCAGAGAGAAATTAATTTTTGAATCAATTAAATAAAATCACAAAATTCAAATATTCAAATTTTGAAAAAAGGCGCCAAGAACACACCAAGAACACGCGCGTGTTCTATGCTTGGCCAGATTTGCATTTTCTCTCCAATCTCACTGAATACTTGATTACAACATGCAATCCACATATCATTATGCTCGTCTCAACCTCACGATCATGTCTATGTCAATTTATTTCATTTAAATTAAACATATAACAAGAAATCATGAAAAATCCTCAAGAACCCTAATTTCTGCATGAAGGCTAGGATTTTTGATACACGATTCAAACAATGCAATTAATCGAGGGGAAACATTTCATGCATGATTATGAACATATGACCAAATTATTGTGTAGCAAAAAATGCATGGATCATAGAGTTAGAAGAGCTCATGCTTACCCCTTACAGCTGGTGATCGTGTTTGGAGTTGGAGGTGTTACAGCTTGGTTCCAATGATGTGGATAGCTTCCCTAGGTGCCAATTGATGTGTCTGAGTGCTTGGAATTGATTGAAATGGTTTGGAGTTGAAGATGGCACCTCAACTGTAAAACTGTCAAGAACTTGAGCAACTGGCTAGTGATTTTGTGAAATCTGTGTTCCAGATGTTATGTGAGTGTTTGGATCACTTCTATATGATGTATGTGAAGTGTGTGAGTGATTGGTTTGAGTGGAATTTCCCTCTAACTCAAAACCCGATAGCTACCTTGCTAAGAAAGGTATTTTTGCCAAGAGAAAGAGATTTTGAGGAAATCATCTGTTTGATGGCTTTGGTGTACTCAAACTGATCACAATTAAGCTCTATTTATAGTAGAGCAAGTTTGTTTTGCAAGGAATAGTGAATGGCAACTACTAAGTAGGTTTGGCCAATGTTGGCAAATGAAAATCCAAGTCTCCTCTAGTCAATGGCTAGAGGTTAGGGCACAGAGCTTTGGTCCCCTTGGTCTTGGATAAGTCTTGACTGATTTCAGATGAGAATGGCTCAGTCCATGCCACCTTGATGCTTCCATTGAATGCTTCAATCCAAATTTGGAGTCTTGTCCCTATTTTGGCCTTCTAGGTTCAACATGCTATTTCTTGTTCCATGGACTTTGGAGGCTTGGCTCAGTGATTGTCCCCTTTAGATTCAATCCTCTGAGGTGTCCAAGTGGATAGGAGCATTTGAATTTGGCTGATTTTGGCAAATCGAGCAAAAATGCAAATTCTGCCTTGCCTTGGCAGATTTCAGCAAGGCAACTTTCCAATGTCATATCTCATTACTCAAATGGAATTTGGCAATGTTCTTGGCCATTTTGGAAAGCCCTTACATGATACAAAACTGTTTGAACATGTTTGGTTTTGATCTCTTTTAAGTCCAAGTGAAAAATCCCCCTACATTTGGAAAAAAATGAAGACAGATTTGGACTTAGTGAAAATTTCACTAAGTGTTAAAAAAAGTGACATTTTCATTTTTCAGCCATTTTGATCACTCCATAACTCAAAATCCTTAATGAATTGGACTTAGGTCTAGTTGAAGTTTTTGTAGAGGGTAATGAGGGCTACAAATCCATCTTTGGATGGGAAAAAATGGCTTTGTGGTTTAGGAGTTATGATCCTCCAAAGTTGGTACCCTTGTCACTTTATTTTTAACTTAGAAAATTTTCTAAGTTTTTATGGTTACCCCTTTTACAAGTTATCTAACTTTTCTTGATTTTTCTTGATGAATGATGATTCAAATCATACATTAACATCATTTTAGGGTTAAAAATCCATTTTGGTGAAAAATCTCAAAAAGTCAAAGTTGACTTTTGTGCACAGTTGACTTTTTATCAGATGAATTCCAAACTGTGCAATTCTTCATGAAATCATGTCCTTGACCTAAATCAAACTTGATGGACATGTTCCATGGGTGTCATAGGGTATATTGATGCATGTCATAGGGCTTGGGAGCATGTCCTGGTCAAAAGTCAAAGTTACAGTTGACTTTCCTCGCGAAACCCTAACTGTGGTGCAGATGAAATTGAGACTTGTTGCTCAAGCTTCTTGGATTAATCCATTGTCCCAAATGGATCAATATGGTATATTAGAGACCCTCAAACCCTCTCTTGAGGTCTTGGTTCATGATTTGGCCTAAAAGTCAACTTAGGGGTGAATTAGGTCAAGAAACCCTAATTCCTGATTTTTTATGAATGCATCCCCTGAGGCAAAATTGACTTGAGGAATGGGTCCATGAGGTTCCATGGAGTATATTAGGTTTTGTTTTGGATCTTTGGCTTGTGCCTAGATGAAAAATTTCATCTGGAGGCCCTGGTCGACCAAAACCCTAATTTGGTGACACTGTCGATCTTGAGACTTGATCCACCTAGAAGGGAGCAGCCTTGTGCTTAATCCTTAAAGTGGGAGTCCTCTTGATCCATTGTGGATGTTTGAGAGGTTAGACAAGTTGAAGATCATGTCATTCCTTGGTTGATCCTTTGTCTAAGGCTCTGAGAGGGCTTGAAACCCTAATTTTGATTGTAGTGAATGCTCACCCATCTTTGGGGAGACTGATGAAGTATGATAGTTCCCCCATATTGTGATGATGATTTTCACAATGATGGGAATCTTAGTGGTCAAAATTTGGGGTATGACACAATGGCGAAGAGTGACGTTGGCTGAAGGTTCTCTGGCCTTTCAGAGGTTCAAGTTATCAAAGTGGTCAAGGGAAAATTCTAATCCATAAGTAAATTGGAGGAGAGATCGTTTAGACGCAACATTTCCCGACGAGGAAAGAACTAACAACTCGATTGAGAGGACTTTAATCACTAGGGGATAAGACCGACTAAAGTGATGGTGATGCAATATGAATGCGAATGTAAATCAATAATGCATGATGTATGTATGTTTATGCTGACAAAACTAACGCAACATACAGACTAATAGATGAACACGACTAGATACTCGGCCACAGTGGGAGATGTAAAGTATCTCTGGTTCACGATAGCAATTCTTCCTTGCTTAGGAGAGATAGTCCCTGTTGGGAACAACCCCTGGTCGGGCTTAGGAGATAAGGACTCTGTCGAGGGGTGTCAGATGAAACATGGTCTCTGACACAGCTGATCCTTCATTCAGGTGCACTGGTTTAGAAGGAGTACTTTGATTCTGCACTTTGAGGTTCGATTACTTTTGGAGAAGCGATCGATGTTCTTTCAATGTTCAACAGTCAAAATAATTGCCATCTTTATTTTAAAAGCAGAAAAAGTTTGTCAACTAAATTCATTTTTGTTTTATTTCAAGAATCGTTGATCATGTTAAAATGTCGTTCTGTAAAGCTAAAACAAATGAGAATTCTTAACAAAAGCACCAGGGCTCAAATTTTATTAATAGGATGGAAATCAGCCAAACGCGTGATTCCATAGAGTATTTACAAAGTTTTGAAAATGGTAATTTAAGGGGAAAAGGGCTACATTGAAATATGATGACCGCTATCCTTCTACCAACTTTGAATTCGGGGCATCCTGAGCTTCTGTCGAAGATGACCTTGACTGGAGTTTTTTGATGAATGACATGACTGCTACTGAGGGACTTGCCCCTTTGTTGAACATTGTTACTTGCCATTATCCCTAATTTTTGTCTGGATTGTACTGTGATGTTTCCAATCCACCGGGATGATTTTTTTTTATTTTGTCTCTAATTTTTGCCTGGACCGCTCTTTCGGGTTTTCAATCCACCGAGACATTTTTTTTTAGTTTAGGCAAAGTATTTCTTGACTATGTCAACATTTGTGGGGTAGGCAAATTCCTCTCCATCCATGGTTGCAAGTCTCAAGACGCCGCCTGAGAAAGCTTTCTTGACCACATAGGGGCCGTCATAATTCGGAGTCCATCTGCCCCGAGAATCAGTGAGAAACGATTGTATCTTTTTGAGCACAAGGTCTCCTTTCCTGAAGACGTGAGGTCGGACCTTTTTGTCGAACAGCTTCTTCATTCGTTGCTGATACAACTGACCGTGGCATAGAGCCGTAATTCATTTTTCTTCGATCAGATTTAGTTCGTCGTGTCGACTTTGACACCATTCAGCTTCTGTTAGCTTAGCTTCCTTCAATACCCGGATTGATGGGATCTCCACTTCTATGGGGAGTACCGCTTCCATACCATATACTAGAGAGAAAGGGGTTGCCCCTGTTGAAGTGCGGACATATGTTCGATAACCGTGAAGAGCAAAGGGTAGCATCTCGTGCCAATCTTTGTAGGTTACGACCATCTTTTGAACAATCTTCTTGATGTTCTTATTAGCCGCTTCTACCGCTCCGTTCATCTTGGGTCGGTAGGGAGATGAGTTATGGTGTTCAATCTAGAAATCTGCGCACAACTCTTTCATCAACTTATTATTCAAATTGGACCCATTATCGGTAATGATCTGGCTTGGAACACAATAACGACAGATGATATTGTTTTTGATAAAGCGGACCACAACTTGTCGGGTTACATTAGCATACGACGCTGCTTCGACCCACTTGGTGAAGTAGTCAATGGCTACTAGGATGAACCGATGTCCATTTGAAGCCTTAGGTTTAATCATGCCAATCATGTTGATTCCCCATATGGAAAAAGGCCACGGGGAAGAAAGAACTTTGAGATGCGTTGGCGGTACATGGATTTTGTCGGAGTATATTTAACACTTGTGACACTTCCTCATGTACTTGTAGCAGTCAGATTCCATGGTCAATCAATAGTACCCGACCCTTAGAATTTTTCTCGCCATTGTTTGTCCGTTGGCATGAGTGCCAAAGGATCCTTCATGAATTTCTTTTATCAGCATGTCTGCTTCTGGTCTGTCTACGCATCGAACCAAGACCATGTCAAAATTTCTCTTATACAGTGTATCACCGCTCAGGAAGAAACTGCCAGCCAGCCTTCTGAGGGTTTTTCTGTCTTTCCTTAGTGCCCCATGTGGGTACTCTTGTTTCTGAAGGAAGCATTTGATATCGTGATATCAAGGTTTGTCGTATATGACTGCTTCAATCGTGAAGATGTAAGCGGGCATTTCAAGGCGCATTATGTCGATCTTAGGTAGGTCGTTCCATTGACCTACACTAATCATGGAAGAAAGAGTGGCTAACGCATCAGCCATGTGATTCTCATCACGAGGGATGTGATGAAACTCGATTCTGTCGAAGAAGGGTAACAACCTTCTCGCATAGTCTTTGTAAGGAATCAGTCCTGATTGGTATGTGTTCCAATCTCCTTTGATCTGGTTGATAACCGAGGTTGAGTCGCCATGTACATCCAAGTTCTTGATCCTTAAGTCGATCGCTTCCTCTAGACCCATAATACAAGCTTCTTATTTATCCTCGTTGTTTGTGCACTTGAATGTAAGTCTGGCGGTGAAAGGAATGTGGGTACTCTGAGGGGTAACAATGATTGCCCCAATTTTGTTTTCATAATGATTAACAGCTCCGTCAAAGATAAGTCCCCATTGGGAACCTGGTTCTGGCCCTTCACTGGGTAGCGGTTCATCGCAGTCTCTCATTTTTATATACATGACATCTTCGTCTGGGAAGTCAAACCCGATTGATTCTTAATCGTCAATCGGCTGATGAGACAAATGATCGGCTAAAATACTTCCTTTAACGGCTTTCAGAGCGTTGTCGCTCCCGGGATTTTCATCCAAGTACAAACGCGAAAGTGGCACCGAAACAGAGTCGCCAACAATGTGTATTTATCCCAAGAGAGGGAAAGGAAACACTGCATAAACCTGAGGGAAAAGGAAAGAACAGGGTCTTACGACCAAGAGAAAGGGTAAGGGAGTCGGTTACGTGAGAGGAAGGTATTAGCACCCCCTCGCGTCCATCGTACCCGATGGGATCCACGCTTGCTGCTTCAATCAAAGGGTGTAAGAAAAGAATGCTGGAAAAAAGGAACTGAAAGAAAGAAAGAAAAAGAGAAAGAGAAACAAATGTAGGGAAAATAAAATAAGTGCTCACATGGGCCCTACCCCACTGCCTACGTATCTCATCGGGAGCATGAGAATCAGAGCGACGTAGTTCCCCTCACTAGGGATAGTTTGTTTGTGTTTTTTAGGGAACGGCTAACGTTCTGGCTCAGGTGTTGCAGGCTCGCTGGTCCGAGTGCGTTACCATCTTGCAAGAGAACGAGTAGGAAGCACGTTCGTACGTCGAGAATGAGTGAGGTGAGAAAAGAATTCCCGAAGGAAAGACGTTATTGTTTGTTTTTGTCTTTTAGAAGTTTTTTCATTTGTTTGCATATGATAGTGTATCTAAATCTTAGTCATTGGAATGTGTACATTCTCACATTCCAAGATGGAATGGGTAAGAAAGCACACTAAGAGTGAAGAAGACCCCCACACTTAGTTCCAATTGTCAAGGTTCAAACACACTAGCATACTTGTGTTTATTAAGTGTTTTTGTTGATTATGGGGTGAAGAAGTGTTTTTATTATTTGTACCTTCAACAAGTATTGCATTTAGGTCCCTCATACAAGATCAAATATTTAACACATTGATCCAAGATGGGCTATATGCTACACATTCTAAGATTATAAGAGAAGACCCCTTATAATCTTTTCTTTATATGAAAGGCCTAAATGCAATAAATGCTTACCTTTATTGGATGTTTTGAATTTTCTTTGAGATGAGAAGATGGAAGACTCAAATGGGAAACAAAGGTAAAATCTAATGTGGGGGACTAAGACTCAACCTTAAAGTTATCATGCTTGGATATCCTAAGGTTAATGAGGTTTAAGAAACCTAATCCTAAAAGAGAAAGAGGGAAATCTACCTAATGTTGTCATGCATGGATTGTTATCCTAATGTCTCTCCTACCTCCGACTTAATCCAAAATTAAGTGGAGCTAGGAATCCTAAGGGGATCATGTCATCAAACAAGTCAACACGGGATAAATCAATCACAAAATGAAATAAAAGCAACTAAAGAGTAAACAGTGTCAGTCAGCAATGGTGTCACACAATCAAAGTAAGAAGAGGAAGATGTGAATCAGATCACATAAGCATCAGCATTGGTCAATGCGAGCTATAAACAAGGCGTGGGGGTTTGATTACTAAACCCTCATTCCACTGACGGACTCGATAACACGAGTAAGATATGTTCAAAGCTTCAATCATGTAATGAGAGCTAAGAAAGACTCAACTAGAATAACGGGGGTCGATTGCGAACCTAACTTCCGTCAATTGCCTTCTTAGAGGTCTTCAGCACAAAGGGATATGGGAATGGGATGCCTCTTTGGAGGTCTTCAGGCACAATATTAAACAATCACAAACAGAGCCTCCTTTGAGGACTTCCATCATTGCCGGCCAAGTGGCACGGACTCCCAATCCTACTTCTCATGGCATAAAAAGGAAAAATGCAGAATTAGTAAAAGAGAGAAGAGAAGTGATACCGAACGGATATCAATCCGTAGCAACGCAAGCAAACTATAAGCAAACCGACCAACTTCTAGTGATCTAGCATAAATGAGCAAAAGTGTTAGAAAGTGGAATGGATCCTTAAAAGGCACGAAACTTAATACTCTTCAAAAACAATAAAATAAGGTCATAAGCCATAAACAGCAGCAAACAACAGCGCTCCAGCACCTGCATAGCTGTAAAAACCATCAACAAGTAAAAATAGTCTATAACAGCTACAATTTACAGAACAGAATGGGTGTATATGTAGCCAGCCAGGATATCAACATTTTACAGCACCCTCTGTGCACAACAACTGTGTATACTACAGCAACTTCTATGTTTAATGTGAAACACTACAAAATAAACTCTAAGATTAGTCAAAGTTCAAATGGAAATAACCAAAGTGAGCAACTAAGATCAAAGGGAAATATCAATAAGAAGTGATTGAAATCAATACTAAAATGTAAACAACACTTAGTCAAAAATCAATGCAAAACATATTAAGGACTATTAACAAAGTTAACTAATGGGGCTATCATGAAGACACTAGTCAATGTTAGCATCTAGAATCTAAGCATAGTCAATGTTAGAAATTAGTTTCTAATTCTAAAGCAATTAGTGAGCACTTAAGTCAAAAACAATTAATGCCATTAAGCAAAAAAAAAAAAAGAGTAATGCAACTAAGTAAAAAACACCGATTAGTAATCCCTTAAGCTAAAAAACAATTAGTGTCATTAAACTAAAAGCAAATAGTGCGATTAAGCAAAAGTCACTTAGTGCAATTAAGCAAAACAATTAGTAAACACTTAGGCAAAAACAATTAATAAGCCACTAAGCTAAAAAACGATTAGCGTACTTAATAAAAAAAAACAATTAAGGAGTGATTAAGAAAAGGTCAATTAATGAGTCTAAACCTAATTAGCCTAAATCACTAAACCATGTTAAAGGTCAATTAAAGTCGAAATTAACACCTAATTCAAAACAAACTCTAAGTTGCGAATTAATTCTAAAATTCAATTCTAAGATTAATACCTAGTCAATTAACCATTAATCAATTACTAATCAATATTAAAACAATTAAACTCAAACTACTAAACCTAATTATCCTATGTTTAAAACAAATAGAAATGAATTAATTAAGAAAACCTTGACGAGTGCAGTGTGTGAAGTAGGAGTGTGATTAGAAGAAGCATAGGGCCTATGAGCCCGGTCCACATTGGTTCATTGAGATGGCTTGGTTTTCTTAAAAAAACCTAAAGGATGTTCAGCAACGCTCACTCTCCTCTTTCCTTCTTCCGCCGTCAGCCTCTTCTTCCCTCGACGTCCTCTATCTCTCCTTCAACGTGTTCTCTCCTTTTTTCTTCAACAATCGTCGATATCCCTCACCACACTAGTCTTCTTCCACCCGTTTCTTCTAAAAGATCCTTGTTATCACTATTGATACTATTGTCATTCCAATCAGTACCGTTTTCTTTTCCATCTCCAAGATCCAAATCGTGTAAACTGTGCAAGGCGTCGAACGGAATCGAATGTGTCTGGATGGAGGAGTCGCCACCGCCAAATCGGTTCTCCAGTGAAGCCTGAACGAGAAGGTTCAGATTCTTCTGCAACTCCTTGTTTACGGCACGAAGTTGTCCGTTCTCTTGCTGTAGTTTTCGGAGAGCTCATTAGTAAGAGTAGAATACCATGAAGCATACGCGCCGACGTTCGACTGCCTGTGATCGGCAGTGTTAAGGTGAACGCCGAATCTATTTGGAGACGAAGGCGAACAAACGTCCATGTTACGCGTTTTGATCAGAACTCGGTGTTTTCCATTTGATGCTTTCAGTTCGATGTTGATTCAATCGGGAAATCGGCGATAAACCACAGATACTTAGAAGAATCGAATAGATAATCTCAAAACCCTTACCGAATCGGCGTCGGCGATTTCACCGGTAATGCTTCGATCTCCTTCTCCCTCGCTTCTTTTCTTCTTCGATCTTCTCGCGCTCAAATTCACTCCTTCTGCTGATCTGTTGAATCGTTGATGTTGAATCTCGTTGCAGGGATGTTGATGATGATGAACGAGTCGCGGATGTCGAATGGATGATGATGAGCAACGAATTCGTATGTTGCAGAGGGAGATTTATGAAAATTGAAGAGGTTCTTCAGGGAGTTTTGAAGGTGTTGATTGAAGGTTGAAGATTGGTGATGGTTATTATTGCGGTAGAAGAATTGGAGTTCAAGAAATTGCAGTGGGAGATTGATGAAGAATGAAGCGATCGAGTGAGAAAAAAAAGGGAGAGTTCATGGATAGATTTCTGTTAGAAAAATTGGTTAGTGACAGTTAGGGTGGTTAGTTCGGTTAGAAAAAGAAACTGTTAGGGAAAATTATGATAGGAATTTTCTGGTGGTTAATCAATTTTCTGGTTTTTTGTTATTGGTATTATGGTGATTCAAAAATCTGTTATAGTTTTTGTTATTGAATGTCACTGAAACTGTCAAGAATTTCTCTTATGGATTTTATATCATACTCACGTGTCCATGAGAATGCAATATCTAGAGCTTCAAGACTCCCTCCAATAAATGGACTTGGAGGATCAGGATCAAAAGCAATCCACCGCCCAACCGGAATCCTCACCGTATTTATTCCCTGTCCATATAGAACTTTGAAATCCTCTGTTGTAATAAAGTTATTTCTATGCCTCCTAAGAGCACCTTCTACGCCATCATGTGCATAACCCTTTGCTAGCTGATAATCTCCATGAAGGTTATTTGATACAATTGTCATTTCGAATGTGGATTTAAGATTAAAACTGGTTTGGATGAATATGGTTTGGGATAAGAAAATGGCTATGAACCTTTATGATTTGAGATGGATAATGGGTATTGGTAAAATGAATTGAAATGGATTTAGAAGTGGGATGTATTAAAATATGTCTAGGAAAAAATGAAGTGGATAATGAAGAATGAATTCCAAGAAATCCACATAACAAATTAAGCTTCCAATTCAAAACAAACTTGTATTATCAAGGAATTCCCACTATTCAACCAGTAAGCTCAGTCGACCCTGACCCGATGATTTGCAATTCAATCCACATATATCCGGTCTTTATAACCAAGAATCTCAATACAAGAACAATTCCCCGAGAACAACTCGAAAATGAAGACAAGTCATGAAGCAGAAAGAAACATGATCAACCAGAGGTCCTTGATGCTCAATGATAATCTTCTGAATACGGACAGCTCACACCAAAGGAAAATGCCTTGATCACATGTCCTATGCTGAATGCAATGCTATGCTTTATGTATTGTTTTTCTATGCTTGAATGCTATGCAATGAAATGAAATCTCATGCTAAATGCTATGAAAAATGAGAGGGCAAATTTTGGGGTATTACAGCTGCCCCTATTCAATCACTGTAAACCTGAACGGAAGACAGCGATTGCTGTCAGACTTTCGAGGTATGGAGGGATTGAATACCGAAAATAACCAGAAAATTTACACTCTGTGGAGGAGAAGAAAAAGGGATATAAACCCAACCAAACAAACTTTGCTTGAAGAACGGCTGATGATGAAGAAAACAATGGAGGGATGTCTTTTAGCACAACGCCAGACGACTATTGGCCTGCCACGCTACTGGTGGACTTTAACAACGTCTTTTGTACAACGCCAGACGACTATTGGCTTGCCACACTACTGGTGGACTTTAATAATGTCTTTTATGCAACTCCAGACGACTACTGGCCTGCCACACTACTGGTGGACTTTAATAATGTCTTTTATACAACTCCAGACAACTATTGGCCTGCCACACTACTGGTGGACTTTAATAATGTCTTTTATGCAACTCCAGATGACTACTGGCCTGCCACACTACTGGTGGACTTTAATAATGTCTTTTATGCAACTCCAAACGACTACTGGCCTGCCACACTACTGATGGACTTTAATAATGTCTTTTGTACGACGCCAGACGACTACTGGCCTGCCACACTACTGATGGACTTAAATAAACGTCTTTTGTACAATTCCAGATGACTACTGGCCCGCCACACTACTGGTGGACTTTGCAGCCTCGCGCCACCCGAAGACGGACTTTTGCCAATCCACTGTTGGACTTTTGCCACCCGGAGATGGACTTTTACCAATCCACTGTTGGACTTTTGCCACCCTTAGATGGACCTTTCGCCAATCCACTGTTGGACTTTTGGAACTTGCCACCCTTAGATGGACCTTTCGCCAATCCACTGTTGGACTTTTGCCACCCGAAGACGGACTTTTGCCAATCCACTGTTGGACTTTTAGCTGCTTTGCCACCCGAAGATGGACTTTTGCCAATCCACTGTTGGACTTTTTGCCACCCGAAGACGGACTTTTGCCAATCCACTGTTGGACTTTTTGCCACCCAAAGACGGACTTTTGCTAATCCACTGTTGGACTTTTAGAATTTGCCACCCTTAGATGGACCTTTTGCCAATCCACTGTTGGACTTTTAGAATTTATTAACATTGGATTACACTCTGCATTCATGCCAAGCAACTCTGCTGACTCTGCTGAGGATCGAAAATCAATGTTTTGTTCTCGGAGACTCCTGAAAGGATAATGTCTCTGCTAGAGGATGAATAAACAATCCGTCTGCTTCACATTGTCAAGTTTGCCAAAAATAAATTGGACTTTGAGATATGAGGGGAGTGAAGATTCTGCCAGGAATTACTTCACCTGTTTGGGGCTGGATTCTGGTCACAGCAACTCCACTGGGAATGAGGATTTTTTAATGACGTCCTGCTGGGGAAGAAAAATCATTAAAACTCTGCTTGGGGATCTATCAAACCCGAGATCCTTTGTGGGGACTATCAACCCTCTGAGCCGGCTGGGGAAGGAATATACCATCCTTGCTAGGGAATAGATTTTGTTGATCAATAAGCCTCTTGTGGGGGAAAAAGAACAACAACTTAGATAGGGAGTATTGTTGACAGGACTCAACACTGAACTCTGTGGGGAATACAATGACCAGAGATACGATCTTGCCGGGGAATCAGGGTTACTCGGCCGGGGACATACAAATCCTGGTTATACCATTCCACTGCAACTTGTTGGGAAAGAGTCCTTAGATCTCTGCTGGGGAAACCCAAAGCAAATCCACGGTAGTCTGCTGAGGAATACGACTGTCGAGCTTATGACAAGTACCACAATGCCCCATGTTAGGCGAGCTTTCCCTTAGATAATTCCGTTGGGGATGACGAGTTTATAACAAACTCTGCTGGAGAAAACTGCTTTAAAGCATCTCGTACTGGGGAATGCCTTTTGAGAGGATTTTACAGAAGACCAACTGTCCTCAAACTCTACTGGGGATGATCAACACTTCATGCTGGGGAAACAAACAATTTGTCCCCGAAGAGGATGTCATAAGAGGATTTTACAGAAGATTTAGCCTCTTCAAACTCCTGCGACTTCGCTGGGGATAATGACCATCAACTTCGGTATCGGCGAGACCACTCTTCTGGGGAATTTGCGACCGTTATCGACACAGGAAAGCTTGTAGCTGTTGGAAGTACTGTATGAGAGAATTGACTTAATAAGATACGACGGTACCCAATTGAACTTAATTCACTGATATCGAACCGTTATGAACGACCGCCAACCGAAGGAGGGACTCAATCAGTAAACGTTATGACAAAAGGGTGACATGCGAACCCTTTCCTGAACAGCCTGCCCCAGTATTCTGCATGGGAATAAGTGATCACTCATTTAGGAAGAAACAATCCATAATCTCGAAAAGGCTTCCATCTTGCTTTTGAGCCTAATATGAGGCTGCTACCTGTAAACAAAGGATGTGCACGTATGCCCTGAGCTGGATATAACCTCTGCAACTGAGAAAATCCGATCCTGAACCACCCCTTGTTGGGGAAAAAGTTTGTATGCAATCTCTTGCTGGGAGCATGCTTAATGAAGCCTGCTGACAATAGGGGACCACAATTGCCTTGGGTTGGAATACCCCTTTCAAACCTTTTGGCTGATTGACTGCATATGCGTGAACAACAGTTCTTCTTTCACTTGCCCTAGATCAACATGGTCCACCAAAAGAAGATTGTCTCAAGAGTATTTTACAGAAGACTTGACATTCAAAACGTCTCAATGTCCTCAAACTCTTGTAGAGATTCGTCGGATCTCGACGTAACTGGCCCAACCTGCATGGATTACTTAGAAGAAGTCATCTCAAGAGGATTTTACAAAAAACTTGGCAAGCTCAATGCTTCAGTGTCTTCTAACTCTTGGAGAGATTCGTCGGATCTCGAATTAACTGCTTCAGATTGTATGGTCTACAGAGTATTTCGCCTTGCGAAGCTTTATGAACAATCTCATACCACCGTGAGATATTCTGCCTCAGTATTCTGAACCCTTGATAGGCTGATTAGTCGTCTGGATGGACTAACTTCTCGTTCTCTTGGGATAGCCTGCCCCAGTATGACCCTTGAAGTGGTTTTTGCCCCTGACTACTGAACCAAGAATGCCTGCATTTGTAGGGATTTGAGTCTCGAAGTAATTGCCTCAGTTTAACTGAACTCTAAAGAGATTTCTCGACGTGATTGGCTCAGATTGGCTACACCTTAAAGAGATGGTTCGACGTGATTGCCCCGGATCGACTACGTCTTAGCACAACTTGTTGGGAAAGCTCCTGCTCAACAAAGTTTCTTGAGGAGGTACCACTGGACGTGACTGCCCTTCGGGAGTTTCAGGATTCTCAACTCGGCAAGATTAAACTTCTGGACTGGACTGCCATATGTAAACTTCCTTTGATGTCAAACAAATGTATGCAAGCAGAAAATGTTTTATTCTGAGAATGAAAATTCTAATGCAACACACATGTTAATCTCGAAGTTTTACTGAAAAGATGTCGCAAACCCTTTGTGAGCGGATCACGGGTTAGGATACGACATTAATTTTTGAATGAAAGAATGCAATGCACATGCAACACCAACAAAGATCTTTTAGCATAACTCATGGGAGTCAGGAACACTATCTCTTGGTAATATGCTTTTGAAATAACCCTGTTTCAATTAGGACTTTTGAGGGTTGTATCATGGCCTGGTTCACGGTTTTTGAGAAAAATGGTTTTAAGGCTCAAAGTTTATTGGTGCCCACCCACTCTTCGTGACATTCTCCAGTCCTACGTTCAGCTAATTTGCACAAGCGTTCGCCTCTCAAAAATAATTTTGTGATCTTTGAGGAATCCATGCATCTGAGGGTTTAACACCTAATGAGGCTTTGGAATAAACAGTCACCCCTTTTTGTCTTTTGTGTCTAGTCACACGACTTTGTTCTTTCTTTTGAGGATTTTCTTTTGTAATCCTTTTGTTTTTCCGCTTTCGCATTCTTTTGCTTTTTTTTTATCCCTAACTTTTGCCTGGACAGATTCTTTTGAATCTTTGATTTCGGAGTCCAGCGGGATGCCCTAACTTTTGCTTAAGTTGCTTGTTTTCAAGTTTCGACTTAGCGGGCTTTTTCTTTCTTTTTTATTTTTTATTTTTGAACAAATCGTGTGACACTGGCTTGTCTTGACTTTATTGGAAGGGTTGTGACTACCTCACTCTTTGATTGTTGATGGATAACCATTGTGGTTTCACATCTCTTGACCTCTTGATGGTGGAATAGAAGGTAATGGATCCTCAGATGCACACTCCTTTTGAAATTTGAACGCTTGGTCAAATTAACTGACGCCTACCCTGCCCCTGGGTTAAATGTGAGGGTTTTTCCATACGAAAGAAACTCCTACTTCAAGGCTCAAAGGGGTTAACGAGGGTCTATCTCCCTTATATCTCCAGTGTTTGGGGAGTTGAAACAATGCCTGTACATCCTCAACAGGGTTTTTATTCAAAAGCACACAATTAGAGATTTCTGCGTTTTCAGATCATCATTCTCCCTCAGAGAGTTTAAGCAAGATAATTGGTATCGCAATGCACATATACAAACTTATGAGTGAATACGAATGGATTACTTCAGGAAAAACATGCGCGCTTTATTAGGATTAACATAAAAAGAAAAACAGATTTCATGCATGCATACAAATGTTTTTGACAAACATAAAAAGCTACACATGAGAATGCAGTAAAGAAGCTAAATGATTGTCCTTGTTGAGGAGGCTTGACTCCGTCTGGACTTATTGATTCTGAAGATGTTTTTGCAAACTGGGTGCTCAATCTGATGAAGAAAATTCAATTTATGTGCCACCCATCTGGTGTGATAACCTTTGAGTCAATCACTTCTTGCACCTTGTCTTTACCTTTACCTCTGAAAGACTTGCAATCTTCAATTAAATGGTCAGGTGCCCCAGGATGGTAGTCCTACCTGGCATTTGGCATTGAAACCCCAAAGGAAGCTTTGTCGGAGATGATCCTGATGCGACTAGCTCAACCAGTTTGAATTTGAGCAAATGAGGAAACCCGTTGCACTTACGGCATCGAAATAGGATCAAACTTCTTCTCAAGTTATTCTGGCCTTTTCCCATATGCTCTGCCCCTAGGACTCTCTTGGGGAGATGGAGTTGGAAGCTGACAAGATATATCTGGAGGAAATAAATTGATAAATAAGGTTGATAGATAAGGTTGCTCGCAAAGATCTCACACGATCTCCTGCCTACGTATCTCCATTGACTAATGAAGAATCAGAGCGACGTAGTTCCCCTCACCAGGGATGAGGATTTCTTTGTTTCCTTAACACCGCATTCTGGATTTCTGTAAGCGGACCCATCTGAGACTTCACCCGGTTGACTTCTTCTCTCAGCAGTTTCTGACCGCGGGACAACGCTTGAATATCCACCATAAAATGCCCCAGTTGGGCCTTCACCTCAGTCACTTTCGCTCGGAGTTGTTCCATATCTGAACCTTGATTGGGGTGAATCGAGTAGTTGGAAGAAGTCATGTTGGCCGTTTCTGTAGAGAATACCAAGTCAGAATGAGAAGTCCGCTTCGGAACACCTTTTATGCATATGAGTATGAGAATGCAATGCAAAATGCCATGTTCGAATATTTCTAAGGGATCATTATGCTTTGATTCGAATAAAAATTTTTTTTTTAGAAGAAACGTAAGAAATGGATGGAAATGCTCAGTGGCAAGTCTCAAAGTTAACATCCCTTGGGAATACAAGAACATGTATGCGAAAATGATGATGCAGATGCAACAGACATGGGATCAAAGCTTCCATATAATCTGGATAACTGTTGTGCTGATGGCTGAATAAGCTCATAAGTCTACTTTGGAGAAAATACCGGCATACTGGAATATCCGAATAATCAGAATGCCAAGATGCCGGGATATCGGCATAATCAGAATACCAGAATAAACAGAACACCGACGTGATCAGAATACGGGAATGCCAGAATATCGGCATAATCAGGGTGCCGGAATAATCAGAATACCATAACACCGGGCTGATGAGTCCACGCTGATAAGAGAACCAAAATACCAGGTAGGATGAAAGTCAAGGTTACCTGCAAACCTGTAAACAACCCGCCCCTCTCACATGTGGGTACTAGGATGTTCAGTATCCTGGGCTCTCAGGTCGAGAAATGATGATACGTTCACCATTTCTGGTTTGGCATCATCATCAATCGAGGAGGCCTCAACTGATTCTCCAAAACGAAAGGTCCTCGGCTTCTGGCACTGAGGTCGAGAAGCAATAGTACATTCATCCCTCAGGGTACAGTACTATCACCAATCGAGGAGTGCCTCCACTGATTCTCTTTCAAAAAAAAGATATCCTATAGCAAGTTCCCAGCATTGGGTCCTCGGATCAGGAATGTGCAATGGGTTTGCCACATAATGTGGTCTGCCACTGTCACATCTCGGGAGGAGTGCCGCAACTGAGTCCTCGGGAATGGTCACCAGGGTCGACAGCTCTCTAGATCGACATCCTGAAATGCGCAAGATACACACGTCAGAACATGTCCCAAGATAGCCTCGTCTGGCTGTGAATTTCGTGAATACCCAACGTACTCCAGACAGAACGTAGGTCCCACTACTCTCCACTCTAATCCTAAGTGTATACTCAAGCCTGTGTAATGGGCTTATCTCTCAAAACACCCATCTCGCCAAACAGACAGAACAGTGCAACACAGTATAATTTATGAAATGTAAATGCTAACAGGCTGTAAATATGGTACAAGTAATAAAATACAGTAAACAACAAATACAAGATAACAGTAAACACCCAATGAAAGAAAAGCAAACAAGCGTTAGGATTGACTCGCTTAGGATGGACCAGCAATAGGTCAATCTTCCCAAGCAGAGTCGCCAGCTGTCGCTCCCGGGATTTTCATCCAAGTACAAACGCGAAAGTGGCACCGAAACAGAGTCGCCAACAATGTGTATTTATCCCAAGAGAGGGAAAGGAAACACTGCATAAACCTGAGGGAAAAGGAAAGAACAGGGTCTTACGACCAAGAGAAAGGGTAAGGGAGTCGGTTACGCGAGAGGAAGGTATTAGCACCCCCTCGCGTCCATCGTACCCGATGGGATCCACGCTTGCTGCTTCAATCAAAGGGTGTAAGAAAAGAATGCTGGAAAAAAGGAACTGAAAGAAAGAAAGAGAAAGAGAAAGAGAAACAAATGTAGGGAAAATAAAAGAAGTGCTCGCATGGGCCCTACCCCACTGCCTACGTATCTCATCGGGAGCATGAGAATCAGAGCGACGTAGTTCCCCTCACTAGGGATAGTTTGTTTGTGTTTTTTAGGGAACGACTAATGTTCTGGCTCAGGTGTTGCAGGCTCGCTGGTCCGAGTGCATTACCATCTTGCAAGAGAACGAGTAGGAAGCACGTTCGTACGTCGAGAATGAGTGAGGTGAGAAAAGAATTCCCGAAGGAAAGACGTTATTGTTTGTTTTTGTCTTTTAGAAATTTTTTCATTTGTTTGCATATGATAGTGTATCTAAATCTTAGTCATTGGAATGTGTACATTCTCACATTCCAAGATGGAATGGGTAAGAAAGCACACTAAGAGTGAAGAAGACCCCCACACTTAGTTCCAATTGTCAAGGTTCAAACACACTAGCATACTTGTGTTTATTAAGTGTTTTTGTTGATTATGGGGTGAAGAAGTGTTTTTATTATTTGTACCTTCAACAAGTATTGCATTTAGGTCCCTCATACAAGATCAAATGTTTAACACATTGACCCAAGATGGGCTATATGCTACACATTCTAAGATTATAAGAGAAGACCCCTTATAATCTTTTCTTTATATGAAAGGCCTAAATGCAATAAATGCTTACCTTTATTGGATGTTTTGAATTTTCTTTGAGATGAGAAGATGGAAGACTCAAATGGGAAACAAAGGTAAAATCTAATGTGGGGGACTAAGACTCAACCTTAAAGTTATCATGCTTGGATATCCTAAGGTTAATGAGGTTTAAGAAACCTAATCCTAAAAGAGAAAGAGGGAAATCTACCTAATGTTGTCATGCATGGATTGTTATCCTAATGTCTCTCCTACCTCCGACTTAATCCAAAATTAAGTGGAGCTAGGAATCCTAAGGGGATCATGTCATCAAACAAGTCAACACGGGATAAATCAATCACAAAATGAAATAAAAGCAACTAAAGAGTAAACAGTGTCAGTCAGCAATGGTGTCACACAATCAAAGTAAGAAGAGGAAGATGTGAATCAGATCACATAAGCATCAGCATTGGTCAATGCGAGCTATAAACAAGGCGTGGGGGTTTGATTACTAAACCCTCATTCCACTGACGGACTCGATAACACGAGTAAGATATGTTCAAAGCTTCAATCATGTAATGAGAGCTAAGAAAGACTCAACTAGAATAACGGGGGTCGATTGCGAACCTAACTTCCGTCAATTGCCTTCTTAGAGGTCTTCAGCACAAAGGGATATGGGAATGGGATGCCTCTTTGGAGGTCTTCAGGCACAATATTAAACAATCACAAACAGAGCCTCCTTTGAGGACTTCCATCATTGCCGGCCAAGTGGCACGGACTCCCAATCCTACTTCTCATGGCATAAAAAGGAAAAATGCAGAATTAGTAAAAGAGAGAAGAGAAGTGATACCGAACGGATATCAATCCGTAGCGACGCAAGCAAACTATAAGCAAACCGACCAACTTCTAGTGATCTAGCATAAATGAGCAAAAGTGTTAGAAAGTGGAATGGATCCGTAAAAGGCACGAAACTTAATGCTCTTCAAAAACAATAAAATAAAGTCATAAGCCATAAACAACAGCAAACAACAGCGCTCCAGCACCTGCATAGCTGTAAAAACCATCAACAAGTAAAAACAGTCTATAATAGCTACTATTTACAGAACAGAATGGGTGTATATGCAGCCAGCCAGGATATCAACATTTTACAGCAGCCTCTGTGCACAGCAGCTGTGTATACTACAACAACTTCTATGTTTAATGTGAAACACTACAAAATAAACTCTAAGATTATTCAAGGTTCAAATGGAAATAACCAAAGTGAGCAACTAAGATCAAAGGGAAATATCAATAAGAAGCGATTGAAATCAATACTAAAATGTAAACAACACTTAGTCAAAAATCAATGCAAAACATATTAAGGACTATTAACAAAGTTAACTAATGGGGCTATCATGAAGACACTAGTCAATGTTAGCATCTAGAATCTAAGCATAGTCAATGTTAGAAATTAGTTTCTAATTCTAAAGCAATTAGTGAGCACTTAATCCAAAAACAATTAATGCCATTAAGCAAAAAAAATGAGTAATGCAACTAAGTAAAAAACACCGATTAGTAATCCCTTAAGCTAAAAAACAATTAGTGTCATTAAACTAAAAGCAAATAGTGCGATTAAGCAAAAGTCACTTAGTGCAATTAAGCAAAACAATAGTAAACACTTAGGCAAAAACAATTAATAAGCCACTAAGCTAAAAAACGATTAGCGTACTTAATAAAAAAAATCAATTAAGGAGTGATTAAGAAAAGGTCAATTAATGAGTCTAAACCTAATTAGCCTAAATCACTAAACCATGTTAAAGGTCAATTAAAGTCGAAATTAACACCTAATTCAAAACAAACTCTAAGTTGCGAATTAATTCTAAAATTCAATTCTAAGATTAATACCTAGTCAATTAACCATTAATCAATTACTAATCAATATTAAAACAATTAAACTCAAACTACTAAACCTAATTATCCTAAGTTTAAAACAAATAGAAATGAATTAATTAAGAAAACCTTGACGAGTGCAGTGTGTGAAGTAGGAGTGTGATTAGAAGAAGCATAGGGCCTATGAGCCCGGCCCACATTGGTTCATTGAGATGGCTTGGTTTTCTTAAAAAAACCTAAAGGATGTTCAGCAACGCTCACTCTCCTCTTTCCTTCTTCCGCCGTCAGCCTCTTCTTCCCTCGACGTCCTCTATCTCTCCTTCAACGTGTTCTCTCCTTTTTTTTTCAACAATCATCGATATCCCTCACCACACTAGTCTTCTTCCACCCGTTTCTTCTAAAAGATCCTTGTTATCACTATTGATACTATTGTCATTCCAATCAGTACCGTTTTCTTTTCCATCTCCAAGATCCAAATCGCGTAAACTGTGCAAGGCGTCGAACGGAATCAAATGTGCCTGGATGGAGGAGTCGCCACCGCCAAATCGGTTCTCCAGTGAAGCCTGAATGAGAAGGTTCAGATTCTTCTGCAACTCCTTGTTTACGGCACGAAGTTGTCCGTTCTCTTGCTGTAGTTTCCGGAGAGCTCGTTAGTAAGAGTAGAATACCATGAAGCATACGCGCTGACGTTCGACTGCCTGTGATCGGCAGTGTTAAGGTGAACGCCGAATCTATTTGGAGACGAAGGCGAACAAACGTCCATGTTACGCGTTTTGATCAGAACTCGGTGTTTTCCATTTGATGCTTTCAGTTCGATGTTGATTCAATCGGGAAATCAGCGACAAACCACAGATACTTAGAAGAATCGAATAGATAATCTCAAAACCCTTACCGAATCGGCGTCGGCGATCTCACCGGTAATGCTTCGTTCTCCTTCTCCCTCGCTTCTTTTCTTCTTCGATCTTCTCGCGCTCAAATTCACTCCTTCTGCTGATCTGTTGAATCGTTGATGTTGAATCTCGTTGCAGGGATGTTGATGATGATGAACGAGTCGCGGATGTCGAATGGATGATGATGAGCAACGAATTCGTATGTTGCAGAGGGAGATTTATGAAAATTGAAGAGGATCTTCAGGGAGTTTTGAAGGTGTTGATTGAAGGTTGAAGATTGGTGATGGTTATTATTGCGGTAGCAGAATTGGAGTTCAAGAAATTGCAGTGGGAGATTAATGAAGAATGAAGCGATCGAGAGAGAAAAAAAAGGGAGAGTTCATGGATAGATTTCTGTTAGAAAAATTGGTTAGTGACAGTTAGGGTGGTTAGTTCGGTTAGAAAAAGAAACTGTTAGGGAAAATTATGATAGGAATTTTCTGGTGGTTAATCAATTTTCTGGTTTTTTGTTATTGGTATTATGGTGATTCAAAAATCTGTTATAGTTTTTGTTATTGAATGTCACTGAAACTGTCAAGAATTTCTCTTATGGATTTTATATCATACTCACGTGTCCATGAGAATGCAATATCTAGAGCTTCAAGACTCCCTCCAATAAATGGACTTGGAGGATCAGGATCAAAAGTAATCCACCGCCCAACCGGAATCCTCACCGTATTTATTCCCTGTCCATATAGAACTTTGAAATCCTCTGTTGTAATAAAGTTATTTCTATGCCTCCTAAGAGCACCTTCTACGCCATCATGTGCATAACCCTTTGCTAGCTGATAATCTCCATGAAGGTTATTTGATACAATTGTCATTTCGAATGTGGATTTAAGATTAAAACTGGTTTGGATGAATATGGTTTGGGATAAGAAAATGGCTATGAACCTTTATGATTTGAGATGGATAATGGGTATTGGTAAAATGAATTGAAATGGATTTAGAAGTGGGATGTATTAAAATATGTCTAGGAAAAAATGAAGTGGATAATGAAGAATGAATTCCAAGAAATCCACATAACAAATTAAGCTTCCAATTCAAAACAAACTTGTATTATCAAGGAATTCCCACTATTCAACCAGTAAGCTCAGTCGACCCTGACCCGATGATTTGCAATTCAATCCACATATATCCGGTCTTTATAACCAAGAATCTCAATACAAGAACAATTCCCCGAGAACAACTCGAAAATGAAGACAAGTCATGAAGCAGAAAGAAACATGATCAACCAGAGGTCCTTGATGCTCAATGATAATCTTCTGAATACGGACAGCTCACACCAAAGGAAAATGCCTTGATCACATGTCCTATGCTGAATGCAATGCTATGCTTTATGTATTGTTTTTCTATGCTTGAATGCTATGCAATGAAATGAAATCTCATGCTAAATGCTATGAAAAATGAGAGGGCAAATTTTGGGGTATTACAAGCGTGGTACTCGATGTCGTATTCTGATAACAACATCTTCCAACGGGCGATTCTTCCCGTGAGAGCAGGCTTTTCGAAAACATACTTGATTGGATCCATTTCTGAGATTAACCAAGTAGTGTGATGAATCATGTACTGGCGAAGATGTTTGGCTGCCAAAGCCAGAGCACAGCAAGTTTTCTCAAGCATAGTGTACCGAGTCTCACAGTCGGTGAATTTCTTGCTCAAATAGTAAATGGCAGACTCTTTCCTTTTGGTTTCGTCTTGTTGGCCAAGCACACAACCCATTGAGTCTTCCAAGACTATTAAGTAAATGATCAGTGGTCTTCCTTCCACTGGAGGTGATAGAATCAGCAGATTCAACAAATATTCCTTGATACTGTCGAAGGCGGTTTGGCAGTCTTCTGACCAAACGCAGTCCTGGTTCTTTTTGAGTAATTTGAAAATCGGCGCACATGTGGTGGTCATGAGGAATATGAATCGGGAAATGTAGTTCAGGCGTCCCAGGAATCCTCTTTCTAGTTTTTCATTTTTCAGAGAAGGCATTTCTTGAATGGCCTTGACCGTGTCAGGATCAACCTCAATTCCTTTCTAGCTGATGATGAACCCTAAGAGTTTCCCTGAACGAACACCAAATGTGCACTTGTTGGGATTCAAACGGAGTTTGTACTTTCTCAACCGCTCGAATAGTTTTGACAGGTGGGTCACATGCTCCTCCTCTGTTCTAGATTTGGCAATCATGTCATCGACATATACCTCGATTTCCTTGTTTATCATGTCATGAAACAAAGTAGTCATGGCCCTTTGATAGGTTACCCCGACGTTCTTCAAACCGAACGACATTACCTTGTAACAAAAAGTGCCCAATGGGGTAATGAAGGAAGTTTTCTCCATGTCTTTCGGCGCCATTTTGATTTATTATAGCCCGAGAATCTATCCATGAAAGAGAAAACTTTGAACTTTGCTGTACTGTCTACCAGCATGTTAATGCGTGGTAAAGGAAAGTTGTCCTTTGGACTAGCCTTGTTTAGATCTCTGTAATCGACACACATTTTGACCTTTCCGTCCTTTTTTGAAACGGGTACGATGTTGGCTAACCATTGAGGATATTCTGATGTGGCGAGGAAACCTGCGTCAATATGTTTCTGTACCTCCTCTTTGATTTTGATGGCCATGTTCGGGTGAGTCCGTCTCAACCTTTGTTTTATTGGCGGACATTCTGACCTTAACGGTAAATGATGCTCCACGATGCTGGTATCCAACCCTGGCATGTCCTGATAGGACCAAGCAAATACATCGGGAAATTCTTTGAGAAGCTTTGTCAAACTCTCTTTGGCAGTTGGACTGAATAGTGCCCCAATCCTGACTTCTTTTCTTTCCTTTTCCGAACCAAAGTTGATTATTTCCAACGGCTTTTTGTGAGGTTCGATGGACCTTTCCTCTTATCTGAGTAATCGGGAGATCTCTTCTGGAATTTCATTGTCAACTTCTTCTTCATCCCCAAATACTGGGAACTCAAAGTTGGGAGAAGGCATTGGATCGTATGTTTCAACGGGGTTTAAAACAAGCAATCTACATGACGATATGATTGTTTTTAGAAGAGATAGAGAGAATTCAAGACTGTGTGCAGTGCTTTTCTTTGGAAAACTACTTGTTTTTTATTATTTGTTTTTTAGGATTACCATTTTCTGGACAAGAAAAAGAGAAAACAACAATTAATGCAGAAATTACATAACGACGTTATTTTATTCATGAACAAGTCGATTCTTGAAACTATAGCCCTATAAAACAAAACTCTATCGCTTTGTGCGAAGCGAAGAGGGACATTTACAGAAAGTGAGCCCTATCAAAACATCTGTTTCACACGGGCAAGGTGAAAGGTTAAGATACAGACAGAAATTACTTCGACTTATGAACAACTTTCAGAACATCGACTGCAACCCATTGACAGCGAACCCCTCGATGAATCACAAAGTCTGGTACCTTCCTTGATTTTTCTTTTGAAATGACACTGATTTCTGGCAGAGCAGGATCATTGGAATCTGTCTCCTAGGCAGAGTTGTCGTAGGAGGATTCCTCTGTTGTATTTTGCATAGTATTTGTGTTCTCTGGTAAATCTCCCCACCCAGTTAGCTGGATGTCTTCAAGCCTGATATGAGAGCTTTCAGGAGCGGTGTATTTAACCATGAAGTTGTATTTACCACTTGGTTGTCCCAAGGTGTCCCACACTTCTTTGGAACTGGAGGAGTCATCCCTTTCGATGACGTTGACCTCTGGGAAAGCATAGATGATGAATTCTAGGTCGGCAAGCTTTGCCAATTCATCATCGTACTGTGTATTTTCTGAATGACCTGAGTAATAATCCCATGACATGGTGGGGACGCAGGTATTCTGTTCAATGATGCTTAGCTGATTTTCATTGTTCTGTTGATTTTCTTGCCCCAAGTCTCCCGCGTACGGCTTCTAGATAGGTAGGCCATCCATTGGACCATAATAGTCGTGGTCAAAGTTGTCTTTCATCAGAGTGTCTTCCTCTAATGAGTTAGGTGAAGCACGACATCCTTCCGGATCACAATCTCCGTACATCATTTTGACATCTGACCTGGGTATAAATCTCGGACTCTGTGCGGGATAGCAAAATGGCATAGGCACCTCTTCCTGAGACATATAACCATCCTCATTAAGATAGGACTTCCACTTTTCCTCTGTATCGGAGGGATCTCCCTCGTTGATGGTATGGACTGCTTGAGGCACTGGGTGAAGGAAACCTCCACTGTGGAAGAAGTTCTGAATGGGATGAATACTTTCATCGTTAGCAGCTGTCTGGGTGCAGGTCGCAGAAAAACCAAGACCCTTCTTTGTTTTATTATCAGTAGGAATGACAAGCTGTCCCCATCCTTTCTTATTGTTACTTTTGATCACTTCGAGAGCATCTCTGTATGAGGAAATCGAGGTTCCTTTCTCTGATTGATTCTCATTGCTCACTGAAAGTGCTTGGAACTGAGTCCCAACAACCTCCTCGGGTTCTATACAAGTAGATAATGATAGGTTACTCACGATCAAGGCTTGTTCTCCATAAACCGTGATGAGTTGATCGTTCTTGATGAACTTCAGCTTCTGGTACAGCATCGAAGTGACTGCCCCAGCCTGGTGTATCCAAGGTCTTCCTAATAAACAACTATATGCTGCCCGGACTTCCATGACATGGAAAGTGATTAGGAAAGTGTGAGGGCCGATAGTTATGGGAAGGTCAACTTCGCCGATAACTGCTTTTCGAGATCCGTCAAAGGCTTTGACGATGACCTCACTGCCCCTTATCGGGGATCCTTTGAATGATAGTCGCATTAAAGTGGACTTCGGTATAACATTGATGGCCGATCCTGTGTCTACCAGTACGCTGGCTAAAGCATCGTCCTGGCAGTTAACTATGATGTTGAGCGGCATGTTGTGACTTTTGCCCTCTTCCAGCAAATCCTCATCACTGAATCCTAAGTTGTTGCAGGAAGTGATGTTAGAGATGATGCTATCGAACTGTCGTATTGACACATCCTGTTTCACAAAGGCCTGCTCTAAGACTTTCTGTAGAGCCTCTCTGTGGGCTTCGGAACTGAATAAAAGTGATAGCACAGAGATCTTCGAAGGAGTTTGTAACAGCTGATCAACAATGTTGTATTCACTCCTTTGGATGAGCTTCAACATCTCATCATTGTTTTTCGAAGGGTCGGGATCATTGGATTGACCGACGGGTGGATTGGGAGCTTCTGTCTGAAGCTCCTTTTCCCTGTTAGGTTCTCCAACTCCTCGGTTAAAGATTCGACTGCTCCGTGTTACTCGACTGATGTCTGCAATATTCACGACGGAGGGTAATGGAATTTCCTTTCCTTTCTCAATTATTGGTGCACCGTATTTGTAAGGGATCGCCTTAGCTGATTCATACGGTAATGATCCCGGCAGATAGATAACTACATGAGCCTTCTGACTTTTCTGACTGTCGTAGGTAACTTCAATCAGTTCCTGGCTAGGAACTTTTGATTAGTCTAGTAGAGGGATTATGGTACAAACATCCTTATTCTGTTGATGATCAGAGATTATGACAACGTCTCTGATATGATCAGCGAAGTAGTTTGGCGTCCATCTGATTGGCTCAGAACTCGGACATGGGTGAATCTTTTTACGATCCAACTGACCTTGAAAAGCGTCCCGCACAAGGAGCATCCTTGGTTATTCTCCGAGCAGACTCTACAACGTTCATAGTTGTGTGGTGGCACCTGGCCACGCCCGCTTTGAATACAATGTAACCTCATTAGGTCAGTTTCCATAGATCGAACATCCTGAATTTGACGCCGAGTAAGGTTCCCTTTAAGCACACTAATTTGTTGCGTGTCTTCATCCAGATAGATCGGAAGCCACCAGTGGTTTAACAAATGTCGTAAAGTTATTTGAACAAGAGCGCACCCTTGGTTACTCTCACTGCATACTTTACAGTTCAGATAATCGTGAGAAGTGAGAAAACCAAGTTGAACCTGTCTGGCGTGTAACTCCACCAAGCTGTTGTTCATCAAACGAATATCAAAGATTTGGATCATGTTGATCTGATAAGAATTTCTATCATGGTAGTCCTAGATCCACCCAAGATCCATCTGACGCTGGAGGGCCTCTTATACAAAAGAGCATCCCTATTTGTTTACCGAACAAGTCAGATAGGAATTGTAATCATGCCGTGGCACATTATGATACTGGCTTTGCCTTGAGTGCATTGCGACCAGGTTGACATTCATCGTACGGATGTCGTTGTTCTGAATGATGTTGGAATTCGTATAAGTCATGTTGACCCCACGAACTCGGTGCTCTTGGATCCATCCGAGATCCAATTGTTCCTGTAGAGCTGATTGCACCACAGAACATCCTTGATTGTTTTTGGAGCAGATATCACACCAGTGATAATTATGAGGCGACACATGGCCAAACCCACTATGTCTACAATGCATCTTGGCCAAGTTGGCCCTTAATAAGAGTACATCATGAATTTGATAAATGTTGTTAGACTCTCCCTCTATCAAATTCACTGCAGCCTTCTCGTGTTGAGGCAGCGGGTTTGTGAGAACATTTGGATTCATATCTTTGAAAGATAAGACCCACTCCTAACAAGCTTTTGTACATCGAATTTGAAACTGAGACAGTTCTCTATGTTATGCCCTGGTCCCCCTTGATGATAAGGGCAAGTCTGATCTGCTTTGAACCAAAAAGAGGGATTTTCCGGTACTGTAAGAGGAGACTTGGTTTGGACGTGCCCCTTGACCAGTAATAATGGAAACAATTCTGCATACAACATTGGTATAGGATCAAACCCTGGTGGTCGCATTGTACGGTTGTTGTTGTACTGAGGACGAGTCTGCTGAAGAGGCTGTTGTGTCCTTTGCTGATATTGTTGTTGATTAGGTTGGCTATGCGCAACCTGAGGTTGATACATAGGAACAGGCGCAGGGTTGATAGCAGGAGTTACAGCTGCTACTGGTTGGTAACGTCGCCTTTGCTTTTCGAAAGAAATAATCCCAATATCCTGCTCTTTTTTCTTAGGGAGAGCACTACCATATCTTTTTGTGCTACTCGATGATCCAACGTCTTTAACTAAACGTCCTTCTTGGACCGCTTCCTCAAGACGAACTCCCATGCTCACCATCTCAGTGAAGTCACTGGGCGCACTGGCAACCATTCTATCGTAGTAAAATGAGCTCAAGGTCTTTAAGAAGATCTTTGTCATCTCGTTTTTCTCCCGAGGTGGAGAAATCTGAGCAGCAATTTCACGCCATCTCTGAGCGTATTCTTTAAAGGTTTCCTTGTCCATTTGTGAGATCGATCTGAGTTGATCTCTGTTCGGTGCCATGTCCAAATTATATTTGTATTGTTGAACGAAGGCAGCGTCCAGATCTCTGAATGTGCTGATCGTGGCGCGGTTTAAACCCATGTACCATTTTAATGCGGCACCGGTTAAACTATCCTGAAAGTAGTGAATGAGCGGCTCCTGATTCTTTGTCTGAGCTGACATTCGTCGAGCGTATATCACCAGATGTCTCTGAGGGCAAGAGTTACCCTTGTACTTTTCAAAGTCGGGTACCTGGAACTTGTGTGGAACTTTCACATTGGGGACCAAGCAGAGATCCGCGGCGTCCTTTCCAAATAAATCCTGACAGCGAAGGGCTTGCAGCTCTTTCTATATTTCTAGGAACTGTTCCTGGAATTCATTCATTCTGTCGAACATGCTGTCATTTCCACTAGAAGGTATTTGTGGAATCTATCCTTCTGGGACAGTGTGTACCACGGGTGGTGGTATAGTCGTCATGGCCGAGACTCTCGGTGCCTCCCGAAGTTTATAACCTTCAGGAGTTGTTGTCATGCCCCAGGCATCTTCGTTTTCCCGAAGTTTGTAACCTTCGGGCCCAGCGGTTCCTGCTGCATTTTATGGATCTTCCATGATCGGCGGAATATATCCTTCAGGGATATAGTTGAGTGGCATGCCCCAGGGACGATCTTTCGGCATTTCGTACCTAGGATAATACTTTTCCACTATGGGCGTTGATGTGATCTCTGAGATCACAGTCCGTTGTTGTTGCATTTGAGCTTCTACTAGAACTTGCATGTCGCTATGAAGCTTTCTCAGATCCTATTTCAGAGTTTTGATCTCTTCCCTCAACTCTCTGTTCTCTTCCTCGAGATCATCCATCTTTTTCTGACGATTGGCCCGAGTATTGTACGAATGAGACAGTTTGACTCTAGAACCGAGACACAAACGTGAGATTCGTAGGTAAGAAGAATGCGTTTACGCGAGAACGATGAATGATATACAATAATTATATTAATTGTATGTTTTTGTTTATTTAAAGTAAACTTCGACAATCGAATTGCAAATATCAAACAGTGGGGAAACCCCGTTTTATTGAATTCAAAAGATTGCGGAAACGGAAATACAATAGATTACAAAGTGCTGGAAAAGGAATCTAAACTAATGGATCCTGAGTCCTCTCTGAGGAGCGCTCAGGTACTGGTCCTGGTACTTTCCTTTTCTTTGACCGGGGCTCTTGGGCCGTTGTCCGGTTGTCATTACTTTGCCAAGTGAAAGGAGCGAGCAAATTCCTTTGGTCATCCTGATTTTCTACAGCATGTTGCTCCAAAATTTCAATCAGAGCATCCTTTTCTCTTAATAGTTGTTGTATTTTCTTACACTCCACATTGAGAGTACGGTACTTGTTCCTCCAAGACCTCTTCTCCTGCTGAACTTTGCTGAGAGTAACATGAAAGCTTTTCCGTCTCAGACATGAAATAAAGGGCAGAGTCTCTTAATGGAAGAACTTCCGGACGAAGGTAAGGCATCCTCAGCTTAAGAGCTCTAGTTTGTACCCAGTGGAGATAAGGCTCCCCCGAGACACAGTCCGGTTTTCCTAGAGACTCTCGTCCTTTCCTATGAACGTGTTTCCAAGCGTGCACTATTTCTATCTTTAGTGCTCTGTCATTTTCTCCTTCCTTGAAGAAAATAACTTCCAGATGAGCACTCCGCGGGACATGCCTCATCGGATATCCAAATTGACGACGAACTAACACCGGATGATAGTTGATTCCTCCCTTAGTTCCTATAAGGGGTACATTTGGGAAATTTCCACAATGGTCAATGATTCTAGCCCCGTCGTATATTCGATTGTACCAATCGATGTCCGAGTTGGTAAGAGACATGATTTTCTGCGACCAACGTAAAGTATTCTTTTTATCCCAAAATGCAGCAGACTTGGGCAAATGGGAAGTGAACCTTTTGTAAAGCAAGGGTACACAGCACGTGATCATTCCTCTGATGTATAAATTCCTTAAGTGTATTGAATGATACGCATCTGCGAGTAAGGTCGGTACAGGGTTTCCAATCAGAAAATTCTTAATGGCATTGATATCTACGAAGTTATTAATGTTGGGAAACAAAAATAACCCGTAGGTGAGTAAAACTAAGATGCTCTCGAAAGCGGCCACGTTCCCTATACTAGCAAAGTACAGAGCCTTCTTTGTTAAGAACTGGGCTGGAAAACCTTGGATGCCACCCTTAGTGGTCATGTGAGTCTTGACTTCTGACTCGTCCAAATAAATTGCTCTTGCAATGGTTTGATCCTTTAGAATTTCTTCCAGTCCCGAAAAGGGAGCTTGATCAGTGATATGCAGATCAGTCAGGTGAGAATACTCCTCCAGCGTTGGAGCTAGCTAATAATCCGGGAATTTGAAACAGTGATAAACTAGATCGTAGAAATGTATTAGGGTGGACATGATTCCTTCGATTACATGTACCCTTAATAGAGACAGTAGTCCTCCATACTTGGCTCTGAAAGCCTCGTGGTTGGTGATCATTTTCGCCAAACCTCTCAAATCCTCTAACTTTGGAACCTTGAAGGTGTACTTATGAGTTTTCCTTCTACCGAAATCCATTAGCGCAATCTCCTTTCTCTCTGACATTTGCAATCATTGTCTTAGTTTGATTTGAAAAAGAGATACTAGAAGAGAAGAGTTTTCTTTGTGTTAATGTTTTTTAAATGAATGTATGAATGCAGCACACAAAAACATAGAAAAAACATGTGGTCAAAGGGTCGGTGTCATGAAGTCAAAGCTCTACCCCTCCCCCAAATGTTTATACTGGTGATTTTTGGTACCTGTCTGCAAAATCATTGACCCCTCTTGGGATAACAACAGCAAGCGGATCGCCAGCGAGCTGATGCATCCTAGAGTGATCTCAGATGAGGGTAGTATCGCGTGACAATTATTTCCGATAGCTTACGCACTACAAAATGGCTTAAGTCTACTAAAAACCTCAGCTTCTTAGATAACCCAGTCGACCACACTACTTTCAACAACCGGAGTCGTATAAGTAATTTATCTGCAAAGGGAGTCTCCACTGAGTTTGATTGTTGATCGGGGGCTCTTAACTGGGATTCACTCCCCGCAAGATTACCCGCATTTCCATCACCTATCTTAAGTGTATACTCAATCTTTCCACATGCAGCATCACACGCATTCCCATTTGCAGAAAAATAAACATAGATATCAATTAGGAAAAGCAGTATATATATTTGTCTTAATCATCCTAGACCTCTAGTCTTATGAGCATATACAGACAATGACTCCCCAGCAGAGTCGCCATTTCTGTGACATTTTGTGAACTCAAGGTTTTCTACCTAAGAAAGAGAAGATGGGTCCCACGGTAGGCGCCATTTTTTCCTGTGGAAAATCTCTAAACTTAAGTTTTCTTCTGAAAAGATGGGAGGAGAACAAGATCTTTGTCTCTTCTCCCACTGTGGTCGCCATTTTTTCTGTAGCGCAATTTTTGTAGTTTCAAATCATTATCGCTTGGGTACTACAATTCGATTCATTTTTTATCCTATTAAGCTGATTAAGGAAGGGAAATAGATGTCTCCAATTAACCTTGCTTGCATACTGAGTTTGAACAGATGAGTGTTGGTTTACAGACGCTATTAAGATGTGGGTCTCTCTTCGGTTATTTTGTTAAGAATAGAGTGTCTGGACTATTTGTGAGGTTTTTTATAGGATGTGTTTAGATTTACTGCTTTTCGATTGATTTGGTGGAGATACTGGATTTTGGGTTTTTTGATTAGTATGCTCACTAAGATTTTTTCAATCTTATGCCTACGTATTCCCGTTTAATGAAACAGGGAAATCAGAGCGATCGTAGTTCCTCCTATTCTATGGGAGGAAAAAGTTGTTTTGGTGTCTTGTTCAAAGCCCAAGACAAGAAGCTAAAGGGAGTATATATATCTTGTTCAAAGCCCAAGATGTGAAGCTGATAGATTTTGGCTTGAGAGAGAATTTGCCATCTCTAAAGAAGAGTTGTTGATGTTTGTATGCTATGAACAAGGCACAACTTTGATGCTAAAAGGTTGATTGACTCAACCGGGGTTTCCCTTATACAAAGCCTAAGAGGAGGCTATTGGCCCAACAAGAGGGTGTTTTTATGTGTCTTGTACGAAGCCCAAGACGGAGGCTAAAGGTTTGACTCAACAAGAGAGTCTTTTATACTCAACAAGAGAGTGATTTGTGTCTCGTACGAAGCCCGAGATGGAGGCTAAAAGTTTGACTCAACAAGAGAGTATTTTATACTCAACAAGAAAGTTTTGTGTATCTCATACGAAGCCCGAGATGGAGGACAAAGTTGTTTGACTCAACAAGAGAGTCTTTTATACTCAACAAGAGAGCTTTTTGTATCTCGTACGAAGCCCGAGATGGAGGCTAAAGGAGATTGACTCAACAAGAGAGTCTTTTATACTCAACAAGAGAGTGTTTGTGTATCTCGTATAAAGCCTGAGATGGAGGCTAAAGTTGTTTGACTCAACAAGAGAGTCTTTTATACTCAACAAGAGAGTATTTTGTATCTCGTACGAAGCCCGAGATGGAGGCTAAAGGAGATTGACTCAACAAGAGAGTCTTTTATACTCAACAAGAGAGTGTTTGTGTATCTCGTACGAAGCCCGAGATGGAGTCTAAAGTTGTTTGACTCAATAAGAGAGTCTTTTATACTCAACAAGAGAGTTTTTTGTATCTCGTACGAAGCCCGAGATGGAGGCTAAAGATGTTTGACTCAATAAGAGAGTCTTTTATACTCAACAAGAGAGTGTGGGGAGGATCATTATACAAAGCGGATAAAGAAAGAGTGTGGGTCCCCAAACCCCAAGAAGTTCAAGACATGCCATTCACCGAGAATAGATCAAGCCAGGAAAGTCCGAAAATTTGGAAGAAACTCAAGAGATGCCATTCACGGAGAAAAGATCATCTCTAGGGAGTTAGAGTTTCTTTGACAATTTCTAAGGGTGACAGTCTGAGAAAGGGTTCACCGAGAATGCTGCCTTTCACGTCTCCATATTGTTTAACCCCAAGAGGAGGGAGGACTGTGACTGGTAATCCTATGGGGATCTAGTTTTGACTGTATTTAAGAGTGGCCAATAAGGCTTTACCTAGTGCTAGACGTAGTTGCCGGGGAAGACTCTAAATAACTATACTAGTATTACACAGTTAATATTTGACGAGCATATAAAAGTTTGTGAAAGAAGACTTACAGTGAGGAACCCCACAATACAGTTATATATATATATATATATATATATATATATATGAAAGCGGATAAAGAAAGCGAGTAAACACTTACTCGGTTGTAGAGCTTCCATGCTGTTTTCTTAGTTGTTCAACAACGAAAGCTTTGATAACAATATTATATTCTAAATCAAAGGATAAAGTGCTTTGAAAAGATTGTTGGGGCTTACAGCTCAAGGAGAGCCCCAAGGTTTTATCAGTGATCGCACTGTGGTTTTGAAATTATACAGGGACTTATACAAGTGACTGAGGCCCAAAAAGGTTTTATGTACAAAGGGATGGGTCTTACACTCTCTCAAGAGGCCCAAAGGTTTATTTTTATACAAGTGGTGGGGCTTACAGCTCAAGGAGAGACCCAGGGTTTTGTTTTGAAATGGCGATCGCGCCGAGATTTTCTTTTAATGCAGAGGTACTTATACAACATCTGAGGCCCAAAAAAGTTTTGGTTAAAAGGGGATTGGGTCTTACACTCTATTAGAGGCCCATAAGGGGTTTTTGTACACGTGTTGGGGCTTACAGCTCAAAGAGAGGCCCAGTTGATTATTTTTAAAAAGGAGATTGTGCCAAGATCTTTGAAAACACCGTGGGTCTTATACAATGACTAAGGCCCAAAATCATTTTGGTTTCAAAGAAGGGTTGGGTCTTACACTCTATTAGAGGCCCATAGTATTTGAAAAAGTTTGATGAGGGTTGAATTATTCAAAACCCTAATTTGTTTTCAAAATATATTTTAATTGAATAAAAATTCAATTAAAATGATCAAAATCGTTAAACATGTGTGAAAAACAAATTGTGGTATTGGATTAATGTTTGAAAAATCATGTTTATACCCACAAAATAATTGGAAACCAATTAAGTTTGGAAAATCAAGGGAGAAAAAATATTTCAAATGTTAAAAACAAATAAAACATTAATTCTTTGCAAAAATATCAAATATATGAAATAAATAATATTTTTGGGATTTTTTGGTAAAATAAAATATTTTAACATTTTTGTGAATTATTAAAAAAAGAATCAACTCAAAATCATTAAAACTCAGAGAGAAATTAATTTTTGAATCAATTAAATAAAATCACAAAAATTCAAAAATTCAAATGTTCAAAAATGGCGCCAAGAACATGGCAAGAACACGCGCCACCCTCTATTTCTGCAGATTTGCATTTTCTATCCAATCTCACTGAATACTTGATGATATCGTGCAATCTACATATCAATCTACTCATTTTCACCCCACGATAATGTCTATGGTCTTTAGTTTCATGAATTTTAAACATGGAATAAGAAATCAAAGAGAAACCCCAAGAACCCTAAAATTTGCATGAAGGCTCAGAAATTCCATACACGATTCAAACAAAGCAATTGATTGAGGGAAAACACTCTATGCATGATTATGAACATATGGCTAAATTATTGTGCATCAAAAAATTCATGGATCATAGAGTTAGAAGGGCTCATGCTTACCACTTGCAGCTGGTGATCGTGTTTTGTGTTAGAGGTGTTACATATTGGTTCCAATGATGTGGATAGCTTCCCTAGGTGCTATGGAGTGTGCCTGAGTGCTTGGAATGGTTTGAAACAAGCTGGAACTGAAGATGGTATCCCAACTACAACTTGGTTAAAACCTTGAGCAGCTGGCTGGTGATTCTGAGAAACCAGTGTTCCAGATGTTGTATAAGTGTTTGGATCACTTCTATATGATGTTTATGAGCTGTGTGTGTGTGATTGGTTTGATTGGAATTACTCTCAAACTCAAAACCCGATAGTGACTTGCTTTGGAAGGCAAATTTGGAAGTGAGAAGGTGATTTTGAGGAAAGCATCTGTTTGATGGCTTTGGTGTACTCAAACTGTTCACAAATGAGATCTATTTATAGTAGAGAAAGTTTGTTTTGCAAGCAATAATGAATGGCAACTGCTGCAGAGGTTTGGCCAATGTTGATCAATGAGAATCCAAGTCTCCTCTAGCCATTGACTAGAGGTTAGGGCACAGACTGCTGGTTCCCTTGGTCTTGGATAAGTCTTGACTGAATTCAGTTGGAAATGGCTCAGTCCATGCCACCTTGGTACATCCATTAAATTCTCCAATCCAAAATTGAAGTCTTGTCCCTCTTTTAGGCATTTCTAGGTTTGGCATGCTACTTTTGGTTCCAAAGACTTGGGAGGCTGATGGATCAGTGTTTGTCCCTCCTTGGTCTCCCCTTGAGGTGTTCAGATGGATAGAGTTGCTTGCCCTTTTCAAAATTTTAGCAAATCGAGCAAAATGCACAAATCTACCTTGCTTTGACAGTTTTCAGCAAGACATGTTGCCATTGTCATATCTCATGGCTCAAGTGGACTTTGATGGAGTTCTTGGCCATTTTGGAAAGCCCTCATATGATACAACAACTGTTTGATCGTAGTTGGTTTTGATACTTTTTGGATCCAAGTGAAAAATCCCCCTACATTTGGAAAAAAGTGAAGGCAGATTCTGACTTAGTGAAAATTTCACTAAGTGTTGGAAAAAAGTGACATTTTCACTTTTTGTGATTTTGATCATTCCATAACTTAAAATCACGAGGAATTGGAATGAGTTGTGTTTGAAGCTTTTGTAGAGGTCCATGAGAGCTACAAATCCAGCTTTGAATGGGGAAAAATGGCCTTGTGGTTTAGGAGTTATGATCCTCCAAAGTTGGTACCCTTGCCACTTTGTTCCATAACTTAGAAAATTTCTAAGTTTTTTATGGTTACCCCTTTTACAAGTTATCCCACTTTCTTTGATTTTTCTTGATGAATGTTGATTCAAATCACACATTAACATCATTTTAGGGTTAGGGGACCATAATTGATAAAAAAAATCAAAAAGTCAAACTTTGACTTTTGGTTTGACTTTTGGGCACATTTGACTTTTTGTCAGATGAATTCCAAACTGTGTGATTCTCTATGAAATCAAGTCCTTGACCTAAATCAAACTTGAGGGATTGATTTCATAGGTGTTATAGGGTGTATTGAATCATGTCCCAAGGTTTGGGAGCATGCCTGGGTCTAAAGTCAAAGGTACAGTTGACTTTTCCCGCGAAACCCTAATTGTGGCTCTGATGAACTTGAAATTTGTTGCTCAAGCTTCTTGGATCAATCCATTATTGCAAATGGATCAATGTGGTGTGTTAGGGACCCTCAAATCATCTCTTGAGGTCTTGGCTCATGATTTGTCCCAAAAGTCAACTTAGGGGTGAATTAGGTCAAGAAACCCAAATTCCTGGTTTTTAGTGAATGCATCCCCTGAGGCAAAATTGACTTGATGATTGGGTTCATGAGGTCCCATGGAGTAATTCAAGTTATACTTTGAAGCATTGGCTCATGCCTAGAGGAAAATTTCCATCTGGAGGCCCTGGTTGACCAAAGCCCTAATTTGGTGACACTGGCGATCTTGAGGCTTGATCCACTTGGAATGTAGCAGCCTTGTGCTTAATCCTTGATGTGGGAGTCCTCTTGATCCATTGGAGATGTTTGAGAGGCTAGACAAGTTGAAGATCATGTCATTTCTTGATTTATCTTTTGTCCAAGAGCTCTGAGAGGGCTTGAAACCCTAAGTTTGATTGTAGTGGATGCTCACCCATCTTTAGGGAGACTAATGAGGTATGATGGTACATCCATATTGTGATGATGATTTGCACAATGATGAGAGATCTTAGTGGTCAAAATTTGGGGTATGACAATTGCCTCTGGTGAGGATGATATGTCAGATGAGATGTCGTGACATTGCTCTACTGGTATAAGTTCTGGATGAACTTATCAGGTTGTTCTGATTCTGTCATTGGGTGAAAATGAATGGAATTAGAAGTGGTACAAGTATCTTGGGAAATTCTGCTGCTATTAGTTGTCTGCTAATGAAAAGTTAATTGAACTAATTCTGCTATAATCAAGTGGGATAAATCTGGCTTAAGAAAGTCCTATCTGTGGGGACCATAAGTCTGTCAAAAATCAGGTTAGGTATTAGGACACTGTTCAGAAGCAGTTTCAAGTCAAGTCAGAAAAGGAGGAATCTTTTGAAACTAACTCGACCAGCAATTTTTTATCTCTTTGATTAGTCTTTTGTTTGGATTTGCTTTACTTACATAATCTCTTAAGGAAGATCGAGTTGGAACGTCTTTCTTAGGTTGAAATCAAATGAGTTTTGTTCAGGTGTGGGTAAGCATTATTTGGGTTTGGGTCTGCATGGGTAACTTTTGCCATCTTTTGGCTAAAAAGGGGGAAATGGTTGTGTTATTGCTATAGACTGATTGTGTGCATTTGAGTTGCTGATCCGCATAAATGCCTCAAAGGATCTTCTACCATTCTGGGTTCTAACATCTTGGGTAGATTGTGGAAGCAAGTTGTGTTTTGTGATCTGAGTTATATTCTCCATGTACTCAGTATCATAAGGCAAATGAGGAAGGGAACTTGAAATTATCTTCTCTCTCCCTCATGAATGAGAAGAGGGCCTAGAGATTATCTTCACCCTCTTCCTTGACACTTGCTTCAGGTTTTCCCACTGCAAGCACCATCAAATTAAAGAATGTTTTAGCCAAAATTTATCAAAAGGAGGGGATTGAAAGCTCCGAGAGTTTGACTAAATTTTGGTAAAACATAATGTTGTGAAAGATGTTCCAACATGAAGGTTTCTGCCCCAGACTAAAGATATCGAATGAAATGTCCCAGCATGAAGATTCGACATCATGACTATCACAACAGGCTTGTTTTAAATCTGCTCCAAGACTCAAGGCGTGATTTGCAGTGGATCAAGGATCAAAGATATGAAGCCCAACAAAGCAGAAGACTATAAAAGAAGACCAAGACCTAATGCAGTAGTGAGAGAGGACGACATAAACTTAGGAATCCTATTTTGTAAAGTAGGGTTTAAGGTTTTGAGGGTTGTAGGTTTCTCTTGTAAGTCTCCCTCTGTATCGATTTGATGCAGTGTGGTAGACATAAGTACTTGTACAGATTCAGAAGCCCGTAGGCAATGAATCGTGTAGTGTTCTTGGATTAAGCTTTGAAGCAAATCCAAGTTAACTTGTTAGTCACTGATGCTTGACTGAAATTTGTATTGGAAGGGGTGTCTTTGAATAGGGATGATACAATTATGAGGTATTAACTGTTAGATAATCACAAGTTGTGATTTAGGGAGTGAGATGGGTTTCTCTTATCATTTAGACGCGACTTCTAATGATAAAGTCTTCATTTGGTAGTGATAGGTTAGTGTGGGTGCTTTCTGTAAACTTGAGGTTGTTTACATAAAACTATACTACTGATAGTGAATTCTTCTTCCTGGATTGGTATCCCCTAGATGTAGGTGAGTTGCACCGAACAGGGTCATCATATTCTGTGTTGTTTATCATTCTGCAATTTACAGTTCAGTTTCGATTAACATGTTGGATCAGATGTCGTAACATCTGTGTGCAGTTCTGATATTCAAGCTATCAGTCTGTTGTTTCTGTTCCTTGTCTAAATGTTTATGCAGAAGAATGTCTTGACATGTGTTAGGACATCTGCTGTATGAAATTCCAGAATTTCACATCCTACTCCGTAACACGAGTTACAACATTTATAACAATATTTTCTTTTATAACTTCAACACATAAATTGAAACTTAGCAGCGGAATCATAATCATAAAATAAACTTCATTCATCTTCATAATACCAAAATATCTTAGTCTCGTCAAAATTTGAAATTTAAATCAATTTAACATCTCAAACTCATGAAATATGTTAACCAAAATAACATAACATCAAACTCGAGTGTTCCCATCCCGATGTTACATATCATAGCAAGTCACCTCTATAAATAACGGAAATAACATAAATTTCTCCAAAGCTACCTTCACGCTTATACGAGCTATTCCTGAATATCTGCGTGTTACCCGCTTGGAGGCAACATTCAAACAGAATGGGTAAGAAATCATAACAAATTATAATAAACATAAGAGATAATAGATTGTAACCATTATATGCAACAAGTCAACAACATCAACATATCATAAACTCATACCCCAAACATCATAAGTAACTCATATACAAATTATATCATAAGGCTCACATATAATCACATCACATTCACAAGTATCAACACATCATATAGCACCAACAAAATTATGCAATGCCACATAGAATGCTAATGCAACAACTTTGACTCAATGCATGTGGTACCAATTTTTATAAACACCTGGTTCATCACCCTCCAAAGATCCCCACCATAGGATCGATTCCCTCTTGAAACCGTAGCATAATATAAACGCACTCAATCTAAACAATGGGATTGAGACTCAATATAAGCATACCAACGTCCAAATAACACAGGTAAACCAACGTCCAAACAACATGGATGGACCAACGTCCAAAATACTATGAATGCATGATGCACAACAATATTAATAATTTGACCACAGATGGTCAATTGCATCATCATTCACGTATTCATCATAAAATCAACATCACATAGCATGTATACACAGTAAACATGCACATCATCAATTTCAATCATCATATCAACATCACCAACATCAACATTTTAGTAACATCACAAACATCATATCATAACAACAACATCAAACTTCATCATAACAAAAACATCAAACTTCATCAATTCAACATCTCAACAATATCATCATAATAGTATAAACATAGCAACATTATTATCACATAATATTAGCACAACAATACAATGATTCAGTATTCGAACATGTAAAATAACACTTAATTAATACAGTAGGCATATAAATAATATTTAAACATTTCACTTATTACTACTAAGTTATAGCTTTGATCGTTAGCTTTCTAGCACTTCAAACGGCTCTTCAATCGGATGCACGGTTAAAAAGATATAACAAAAATCGTCGAAAGATAAACAAGTTTCAAGTTCAACGTTTCTTTCAACTATCAAAAGCATCAACTAATTATCATGATAAGCCTTTATAAGTAATTTCATTTGATAGTAATTCGTATTAGCTTTTTAACGCTTCGAATGAAACTCGATTTGGACTTACAGTTTCAAGGTTATGGCAAAAACGATTTCGCAGTGCCAATTCCAGGGATCTACTACGGCCGCTTGTAGCAGAGGCTACGACCCGTAGCACGCCTTTTCCAAAAATTCACTTCGGGCATGTTCCTGGTGCCATAATCCAGGGGGCTACTACGGACACCTGTAGCAGCAGCTACGGCTCGTAGTAGGGCCCAAAAACCCCCTATTTTCTAGCGATTTTGTGCGATCCCTCCTATTTTTCAGCCTTGCAACAAACCTCAAACCCCATATTTTGACCTCCAACAATGCCAAAACATGTCATATCATATAGTACATGAATCAAGTTAAAGAAACACATTATAACATCAAGATATACATACCCAATAACTCAATTAACATAATTTTTCATCACAGAATCATTGTAACACTTCAAAATTTGCCCTAGTGTTGCTAACCTTTTTGGCTTATGTTTCATTTCATTTGCATCGTCATTTATGCATTTTGCATGTTTCTTTTGTGCATGGGATCAAGGTATTTTCTAGCAGCTCATGGCGTTATCAGCTCCGGCATTATTTTCAACAGTATTCAGGGGCAAGCAGATGGTTTTCAAGGTCTTTTGGAGCATTTATTTCACTCATTAGGCGTTTTGATAATCAGGAGTGTTGAATGCGGTATAGGGCAAGCAAACAAAAAGATTTGGAAGTATTTTTCCGGGAATTATCGTGTCCACAGAGATCGGTGCTACTGAACTGCCGTTCGACAATTTAATTTTTAATGAGTTTGGGTTTAAAATGGTTTTAAGGTAAATGCGGAAAAGTAAATATGAACATAAAAAGAGTACATTCTTTGAAGAGAAGAAACCTATCAAGCATGAATATACACTACTCAGAACAAACGTAAACCTATCGATCGGTCGCATTCAACATACAATACTCATCAAAATCATCACGTATCGCTCACAACAGTGTCCATCTCTGGCACACTGAGCTGAGAGAGCAACCGTATCACTCTCGTCGTCACTCTCGCACACGACGCCTCGAAACACGGAAGACATTAAGTTCCGACGCCATAAAGATTATTATCTAAATCTATCTCTAGCATCTAGACAATAGATATCCATCCTTAATCAAGATTCGTGATGTTTATCTCTAACACAACACAAATCCAAACATAAATGCAAAAAGATCAAGGAAGACATCGATAATGATTTGTAAAGCATATATATTATACAACCATGATCAATACATGTACATAGGTTTAGAGTAACAATACAAACATAACCCAACAAATAGAGAAATACATAGAGAAGAAATGGAGAAAAACCAAACATTTCATGAGTTGTCGGCTCCGATTGATGAAGGATTCGACTCCGGATCATCCTAATGCATGCTCCAATGTGTTTTCTAGCCTAATTCTACTTAAAAAATGCTCTTGGATGGATTTGGAACCAAAAATATCAAAACCCATCCCTAAAAATTGTGTTTTTGGGCCTTTAATGGAGTTTCTGTCCGCCCAGTTTTGCCCGGCGGAATTCTGGGTCGCCTAGCGGTGTAAGGCGGCTATTCTGTAAGTTTTCCACACTTTTGGAGTGCCCGGCCCGCCGCTGCTTCACCCGGCAGCGTAGAGGCGCAGCACACCAGTCTGCAGAAAAATTCTGCACTGTTTTATTCGTAACTTTTGAACCGTAACTCCATTTTTCGCCCGGTTCGAAGCGTTGGAAAGCTTATTCAATGCTCTATCTAACAATGGCAAGACATCCTTGATTGAATACCTGCAAAAATGAGATAAAATCAATTAAACTCATTGATATTTACACGATACGCAATATATATACTAAAACGTAAAGTAAACGTATTTACAAACAAAGCGGGTTTTATTCGTACGATATTTACCATAAAGCATTGATAAGTGCAACAAAACATATATACAAAAATAGGTACATTTTGCACTTATCAACTCTCCCCAACTTACATACTTGTTTGTCCACAAACAAGAATCAAACAAACTTGAAAACATAAAAGCGATATCCAAAGAAAGACGAATCAACAGGTTTTGAAAAACGGAAACGAATGTATGGTTCAAATGAAAACGGTACACACAAAAAGTAAATACTTACCACTAAACTACGACGATAACATAATCATGAAACAAACGTAAAATACAAAAATCATGCCAAACATTCTCAAACAACACAAGTTCCAAAGTGAATCACACCTAGCAAAAATAATCATCGGTAGATGAAAAACACACAATAAGGTACTTTACACTCACACAACACTCATGCAAACAAAAGACTAAATTATGCATACATCCACAAATTCACATTGAAAATACAAAAGCAAGAATCACAAGGACTTTCAAGGTTGTAATGTGGTCGGGTAAACAAACAAGGGGCAATTTCTAAAGGTAATTGAAACAAAAACTTGCCTAAACCTAAGGGAGTGAAAACTCACAAAGATTCACACACAAAATTTCAACCAACTTCTTCCAAAATCCCAAGTGCTACACAACACACAATACTTATTTAGTACAATTATTGAAACTCTTTTTGTTTCATTTTTCAAGGATTTTTCTTTTTCTTCCTTTTTTCTTTCTTTTTCTCTTTCACAAATTTTTCTCTTTTTTTTCTTTTCTTTTTCAATCCTCATAGAATCCAACCAATGAGTATACAATCATCCTCTCCCCAACTTGAATTCAACCTCACCATCATGTGAATACTCCCTACTTTCTAAGGCAAGGAAAAAACTCATACAACAACACAAAGTTCAGGGTTCAAGAAAAAATAATCAATCAAAATCCATACAAAAAGTAAATTTGACACTCATAGACAAGCATCAAACTCAAACAACATGGATAATAACCAAAGGCTCAAAGGGGTTATAAATGATCACACACTTACAAGGTAAATTGACTATTTGGCTAGGGTGGTTGTGCTCAAAATGAAACAATTGCCTTGATCCTTTTCATGCATTCATATAAACAACACAAACAATAGATTCAACATAATAAAATCCAGTTAGAACAAGAATGTTGGTACTCCGCGCGTATATGAACAATGAAAAGCCACCTCACAAAAAGGTTGGGAACTAAAGTGATTCACAATAGAATAAGTATACAAAAGAATGGATGACATGAAAGTTTGTAAACTGCCTAAGTATGATGAATATGCTAAAGTATAGAAAGCGATAAATACATACCTCGGACGTGTACAAAACTTAACAAGATCATTAACACGCATTCGCAAGTTGAAACGAACCAACTTGGAAAATCACCAAAGCATCCTCAAATAAGTCAATCAAAATTTACGAGCAAACAACAACCAAAAACTTTAGAAATGAAAAACAATAAAAACATGCATGTTTTACGTCGTAAGCTCGACGCTTTTACGGTGCTTAATTAGAAACTTCCTCTCTTCATGCCGTGGTGATGTCTCACCGTGCAACCAAAAGCAAGCGTCCTAACCAAACACTTGAACAAACGTTAAAATATACAAGTATCATAATAAACAAGTGAAAATATACAAAATGTACGATATCTACAAAACTCAAAAACAACGAAACTATCGCAATGCGATTCAATAAAAACACCAATCCCCCGCAACGGCGCCATTTTGTTGTATGCGGTATAGGGCAAGTAAACAAAAAGATTTGGAAGTATTTTTCCAGGAATTATGGTGTCCACAAAGATCGGTGCTACTGAACTGCCGTTCGACAATTTAATTGTTAATGAGTTTGAGTTTAAAATGGTTTTAAAGTAAATGCGGAAAAGTAAATATGAACATAAAAAGAGTACATTCTTTGAAGAGAAGAAACCTATCAAGCATGAATATACACTACTCATAACAAACGTAAACCTATCGATCGGTCGCATTCAACATACAATACTCATCAAAATCATCACGTATCGCTCACAACAATGTCCATCTCTGGCACACTGAGCTGAGAGAGCAACCGTATCACTCTCGTCGTCACTCTCGCACACGACGCCTCGAAACACGGAAGACATTAAGTTCCGACACCATAAAGATTATTATCTAAATCTATCTCTAGCATCTAGACAATAGATATCCGTCCTTAATCAAGATTCGTGATGTTTATCTCTAACACAACACAAATCCAAACATAAATGCAAAAAGATTAAGGAAGACATCGATAATGATTTGTAAAGCATATATATTATACAACCATGATCAATACATGTACATAGTTTAGAGTAACAATACAAACATAACCCAACAAATAGAGAAATACATAGAGAAGAAATGGAGAAAAACCGAACATTTCATGAGTTGTCGGCTCTGATTGATGAAGGATTCGACTCCGGATCATCCTAATGCATGCTCCAATGTGTTTTCTAGCCTAATTCTACTAAAAAAATGCTCTTGTATGGATTTGGAACCAAAAATATCAAAACCCATCCCTAAAAATTGTGTTTTTGGGCCTTTAATAGAGTTTCTGTCCGCCCAATTTCGCCCGGCGGAATTCTGGGTCGCCCGGCGGTGTAAGGCAACTATTCTGTAAGTTTTCCACACTTTTGGAGTGCCCGGCGGCGCAGAGGCGCAGCACACCAGTCTGCACAAAAATTCTGCACTGTTTTATTCGTAACTTTTCAACCATAACTCCGTTTTTCGCCCGGTTCGAAGTGTTGGAAAGCTTATTCAGTGCTCTATCTAACAATGGCAAGACATCCTTGATTGGATACCTGCAAAAATGAGATAAAATCAATTAAACTCATTGATATTTACACGATACGCAATATATACACTAAAACGTAAAGTAAACGTATTTACAAACAAAACGGGTTTTATTCGCACGATATTTACCATAAAGCATTGATAAGTGCAACAAAACATATATACAAAAATAGGTACATTTTGCACTTATCAAGGAGCTTCAACAGTCATTTTCTAATCAAGCGATCCTGTATCAGGCATTATTATTTCAGCAGGATATTCTGAGGTGTCAGCAGGAATTTGTGTTCTTTTCAGGTGTTACTCAGTAGCAATATCAAGTTTTGAGTTTCAGAGGTTTAACGGGTTCAAAACAGCTATCAGAAGTCACTTTTCCAAGTTTCCCTCCTTTTGGCGCCAATTTTTGAATTTTTTGAACTGAGTAATCGATTACTCAAAGTGAGTAACCGATTACTCTGGGCGAAAATTAAAAAAATGTGGCATTTTCAGCACTGCAGAATTTTGGAATGTTTTGTGGTCACGTGCTTGGCTTGTGCATGCGTGGGAAGGATCTAGAACTGATCTTTTTGCATCATTTTCCACCCAAAATCCAAATTCTCTCCATCTTTCCACTTTAATTCCTCATTTCATTTCCTAATTCTCATTTCACCCCAATTTCCACTCACTTAACCTCACTCCAAACCACATTTGAATCCCTAACCTAGCTTCTATTTAAACCAATTCGTTCCAAACCTCACTAACCTAGATCATTTTCACTCTCATTTTTTCAGAATTTTGCTCTCAATTCTCTCTCACTTTTTCCACTTTTCATCTTCATTTTCAACCTCTCACCAAAGCTCCATATCCATAGATTCACAAATTCTTCATTGGAATTTGTGAATTCTTGAGCTAAACCTCCATCACATCACTATTCTTGGTTCAATTATGATATAGCTACTAGTTTGGATCTTGGAATCACTTCTGGGAGCAGGTTTTGATTATTTGGAGTGTCCTTGCTTGGATCTTGAAGTTTCTTGCTAGGATCTTGAAGATTATTGTATAGATCTCTGGTTTTCTTGCTTGGATTCACCAATTTTCGTGCTCAACAATCACCAAGGCAAATCTCAGCCTTGTAGGTTGGTTTTCCTTAGATCTATGTTTGATTTAGCTTAATTTCAACTTATACAATGTAGATCCTTTATTTGTGATGTGATTTGATCCACTTGCTTGATTTGATTTGTGAACTTGTTGTTTGATTGATGAAATTGGTGTTTGATTACTAATATTTGATGTGAATTTCGTGATTAATTGATTGCATGATCATTTGGATGTTTGCATAAGTGATTGGATGCTGAAAAGTTCTTTTCAAAGTTAATTTTCTGCCCCTGTTTCAGTGGTAATCGATTACCCTAACAGAGTAACCGATTACTCTGCCTAATTTTCACGTTTTTGGTCAAATTTCAACTGAGTAACCGATTACTCAAAGTGAGTAATCGATTACCACTGCTGCAGAGTGATATTTTCTTGAATTTTCTTGGTTGTTTGAGATCCGATGCATGCCTAAACTTCATGGATTGATGCATTGATGATTTGTGGACTATTCTTGAGCTGTTGCACCTCACACTATTGCATGAACACATTTCTCCGACACGCGATTCTTGGATTTTTATCGTTTATGTTTACGTTTGCGTTGTTGATTAATTGATGCGATGAACAAATAACACACACTTCTTAAGCATGTGGATTGTGACTCGTTGTTGATGTTGCTGGAGTTGTTTGTTTGAACTTGATTGCGTGCATTTAATTTCATGGCATACATGCTTGTTTCCAACTTTGTTCATATGCTTGATGTTGTGCATCCTCTCATGACGTGGTGCATTCTTTCATGTTGTCTCCAAGTGTTGTTTGCCATGATATATGATGTGTTTGTAATCATAATGCATGATGTTGATGCGTGATTGCTTTGCCATGCTTGATTCGTATCCAAATGTATCGCGTGCTGCCCGGTTTCTACAGCTGTCTAAGTGTATGTGTGCTGTTGTATGTGCTACTGGCTGCCAATTTACACCCTTTCTTGTGCTGAATTGTATGTTGTGGTATGTTGCCTTGCCTGTGTGCTGCTTTTTACCGCTGTTTTGGTGCAGGGACGTTGTGGTAGCTGCTGTTTTTATTCGCTTCTTTTCCTCTTTCGTCTCCTTCACTCTTTTCTTCCCTTGGATCTCAAGACTTGTTTAAGTCTTGGATTCTTTTCCCCTTAGAGCTACCTAGTCCAACTTAATTTTTTATTAAGCTTGGAGTAGGATTAGCATTAGGTCTTAGGTAGTTATTTCTCGCCTATACTTCACTAACCATAGGACCACCCTTTTGCATGACAACACTAGGATATTGATTCCCTTAGAGTCACCCTTCTTGCTTGTGTCTTCTCTTCTCATCTCATAACACTTCCAAAACACCTAATAAATATGACGAATATTACGCTCGAGCCTTAACTGCAGGAAATGAAGAACGAGGGGTCTCCCCTCCTCTTCTAGAGTGTTTAGCATACGTTCCATTTGGGGGCGACCATGCGATTCACTCGTTCCCACATGGTAGACTTTAGTTCAATGTAAGTTATGAACTAACTTCAATCCACTTCTGTCTAAAAAACACAAAAACAAACTCAAATCTTTTTCATCCTTCGGGATCGTTAATCTCATTTCATTTTCAGGAAAGAGCACGTTACTTCCGTCTCGTCGCAAACAGGCATCGACCCTAACTGCCGGACGCGAATCTAACGTCGCTCATAAAAAACACTAACCGACCTCTTTAGGTCGAACTACGACTGCTCTGATTTCCTCTTTCTTATCCAATTGAGGATACGTAGGCACAAGACGGTGATGTCTTGGCGAGCAACCTTCCCCCCTTAGTTCGTGTCCGAACTACGTTGACTCTGACTTTCCCATTGCATGAGGGAGTATGTAGGCGTAGGATGAGCGATGTCCTATCGAGTCACTTCTTTTCCTTTTTCTTCTTCGTTTCTTTGTTCTTCTCCGTTCCCGTTCCTTCTCGTTTCCAGTAGCAGTGGAGCTCCAGATGACGACACCCTTTGATCGAGACAACAAGCGTAGATCCCGTCGAGTACGATGGACGCGTGGGGTTCTAACACCTTCCCTTCGCGTAACCGACTCCCTTACCCGTTTCTCTTAGTCGTAAGACCATGTTCTTTCCTCTTCCCTCAGGTTTACGCAGTGTTTCCTTTCCCTCTCTTAGGATAAATACACATTGCTGGCGACTCTATTTTCCACGCCACTTTCGCGTTTGTACCACAGATGCAAATCCTCGGGAGCGACAGCTGGCAACTCTGCTGGGGACAGGTTGACCTCTTGCTGGTCCATCCCCTTTTGCGAGTCAATCCTAGCGCTTGTTTGTTTTATTTCATTGGGTGTTTATTGTGGTGCTTTATTTTGTTATATATTACTGTATATTACTGTTTTACTGTATTTACCGCATTTATTGAATTGCATTTCATTATTGTTGTACTGTTTTGCTACTGGATTTTCTGTTTGTAGGGTGGGTTGGATTCATGAGAGAAAAGCCCAATACCCAGGCTTGAGCATACACCTATGATTAGCATGGAAAGTAGTGTGACTTGTTTGGCATTTGGCCAGACTTAGTATACATGAAAATTCCACATCCAGACGAGGTTTTCTTGGTAATATTCTATCTTGTGCATTTGGGGTAGACGATGGAATATAACCAGGAAAACTGTCGACTCTGGCGACCGTCTGTCGAGGACTCAGCAACGCCTCTCCTCCCGGCATGTGATAATGGCAATCCAAAAATGGCAAACCCATTACACTTGTCGATCCGAGGACCCAATGCTGAGAACTCACTATAGGATGACCTTTTTTTGGGGGAATCAGTGGACGACCTCTTTGTTTGGCGATAGTATTGTACCCCGAGAGATGAATGTACTATTGCTTCTTAAATCGAGAATCCGAGATTGAGGATCCCGTCTTCTAGAACCCACATGTGAGAGGGGATGGGTGTTTACAGGTCTGCAGGTAACCGAAACCTTCAACCTACCTGGTTTTCTGGATTTCTCATCGATGTACTGTTATTATCCTAATTTTCTGGCAGTTTGAATGGGTTGTTATTCTGGACTTCTGGTTTTCTGATATTTGGGGTTTTATTCAGTCAGCAGAACAACAGCAGTTTTGAGCATCATGGATACCTTGATCCCATGTTTGCATTTGCATCATCATTTTGTATTCTAACATGTTTGTTCATTTGTAGGGTTGCATCCTAACTTTGATTCCGGTTGTCCAAAGACTATCCATGATGAATACTAGTACTGAAGAAAGGAAGAATATCATCCCGTACAAGTTCCCAGAGCTTCATTTAGATGCTGTACGCAAGATCTCGGCTATGGCAAAACCCGGGGTATTGGCAGACTTTAAAGGAGAATATGGGAGGATTCTGAGTTTCGCCCGAGATGTTACCAACTATGAGTTCAGGGCTCTGCACACCCTGGTACAGTTCTATGACCCTCACCTGCGGTGTTTTCTGTTTGCGGATTATCTTTTAGCTCCAACGTTGGAAGAGTATGCTCTCATTTTGGATATTTCTGTCAAAGAAGAAGTTCCCTTTTATCCTTCTAAGGAGTTTCCCGATCTGGAAAAGGTCGCTGCTGCGTTACGCTTGGATCAGTCTTTGCTGAAGAAGAATGTTGCGAGTAAAGGAGGTTATAAAGGCTTTCACACGAAGTTTTTGATCGAGCAGGCTGCTATTTGTGCTAAGGCTAAGTGTTGGTCGGTGTTCAATGCAATTCTGGCTATGTGTGTTTATGGAACAACATTGTTCCCTAATGTGAAGGATTTTGTAGACGTGCATGCTGTCTGGATATTCACCACGAAGAATCCGGTACCTACCTTGCTTGGGGATCTGTACTATTCAATGCACTATAAGAATGAGAAGAGGAGGGGAGGACCCCTTTACTTTTGTGCTCCAGTACTCTACAAGTGGTTTTCCAATCCCCTTCCCAAATCTGGGGCATTCGAAGACACTAAAGAAACGTTGGATTGGTCGAGGAGATTGATGGGATTAAGGGTTGACAACTTGATTTGGGTCAATCGTGATTTGTTGGGCCAAGAGATCCTGATTAGCTGTGGAGGTTACCCAAACATACCTTTAATAGGAAGAAAAGGGGGAATTAATTATAATCTTATTCTTGCTATTAGGCCATTTGGGTATGCTTTGAAGGAGCCGCCATAGGACCAAGATGTTTAAGAGTCTCTATATGTGAGTGGAGAAGCCAATCTGGAAGTTTTAAAGGAAGCTGCAAATACTTGGGGAGACCGCCACAAGAAAGGAAAGACTTCTTTTGGAAAGTGTAACAACAAATCCTTCCCTGTATATGATGACTGGATTCAGAGGAGAGTAGAGAGTGTACTTCTACCGTTCTGCAGAGAACCTCCATCTTACCCCCTGCTGATTGAATCTCCGACCACAATTGAGATAGAGAAGTATAACAAATTGTGGGCTGAAAAGGAGAAGCTTCGAGAGGAGAACGGTGAGCTGCAAAGAGAAGTCTGCCAGTTAAAACATGAGCGAGGTGAAGCTGTTCATGCCACCAAGTTGAAAACAGAATTGCTCGCTAAGAAAGAAAAGGAGCTGGATGAAGAGGTCATAGCCAGACAAAAGGTATGACAAGCTCTAAAAGGTGTTAGCAGGATCCTCAAATCCAAGAAGGAAGATCTAGCCAAAGCTTGGTCAAAGATTCACAAGTTCAACGCTTACCGAGATACTGTAATCACAGCCAACAAGCAGAAAGAGGATAGGTTCCTGGATCAAATCGAGAGTTTGAAGACAAAGCTTAAGAAGAAAGACGAGGAGATCTTATCAGGGACGTTCCAGAGACACGCAGTTGAGGAGCGACTGAATGAGGCCATAGCAACCATAGCAGAGCTGAAGATACGAGCTGAGGTGAAAAGGCTTAGGGGTGAAGGTTCTAGCTCAGGCAGTGGGTGATACTCTATAGTTTTTTTTCTTTGTATCTCGGGTCACCACCAGAATTGTTGGCTGGGATCTTTGCTTCTTTTGTTTTCAGACTTATTATTGTTATTTTGGGTTGTAATCTCTTACTGTGATTTTTCTCTGATATATATATGAGCAGCAGTTTCATCCTATCTCGTCTTTAAACTGGAATCAAGGGGTGGATCGCCATGCAAATATTCAAACATGTTCATTTGCATTTGTATAATCATATTCATTTTTTGCATCGCAGGTGTTCGCCTCGGGTTTTCTCTAACCTTTATTTGGTTGTAGGCAGGATTGATTACCAGCTGATTCACCGGTATTCTACTAGATCAAATCAGAGGAGAATTATGGAGAAGATGCAAGCTGACATGGCCGCCATGCAGGCCCGTATAGACCAATTCATGGAGTTGATGCAAGGTGTTGCCCAAGGGCAAGAGCAGTTGAGGACTTTGGTCCAACCCTTGGTGGCAAGGGTGGATGAAGACGGGGTTCTTCATGGTGGAGTCCATAATGGCGCTGTGGGTAATGGTGCCCAGGGAGGTCCTGTGGGTGTAGAGATCCTCATTCCTGGTGTTGTGATCCCTTCGGGCGGAGGAGAGCAGCTTGTGATTCCTTCTGTTGTGGGAGGAGGAAGTGTTTGTGTTGTTCATGGTCGTCGTTTCAAAGACCAACAAGATGACGTTTTCTCTCTGCCAGGCGGGGATGCTGGTCCTCAGGCTGACAATGATCAAAGGTTCAGACTCATTGAAGAACAACTAAGGGGAGTGGTGAATCAAAATTCTGTAGGAATGGATCTGGAGGATTTGGGGCTGGTTCCCAGTGTTGTAATTCCGCACAAATTTTAGGCGCCCACTTTTGCGAAATATAATGGTACCACCTGTCCCAAGACGCATGTCAGGGCGTACGCGAGGAAGATGGCCGCGTATTCTAAAGATGAGAAGTTGCTGATGCATTTTTTCCAGGACAACCTGTCTGGGGCATCCTTGGAATGGTATATGCAATTAGAGAGATGCCATGTCCGTAATTGGAGAGAGTTGGTCGAGGCCTTCATCAAGCATTACCAGTATAACACTGATATGGATCCCAACAGGACCCAACTACAGAATATGTCTCAGAAGAATAACGAAAGCTTCAAGGAATATGCACAAATATGGTGTGAACTAGCGGCGAGGGTGCAACCGCCCATATGAGAAACTGTTACCTTGCACGTCAGGCAGGTTTGCTGATTTGATCATGGTCGGGGAAATGCTAGAGAGTGGAATCAAAGCGAGGAAGGTAACAGGTAGTGATGGGTCGTCTTCAGGTCAAGGGAAGAAACCCTATGCTAATTATAAGAAGAAGGAGGAAACAAATTCTGTGACGTCTCACCGAGGTAAAGGAAAGCAGCATCAGAGTTATAACCAGCAGGTAGCTTCAGTGACAATTCCTGCAATGCTTCCACCTCAGCAGCAGCAAAATCAGGCTCCTCATCAGTATCAGCCAAGGCCTAAGCAGAACCGACATTTTGATACTCCACCTCTACCATATTCACAGTTGTTTCAGTATTTGTTGCAGTTGCAGTTAGTCCAGAAAAGGACTCTAGCTCCTCCCACCGGTAATCCACCTCTGGGTTATAATCCTAATGCCCACTGTGACTTTCATTCTGGGGCACCCAGACACTATATTGAAGACTGTAAAGCTTGTAAGCACGCAGTCCAAGACTTGGTGGATTCAAAGGCCATTAACTTCTCAAATGATGGGCCAAATGTCATCCAGAACCCAATACCGAACCATGGTGGGCCAAGGGTTAACGTTGTGTCAGAGGAAATTGAATCTTTGAATTTGGTTACCGATGTTATTGAATTAAGGACTCCTTTGATGGTGGTAAAGGAGAGGTTATTGAGGGGTGGGGTGTCCCCCGGATGTGATGAGAATTGTTCAGACTGTATGTCACAAGTGAATGGGTGTGATTTGTTGAAGTCAGGAATTCAAAAGCTGATAGATGAAGGTCGATTGCAGTTTGACCGATGTGACCAACAGAAAGAGGTTGTTAGCAGGAAAAATGAGGTTGCTACCATTACTATCCCTTTCAAAACAATCACTATTTTAGGGCCGGTAAGACCAGCACCAGTTATTATTACAGCTCCTGGACCCATGCCATATGAGAGTACCAAGGCCATTCCTTGGAATTATGGGGCCGAGGTGTTTGTCAATGGACAGAAACAAGAAGTGGTGGGGACTTCTGTAGTGAACTCTTGTGTTGAAAGCAGTGTTGAGGCAGGGGCTATCACGAGAAGTGGTAGGGTATTTACCCCTGCTAATGATCAAGCTGGTAGTTCTGGACAAGACAAAGGGAAACAGGTTGTAGGTAATTCTGTGCAAGCACCAGTAGTGAATGACTCCACGACAGGGCCGGTTAATAATTCTTTCTCCGAGAACGTAGAAGAATTTATGAGATTAATCAGAAAGAGTGACTACAAGATTTTTGATCAGTTGCATCAGACTCCGTCCAAGATCTCCATCTTGTCCCTGTTATTGTGTTCCGAGGCACACCGAAATGCATTGCTGAAAGTACTGAATGTTTTACGTACCTCAAGAGATCTCTGTTAATCAGTTAGAAGGGGTAGTGGGCCATGTCAATGCAGGCAATGGTCTGGGTTTTACTGATGTTGACTTGACCCCAGCTGGGAGAAACCATAATAATGCCTTGCATATTTCTATTGAATGTCGTGGTTCGTTGATATCTCATGTGCTTGTGGATACTGGGTCCTCTTTGAATGTTCTGCCTAAGAAAGCCTTGATGAAGCTGGACACCCGAGGGTTGATATGCACACCTAGTGGTTTGGTGGTGCGCACTTTCGACGGCTCGAAGAGGTCTGTTTTCGGTGAGATTGTGCTACCAATTAAGGTTGGGCCGGAAGTTTTCGATGCTACCTTCTATATCATGAACATCCAACCTGCTTACAGCTGTCTACTGGGTCGTCCATGGAATCACAGTGTTGGGGCTATGACATCTACATTGCATCAGAAGTTAAAGTATATGGTAGACGGGCATGTGGTGACGGTCTGTGGAAAAGAGGATATGATGATAAGCCAGCTATCTACTTTCAAGTATGTAGAGGTAGATGGTGAAATTCATGAAACTCTATGTCAGGGTTTCGAAGTAGTGAAGATCACTGAGAAGCCTCTCAAAGAAGGTAGCCAGTCTGAAGTGGTTCAGCTTATAGTGGTACATCAGCCGGAGATTTCTATGTCTTCTTTCAAAGATGCTCGGGCCGTGGTTGAAGCCGGCGGTTCACAAAGGTGGGGTCAGATTATTGATATCCAGGAAAAGCGGAATACTCATGGACTGGCTTATAAGCCACCCAGGCATCCTGAAGAGCCTCCTAAGTTCTATGGCCCAGCCCGTTTCACCAGTGCCGGTGTTTTCTTCGACAGAGTCAATGCGATTGAGGGGGATGGAGATAGTGATTGTGATTTGGACAGTTAGATCTTCCCGTGTGTCCCAGGTCAAAGCCCTCTCAACTGGTCGTCGGAAAGAGTCATTCAAGTGACAGGACCAGAGTAATTGCTTCTGTTTGTCATCTCTGTTAATCCTACGTTCTGCCCAAGACGTAGTGATTCATGTTTGTAGGGCTTGAATGTTTTTGTATGCTTTTCTTTATCATTAATAAAGGACGTTTTCGCATTCAAGTGTTTAGATCCCTGTTTTTCTGTTTTGTTTTTGCATTAAAATCACATCAAAATGGCAATGTGTTTTGTTAGATACATCCATAATAAATAGATATCATCAATCATGCAGGTTTTCTTGTTCAGATTCCACCCATCATGATTCAACTATGGCTCGATATGACTTCGATAATCCCATATATCAGGCTGAAGAGGGGACTGATGAAGACTGTGCCTTACCCGAGGAATTAGCCAGGCTATTAAAACAGGAGGAAAAGGTCATTATGCCTCATCAGGAGGAAATCGAAGTTGTTAACTTGGGAACCGAGGACGCAAAGAAAGAGGTACGGATTGGGGCTGCTTTGGAAGACACTGTCAAGGGAAGATTGATTGAAATGCTCCGAGAGTATGTGGATATCTTCGCCTGGTCTTACCAAGACATGCCTGGTCTCGATACTGACATCGTGGTACACCGGCTGCTGCTCAAAGAAGGATGTGCTCCGATTAAGCAGAAGCTGAGGAGAACGAAACCGAAAATGTCCGTCAAGATTAAAGAAGAGGTTCAGAAGCAGTTAGATGCTGGTTTTTTTGCTGTAACGAATTATCCTCCGTGGGTTGCTAATATTGTACCTGTACCTAAGAAGGACGGAAAGGTCCGGATGTGCGTTGATTATAGAGATCTGAATAGAGCAAGTCCAAAAGACAACTTCCCACTTCCTCACATCGATGTGTTAGTGGACAACACCGCTCAGTATTCTGTGTTTTCCTTCATGGATGGCTTCTCTGGGTATAACCAAATCAAGATGGCCCCAGAGGACATGGAGAAAACAACGTTCATAACACCGTGGGGAACATTCTGTTACAAAGTGATGCCCTTTGGATTGAAAAATGCTGGGGCAACATATCAGCGGGCAATGGTGACTCTCTTTCATGATATGATTCACAAAGAGATCGAGGTCTATGTTGATGACATGATTGCAAAGTCACAGACGGAGGAAGAACATCTAGTTAATCTTCAGAAATTATTTGAAAGGTTAAGAAAGTTCAGACTGAGGTTGAATCCGAACAAGTGCATCTTCGGGGTGAGATCTGGAAAGTTACTAGATTTTATTATCAGCGAAAAAGGTATCGAGGTGGACCCTGCTAAAGTAAAAGCCATTCAAGAAATGCCTGAACCAAGTACAGAAAAGGAGGTTCGTAGTTTCCTAGGGAGGTTGAACTACATTGCTAGATTCATCTCTCATCTTACAGCCACGTGTGAATCGATATTCAAGTTGCTAAGAAAAGATCAAGAGGTCAGGTGGAACGAGAATTGTCAAAAGGCGTTCGAAAAAATAAAAGAATATTTACAGGAACCTCCGGTCCTTATGCCGTCAGTGCCAGGAAGGCCATTGATTATGTATCTTACAGTTCTTGAGAACTCAATGGGGTGTGTGCTCGGTCAACACGACGAGTCAGGTAGAAAAGAGAATGCCATCTACTACCTGAGTAAGAAATTTACTGATTATGAGTCAAGGCACTCAATGTTGGAGAAAACATGTTGTGTACTCGCTTGGGCAGCTAAGCGTTTGAGGCAGTATATGTTAAACCACACAACCCTCTTGATTTCGAAGATGGATCCGATCAAGTATGTGTTTAAAAAGCAGACGCCTTCTGGAAGAATAGCCCGTTGGCAGATGGTTCTGACATAATACGACATTGAATATGTTTCCCAAAAAGCCATCAAGGGAAGTGTTTTGTCAGAATATCTCGCTGAACAACCAATTGAGGATTATCAACCAATGAAGTTTGAATTTCCTGATGAGCACATTATGTATCTGAAGATGAAAGACTGTGAAGAGCCTCTACCAGATGAAGGACCTGAAATTGGATCCCAATAGAAGCTGGTCTTTGATGGGGCTGTTAATTCATATGGTAACAAAATTGGGGCAGTCATTACAACTCCACAGGGTTCTCATATACCCTTCACTGCCCGATTAGCGTTCATATGTACCAACAATGAGGCGGAGTATGAAGCATGCATTATGGGGTTGGAAGAAGCGATTGATTTGAGAATCAAGAACCTCGATGTTTATGGTGATTCCGCGTTGGTAGTTAATCAGATCACAGGAGACTGGGAAACTCGTCAAGCAACTTGGTTCCTTATAACAACTACGCCAGGAGGTTGTTACCTTTCTTTGACAGAGTTGATTTCCATCATATACCCCGGTTGGAGAATCAGATGGCCGATGCATTGGCAACATTGTCTTCGATGTATCAGGTGAATCGTTGGAATGAAGCTCCTGCGATCAGAATCATGCGTCTGGATAGACCAGCTTTTGTGTTTGCAGTTGAAGGTGTATCAGATGGAAAACCTTGGTATCATGATATTAAGGTTTTTCTTAAGAGTCAAGGGTATCCAGAAGGTGCGTCCACCAAAGACAAGAAAACTCTGAGGAGGCTGGCGGGAAATTTCTTTTTAAATAAGGATGACGTATTATACAAGAGAAACTTTGACATGGTCTTGCTACGTTGTGTTGATGAACACGAGGCAAACCTGTTAATGGAAGAAGTTCACGAAGGATCTTTTGGTACCCATGCCAATGGGCATGCTATGGCCAGAAAGCTGTTGAGAGCGGGGTATTATTGGATGACTATGGAGTCTGATTGTTTCAAATACGCCCGGAAATGTCATAAATTCCAAATTTATGCTGATAAGGTGCATGTGCCACCTACTCCTCTAAATGTGTTGTCATCACCGTGGCCCTTTGCCATGTGGGGCATTGATATGATCGGAAAGATTGAGCCGACCGCTTCCAATGGGCATCATTTCATTTTAGTCGCCATCGATTACTTCACGAAGTGGGTGGAAGCGGCCTCATTTGCCAACGTCACCAGACGAGTGGTAGCCAGATTTATCAAGAAGGACATCATTTGCCGGTATGGAGTCTCGGAGAGAATCATTACTGATAATGGTTCAAATTTGAATAACAAGATGATGAAGGAGCTATGTCAGAGCTTTAAGATTGAACATCACAATTCTTCTCCCTACCGTCCGAAGATGAATGGGGCTGTTGAGGCAGCAAATAAGAACATCAAGAAGATTGTGCAGAAAATGGTAGTGACCTACAAAGACTGGCATGAGATGTTGCCTTATGCTTTACATGGTTATCGTACTTCGGTATGCACATCAACTGGGGCAACTCCTTTCTCATTGGTATATGGTATGGAAGCAGTTCTACCATTAGAGGTTGAGATTCTTTCTTTAAGAATCCTGGCAGATGTGAAGCTTGATGAAGCTGAGTGGGTGCGTTCCAGGCTGGATCAGCTGAACCTTATTGAAGAGAAGAGATTGGCAGCCATTGCACATGGTCGATTGTATCAGAGCAGGATGAAGAAAGCCTTTGATCAGAAAGTGCGTCCTCGGTGTTTTCAGGCTGGTGAATTGGTTTTGAAAAGGATCCTTCCTCCTCAAACAGATCACAGGGGCAAGTGGACTCCAAACTACGAAGGGCCATATGTAGTAAGACATGTTTTCTCTGGTGGAGCCTTATTAGTCTCAACTATGGATGGCGAAGATTTTACGTCCCCTGTGAACGCAGATGTAGTCAAAAAATACTGTGTAAAAGAGACCCGCTGGACACAAAGAGAAAGTCCAGGAAAAAAAGGGGCATCCCGGCGAACCATAAAAAGAAAAAGGTTCGGGCAAAAGTTAGGGATAAAAATAAAAATAAAAAAGAATAAACCCGCAAAGTTGAAAAACCTGAAAAGGCAACTTTGGCAAAAAGGGGTATCCCGGTGGATTGAAAACCCGAAAAGGGCGATCCAGGCAAAAGTTAGGGATTTGAAAGCAAGAGTCTACGATCTGCGTTTGATCTGTGAACACCTTTGATACATGGAAGTTTCGAAGGAAAGGAATAAGTCCAGTCAGTCTTTTCGAAGGCCAGAGCATCTGTGGATAGGCGAGGCATACCGGGTCATAGCTGAGTTGAATCATGGTGGATATATGTTCACCACATTGCCGACATGTGTATTTTCTTTTCTTTTATCTCTTTTTGCAATTACCTCTTTCCAGGAATTGCTTCCAAATGTAAATGCCTATTTACAGGCCAATTTCATTCAATAAAATCTTCATTTCACTCAAAAGCTTTCCATTTGTGTTTTTACTTTTGCTGTTTTGTTTGTGAAAACGTCCGATATTTTGATAAAACATTGCATGCGAAAATGTTAAGCTTTGCAAAGCGTATCAGGAAACAGTGGAAATTGCTTAGGTGATGGTCGTTGTATTGGTAATATAGGTGATCTTTTTGCGTATAGACCTTCCTGTTGATTGTGTTTGCAGGACGACAGGTTTGTTCTTCCCCAGTGGAGTCGCCTCCCCCAGCACTGAAAGTCATCACTCTCAGCAGAACCCCATTCCCCCCAGCAAGCAGTTTAAAGTGGATTGCTCAGAGGTGAGTGTGGTTGTATCTCCAGCAGGAAGTGTGTTGGATGTCTTTGAAAAGACTTCGTGTTCCCCACAGATCCGGGTAGTCACTTTCCTCAGGAGGTCAGGAAGCGTAGTTCCGTCAGCAAAGGCATGCTCTAATCCCCAGCAGGGTAGAATCTGTCCTCCAACAGCAGGTCAAGCTCAATGATATACCTTGGCAAGTTTCGTTGATTTTTCTCCCCAGTAGAGTTGCTCTCCTCAACATTGAAAAGTTCATCCTCCTCAGCAGGTTGTTACTTTCCCCAACCAGAGTATCAAGGATTATCTTCCTCAGCCAGAGTACTGAAGATTATTTCCCCAGCTAGAGTTGTGATTGCTTTATTACTCTTTCTGCAAGCAGTCAGAAGTTGATGTTGATGCATCTCCAGCAAAAGACTTACAGAATATCTTCTTTGGACAAAGATGTTATTTTCCCCACAGGGTCTGAGCACTCATTCTCCTCAGCTAGTCGGGAAATGCTTTTCTCACCCGCAACGGTATAAGTTAATCCCCTCAGATGAGTAAGCTAGATATTATCCTCTAGCAGGGTGGATGTCATCATCTACTGTTCCCCAAGCAAATCTGCTAGTCATGGCCAATACTCCCCAGCAGGGTAAAAGTACTGATATTCCCCGGCAAGTTAAAAAGCGAGGGCATCTCCCAACAGCAGGTTGAGTTCGGTGATATTCCCCAAACAGGTTCAGAATTATTGACTAGTTTCCCCAAGCAGAGTTTGGTGGTGATCTCCTCAGTAGTATGTTCAATAGCGGTTGATATCCCCAGCAGGTCTTAAGTCCAATTGTTATTGGCATTCTTTCAGATCCAGGTGGAAGTCATTGGTAATCCCCAGCGGAGAGAATTTATCTTTGGATTCCATCTTCATTATTCGTTCTTATCCATCTCCAACAGAATGGGTAGTCTCTCGGAGTTTTTTTCATCTCCAACAGAGTGTGTAATTAAGATATTTCTTAGCAGAGTAAAGTCTTCCTCAGCAGGGTCTCTTATTTCAGAGGACAATTTAGTTTGTCATCCCCAGTGGAGCTGCCTTGGTCGTCAGCATTTATTTTGCTGAGCCGCCTCTTTTGCATTGCATAAGCATTTTTGCATGGCATCCTCCCAAAAGCGTAGCATTCCATTGATATGGAGCATTATGGCAAAATTCAAACATATGCATTCGAAGCATAGGCCAGGTTTGATATCCTTTACCAGTTTCTTTCCCCAGTAGAAAGTAACAAAATTTAGAAGATGTTGTTTTACATTACACCGCAACCAGTGGATTCGTCCTTCTTGTTGGTCTTTCCTATACTCCCCTGCAGAGTTGTCTGTTTAGATTTCTCTTTTCCCCGACGGAGTCATCTTTGTAGAACTGTCGATTCTACATATTCGTGTTTGAAAGTCTACCTTCGACTTAGTCTTTCTTTGAAAGTCCACCTTCGGTTTGGTCTTTCTCTTTTCTCGAGTTCGCCTTCGGCCGTCCTCACACCCGCTGTTATCTTGTTATCTCCAGTAGAGTTATCTTATTTGGTATAACCTTTGTTTGAAAGCCCACCTTCGGCTTGGTCTTTCTTTTTCGAGCCCACCCTCGGCATGGCCTCGTAGTCTTTCTTTGAAAGCTTACCCTCGGTTTGGTCTTTCTTTTTCGAGCCCACCTTCGGCATGGTCTCGTATCCTTTGTTTGAGAGTCTACCCTCGGCATAGTCTTTCTTTGAAAGCCCACCCTCAACTTGGTCTTTCTTTTTTCGAGCCCACCTTTGGCATGGTCTCGTATCCTTTGTTTGAGAGTCTACCTTCGGCTTAGTCTTTCTTTGAAAGCCCACCTTCGGCCTGGTCTTTCTCTTTCGAGCCCACCCTCGGCATGGCCTCGTATCCTTTGTTTGAGAGTCTACCTTCGGCTTAGTCTTTCTTTGAAAGCCCACCTTCGGCCTGGTATTTCTCTTTCGATCCCACCCTCAGCATGGCCTCGTATCCTTTGTTTGAGAGTCTACCTTCGGCTTAGTCTTTCTTTGAAAGCCCACCTTCGGCCTGGTCTTTCTCTTTCGAGCCCACCCTCGGCATGGCCTCGTATCCTTTTTTTGAAAGTATACCTTCGGCTTAGTCTTTCTTTGAAAGTCCACCTTCGGCCTGGTCTTTCTCTTTTGAGCCCACCCTCGGCATGGCCTCGTACCCTTTGTTTGAGAGTCTACCTTCGGCTTTGTCTTTCTTTGAAAGCCCACCCTCGACTTGGTCTTTCTTTGTCGAGCCCACCTTCGGCATGGTCTTGTATCCTTTGTTTGAGAGTCTACCCTCGGTTTATTCTTTCTTTGAAAGCCCACCTTCGGCTTGGTCTTTCTTTTTCGAGCCCACCTTCGGCATGGCCTCGTATCCTTCGTTTGAGAGTCTACCTTTGGCTTAGTCTTTCTTTGATAGCCCACCTTCGGCTTGGTCTTTCTTTTTTCGAGCCCACCTTCGGAATGGTCTCGTATCCTTCGCTTGAGAGTCTATCTTCGGCTTAGTCTTTCGTTGAAAGCTCACCTTCGGCTTGGTATTTCCTTTTTCGAGTCCACCTTCGGCATGGTCTCGTATCCTTTGTTTGAGAGTCTACCTTCGGCTTAGTCTTTCTTTGAAAGCCCACCTTCGGCATGGTCTCATCTCCTTTGTTTGAGAGCCCACCTTCGGCATGGTCTCGTCTCCTTTGTTTGAGAGCCCACCTTCGGCATGGTCTTGTATCCTTTGTATCTCCCTAGTGTGGTCCGCCTTTGGCCGGTCCACCTTTTTGAGTTCACCTTTGGTAGTCCTCGTTTATCCTTATATCCCCAGTCTAGTCCGCCTTCGGCCGGTCTGCCTTTCCGAGTTCGCCTTCGGCCGTTCTCGTATTCGCTTTATTTTCATTCTCCCCGCAGGGTGCAAATTTTTTAGGTTATTTTGGTATTCAATCTCCGTGTATCCTGATTGTATGAAAGTCGTTGCTTCCATACCCTCGGATCTAAGAAGTTTGAATAGGGGCAGCTGTAACACCTCAAAATTTGCCCTAGTGTTGCTAACCTTTTTGGCTTATGTTTCATTTCATTTGCATCGTCATTTCTGCATTTTGCATGTTTCTTTTGTGCATGGGATCAAGGTATTTTCTAGCAGCTCATGGCGTTATCAGCTCCGGCATTATTTTCAGCAGTATTCAGGGGCAAGCAGATGATTTTCAAGGTCTTTTGGAGCATTTATTTTGCTCATTAGGTGTTTTGATAATCAGGAGCTTCAACAGTCATTTTCTGATCAAGCGATTCGGTATCAGGCATTATTATTTCAGCAGGATATTCTGAGGTGTCAGCAGGAATTTGTGTTCTTTTCAGGTGTTACTCAATAGCAATATCAAGTTTTGAGTTTCAGAATTTTAACGGGCTCAAAACAGCTATCAGAAGTCACTTTTCCAAGTTTCCCTCCTTTTGGCGCCAATTTTTGAATTTTTTTAACTGAGTAATTGATTACTCAAAGTGAGAAACCGATTACTCTGGGCGAAAATTCAAAAAATGTGGCATTTTCAGCACTGCAGAATTTTGGAATGTTTTATGGTCATGTGCTTGGCTTGTGCATGCGTGGGAAGGATCTAGAACTGATCTTTTTGCATCATTTTCCACCCAAAATCCAAATTCTCTCCATCATTTTTCCACTCTAATTCCTCATTTCATTTCCTAATTCTCATTTCATCCCAATTTACACTCACTCAACCTCCCTCCAAACCACATTTGAATCCCTAACCTAGCTTCTATTTAAACCAATTCATTCTAAACCTCACTAACCAAGATCATTTTCACTCTCATTTTTTCAGAATTTTGCTCTCAACTCTCTCTCACTTTTTCCAATTTTCATCTTCATTTTCAACCTCTCTCCAAAGCTCCATATCCATAGATTCACAAATTCTTCATTGGAATTTGTGAATTCTTGAGCTAAACCTCCATCACATCATCATTCTTGGTTCAATTCTGATATAGCTACTGGTTTGGATCTTGGAATCACTTTTGGGAGCAGCTTTTGATTATTTGGAGTGTGTAGCGAGCGATTTTGGATGCGGTTCTTAAGCGTTGGTCGCTCTCTGCGGTTTGAGCTTAAACTACAGGTCGATTCATTTTTTATCCTATTGTGAGCTGAATAAGGAAGGGAAATAGATGTCTCCAATTAACCCTGCTTTGCATACTGAGTTTAAACAGCGGTCTGTTAAGTTACGAATGCTATCAATGTGGGGGGGCCTTTCTTGTGCTATTTAACAGAATGACAGGTTTCTGGCAGGGAACAAGGATTAGGATGTTAGGACTGATGCTTTTGGATTACTGCTTTTGATATGGGATTTGGAATTTTGTTTAGTGTGCTCGCTAAGATTTTTCTTTCAATCTTATGCCTATGTATTCCCGTTTACCGAAACAGGGAAATCAGAGCGTTCGTAGTTCCTCCTATTCTATGGGAGGAAATGGTTGTTTTGGTGTCTTTTTCAAAGTCCAAGACGTGAAGCGAAAGGTGGTTTGTATCTTGTTCAAAGCCCAAGATGTGAAGCTAAATGGTCTATTTGTATCTTGTTCAAAGCCCAAGATGTGAAGCTGAAGGTCCCAACTTTAGAGAGAATTTGTCATCTCTAAAGAGGGGGTTGTATGTCACAACTGTTTTATAAAGGAGAATTACTTTAACCGGGATACGCGGATCTTAGCAATGCTATAATTACCTTTATAGGGGTTTTTAACCTGAAGGAGAAGACCTTAACTCAGTGTAGAGCAATGTTATCTTTCCTTAGGAATTTCTCATGCTAAAAGAGGGACAGTGGCATGGATGTAGATGATCCAGAGGCTTGCCGCTTACAGCGATTAGACGAAGAGGAAGGAGTTATTGATGTTTGTGTACTGTGAACGAGGCACAACTATGATGCTAAAAGGTTAATTGGATTAACCAGTGGTTTTCTTATACAAAGCCTAAAAGGAGGCTAGTATGTGTCTCGTACAAAGCCCGAGAGAGAGGCTAAAAGGTTTTGACTCAACGAGGGAATCTTTTGGGTATCTCGTATAAAGCCCGAGATGAAGGCCATTTGACTCAACAAGAGAGTTTTTGTATCTCGTACGAAACCCGAGATGGAGGCTGTTGTTTATTTGGATCAATAAGAACCTTTTTGTATCTCGTATAAAGCCCGAGATAGAGGCAAAAGGGGTAGTTGACTCAACGAGGGAGTCTCTTATGTGTCTCGTACAAAGCCCGAGAGAGAGGCTAAACGTTGCTTAACTCCGCTGAGGAGGATCATTGTACAAAGCCCAAGAGGAGGCTAGGGTGACTGTTTCAGTTGAGTGACAGATCCAATATACTGATTTTTAAAGAGAAAATCAGTTCTTATATGAGCAACACTGTACTCAGGGATTTGATTCAGGGATTCGGGTTATTCCTGTTCTTTAAGGAAGCGGGAAATCCGAAGGGTATTGAGACTGTCTGAGTCTGTGGGTTTCCTTCCTATTTAACGAAGGGGTCACTTGAGAATGTCTTTGAGACTCAAGGAAGTTAGACTGTCAAAGTCTAGAGTTTCATTTTTTGTACTTTGCTTTGAGAAACAGTAGTAGACTCTACAAAAGGACTGTTCTATGAGGATGACTAGGTTCTATTCCTATACCTCTAGGAGGTCATCAGGACAATTTGTATGAAGCCCAAGAGGAGGCTGGAAGCTTTTAAGAAGCCGACGGGTCCTTGTACTAAGCCCAAGAGAAGGCTATCATTCCCGGAGGAAGAGATCATTATACGAAGCCAAAGAGGAGGCTGTGAATACTTCTAAGAAGCCGTAGGGTCCTTGTACTAAGCCCAAGAGGAGGCGGGGTTGCTTTTAGGAAGCCTGTGGGTCCTTGTACGATGCCCAAGAGGAGGCTGGTGCTTTTAAAAAGCCCGTGGGTCCCCAAACCCCGAGAAATTCAAGGCAATGCTATTCACCGAGAATAGATCAAAGTCAGGAAAGTTCGAGAATTTGGAAGAAACTCAAGAGATGCCATTCACGGAGAAAAGATCATCTCTGGGGAATAGAGTTTCTTTGACAACTTCTATGAGTGACAGTCTATGAAAGGGTTCACAGAGAATGCTGCCTTTCATATCTCCATATTGTTTAACCCCAAGAGGAGGGAAGACTGTGTCTGGTAATCCTATGGGGATCTAGTTTTGACTATTTAAGAGTGATTGAAACGACTTTACCTAGTGCTAGACGTAGTTGCCGGGGAAACTCTAAATATCTATACTATTATTACACAGTTGATATGAGTTTATGAAAGAAGACTTACAGTGAAACAGCCCCACAATACAGTTATATATATATATATATATATATGAGTTTATGAAAGGAGACTTACAGTGAAACAGCCCCACAATACAGTTATATACATATGAAAGCGGTAAATGAAAGCGGGTAAACACTTACTCGGTTGTAGAGCTTCCAGGCTGTTTGGTTAGTTGTTCAACAAAGAAAGATTGAAAACAACAGTATATTCAAAATCAAAGAAGAAAGTGCTTTGAAAAATAAATATTTGGGGCTTACAGCTCAAGGAGAGGCCCAGGGTTTTATCAGTGGGTGCACTGTTTGAATTTGTACAGAGGGACTTATACAAGTGACTGAGGCCCAAAAATGTTTTCTGTACAAAGGGGATGGGTCTTACGCTCTTTCAAGAGGCCCAAGTGAGTTTTTAAAAAAGAGTGGGGCTTATAACACGAAGGTAGGCCCAGATGATTTTTCCATTTGAAATGGCGATCGCGCCGATGTTTTCTTTTAACGCGGAGGGACTTATACAATAAGTGAGGCCCAAATGATTTTGGTTAAAAGGGGATTGGGTCTTACACTATAATAGAGGCCCAAAAGTTTTGAATGGGTCTTATAACTCGAGGAGAGGCCCAAGGGTTATTTTGAAAAGGCGACGATCGCGCCGTTTGTTTTTTACGGTATCGGGACTTATACAATACACTGAGGACCAAAAATGATTTGGTCAAAAAAGGATTGGGTCTTACACTCTATTAGAGGCCCAAAGTGTTTTGAAAATGATATATGAGGGTTGAATTAATCCAAAAACCCTAATTTGTTTTCAAAAATGTATTTAATTGAATAAAAATTCAATTAAAATGATCAAAATTGTTTAACATGTGAAAAACAAATTGTGATTTTGGATTAATGCTTCAAAAATTAAGTATTGACCTACAAAATAATTAGAAAGCATTAAAAGTTTCAAAATCAATGTAGGAAAAATATTTAAAATGTCAAAAAACAATTAAAACATTAATTCTTTGCAAAAATATCAATTATATGAAATAAATAATATTTTTGGGATTTTTTTGATAAAATAAAATATTTTAACATTTTTGTGAATTATTAAAAAAAGAATCAACTCAAAATCATTAAACCTCAGAGAGAAATTAATTTTTGAATCAATTAAATAAAATCACAAAATTCAAATATTTCAATTTATGAAAATGGCGCCAAGAACATGGACCAAGAACACGCGCGTGTTCTGCCTTGCCCAGATTTGCATTTTCTATCCAATCTCACTGAATACTTGATTATAACATGCAATCCACATATCATTATGCTCGTCTCAACCTCACGATCATGTCTATGTCCATTAATTTCATTTAAATTAAACATACAACAAGAAATCATGAAAAATCCTCAAGAACCCTAATTTCTACATGAAGGCTAGGATTTTTGATACACGATTCAGACAATGCAATTAATTGAGGGAAATATTCCATGCATGATTATGAACATATGGCCAAATTATTGTGCGAGGAAATATGCATAGATTGAGAGATGACCAAGTATGTGCTTACCTCTAAGCCGTGACAGCAAGTGCAATGTGATTTTTGATTTGGAGGTGTTACATATGAGTGGTGATGATCTGAACAGCTTCCCTACACCCTATGGAGTGTGTTTGAATGGTTGGACTTGATTGAAATTGGCTGGATCACTTTGTGGTACCTCAGCTGCAACTTGATTGAAAATTTGAGCAACCAGCTGGTGATTTTATGAAATTGGTGTTTCAAAAGTGATCTAAGTGTTTGATCAGCTCATATGTGATGTATGTGAGGTGTGTGAGTGATTGGTTTGATTGGAAAAGCTCTCAAACTCAAAACCCGGTAGTGACTTGCCTTAGAAGGCAAAATTGGAGTGAAAGAAGAGATTTTGAGGAAAGCATATGTTTGATGGCTTTGGTGTACTCAAACTGATCACAATTGAGCTCTATTTATAGTAGAGCAAGTTTGTTTTGTAAGGAATAGTGAATGGCAGCTGGTAAGTAGGTTTGGCCAATGTTGGCCAATGGAAATCCAAGTCTCCTCTAGCCATTGACTAGAGGTTAGGGCACAGAGCTTTGGTTCCCTTGGTCTTGGATAAGTCTTGACTGATTTCAGATGAGAATGGCTCAGTCCATGCCACCTTGATGCTTCCATTGAATGCTTCAATCCAAATTTAGAGTCTTGTCCCTATTTTGGCCATTCTAGGTTCAACATGCTATTTCTTGTTCCATGGACTTTGGAGGCTTGGCTAAGTGATTGTCCCCTTTAGATTCAATCCTCTGAGGTGTCCAAGTGGATAGGAGCATTTGAATTTGGCTGATTTTGGCAAATCGAGCCAAAATGCAAAATCTGCCTTGCCTTTGACAGATTTCAGCAAGGCAACTTGACAATGTCATATCTCATGGTGTAAGTTGAATTTGGCAATGTTCTTGGCCATTTTGGAAAGCCCTTACATGATACAAAAACTGTTTGAACAAGTTTGGTTTTGATCTCTTCTGATTCCAAGTGAAAAATCCCTCTACATTTGGCAAAAAGTGAAGCAAAATCTGACTTAGTGAAATTTTCACTAAGTGTTGGAATAAAGTGTGATTTCTTGATTTTGATCACTCCATAACTCAAAATCCTTAATGAATTGGACTTAGGTCTAGTTGAAGTTTTTGTAGAGGGTAATGAGGGCTACAAATCCATCTTTGGATGAGAAAAAATGGCCATGTGGTTTAGGAGTTATGATCCTTCAAAGTTGGTGTATTAGTGGTACTTTTTCCATAACTTAGAAAAATTTCTAAGTTTTATGGTTACCCTTTTACAAGTTATCCAACATTCTTTGATTTTTCTTGATGAATGATGATTAAAATCATACATTAACATCATTTTAGGGTTAAAAATCCATTTTGGTGAAAAATCTCAAAAAGTCAAAGTTGACTTTTGTGCACAGTTGACTTTTTATCAGATGAATTCCAAACTGTGCAATTCTTCAGGAAATCATGTCCTTGACCTAAATAAAACTTGATGGACATGTTACATGGATGTCATAGGGTATATTGGGGCATGTCCTAGGGTTTGGGAGCATGTCCTGGTCAAAAGTCAAAGTTACAGTTGACTTTCCTCGCGAAACCCTAATTGTCGTGCAGATGAAAATGAGACTTGTTGCTCAAGTTTCTTGGATTAATCCATTGTTCCAAATGGATCAATATTGTATATTAGAGACCCTCAAACCCCCTCTTGAGGTCTTGGCTCTTGATTTATCCCAAAAGTCAACTTAGGGGTGAATTAGGTCAAGAAACCCTAATTCCTGATTTTTGATGTATGCATCCCCTGAGGTCAAATTGACTTGATGCTTGGGTCCATGAGGTTCCATGGAGTACATTAGGTTGTGTTTTGGATCTTTGGCTTATGCCCAGATGAAACTTTCCATCTAGAGGCCCTGGTCAACCAAAACCCTAATTTGGTGATACTGGCGATCTCGAGACTTGATCCACCTAGAAGGGAGCAACCTTGTGCTTAATCCTTGAAGTGGGAGTCCTTTTTGATCCATTGGGGATGTTTGAGAGGTTTGACAAGTTGAAGATCATGTCATTCCTCGATTGATCATTTGTCTAAGGCTCTGAGAGGGCTTAAAACCCTAATTTTGATTGTAGTGAATGCTCAACAACCCTTGAGGCATTTGGTGAGGCATGATGGTTCACCCATATTGTGATGATGATTTGCACAATGATGGGAAATCTTAGTGGTCAAAATTTGAGGTATGACAGATGCCCCTATTTAATCTTCTTGGACCCGAAGGTGTGAATGACGAAGGTATTCGGGCATTCGGCGTGCAAGAGGATTAAATATCAGAATACCCGAAATTTTGATGGCTATGAATGGCAGTTTGCGCATTCATCTTCTTTGACTAAGCAATGATGCTTAGGAAAGGTAATCTTCCCCTCGATCCTGGTTTCCTACCAAGGAACTGGTCTTGGGTTCTGATTTAAACTTCCCCTCGATCCTGGTTTCCTACCAAGGAACTGGTCTTAGTTTCTTTTGTCAATAAAATTTACTGACAAGGGACGCTATTCGTAGTTGCTTTCCTTCAAACTTCTCGTCGAATTTTCCTGGGGAGATGCCATTTGAGTGGAAAAATTTTTGATGTCAGACTTGCTAGGGAACCCAGTCGTCTGAGTTGTAGAGGTACATTAACTTCTCTGTTGGAGACGCCATTTGTCGACTCTATCTGGGGAAAGCGAGTCTCTTGAGAGACTGTTTCCACTTGGGATCTTTACATCATACTTTTCTCAGGATCTTCCCAGAGAAATGCCATATGATGGGATCCAATTTTGAGGTGCCGATGACCTTTTCATCAGCGTATTTTTGGAGAAATACTGATGTACTGCCGAACCTTTGCTTAAGAGGCTTTCTCTGGGGATTTTCTTTAATCCGGGAAAGCAAGGATATCATCTTCAATGGCGAAGAGTGACATCTGTTGAAGGTTCTCTGGCCTTTCAGAGGTTCAAGTTATCAAAGTGGTCGAATGCCGACTCTGATCTAGAGATAAACGGGAGAGAGATTGCTTAAATGATTCTCTTCCCAACGAGGAAAGGTCCGACAACTCGATTGAGAGGACTTTTATCACTAGGGGTAAGACCGACTAGAGTGATAGCGATGCAATATGAAATGTAAATGCAAATCAATAATGCATGATGTATGTATGTATATGCTGACGAAACTGACACAACACACAAACTAAAAGATGAACATGACTGGATACTCAGCCATCGCGGAGCGTATAGAGATATCACTGGTTCAAGATAGCAATTCCACCTTGCTTAGGAGAGATAATCCCTGTGGGGAATACCGTTGATCGGGCTTAAGAGGTAAGAACTCTGTCGTGGGTATCAGATGGGAAAGCCACATCTGATACAGTTGATCCTTCATTCAGGCGCACTGGCTTAGAAGGAGTACTTTGATTCTGTACTTTGAGATTCGAACACCTTTGGAGACGCGATTGATGTTCTTTTGAGGTTTAACAGTCAAAAGAAATTGCCATCTTTATTTTAAAAGCAGAAAAAGTTTTAACAAGTAAATTCATTTTTGTTTTATTTCAAGAATCGTTAATCATGTTAACAACGTCGTTCTGTAAAGCTAAAACAAGCAAGAATTACAAACAAAAGCACAAGGCTCAAATTTTATTGATAAGATGGAGATCAGCCAAACGCGTGATTCCATTGAGTATTTACAAAGTCTAAAAATGGTAATTTACAGGGAAAAGGGCTACGTTGAAACATAACGACCACTATCCTTCTACCAACTTTGAATTCAGGGCATCCTGAGCTTCTGTCGAAGATGACCTTAACTGGAGTTTTCTTCCGATGATGTAACTATTGCTGCTGAGGGACTTGCCTCTGTTGAACATAGTTACTTGCCATTATCCCTAATTTTTGCCTGGATTGTACTTTGATGTTTCCAATCCATCGGGATGATTTTTTTTCATGTCTCTAACTTTTGCCTGGACCGCCCTTTCGGGTTTTCAATCCACCGAGACGTTTTTTTTTTAGGCGAAGTATTTCTTGACTACGTCAACATTCGTGGGGTAGGAAAATTCCTCTCCGTCCATGGTTGCAAGTCTCAAGGCACCGCCTGAGAAAGCTTTCGTGACTACATAGAGGCCATCATAATTTGGAGTCCATTTGCCTCGAGAATCAGTGAGAAAAGATTGTATCTTCTTGAGTACGAGGTCTCCTTTTCTGAAAACACGAGGTCAGACCTTTTTGTCGAACGCCCTCTTCATTCTCTGTTGATACAACTGACTGTGGCATAGTGCCGTGATTCGCTTCTCTTCGATCATATTCAGTTCGTCGTGTCGACTTTGACACCATTCAACTTCGGTGAGCTTAGCTTCCATTAACACCCGGATTGATGGGATCTCTACTTCTATAGGGAGAACTGCCTCCATGCCATATACTAGAGAGAAAGGGGTAGCCCCTGTTGAAGTGCGAACAGATGTGCGATAACCGTGAAGAGCAAAGGGTAGCATCTCGTGCCAATCTTTGTAGGTTACAACCATCTTTTGAACAATCTTCTTGATGTTCTTGTTAGCCGCTTCTACCGCCCCGTTCATCTTGGGTCGGTAGGGAGATGAGTTATGGTGTTCGATCTTGAACCCTGAGCACAACTCTTTCATCATCTTATTGTTCAAGTTAGATCCATTATCAGTAATGATCTCGCTTGGAACACCATAACGACAGATGATATTGTTTTTGATAAATCGGACCACCACTTGTCGGGTTACATTAGCGTACGACGCTGCTTCGACCCACTTGGTGAAATAGTCAATGGCTACAAGGATGAACCGATGTCCGTTTGAAGCCTTGGGCTCAATCATGCCAATCATGTCGATTCCCCATATGGAAAAAGGCCATGGGGAAGAAAGAACTCTGAGATGTGATGGCGGTACATGAATTTTGTCAGAGTATATCTGACACTTGTGACACCTCCTCATGTACTTGCAGCAGTCGGATTCCATGGTCAACCAGTAATACCCTGCTCTCAAAATTTTTCTCGCCATTGTGTGTCCGTTGGCATGAGTGCCAAAGGATCCTTCATGAATTTCTTTCATAAGCATGTCTGCTTCTGGTCTGTTTACGCATCGGAGCAAGACCATGTCAAAATTTCTCTTATAGAGAGTGTCACCGCTCAGGAAGAAGTTTCCAGCCAATCTTCTGAGGGTTTTCCTGTCTTTTCTGAGTGCCCCAGATGGGTACTCTTGTTTCTGAAGGAAGCATTTGATATCGTGATACCAAGATCTGTCATCTATGACTGCTTCAATCGTGAAGATGTAAGCAGGCCGTTCAAGGCGCATTATGTCGATCTTAGGTATGTCATTCCATTGACCTACACTAATCATGGAAGAGATAGTGGCTAAAGCGTCAGCCATGTAATTTTCATCACGAGGGATGTGATGAAACTCAACTCTGTTGAAGAAGGGTAACAACCTTCTTGCATAGTCTTTGTAAGGAATCAATCCTGATTGGTATGTGTTCCAATCTCCTTTTATCTGATTGATAACCAAGGCTGAGTCGCCATATACGTCCAAGTTTTTGATCCTTAAATCAATCGCTTCCTCGAGACCCATGATACAAGCTTCGTATTCGGCCTCGTTGTTCGTACATTTGAACGTAAGTCTAGCAGTGAAAGGAATGTGGGTACCCTGAGGGGTAACAATGATTGCCCCAATTCCGTTTCCATAATGATTAACTGCTCCGTCAGAGATAAGTCCCCATTGGGAACCTGGTTCTGGCCCTTCACTGGGTAGTGGTTCATCGCAGTCTTTCATTTTTAAATACATGACATCTTCATCTGGGAAGTCAAACCCGATTGATTCTTGATCGTCAATCGGTTGATGAGCCAAATGATCGGCTAAAACACTTCCCTTAACGGCTTTCTGAGTATGGTACTCTATGTCATATTCTGATAACAACATCTGCCAACGGGCAATTCTTCCCGTAAGAGCAGGTTTTTCAAATACGTACTTGATTGGATCCATTTCGGAGATCAACCAAGTAGTGTGACGAATCATGTATTGGCGAAGACGTTTGGCTGCCCAAGCCAAAGCACAGCAAGTTTTCTCAAGCATCGTATACCGAGTCTCACAGTCGGTGAACTTCTTACTTAGATAGTAAATGGCAAACTCTTTCCGTTTGGTTTCGTCTTGTTGGCCAAGTACACACCCCATTGAGTCTTCTAGGACTGTGAGTTAAATGATCAGTGGTCTTCCTTCCACTGGAGGTGATAGAATCGGAGGATTCAACAGGTATTCCTTAATATTGTCGAAGGAAGTTTGGCAATCTTCTGACCAAACACAATCTTGGTTCTTTTTCAGTAATTTGAAGACCGGCGCACATGTGGCGGTCATAAGGAATGTGAATCTGGAGATGTAGTTTAAACGTCCCAAGAATCCTCTGACTTGTTTTTCAGTTTTCGGAGAAGGCATTTCTTGAATGGCCTTGACCTTGTTAGGATCAACCTCAATTCCTTTCTGGCTGACGATGAACCCTAGTAGTTTCCCTGAACGGACACCGAAGGTGCACTTGTTGGGATTCAAGCGGAGTGTGAATTTTCTCAAACGTTCGAACAATTTCGACAGATGTTCAACGTGCTCACTCTCTGTTTTTGATTTTGCAATCCTATCATCGACATATACCTCGATTTCCTTATGTATCATGTCATGAAACAGAGTAGTCATGGCCCTTTGATAGGTTGCCCCGGCGTTCTTCAAACCGAACGACATTACCTTGTAACAAAACGTACCCCATGGGGTAATGAACGAAGTTTTCTCCATGTCTTTCGGCGCCATTTTGATCTGGTTATAGCCCGAGAATCCATCCATGAAGGAGAAAACTTTGAACTTTGCTGTGTTGTCAACCAACATGTCAATGTGTGGTAAAGGAAAGTCGTCCTTTGGACTTTCCTTGTTCAGATCTCTGTAATCAACACACATTCTGACCTTTCCGTCCTTTTTAGGAACGGGTACGATGTTGGCTAACCATTGAGGATATTCAGCTGTAGCGAGGAAACCCGCGTCAATCTATTTCTGTACCTCCTCTTTGATTTTGATGGCCATGTCCGGGTGAGTGCGTCTCAACCTTTGCTTTACTGGCGGACATTCTGATCTTAACGGTAAGTGATGTTCCACGATGCTGGTATCCAACCCCGGCATATCCTGATAAGACCAAGCGAATACATCGAGAAATTCTCTAAGAAGCTTTATCAAACTCTCTCTGGCAGTTGGACTGAGCAGTGCCCCAATCCTGATTTCTTTTCTCTCTTGCTCTGAACCCAAGTTTACCGTTTCCAACGGTTCTTTGTGAGGTTCAATGGACCTTTCCTCTTGTCTGAGTAGTCGAGAGATCTCTTCTGGAATTTTGTCGTCATTTTCTTCTTCAGCCTCGAATACCGGGAACTCAAAGTTGGGAGAAGGCATCAGATCGTATGTTTCAACTGGGTTTAAAACAAGCAATTTGCATGACGTGATGATTCGTGTTTAGAAGAGGTAGAGAAAAATGCAATTGTGTGCAGTGTTTTATTTTACTGCTTGTGTTTTATAGTTTTGTTTTTTAGGATTACCATTTTCTGAAAAAGCAAAAAGAGAAAACAGCAATAAATGCGGAAATTACAGAACGACGTTATTTTATTAATGAACAAGTCGAATCTTGAAACTACAGCCCTATAAAACAAAACTCTGTTGCTTTGGGAAAAGCGAAGAGGGAAATTTTACAGAAAGCGAGCCCTATCAAAACATCCATTTCACCTGGGCAGGGTGAAAGGTTAAAGATGGCAATTACTTTGACTGGTGAACGACCTTCGGAACATCGACATCAACCCATTGGCGGCGAACTCCTCGGTGAATCACAAAGTCTGGCACCTTCCTTGATTTGTCTTCAGAAAAGACGCTGATTTCTGGTGGAGCGGGATCATTGGAATCTGTCTCCCAGGCAGAATTGTCGTAGGAGAATTCCTCTGTTGCATTTTGCATAGCATTTGTGCTCTCAGGTAGATCTCCCCGTCCAGTTGCCTGGATATCCTCGAGCCTGATACGAGAGCTTTCGGGAGCGGTGTACTTAACCATATAGTCGAATTTTCCACTTGGTTCTCCCAGAGTGTCCCAAACTTCTTTGGAACTGGAGGAGTCATCTCTCTCGATGACGTTGACCTCGGGAAAAGCATAGTTGATGAATTCAAGTCCTACAAATGTTGCGAATTCATCTTCCTGTTGAGTAGTTTCTGAATGACCTGAGTATTGATCCCATGGCATGGTGGGGACACAGGTATTCCGTTCAATGGCGGTCAGCTGAGCATCATTACTCGGCTGACTTTCTTGCCCCAAGCTTCCTGGGTAAGGTTGCCACATTGGCAGACCATCCATTGGGCCATAGTAGGTGTAGTCAAAATTATCTTTCATCGGAGTGTCTTCCTCTAATGAGTTTGGCAGAGCGCGGTATCCTTCCGGATCACAATCCCCGTAGATCATTTCGACATCTGATCTTAGTATAAATCTCGGACTTTCTGTAGGAAAGCAAAAAGGCATAAGTACCTCTTCCTGAGACATATAACCGTCCTTGTTAAGGTAGGACTTCCATTCTTCATCTGTGTCAGAGGGATCTTCCTCATTGATAGCATGAACTGTCTGAGACACTGGGTGAAGAAAACCTCCACTGTGGAATAAGTTTTGAAGGGGATGAAGACTTTCATCGTTGGCAGCTGTCCGGGTACAGGTTGCAAAAAAACCAAGACCCTTCTTTGTTTTATTGTCAATGGGAATGACAAGCTGCCCCATCCTGTCGTATCGGTACTCTCGACCGCTTTAATAGCATCTTTGTATGAGGAAATTGAGGTTCCTCCTTTGAAATGATTGTCCTTGCTCACCGAAAATGCTTGGAACTGAGTTCCAATAACCTCCCCGGGTTCTATACCAGTAGATGATGAGAAGTTGCTTACAAGCAAGGCTTGTTCCCCACAAACCATGACAAGTTGATCGTTTTGAACGAACTTTAGCTTTTGGTGGAGGGTCGAAGTAACCGCTCCAGCCTGATGTATCCAAGGTCTTCCTAATAAACAACTATACCTTGCCCGGATATCCATGACCTGGAAAGTGACTTGGAAAATGTGAGGACCAATAGTTATGGGAAGATCAACTTCGCCGATAACCGTTTTTCTGGATCCATCGAATGCTTTGACGACAACCTCGCTGACTCTCATCGGAGGGCCCTTGAATGATAATTGCATCAAAGTGGACTTCGGCATAACATTCAGGGCTGACCCTGTGTCTACCAGTACACTGGCTAAAGCATTTTCCTGGCAGTTAACTGTAATGTTGAGCGCCATGTTATGACGGCGACCCTCATCGAGTAATTCCTCATCACTAAATCCCAAATTGTTGCAGGAAGTGATGTTAGAGACAATGCTATCGAACTATCTGATTGTTACATCCTGTTCCACAAAGGCTTGCTCCAAGACTTTCTGTAGAGCCTCCCTGTGGGCTTCTGGACTAAGTAACAGTGATAATACCGAGATCTTTGAAGGAGTCTGTAACAACTGATCAACAATGTTATATTCACTCCTTTGTATGAGCTTCAGCATCTCATCATTATTTTTCGAAAGGTCGGGATTACTGGATTGACCGACTGATGGATCGGGAGCTTCTGTCTGAAGTTCCTTTTCCTTGTTAAGTTCCCCAACTCCTCGGTTGAAGATTCTACCACTCCGTGTTACACGACTGATGTCTGCAATGTTCACAACGGAGGGTAATGGAATTTCCTTTCCATTTTCAATTATTGTTGCATCATATTTATAAGGGATAGCCTTAGTTGATTCATACGGTAATGGTCCCAGCAGATAGATGACTATGGGAACTTTCTGATTTTTCTGACCATCGTAAGTAATCTCAATTCGTTCCCGGTTGGGAACCTTAGATTCGTCAAGTAGAGGGATGATGGCAAAAACATCCCTGGTCCTGTGATGACCAGAGATTGTGACAACATCCTCAACTTGCTCGGCAAGGTAGTTCGGCGACCAGTTGGTGGGTCCAAAACCCGGATATGGACGAATTTCTCCACGATCGACCTGACCCTGAAGAGCTGATCTCACAAGGTAACACCCTTGGTTACTTTCTGAACAGATGCCGCAACTGTCATAGTTGTGTGGTGGCACCTGGCCACGCCCACGTTGAATACAATGTAACCTCACTAGGTTAGCTTCCACTGATCGGACATCCTGACTCTGACGCCGAGTGGGGTTTCTATTACTGATACTAATCTGCTGAGTATCTTCATCCATGTAGATTGGCATCCACCAATGATTTAACAAGTGCTAAAGCGCCTCCTGGACAAGAGTACAACCTCGATCGTTTTCGCAACCCGCTTTACAACTTTGATAGTCATGTGATATTAAGAATCCGAGTCGGACCTGCTAAGCATGTAACTCTACCAGGTTGGTATTCATTACGCGAATATCGAAGATCTGAACCATGTTGATTTGATAGGAGTTCCTATCATGGTAGTCTTGGATCCATCCAAGATCCATCTGACGCTGGAGGGCCTCTTGTATGAAAGAGCATCCCTGTTTATTTACCGAGCAAATCAGACAAGAACTGTAATCGTGCAGCGGCAGATTATGATACTGGCTTTGCCTTGAGTGCATCGCCACCAAGTTGACATTCATTGCAGGGATGTCGTGGTTCTGAATGACGTTAGAATTCGTGTAGACCATGTTAACTCCATGAACTCGGTGCTCCTGGATCCATCCAAGATCCATCTGTTCCTGTAGAGCTGATTGCACCACCGAACATCCTTGGTTATCTTTAGAGCAGATATCACACTGGTGATAATTATGAGGTGGCACATGGCCATATCCACTCTGTCTACAATGCATCTTGACCAGATTGGTCTTTAACAAGAGTACATCGTGAATTTGATAGGCATTGTTAGTCTCTTTCTCAATCAGATTGACTGCAGCTTTCTCATGTTGAGGCAGCGGGTTCGTAAGAACATTGGGATTCGTATCATTGAAGGATAAGACCCCGCTCCTAACAAGCTTTTGCACGTCGGACTTGAAATTGAGGCAAGTCTCTATGTTATGCCCTGAACCTCCTTGATGATAAGGGCAAGTTTGATCCACCTTAAACCAAAAAGGTGGATTTTCTGGTACTGTAAGAGGAGATTTAGTCTGAATGTGCCCCTTAGCCAGTAGTAATGGAAATAGTTCTGCATACGTCACGGGTATAGGATCAAATCCTGGTGGCCGTGTTGTACAGTTGTTGTTATATGGAGGAAGAGCCTGCTGAAGAGGCTGTTGTGTCCTTTGCTGGTCAGGTTGGCTCTGCGCAACCTGAGGTTGATACGTAGGAATAGACGCAGGGTTGATAGCAGGAGTCACAGCTGCCACCGGTTGATAACGTCGTCTTTTCTTTCCGAGAGAGATATTCCCAATATCTTGCTCTCTTTTCTTAGGGAGAGCACTACCATATTTTTTAGTACCGCTCGTCGATCCGGTGTCTTTTACCTAACGTCCTTCTCGGACGGCTTCCTCAAGACGTACGCCCATGCCGACCATTTCGGTGAAATCACTGGGCACACTGGCAACCATTCGGTCATAGTAAAATGAGCTTAAGGTCTTTAAGAAGATCTTTGTCATCTCTTTTTCCTCAAGAGGTGGACAAATTTGAGCGGCGATTTCACGCCACCTTTGAGCGTACTCCTTAAAGGTTTCCTTGTCCTTTTGCGACATCGATCTGAGTTGATCTCTGTCAGGTGCCATGTCCAAATTGAATTTGTATTGTTGGACGAAGGCATTGCCAAGATCTCTGAAAGTGCTGATCGTGGCGCGGTTTAAACCCATGTACCATTTGAGTGCGGCACCGGTTAAACTATCCTGGAAGTAGTGAATCAGTAGGTCCTAATTCTCTGTCTGAGCTGACATTCGCCGAGCGTACATCACCAGATGGCTCTGAGGGCAAGAGTTACCCTTATATTTTTCAAAGTCGGGCACTTGGAACTTGTGCGGGACTTTCACATTTGGGACCAAGCGAGATCTGCGGCATCCTTTCCAAATAAATCCTGACCGCGAATGGCCTGCAGTTCCTTCTGCATTTCCAAGAACTGTTCCTGGAATTCATCCATTCTATCAAACATAGTCTCCTTCTTACCAGAAGGTGTTGGTGGAATCTGTCCTTTCGGGACAGTGTGCACCACAGGGGGTGGTACCGTGACTACGACAGTGATTCTTGGCGTTTCCCGAAGTTTGTAACCTTCAGGAGTCTTCAGTATGCCCCTGGCATCTTCGCTTTTCCGAAGTTTGTAACCTTCATGCCCAGCGGCTTCTGTTGTGATTCCCTGATCTTCAGTGATCGGTGGAACATATCCTTCAGGGATATAGTTAACAGGCATGCCCCAAGGACGATCTTTCGGTATCTGATACCTAGGATCATACCTCTCCACTATGGGCGTTGAGGTGATCTCTGAGATCACAGTTCTTTGTAGCTGAGCTTCTGCCATGGCTTCCATGTCGTTACGAAGCTTTCTCATATCCTCTCTTAGAGCGTCGATCTCTTCTTTCAACTCTCTGTTTTCTTCCTCAAGATCATCCATCCTTTTCTGACGACTGGCCCGAGTATTATACGAATGAGACAGTTTGACTCTAGAATCGAGACACAAACGTGAGATTCGTAGGTAAGGAGAATACGCGATGTGAGAATGATGAATGCAATGATTATATTAATTGTTTTTTTGGTTTAATCAAAATAAACTTCGACAATTAGATTGCAAATATTAAATAGTGGGGAAACCCCTTTTTATTGAAATTCAAAAGATTACAGAAGTGGAAATACAGTAGATTACAAAGTGCAGAAACAGAAACCTAAACTAATGGGTCTTGAGTTCTCTCTGAAGAGAAATCAGGTGCTGATTCTGGTATCTTCCTTTTCTTTGATCTGGGCTCTTGGGCCGTTGTCAGGTTGTCATTCCTTTGCCAAGTGAAAGGAGCGAGCAAATTCCTTTGGTCATCCTGATTATTTATAGCATGTTGCTCCAAAATCTCAATCAAAGCATCTTTCTCTTTCAGTAATTGTTGTATTTTGATGCACTCTATGTCGAGGGTGCGGTACTTGTTCTTCTAAGACCTTCTCTCCCGTTGAACTTTGTTGAGAGTAACCTGAAGCTTTTCAGTTTCCGTCATGAAGTACATGACAGATTCCCTCGGCGGAAGAATTCCGTAACGAGGATAAGGCATCTTTAGCTTGAGAGCTCTAGTTTGTACCCAATGGAGGTAAGGCTCCACCGAGACACAGTTTGGTTTTCCTAGAGACTCCCATCCTTTCTTATGAACATGCTTCCAAACGTGCACTATTTCCATCTTTAGTGCTCTGTCGTTTTCTCCTTCTTTAAAGAAAAGACCTTCCAGATGAACACCCAATGGGATGTGTCTCATTGGGTATCCAAATTGACGGCGAACCAATACCGGATGGTAGTTGATTCCTCCTTTAGTTCCTATAAGGGGTATGTTGGGGAAGTTTCCACAACGGTCAATGATCCTGATTCCCTCATAAATCCTATTACACCAATCTATATCCGAGTTGGTAAGAGACATGATCTTCTGCGACCAACGTAAGGCACTCTTGCAATCCCAAAAAGCAGCAGACTTGGGCAAGTGAGAGATAAACCATTTGTAAAGCAGAGGTACACAGCATGTGATCTCCCCTCCGCTGTACAAATTTCCCAAGTGTACAGAATGATACGCATCTGCGAGCAAAGTCGGCACAGGATTTCCAATGAGAAAAACCTTAATGCAGTTAATATCGACGAAGTTATTGATGTTGGGAAACAAGAATAACCCGTAGGTGAGCAAGACAAAGATGCTTTCAAAAGCAATCACGTTTCCTATACTGGCAAAATATAGGGCCTTCTTCGTCAAGAACTGGGCTGGCAAACCTTGGATGCCACCCTTAATGGTTAGGTGAGTCCTAACTTCAGACTCGTCCAAATGAATTGCTCTTGCAATAGTCTGATTCTTTGGAATTTCTTCCAGTCCAGAAAATGGAGCTCGATCCGTAATGTGTAAATCGATCAGGTGAGAATACTCCTCCAGCGTTGGTGCAAGCTGGTAATCCGGGAATGTGAAACAGTGATAAACCGGATCATAAAACTGAATGAGCGCATCCATGATTCCCTCAATCACATAGACTTTTAACAGTGGTAGTAAACCTCCGTGCTTAGCTCTGAAAGCCTCAGGGTTAGTGATCATCCTCGCTAACCTTCTCAAATCCTCTAGTTTTGGAATCACAGTCTTAATTTATTTTGAAAGAACAGAGAGACTAGAAGAGAAATTTTTTGAATGTTTTAATGTTTTTTTAGATGAATGCATGAATGCAGCACACAAAAACATAGAAAAAACATGGGGTCAAAGGGTCGTTGTCATGAAGTCAAGGCTCTACCCATCCCCAAAGGTTTATACTAGGGTGATTTTTGTACCTGTACTCATTATCATCAGCTCCTCCCAGGAAAGCAAAACAACAAGCGGATCACCAGCGGGTTGTAGAGCAATCTTAGAGTAAGTGCCATTCACCGAGAATAGATCACCAGCCTCAAATGAGTGTAGTATCGCGTAACAACTATTTCTGATAGTTTCCGCACTACGAAAGGGTTTGGCTCCTCAGCTTCTCAGACTTAACAATCGGCCCATTGTCTAGGTGAGAGAATGGGTTGCGTTGGTCAGCCTCCACTGATGGTCAACCTCCCTCCAAACCACATTTGAATCCCTAACCTAGCTTCTATTTAAACCAATTCATTCCAAACCTCACTAACCAAGATCATTTTCACTCTCATTTTTTCATAATTTTGCTCTCAACTCTCTCTCACTTTTTCCAATTTTCATCTTCATTTTCAACCTCTCACCAAAGCTCCATATCCATAGATTCACAAATTCTTCATTGGAATTTGTGAATTCTTGAGCTAAACCTCCATCACATCATCATTCTTGGTTCAATTCTGATATAGCTACTGGTTTGGATCTTGGAATCACTTTTGGGAGCAGGTTTTGATTATTTGGAGTGTGTAGCGAGCGATTTTGGATGCGGTTCTTAAGCGCTGGTCGCTCTCTGCGGTTTGAGCTTAAACTACAGGTCGATTCATTTTTTATCCTATTGTGAGCTGAATAAGGAAGGGAAATAGATGTCTCCAATTAACCCTGCTTTGCATACTGAGTTTAAAGAGCGGTCTGTTAGGTTACGAATGCTATCAATGTGGGGGGGCCTTTCTTGTGCTATTTAACAGAATGACAGGTTTCTGGCGGGGAACAAGGATTAGGATGTTAGGAGTGATGCTTTTGGATTACTGCTTTTGATATGGGATTTGGGTTTTTGTTTAGTGTGCTCGTTAAGATTTTTCTTTCAATCTTATGCCTACGTATTCCCGTTTACCGAAACAGGGAAATCTGAGCGTTCGTAGTTCCTCCTATTCTATGGGAGGAAATGGTTGTTTTGGTGTCTTGTTCAAAGTCCAAGACGTGAAGCGAAAGGTGGTTTGTATCTTGTTCAAAGCCCAAGATGTGAAGCTAAAAGGTCTATTTGTATCTTGTTCAAAGCCCAAGATGTGAAGCTGAAGGTCCCAACTTTAGAGAGAATTTGTCATCTCTAAAGAGGGGGTTGTATGTCACAACTATTTTATAAAGGAGAATTACTTTAACCGGGATACGCGGATCCTAGCAATGCTATAATTTCCTTTATAGGGGTTTTTAACCTGAAGGAGAAGACTTTAACGCAGTGTAGAGCAATGCTATCTTTCCTTAGGAATTTCTCATGCTAAAAGAGGGACAGTGGCATGGATGTAGATGATCCAGAGGCTTGCCGCTTACAGCGATTAGATGAAGAGGAAGGAGTTGTTGATGTTTGTGTACTGTGAACGAGGCACAACTTTGATGCTAAAAGGTTAATTGGATTAACCAGTGGTTTTCTTATACAAAGCCTAAGAGGAGGCTAGTATGTGTCTCGTACAAAGCCCGAGAGAGAGGCTAAAAGGTTTTGACTCAACGAGGGAATCTTTTGGGTATCTCGTATAAAGCCCGAGATGAAGGCCATTTGACTCAACAAGAGAGTTTTTGTATCTCGTACGAAACCCGAGATGGAGGCTGTTGTTTATTTGGATCAATAAGAACCTTTTTGTATCTCGTATAAAGCCCGAGATAGAGGCAAAAAGGGTAGTTGACTCAACGAGGGAGTCTCTTATGTGTCTCGTACAAAGCCCGAGAGAGAGGATAAACGTTGTTTGACTCCGCTGAGGAGGATCATTGTACAAAGCCCAAGAGGAGGCTAGGGTGACTGTTTCAGTTGAGTGACAGATCCAATATACTGATTTTTAAAGAGAAAATCAGTTCTTATATGAGCAACACTGTACTCAGGGATTTGATTCAAGGATTCGGGTTATTCCTGTTCTTTAAGGAAGTGGGAAATCTGAAGGGTATTGAGACTGTCCGAGTCTGCGGGTTTCCGTCCTATTTAACGAAGGGGTCACTTGAGAATGTCTTTGAGACTCAAGGAAGTTAGACTGTCCAAGTCTAGAGTTTCATTTTTTGTACTATCCTTTGAGAAACAGTAGTAGACTCTACGAAAGGACTGTTCTATGAGGATGACTAGGTTCTGTTCCTATACCTCTAGGAGGTCGTCGGAACAATTTGTATGAAGCCCAAGAGGAGGCTGGAAGCCTTTAAGAAGCCAGCGGGTCCTTGTACTAAGCCCAAGAGAAGGCTATCATTCCCGGAGGAAGAGATCATTATACGAAGCCTAAGAGGAGGCTGTGAATACTTCTAAGAAGCCGTAGGGTCCTTGTACTAAGTCCAAGAGGAGGCGGGGTTGGTTTTAGGAAGCCTGTGGGTCCTTGTACGATGTCCAAGAGGAGGCCGATGCTTTTAAGAAGCCCGTGGGTCCCCAAACCCCGAGAAACTCAAGGCAATGCTATTCACCGAGAATAGATCAAAGTCAGGAAAGTTCGAGAATTAGGAAGAAACTCAAGAGATGCCATTCACGGAGAAAGATCATCTCTGGGGAATAGAGTTTCTTTGACAACTTCTATGAGTGACAGTCTATGAAAGGGTTCACAGAGAATGCTGCCTTTCATATCTCCATATTGTTTAACCCCAAGAGGAGGGAAGACTGTGTCTGGTAATCCTATTGGGATCTAGTTTTGACTATTTAAGAGTGATTGAAACGGCTTTACCTAGTGCTAGACGTAGTTGCCGGGGAAACTCTAAATATCTATACTATTATTACACAGTTGATATGAGTTTATGAAAGAAGACTTACAGTGAAACAGCCCCAAAATACAGTTATATATATATATATATGAGTTTATGAAAGGAGACTTACAGTGAAACAACCCCACAATACAATTATATACATATGAAAGCGGTAAATGAAAGCGGGTAAACACTTACTCGGTTGTAGAGCTTCCAGGCTGTTTAGTTAGTTGTTCAACAAAGAAAGATTGAAAACAACAGTATATTCAAAATCAAAGGAGAAAGTGCTTTGAAAAAGAAAGATTTGGGGCTTACAGCTCAAGGAGAGGCCCAGGGTTTTATTAGTGGGTGCACTGTTTGAATTTGTACAGAGGGACTTATACAAGTGACTGAGGCCCAAAAATGTTTTCTGTACAAAGGGATGGGTCTTATGCTCTTTCAAGAGGCCCAAGTGAGTTTTTAAAAAAGAGTGGGGCTTATAACACGAGGGTAGGCCCAGATGATTTTTCCGTTTGAAATGGCGATCGCGCCGAGGTTTTCTTTTAACGCGGAGGGACTTATACAATAAGTGAGGCCCAAATGATTTTGGTTAAAAGGGGATTGGGTCTTACACTCTAATAGAGGCCCAAAAGTTTTGAATGGGTCTTATAGCTCGAGGAGAGGCCCAAAGGTTATTTTGAAAAGGCGACGATCGCGCCGTTTGTTTTTGACGGTATCGGGATTTATACAATACACTGAGGCCCAAAAATGATTTGGTCAAAAAAGGATTGGGTCTTACACTCTATTAGAGGCCCAAAGTGTTTTGAAAATGATTTATGAGGGTTGAATTAATCCAAAAACCCTAATTTGTTTTCAAAAATGTATTTAATTGAATAAAAATTCAATTAAAATGATCAAAATTGTTTAACATGTGAAAAACAAATTGTGATTTTGGATTAATGCTTCAAAAATTAAGTATTGACCTACAAAATAATTAGAAAGCATTAAAAGTTGCAAAATCAATATAGAAAAAATATTTAAAATGTCAAAAAACAATTAAAACATGAATTCTTTGCAAAAATATCAATTATATGAAATAAATAAAATTTTTGGGATTTTTTGATAAAATAAAATATTTTAACATTTTTGTGAATTATTAAAAAAAGAATCAACTCAAAATCATTAAAACTCAGAGAGAAATTAATTTTTGAATCAATTAAATAAAATCTCAAAATTCAAATATTTGAATTTATGAAAATGGCGCCAAGAACATGGACCAAGAACACGCGCGTGTTCTGCCTTGCCGAGATTTGCATTTTCTATCCAATCTCACTGAATACTTGATTATAACATGCAATCCACATATCATTATGCTCGTCTCAACCTCACGATCATGTCTATGTCCATTAATTTCATTTAAATTAAACATACAACAAGAAATCATGAAAAATCCTCAAGAACCCTAATTTCTGCATGAAGGCTTGAATTTTTTATACACGATTCAGACAATGCAATTAATTGAGGGAAAATATTCCATGCATGATTATGAACATATGGCCAAATTATTGTGCGAGGAAATATGCATAGATTGAGAGATGACCAAGTATGTGCTTACCTCTAAGCCGTGACAGCAAGTGCAATGTGATTTTTGATTTGGAGGTGTTACAGATGAGTGGTGATGATCTGAACAGCTTCCCTACACCCTATGGAGTGTGTTTGAATGATTGGACTTGATTGAAATTGGCTGGATCACTTTGTGGTACCTCAGCTGCAACTTGATTGAAAATTTGAGCAACTAGCTGGTGATTTTGTGAAATTGGTGTTTCAGAAGTGATCTAAGTGTTTGATCAACTCATATGTGATGTATGTGAGGTGTGTGAGTGATTGGTTTGATTGGAAAAGCTCTCAAACTCAAAACCCGATAGTGACTTGCCTTAGAAGGAAAAATTGGAGTGAAAGAAGAGATTTTGAGGAAAGCATCTGTTTGATGGCTTTGGTGTACTCAAACTGATCATAATTGAGCTCTATTTATAGTAGAGCAAGTTTGTTTTGCAAGGAATAGTGAATGGCAGCTGGTAAGTAGGTTTGGCCAATGTTGGCCAATGGAAATCCAAGTCTCCTCTAGCCATTGACTAGAGGTTAGGGCACAGAGCTTTGGTTCCCTTGGTCTTGGATAAGTCTTGACTGATTTCAGATGAGAATGGCTCAGTCCATGCCACCTTGGTGCTTCCATTGAATGCTTCAATCCAATTTTGGAGTCTTGTCCCTATTTTGGCCATTCTAGGTTCAACATTCTATTTCTTGTTCCATGGACTTTGGAGGCTTGGCTCAGTGATTGTCCCCTTTAGATTCAATCCTCTGAGGTGTCCAAGTGGATAGGAGCATTTGAATTTGGCTGATTTTGGCAAATCGAGCCAAAATGCAAAATCTGCCTTGCCTTTGACAGATTTCAGCAAGGCAACTTGACAATGTCATATCTCATGGTGTAAGTTGAATTTGGCAATGTTCTTGGCCATTTTGGAAAGCCCTTACATGATACAACAACTGTTTGAACAAGTTTGGTTTTGATCTCTTCTGATTCCAAGTGAAAAATCCCTCTACATTTGGCAAAAAGTGAAGCAAAATCTGACTTAGTGAAATTTTCACCAAGTGTTAGAACAAAGTGTGATTTCTTGATTTTGATCACTCCATAACTCAAAATCCTTAATGAATTGGACTTAGGTCTATTTGAAGTTTTTGTAGAGGGTAATGAGGGCTACAAATCCATCTTTGGATGAGAAAAAATGGCCATGTGGTTTAGGCGTTATGATCCTTAAAAGTTGGTGTATTAGTGGTACTTTTTCCATAACTTAGAAAAATTTCTAAGTTTTATGGTTACCCTTTTACAAGTTATCCAACATTCTTTGATTTTTCTTGATGAATGATGATTAAAATCATACATTAACGTCATTTTAGGGTTAAAAATCCATTTTAATGAAAAATCTCAAAAAGTCAAAGTTGACTTTTGTGCACAGTTGACTTTTTATCAGATGAATTCCAAACTGTGCAATTCTTCAGGAAATCATGTCCTTGACCTAAATCAAACTTGATGGACATGTTCCATGGGTGTCATAGGGTATATTGGGGCATGTCCTAGGGTTTGGGAGCATGTCCTGGTCAAAAGTCAAAGTTACAGTTGACTTTCCTCGCGAAACCCTAATTGTGGTGCAGATGAAAATGAGACTTGTTGCTCAAGCTTCTTGGATTAATCCATTGTTCCAAATGGATCAATATGGTATATTAGAGACCCTCAAACACTCTCTTGAGGTCTTGGCTCTTGATTTGTCCCAAAAGTTAACTTAGGGGTGAATTAGGTCAAGAAACCCTAATTCCTGATTTTTTATGTATGCATCCCCTGAGGTCAAATTGACTTGATGCTTGGGTCCATGAGGTTCCATGGAGTACATTAGGTTGTGTTTTGGATCTTTGGCTTATGCCCAGATGAAACTTTCCATCTAGAGGCTCTGGTCGACCAAAACCCTAATTTGGTGATACTGGCGATCTCGAGACTTGATCCACCTAGAAGGGAGCAACCTTGTGCTTAATCCTTGAAGTGGGAGTCCTATTTGATCCATTGTGGATGTTTGAGAGGTTAGACAAGTTGGAGATCATGTCATTCCTTGATTGATCCTTTGTCTAAGGCTCTGAGAGGGCTTAAAACCCTAATTTTGATTGTAGTGAATGCTCAACAACCCTTGAGGCATTTGGTGAGGCATGATGGTTCACCCATATTGTGATGTTGATTTGTACAATGATGGGAAATCTTAGTGGTAAAAATTTGGGGTATGACAGAGTGTTCTTGCTTGGATCTTGAAGTTTCTTGCTATGATCTTGAAGATTATTGTATAGATCTCTGGTTTTCTTGCTTGGATTCACCAATTTTCGTGCTCAACAATCACCAAGGCAAATCTCAGCCTTGTAGGTTGGTTTTCCTTAGATCTATGTTTGATTTAGCTTAATTTCAACTTATGCAATGTAGATCCTTGGTTTGTGATGTGATTTGATCCACTTGCTTGATTTAATTTGTGTTCTTGTTGTTTGATTGATGAAATTGGTGTTTGATTACTGATATTTGATGTGAATTTCGTGATTAATTGATTGCATGATCATTTGGATGTTTGCATAAGTGATTGGATGCTGAAAAGTGCTTTTCAAAGTTGATTTTCTGCCCCTATTTCAGTGGTAATCGATTACCCTAACAGAGTAACCGATTACTCTGCCTAACTTTCACGTTTTTGGTCAAATTTCAACTGAGTAACCGATTACTCAAAGTGAGTAATCGATTACCACTGCTGCAGAGTGATATTTTCTTGCATTTTCATGGTTGTTTGAGACCCGATGCATGCCTAAACTTCATGGATTTATGCATTGATGATTTGTGGACTATTCTTGAGCTGTTGCACCTCACACTATTGCATGAACACATTTCTCCAACACGCGATGCTTGGATTTTTATCGTTTATGTTTATGTTTGCGTTGTTGATTAATTGATGCGATGAACACATGACACACACTTCTTAAGCATGTGGATTGTGACTCGTTGTTGATGTTGCTGGAGTTGTTTGTTTGAACTTGATTGCGTGGATTTAATTTCATGGGATACATGCTTGTTTCCAACTTTGTTCATATGCTTGATGTTGTGCATCCTCTCATGATGTGGTGCATTCTTTCATGTTGTATCCAAGTGTTGTTTGCCATGATATATGATGTGTTTGTAATCATAATGCATGATGTTGATGCATGATTGCTTTGCCAGGCTTGATTCGTATCTAAATGTATCGCGTGCTTCCCGGTTTCTACCGCTGTCTAAGTGTATGTGTGTTATTGTATGTGTTGCTGGCTGCCATTTTACACACTTTCTTGTGCTGAATTGTATGCTGTGGTATGCTGCCTTACTTGTGTGCTGCTTTTTACCGCTGTTTTGGTGCAGGGACGTTGTGGTAGCTGCTGTTTTTATTCGCTTATTTTCCTCTTTCGTCTCTTTCACTCTTTTCTTCCCTTGGATCTCAAGACTTGTTTAAGTCTTGGATTCTTTTCCCCTTAGAGCTACCTAGTCCAACTTAATTTTCGATTAAGCTTGGAGTAGGATTAGCATTAGGCCTTAGGTAGTTGTTTCTCGCCTAAACTTCACTAACCATAGGACCACCCTTTTGCATGACAACACTAGGATAGTGATTCCCTTAGAGTCACCCTTCTTCCTTGTGTCTTCTTTTCTCATCTCATAACACTTCCAAAACACTTAATAAATATGACGAATATTGCGCTCGAGCCTTAAGTGCAGGAAATGAAGAACGAGGGGTCTCCCCTCCTCTTCTAGAGTGTTTAGCATACGTTCCATTTGGGGGCGACCATGCGATTCACTCGTTCCCGCATGGTAGACTTTAGTGCAATGTAAGTTACGAACTAACTTCAATCCACTTCTGTCTAAAAAACACAAAAACAAACTCAAATATTTTTCATCCTTCGGGATCGTTAATCTCATTTCATTTTCAGAAAAGAGCACGTTACTTCCGTCTCGTCGTAAATAGGCATCGACCCTAACTGCCGGACGCGAATCTAACGTCGCTCATAAAAAACACTAACTAACCTCGTTAGGTCGAACAACGACTGCTCTGATTTCCTATTTCTCGTCCGATTGAGGATACGTAGGCACAAGACGGCGATGTCTTGGCGAGCAACCTTCCCCCCTTAGTTCGTTTCCGAACTACGTTGACTATGACTTTCCCATTGCACGAGGGAGTACGTAGGCGTAGGACGAGCGATGTCCTATCGAGTCACTTCTTTTCCTTTTTCTTCTTCGTTTCTTCATTCTTCTCCGTTCCCGTTCCTTCTCGTTTCCAGTAGCAGTGGAGCTCCAGATGACGACACCCTTTGATTGAGACAACAAGCGTGGATCCCGTCGAGTACGATGGACGCGTGGGGTGCTAACACCTTCCCTTCGCGTAACCGACTCCCTTACCCGTTTCTCTTAGTCGTAAGACCATGTTCTTTCCTCTTCCCTCAGGTTTACGCAATGTTTCCTTTCCCTCTCTTAGGATAAATACACATTGTTGGCGACTCTGTTTTCCGCACCACTTTCGCGTTTGTACCACGGATGCAAATCCTCGGGAGCGACAATCATCATCAATTATTTCTCAACATTCATCATCGAATAAAAAGAAAACTAAAACCATACTCTAATCTTCCCTCATGTCAATCACAATTAAAAACCATTACCCACCCTTACCTTATAATTCTTCTAGCAACTTTAATTATCAAGCTCTTTGGATGTATGGTTCTTCCCAAGCCTTCGTTTGCCCTAACACTCTTCTCTTTTCAACTTTCACGTACTACAAAACTGACCTCACTTGTCTCCATTTTCTCTTTTAAAAATAACCCCTTTCTATGGTTTTCCACTTCTACCCTCACTTACTCCTCTAACTCTCCATTATGTCCTAAATATTCTCCCAATTGCCAATTCTGCTCCTTATTCCTCTATATGCCATGTTATTCTAATTATCTCATTTATTTCATTAATCAACTATATAGGACTATTTAATAAAATAATGCCAACTAGTTCTCGTTCTCACTTATATCCCAAAATCAATAAAACACACAATATATGGAATTCAACAATTAAACTATAGTAAAACATCTAATCCACGAAACAAGATGTTACAACTCTCCCCCACTTATAGAATTTTCGTCCCCAAAAATTACCTGAGGAAAACAGAGTCAGATGCGACTCCCTCATCTACTCCTCACACTACCTTCACCAAGGAAATCGCTTTACCCCGCAACTGCTTTCACTTCCCGGTCCTTTATCCGTATGGGTGATTCTTCCACAGTCAAGTTATCTCTCCCTGTACATCATCCACTTAGACCACATGAGACGGATCCTGAATGTATCTCCTCAACTGAGACACATGAAATACACCATGAAGATTGGTAAGCGACGACGGCAAAGTAATCCTATAAGCTACTGATCTGATCTTTTACAAAATCTGGTACAGACCAATAACACATGGAGTGAGCTTTCGAGACTTCAAAGCTCGACCAACACCAATTACCTGTGTAACTCTCAAAAACACGCGATCTCCCTCCTAGAACTCAAGTGCTTTCCTCCTCTTATCATGATAACTTTTTTAATGGCTCTGAGATGCTTTCATCTTCTTTAGGATCTATAGCGTGCGATTTTTATCGGTGACACAACCACCTTATCACAGAATGTTGGGTTTTCTCCTCAATGAAGAGGAGGGGGTGCTACTTTCTGATTTCTTATTTATCCCGTGAAGCTGGATGGGAAAGGGAAGCTATCTTAAACTAACCTTGCACGCGAATGTTTAATTGAACAAATGCTTAAAGAGATTCGGGGAGTTCGGGGTCAGGTTATAAAATGGGGAGTTGTCAGTTACCCATCCTATATGTGGTTATCCATAGGTTGTTAGCTTTAGGTTCTACTTTGTACTTGATAGTGTTTATCTATTGATGAGTTGGGAAAGTTTCTTGGGAAATATTAGAGAGAGAGTGAGTTTTTGTTGATGTTCAGGTTTTTTTTCGATGTTTTTAGTAAGGTACTGGACGTAAGTTTTGATTGGTATGAAGGTACTGGACCTAGAGTTTTTGATTAGTATGCAGGTACTTGACCTAGAGTTTTTGATTAGTATGCTCGCTAAGATTTTTCAATCTTATGCCTACGTATTCCCGTTTAAAGAAATAGGGAAATCAGAGCAATCGTAGTTCCTCCTATTCTAAGGGAGGAAAAATGATGTTTTGGTGTCTTGTTCAAAGCCCAAGATTGAAGCTAAAGGGTTGAGTATTTGTGTCTTGTTCAAAGCCCAAGATTGAAGCTAAAAGGTTTTGACTGAGAGAGAATTTGTCATCTCTAAAGGGGAGACATCTTGTCTCTTTATCACAACTGCTGGGTGACTGTTTATAAAGGAGAATTACTTTAACTGAGATTTGTGAATCTAGCAATGCCATAATTTCCTTTATAGTGGATGTTATCCTGGAGGAGAAAACTTTAACTCAGTGTAGAGCAATGCCGTTTTTCCTTAGGAATTTCTCATGCTAAGAGAGGAACAGTGGCGTGGATGTAAATAATCTAGAGGCTTGCCACTTACAGCAATTAGATGGAAGAAAGGGATTTACCAGGATAAGAGATGGACGACAGCTTGGATATTTGAATCAACAAGTGTGCCACTTACAACAGTTATCTGGGATTAGGGTTTGATTTGAATGTTTGTTTTGATAAGTGATAAACAGATAAATGACTTCCTTTTGATTTCCTCTGAAGGGATGTTGATTTTTGTGTGCCTTGATCAAAGCCCAAGGTTGAAGCTAAGAGGTTGATTGACTCCACTGGGGGGAGTCCTTATACAAAGCCTAAGAGGAGGCTGGAAAAGACTGACTCAACAAGAGAGTGTTTATCTGTCTTGTACAAAGCCCAAGATTGAGGCTAAAAAGAGACTGACTCTATGGGGATATCATTATACAAAGCCTAAGAGAAGGCTAAAAGTTGGACTTTTCCGGGGAAAATATTCAGCCTGTCTTGTTTAAAGCCCAAGATTAAGGCTGAAAGGGGTTTTGACTCCACTGGGGAGAATTATTTGTCTTGTACAAAGCCCAAGATTGAGGCTGAAAAGAGGATTAACTCTACTTAGGGAATTTATATGGTGTCTTGTACAAAGCCCAAGATTGAGGCTGAACAAGCTGGAGAAATCATTATACAAAGCCTAAGAGGAGGCTGCAAAAGACTGACTCAACAAGAGAGTGTTTTTATCTGTCTTATACAAAGCCCAAGATTGAGGCTAAAATAGAGTTGATTCCACAAGAGAGTATTGAAAGGTGATTGACTCAACAAGAGAGTCTAAAAGGTGATTGACTCAACAAGAGAGTCTGAAAAGGTTAGCTCTGCTAAGGGAGAATCATTGTACAAAGCCCAAGAGGAGGCTGACATTGCTGAGGATTATTAAAATCCTGGGGCAGGTCCAAATGAAGAATCAACTCTTGTTGAGGGTTATAGAAGAGCTGGGATATCAGAGACCTTGAGGTTCTGATTTGGGATAGTGTTATACTGATGATAAACTGACCCTGGCAGGGGAATTTTAGGAGAGAGTCTGGGTTTTAGAACCCATGGGTTTTAACTCTACTGGAGATTGAACCAAAATGACCAGGGTTTCTCCTATGTTTGTAAGGTACTTGAGAATGTCTTTGAGATCCGAGAGGGGACTAGACTGTCCAAGTCTATTGGTATGGGAGAGTTTATGATGCCCAAGAGGAGGCAGGTGTTTTAACGGATGATAATCAACCCTAAATTGGTCTAAGATTTGACACTGGAAAGATTGTTCTAGCAATGGATGACTAAGTTCTGTCTTATACCTTTAAGTGGTCTTCAGGGTCCTTGTATTAAGCCCAAGAGAAGGCATGAGAACTTATAAGAAGCCGAAGGGTCCTTGTACAAAGCCCAAGAGGAGGCGGGGATGCTTTTAGGAAGCCCTTGGGTCCCAAACCTAAGAAAAGTTCAAGAAAGGTTTCATCGAGAATTAATCCTTTAGTGAACAGTTCTGAGGTTTGACGAAATTCAAGAGAGGTTTCACCGAGAATAATTCCACTCTGGGGAACTGAATTTCCTTGACAATTTTTAATAGTGACAGTCTGAGAAAAGTTTCACCGAGAATAATTCCTTTCTCTTTGTTCCATATTGTTTAAGCCCAAGAGAAGGCAAGACTGTATCTAGAAATCCTATGGAGATCTAGTTTTGACTATATTAAAGAGTGACAACCTAGCTTTACCTAGTTCTAGACCTAGTTGTCGGGGAAAACTCTAAGCAAATATACTAGTATATATACAGGTGATATATGACAAGTATTTAAAAGGATACGAAAGAAGGACTTACAGGTGAGCAAGCTTCCGACAATACAGTTATATATATATGACATGTATTTAAAAGAATGAAAGAAGGACTTACAGGTGAGCAAGCTTCCCACAATACAGTTATATATATAAAAGCAGGTAAAAGAAAGCTAATAAAACTTACGGGTGAGCAAGCTTCCATAGCTGTATTGTTAGTTGTTCAAGAAATTAAAGTTTTGATAACAACTGTATATTTGAACCTAAATCAAAAGGGAAGTTGTTTTGAAAAGATTGTTGGGGCTTATACTCAAGTAGAGGCCCAGATGAAAAACAATAATCTTACCATTGTTTTGTAAACTGTACTGGGGCTTATACAATGACTGAGGCCCAAAGAGGTTTTATTTAAAAAGAGGGTTGGGTCTTACAACTCAAGGATAGGCCCAAAGTTTATTTTATACACAAGTGATGGGGCTTACAACTCGAGGAGAGGCCCAAAGGGTTTTGTTTAAAAGGCGACGACTGCGCCGAGATTTTAAAATCGCATCGGGACTTATACAATGATTGAGGCCCAAAATTATTTATGTACAAAGTGTAATACCCCAAATTTTGACCACTAAGATTTCCCATCATTGTGTAAGTCATCATCACAATAGGGATGGCCCATCATACCTCATTAGTCTCCCCAAAGATGGGTGAGCATCCACTACAACAATAATGAGGGTTTCAAGCCCTCTCAGAGCTCTTACACAAAGGATCAATCACAAAAATTGACATGATCTTCAACTTGTCTAACCTCTCAAACATCCACAATGGATCAAGAGGACTCCTACAGCAAGAATCAAGCCCAAGGTTGCAGCATTCTGAGTGGATCAAGCCTTTCAAGTTATGATTGGACCAAAATTCCAAAAACATGAAAATGTATAATTTTTCAACACTTAGACAAAATTCTGTCCAAGACAGATTTTGTTGAAAACACCAAAACTTGTGAGGTTTCTTCACATAGTTGGAAGTGGAATCAATTCCAAAGGTAAACATCAATGTTGTTGCATATGTTGCTAAGAATTCAAAGAGATTATTAGCATGAATTGATTCAACTTGAGCCAAGAGAAATCCATGCCCAAAGTCATGTTGCTGCAACTGTTTTGGAAAAATCAGTTTGCACTTTTGCTTGCTTTATAAGATTTCTTATTCAAGACTAATGATCCCTATACTACAGTCATCTAATCTGATCCTAATCCAAATGATCCAACTTGCAAAGCTGAGTCCAAAGGCCAAAGGATCTTCCAACTTGGGATCAATGCATTTTGGCATATTATGCCTTGAATTCAAGGGCATTAATGTGGAATAGTGCACTTTCAAGATTCTCACTCTCCTCAGTCAAGTTCTCTGATTAAACAACAATAAAAACATCTGAAGAATGTGGATTTGGTCAAGACATAGCCCTGCTCTTGGGAGGGGCTAGGTTGCCTTGCATGAGAAGAAATGCCACCAAGCCAAAGCCGTTGAATGTGATCTGATCCAGCATTCATTCACTATTCCTCCAAGACAAGAGTTGATCACCTATAAATAGAGGTTCCAATTGATCATTTAAATCACCCCAAAGTAACTTACAACATTGCTTTCTCTCATTCTCTCTTAAGTGCCAAATTTCTTTGTTTTTGAGCAACCACCATCGGGTTTTGAGTTGCAGCCTTAAGCAATCCATTCCAATTGCTCAAACACATCACATATGATGTATATGAGGTGTTCAAACACTTAAATCATCTCTGCAACACCTTTGGCTCAAAATCACTCATCAACCAAGCCATTATGCCTTAATTCTGCAGTTGGATTCCTCCAACTTGATCCAAAGATTTTCAAAGTGTTCCAAGGCTTGCAATCCACTCAACAACATCCATTGAAGCTGTAGGGATCATCAAATCACTTCTGAAACACCATCTATGCAGAATTCCATTTCAGCTTGCACCAAGGTAAGCCTCCAAACTCTCATAACATGATTCATGCATATTTCCTCGCATGATACTTTTGCCAATTGCTTGTCATCATATGTTGAGTGTTTTCCCTCAATCAATTGTTGTTTACAATTCGTATATAGGATTTCCTTGAGTTCATGCCAATTTTAGGGTTCTTCAGGTTTTAACTTGTTATGTTCTGATTCAATCCATTTCAACAAAATTGAATATTGTCATCATATTCCTTGTTCAAAAATGCATGAGTTTGGTTTTTGAATCATGTCAAATGGATGAGAGACGAGTGAGATAGGGTGCTTCATGCACGAGCTCGAGGAAGAAGATGTCCATGGCGCCATTCTTCAGGTTTTCCAACCAAGTTTGCCTTATGTTTTTCATTTGCCATGTATATAATGAATTGGCATTGCGCCCTAGTGGAAACACTATTATGTTTTTGAGAATTGGCAAGCGAGAGGTCTGGGGTTCGAATCCCCCTCGCCTCAGACCTCTTTTTTTATCACTTTTTCCAATTTTATTATTTTTTATATTATTTTATTAATGATTTGAAAAATTAATTTCTCACTCAATTTTTATCATTATTGATTGGTTCTTTTTCTGAAAAAATCACAAAAATGTTGAAATATTTTATTCCACAAAAAAAAATCAAATTTATATTATTTATTTAATATAGTTGGTATTTTTGTGAATAAATTCATTTTAATTGTTTTTTAAACATTTTAAAATGAATATTAATTTTGAAAATCAAAACCAAATGAGTTCTAAATCATCTTGTGATTAAAACCTCATTTTTCAAACTTTAAACAAAAATTACAAGTGGTTTATTCAAACTTATTTGGTATTTTTATCATTTTTATTGATTTTCTTTAAATATTTACTTTTAAAGGAAAACAAAATTAGGGTTTCTTTGATTTTTTACCCTCATCAATCATTTTAAAACACTTTTGGGCCTCTAATAGAGTGTAAGACCCAACCCCCTTTTTTTATACATAAATGATTTGGGCCTTAGTCATTGTATAAGACCCACGGTGTTTTCAAAAACCTCGGCGCAATCGCCGTTTTCAAACAAATCATTTGGGCCTCTCCTTGGGCTGTAAGCCCCATCACTTGTAGAAAAATAATCTTTGGGCCTCTAATAGAGTGTAAGACCCAATCCCTTTTTTTTTGTACATAAATGATTTGGGCCTCAGATGTTGTATAAGACCCACTGTGTTTTCAAAACCTCGGCGCGATCGCCGTTAACCCTGGGCCTCTCCTTGAGCTGTAAGCCCCATCACTTGTACAAAAATAATCTTTGGGCCTCTAATAGAGTGTAAGACCCAACCCCTTTTTGAAACCAAAATGATTTGGGCCTCAGATATTGAATAAGACCCACTGTGTTTTCAAAACCTCAGCGCGATCGCCGTTAACCCTGGGCCTTCCCTTAAGTTGTAAGCCCCATCATTTGTACAAAAACACTTTTGGGCCTCTAATAGAGTGTAAGACCCAATCCCCTTGTACATAAGACTTTGTGGGCCTCACATATTGTATAAGTCCCTCTGTACAGTTTTCAAAACAACAGTGCAATCATCGTTAAAACTTGGGCCTCTCCTTGAGCTGTAAGCCCCAACAAATCTTTTCAAAGCACTTTCTCCTTTGATTTTGAATTCAAATATCTATTGTTATCAAAACTTTATTTGTTGAACAACTAACAAAACCATGGAAGCTCTACAACGGGTAAGTGTTTATCCGCTTTCATATATATATATATATAACTGTATTGTGGGGCTGTTTCACTGTAAGTCTTCTTTCACATCCTTTTATATACTTGTCAAATATCAACTGTGTAATACTAGTATAGCTATTTAGAGTTTTCCCCCGGCAACTATGTCTAGAACTAGGTAAAGCCTTGTTGGTCACTCTTAAATACAAATGAAACTAGATCCCTAGTAGGATTCCAGATACAGTATTCCCTTCTCTTGGGGTTAAACAAAATGGAACAAGGAGAAAGGCAGTATTCTCGGTGAACCTTTTCTCTGACTGTCACTCTTAGAAATTGTCAAAGAAACTCTATTCCCCAGAGTTGATCTATTCTCCGTGAATAGCATCTCTTGAGTTTCTTCCAAATTCTCGAACTTTCCTGGAATGATCTCTTCTCTTTGAATTGCATTTCTTGAACTTCTCTTGGTTTGGAGACCCACAGCTTCCTAAAAGCATCCTCGCCTTCTCTTGGGCATTGTACAAGGACCCTTCGGCTTCTTAGAAGTTCTCATGCCTTCTCTTGGGCTTAATACAAAGACCCTGACGACCTCTTAAAGGTATAAGATAGAACTTAGTCATCCTTTGCTAGAGCAGTCTTTCCAGCGTCAAAACTCCAGCCATTTTAGGGTTGATACTCATCCTTTAATGCCCGTGCCTCCTCTTGGGCATTGTAAAATAGATAAAACTCTAGACTTGGACATTCTAAACCCCCTTGAGTCTCAAAGACATTCTCAAGTTCTTTTCAAACATAGGAAAAAACACTGATCACCCTGAAACCCGGTCTCTCTCATGAGAGTTCCCCACCCTTGGGCCTGCCTATGGATCTAATCCTTAGCAGTAACATAGCCTCCTCTTGGGCTTTGTACAATGACTCTCCCTAGCGGAGCTAACCTTTTCAGACTCTCTTGTTGAGTCAGTCTCCCTTTTAGCCTCCGTCTTGGGCTTAGTACAATACATATAAAAACCCACTCTCTTGTTGAGTATAAAAGATTCTCTTGTTGAGTCAACCTTTAGCCTCCGTCTTGGGCTTTATACAAGACACATATAAAAAACTCTCTTGTTGAGTATAAAAGACTCTCTTGTTGATTCGATCTCCTTTTAGCCTCTATCTCGGGCTTTGTACGAGACAGCAAAACACTCTCTTGTTGAGTATAAAAGACTCTTTTGGTGAGTCACTTCCTTCTTAGCCTCCCTCTCGGACTTTGTTTGAGACACTAAAACACTCTCTTATTGAGTATAAAGGACTCTCTTGTTGAGTCAAACAGACTCTCTTGTTGAGTCAATCACCTATTCAAGACTCTCTTGTTGAGTCAACCTTTTTAGCCTCCGTCTTGGGCTTTATACAGGAAAGATAAAAGTACTCTCTTGTTGAGTCAAACCCTTTCAGCCTCCATCTTGGGCTTTATATAAGATACATTTTCCCCAAAGGAGTCAAAATCCCCTTTAGCTTCACATCTTGGGCTTTGAACAAGATACAAACCACCTTTAGCTTTATGTCTTGGGCTTTGAACAAGAGACCAAAACAACCTTTTTCCTCCCATAGAATAGGAGGAACTACGATCGCTCTGATTTCCCTGTTTCGGGAATACGTAGGCATAAGATTGCAAAAATCTTAGCGAGCATACTAATCAAAAACTCAAAATCCAGTACCTCCATACATCCATCAAAAGCATCAGACCTAACACAAAAACCTACTCCCTAGTCTAGACACTGTTTTTAAGCAAATAACCTTAACAGACGAACCCCCTATTTTGATAGCACCTGTAAACCTACAGTTTTGACTGTTTAACCTCAATTTGTGAGTAGGGTTAATTGGAGACATCTATTTCCCTTCCTTAATCAGCTCAACATCATAAAAAATGAATCGAACTGTAGTACCAAAGCGATAGTGATTCGAAACCACAAAAAACCGCGCTACACAAAGGGGGTTGGGTTTTACACTCTATTAGAGGCCCAGAGTTTATTTTTGTACCAGAGATGGAGCTTACAACTCGAGGAGAGGCCCATGAAAAAAAAACAGTAATCACACAGTTGTTTTTGAAAATTGTATCGGGACTTATACAACGACTTGGGCCCAAATTATTTTATGTATAAAAGAGGGTTGGGTCTTACACTCTATTAGAGGCCCATGAGTGTTTTAAAATGTTTGATAAAGATCAAAAATCAAAGAAACCCTAATTTAATTTTCTTTTAAAAGTAATTCTTTAAAGAAAATTAAAAAAATTGATAAAAATACCAAATAAGTTTAAATAAACTACTTGTGATTTTTGGTTAAGGTTTGAAAAATGAGATTTTAATCACAAGATGATTTAGAACTCATTTGGTCTTGAAAAGATCAAGAGGGAAGAAATATTTTCAAATGTTTAAAACAAATAAAATAAGTTTTTTTATAAAAAATATTTATAGACAAATAATATTTTTTGTGTGATATTTTTGTAGAATAAAATACTTTATAAATTTTGTGAATTTTTGCAAAAAGAACCAATAAAAAATGATGAAAAATGAATGAGAAATTAATTTTCAAAGTTATTAAAAAGACTGGTGAAGAAATTGATAAAATTAAGTGGTAAAAAATAGAAATGGTCCCCCTAAGGTTTGAACTCACGCCCTTGGGGAGGATAGTTCAAAATTTTTCCAACTGAGCCACTTACGTGTGGCTGAAAGAGAATGGCAAGGGATAATAATATGTGAAAATTCCTTTTGAAAATGATTGAAAAAAATATCAAAAGGTTTGAGGCGAGGGGGATTCGAACCCCAGACCTCTCACTCGCTCACACACTAAAACATACTAGTGTTTCCACTAGGGCACAATGCCAATTCAGTTATAACATGGCAAGTGATAAATATATAGTAAAACAAGTTGAATTTCTGAAGAATGGCACCATGGCCATCTTCATCCTCAAGCTCAAATACGTGAAGCCTCCTATCTCACTCGTTTCTCAACCATTTCTCATGATCCAAATATGAAAATCACGCGCTTTTAGACAAGGAATACAATGGCAATACTCAATTTTATTGAAATTAAGTGAATCAAAACATAATATGACAAAACCTGATAAACCCTAAAATTTGCATGAACTCAATGAAATCCTATACACGAATTGTAAACAACAATTGATCGAGGGTAAATGATCTACAAACATTCAGAAACACAATGGTAATCACAAAACATGTTTATGATGCATGATTCAATGAGTTTGTCAGTTTGAGTGTTACCTCTGCAGGTGAGAATCAAATTTGATGATGGAGGTGTTACACTTGAGTTCTAATGCTTTGTACAACTTCCTTGTACCCTAAGGAAAATGTTTGAATGCTTGGAGTGATTGAGAGCCCTTTAGATTGATCAACCTGATTCCTTCTGCAGCAAGTCATGAGTTTTGTACAATTGGGTGTCCATTTGATGATTTTGATGTTACATATGGGAGGTGAATGTTCAGACACCTTCTATATGTTATATGAGATGTGTCTGAAACAATGGTTTGAGTGGTATTGATCTCCAACTCAAAACCCGATAGTAACCTCTCAAGAAATGAAGTTTTTTGGCCTAAGGAGTGAAAGAGAGAAAACCTTGTTGTAATGAGCTTTGGTGTAGTTTGAATGATCGGTTAGGACCTCTATTTATAGTAGAGGAGTTGTGTAGAAGTGGTTCTCTTTAAGCTAAGAGGATAAGGTAATGGTTCAATGGTATTGGCTTGGCATAAATACCTCTTGCGCTAGGTGCAATAGCTGTCCCAAATAGATCAGCTATGCATTGAATGAAATCACATTCTTCAATCCTTTTAATTGTTATTTAATCAGAGAACTTAACTGAGGAGAGTGATAATCTTGAATGTGCACTATTCCACATTAATGCCCTTTGAATTCAAGGCATATATGCCAAAAAACTCATCAATTCTCAAGGATAAGCTCTTGGCACTTCAGTCCAAGTTTGAAGGTTGGATTAGATGAATTAGGATCAGATTGGATGAATATGGCATAGTGATCATTGCTTTTTGGCTCAAAATCGTGTATGGCAAGAAATCACACAAACTGACTTTTCAAGACAGTCATTCCATGGTGTCTTGCAGCAGCCATAACTCTTGGCTCAAGCTGAGTTATTTCATGCTAATGAGTTCCTTGGATTGTTGGAAATATGAATAACAACTTTGATGTTTACATCTTGAATTGATTCAGCCAAGAAATATGTGAAACAACCCTCCAAGTTTTGGTATTTCACTTGTTTTTCTGACTTAGACAGAATTTTGTCTAAGTGTTGGAAAAGTGGTAAATTCCAAGTTTCAGTGATTTTGATCCAATCATAACTCAGAATCCATGAAGAATTGTAAACTCTTGTAGTTGACACTTTTGAAGTATGTAATGAGGGCTTCCATCTTAGCTTTGAATGGGAGAAAAAAGCCTTAGGGTTTGGGAGATATGGCCTTGTAAAGTTGGCACCCTAGCCACTTTGTTACATAACTTAGAAAAATTCTAAGTTTTTTATGGTTACCCCTTTAGCAAGTTAACTCACTTTCTTTGATTTTTATTAATGAATGATGATTCAAATCACATATTAACATTGTTTTAGGGTCAAGGAGCCTTGGTTGACCAAAAATCCAAAAAGTCAAATTTGGATTTTTGTACAGTTGACTTTTTCATCAGATGAAATTTTGACTTTGTGATCCTTTTGTGAAATCAATCCTTGGGCTTAATTAAACTTCATGGATGGCCTCCAAGGGTATTTAGGAATGTCTTTGACCCCTTCCCAAGGTTTAAGGTCAAGGGTAGGCCAACAGTCAAGGATAGGGTTGACTTTTTCCATCAGAAACCCTAATTTGTCATCAGATGGTTTTGAGTTATTGTGGCTTATGACTTGAGCTCTTTGAGTCAATCAAATCTTGTAAACATGTCAATATGATGTATTTGAGGTTTTTGAAGTTCATTTTGAAGCTTCAAGCCATGCCTCACTTCACAAGTTAACTCAAGGGTTAAATTAGGTCAAAACCCTACTTCCTGATTTTTTGATAGATGGACCTTCAAGGTGATTTTGCCATTGTGGATGGGCTCTTGAGATCCTTTTGAGCTTATAGGACCATACATTGAGGCATTGGCTAATGCCCAGATGGAAATTTTCATCTGGGGGACCCTGTTCGATCAAACCCTAATTTAGTGACACAGGCGATCTTGAGGCTTAATCCACTTGGAATGTTGCAACTTTGTGCTTGATTCTTGATGTGGGAGTCCCCTTGATCCTTCATAGGTGTTTGAGAGGTTATACAAGTTGAAGATCATGTCATTTCTTGATTGGTCCTTTGTCTAAGAGCTCTGAGATGGCTCAAAACCCTACTTCTTGATTGTAGTGAATGCTCAATCATCTTTGAGGAGACTGATGAGGCATGAAAGTGCATCCATATTGTGATGATAATTTTCAAAATGATGGGAAATCTTGGTGGTCAAAATTTTGGGTATTACACATGCTCCTATTTAATCTTCTTGGACCCGAAGGTGTGAATGGCGAAGATATTCGGGCATCCGGGGTGCAAGAGGATTAAATATCGGAATACCCAAAATTTTGATGGTGGTTATGAATGGCAGTTTGCTCATCCATCTTCTTTTGCTAAGCAATGATCCTTAGAAAAGGTAAAAACATCCCCTCGATCCTGGTCTTCAGCCAAGGAACTGGTCTTAGTTTCCTTTGTCAGTAAACTTCCCCCCGATCCTGGTCTTTAGCCACGGAACTAGTCTCAGTTTCTTTTGTCAATAAACTTTCCCTCGATCCTGGTCTTCAGCCACAGAACTGGTCTCAGTTTCTGATATAAACTTCCCCTCGATCCTGGTCTTTAGCCAAGGAACTGGTCTCAGTTTCTTTTGTCAATAAACTTTATTGACAAGGGACGCTATTTGTAGCGGTTTTCCTCAAACTTCTCGCCAAATTTTCCTGGGGAGATGCCATTTGATGGGAAAACATTTTGATGTCAGACTCGCCGGGGAACCCATTCGTCTGAGGTGTAAAGGTGTTCAAACTTCTCTTTTGGAGACGCCATTTGTTGACTCTACTGGGGAAAACGAGTCTCTGGAGAGGCCGTTTCCTGCTTGGGGATATTACATCATACTTTTCCTCGAGATCTTCTCGGAGAAATGCCATGTGATGTAATCCAATTTTGAGGTACTGATGACTTCATTATCATTGACTCTCTTGGGGAGAAAAATCAATGTGTTGCTGAGAGTCTTTGGTTGTGAGGCTTTCTCTGGGGATTTTCCTTAATCCGGGAAAACGTGAATATCCTCTTCAATGGTGAAGAGTGACATTTGTCGAATGTCTTCTTGCCTTTTAGATGTTCAAGTTATCAAAGTGGTCGAGGACCGGCTCCAATCCAGAAATAAACTGGAGGAGGGAGATTATTTAGACACTGCATTTTCTGACGAGGAAAGAACTGACAACTCGATTGATAAGAGGACTTTTATCACTAGGGGATAAGACTGACTAGAGTGATAGTGATGCAATATGATTATGAATGTGAATCAATAATGCATGATGTATGTATGTATATGCCGACAAAACTGACGCGACATATAGACTAATAGATGAACACGACTGGATACTCGGCCACTGCGGGGGATGAAAAGTACCATCGGTTCAAGATAGAAATCCTACCTTGCTTACGAGAGGTAGTCCCTGTGGGGGAGAAAGAAATGTTCAATCGGTCTTAAGAGGTACAAACTCTGTCGGGGATGTCAGATGAAACATGATTTCTGACACAGTTGATCCTTCATTCAGGCATACTGGTTTAGAAGGAGTACTTTGATTCTGCACTTTTGAGGTTCAACCACCTTCGGAGAAGCGATCGATGTTCTTTCGATGTTCAACAGTCAAAAGAATTGCCATCTTTATTTTAAAAGCAGAAAAATTTTGACAAGTAAATTCATTTTTGTCTTATTTCAAGAATCATTAATCATATTAAAAATGTCAATCTGTAAAGCTAAAACAAATAAGAATTGCAAACAAAAGCACTAGGGCTCAAATTTTATTGATAGAATGGAAATCAGCCAAGCGCGTGATCCCATAGAGTATTTACAAAGTTTAGAAAAATGGTAATTTAAGGGAAAAGGGCTACATTGAAACATAACAACCGTTATCCTTCTACCAACTTTGAATTCTGGACATCCTGAGTTTCTGTTGAAGATGACCTTAACTGAAGTTTTCTTGATGGATGGCATTATTGTTGAGGATTTAACCTCGTCAGACGTAGTTACTTGCCATTAATCCCTAATTTTTGCCTGGATTGTACTTTGAGATTTCCAATCCACTGGGATTTTTTTGCTTGTCTCTAATTTTTGCCCGGACCACCCTTTCGGGTTTTCAATCCACCGAGATGTTTTTTTTGTTTAGGCGAAGTATTTCTTGACTACATCAATATTTGTGGGGTAGGAAAATTCTTCTCCATCCATGGTTGCGAGTCTCAAGGCACCGCATGAGAAAGCTTTCTTGATCACATAAGGGCCGTCATAATTCGGAGTCCATTTGCCCCGGGAATCAGTGAGAAATGATTGTATCTTCTTGAGCATGAGGTCTCCTTTTCTGAAGACACGGGGTCAGACCTTTTTGTCAAACGCTTTCTTTATTCTTTACTGATACAACTGACCATGGCACAGAGCCGTTATTTGCTTTTCTTCGATCTGATTCAGTTCATTGTGTCGACTTTGACACCATTCAACCTCTGTTAGCTTAGCTTCCATCAATACCCGGATTGATGGGATCTCTACTTCTATGGGAATCACTGCTTCCATGCCATATACTAGAGAGAAAGGGGTTGCCCCTGTTGAAGTGCGGACATACTTGCGATAATCGTGAAGAGCAAAGGGTAGCATATCGTGCCAGTCTTTGTAGGTTACGACTATTTTTTAAACGATCTTCTTGATGTTCTTGTTAGCCGTTTCTACCACTCCATTCATCTTAGGTCGGTAGGGAGATGATTTATGGTGTTCGATTTTGAACTCAACACACAACTCCTTCATCATCTTGTTGTTCAAGTTGGATCCATTATCAGTAATGATCTGGCTTGGAACACCATAATGGCAGATGATATTGTTTTTGATAAATCGGACCACTACTTGTCGGGTCACATTGGCGTACGATGCTGCTTCGACCCACTTGGTGAAGTAGTCAATGACTACCAGGATGAACCGATGTTTGTTTGAAGCCTTGGGTTCAATCATGCCAATCATATCGATTCCCCATATGGAAAAAGGCCACGGGGAAGAAAGAACTTTGAGATGTGTTGGCGCTACATGGATTTTGTCTGAGTATATCTGACACTTGTGACACCTTCTCATGTATTTGTAGCAATTGGATTCCATGGTCAACCAATAGTACCCTGCTCTTAAAATTTTTCTCGCCATTGTGTGTCAATTGACATGAGTGCCAAAGGATTCTTCATGAATCTCGGTCTACGCATCGGAGCAAGACCATGTCAAAGTTTCTCTTATAGAGTGTATCACCGCTCAGGAAGAAGCTGCCAGTTAGTCTTCTGAGAGTTTTCCTGTCTTTTCTTGATGCCCCAGGTGGGTACTCTTGTTTTTGAAGGAAGCATTTGATATCGTGATACCAAGGTTTGTCATTTATGACTGCTTCAATTGTGAAGATGTAAGCGGGCCTTTCAAGGCGCATTATGTCAATCTTCGGTATGTCGTTCCATTGACCTACACTAATCATGGAAGAGAGAGTGGCTAATGCATCAGCCATGTGATTCTCCTCCCGAGGGATATGATGAAACTCGATTCTGTTGAAGAACGATAACAACCTTCTCGCATAATCTTTGTAAGGAATCAGTCCTGATTGGTATGTGTTCCAATCTCCTTTGATTTGATTGACAACCAGGGCTGAGTCTCCGTATACAACCAAGTTCTTGATTCTCAAGTTAATCGCTTCTTCGAGACCCATGATACAAGCTTCATATTCGGCCTCATTGTTGGTACACTTGAATGTCAATATGGTAGTGAAAGGAATGTAGGTACCCTGAGGTGTTATGATGATTTCCCCAATTCCGTTTCCATAATTATTGACAGCTCCGTCAAAGATTAGTCCCCATTGGGAACCTGGTTCTGGCACTTCACTAGGTAGCAGTTCATCGCAATCTTTCATTTTCAAGTACATGACATCTTCGTCTGAGAAGTCAAATCCGACTGATTCCTGATCTTCAATCAGTTGATGAGCCAAATGATCGGCTAAAATACTTCCTTTGACGGCTTTTTGAGCATGGTACCCTATGTCGTATTTTGATAACAACATCTGCCAACGGGCAATCCTTCCCATAAGAGCAGGCTTTTCAAAGACATACTTGATCGGATCCATTTCGGAGATTAACCAAGTAGTGTGGCAAATCATGTACTGGCAAAGACGTTTGGCTGCCCAAGCCAGAGCACAACAAGTTTTCTCAAGCATAGTGTATCGAGTCTCACAGTCGATAAATTTCTTACTCAAATAGTAGATGGCAAACTCTTTTCTTTTCGTTTCATCCTGTTGACCAAGTACACAGCCCATGGAGTCTTCCAAGACTGTTAAGTAGATGATCAACGGTCTTTCTTCTACTGGAGGTGACAGGATAGGTGGGTTTAACAGGTATCTTTGATACTGTCGAAGGTGGTTTGGCAGTCTTCTGTCCATACGCAATCCTGATTCTTTTTGAGTAATTGGAAGATTGGCGCGCATGTCGCAGTCATGAGGAATATAAATCTGGAAATGTAATTCAAACATCCCAGGAATCCTCTGACTTGTTTCTCAATCTTTGGAGAAGGTATTTCTTGAATGGCCTTGACCTTGCCAGGATCAACCTCAATTCCTTTCTGGCTGACGATGAATCCTAGCAGTTTTCTTGAGAGAACACCGAACGTGCACTTATTGGGATTCAAGCGGAGTTTGTATTTCCTCAGACGCTCGAATAGTTTTGACAGGTGGGTCACATGCTCGTCTTCTGTCTTAGATTTGGCAATCATATCATTGACATATACTTCAATTTCTTTGTGTATCATGTCATGAAACAGAGTAGTCATGGCCCTTTGATAGGTTGTCCCGACGTTCTTCAAACCGAACGGAATTACCTTGTAACAAAAGGTGCCCCATGGGGTGATGAAGGAAGTTTTCTCCATGTCTTCCGGTGCCATTTTGATTTGATTATAGCTCGAGAATCCATCCATGAAGGAGAAGACTTTGAACTTTGCCGTACTGTATACCAGCATGTCTATGTGCGGTAAGGGAAAGTCATCCTTTGGACTGGCCTTGTTCAGATCCCTATAGTATACACATATTCTGACTTTTCCATCCTTTTTCGGAACTGGTACTATGATGGCTAGCCATTGAGGATATTCTGATGTGGCGAGGAAACCTGCGTCAATCTATTTTTGCACTTCCTCTTTGATTTTGATGGCCATGTCTGGATGAGTTCGTCTCAGCCTTTGCTTTACTGGAGGACATTCTGATCTTAACGGTAGATGATGTTCCACGATGCTGGTATCCAACCCTGTCATGTCCTGATAGGACCAAGCGAATACATCGGGAAAATCTTTGAGGAGTTTTATCAAACTTTCTTTGACAGTTGGACTGAGCAGTGCCCCAATCTTGGCCTCTTTTCTCTCTTCTTTTGAACCCAAGTTTACTGTTTCCAACGGATCTTTGTGACGTTCAATGGACCTTTCCTCTTGTCTGAGTAATCGGGAAATCTCTTCTGGAATTTCTTCGTCATTTTCTTCTTCAGCCTCAAATACCGGGAATTCAAAGTTGGGAGAAGGCATTGGATCGTATGTTTCAACGGGGTTTAAAACAAGCAATCTGCATGATGTGATGATTTATTTTTAGAAGAGATAGAGAGAATGCAAAAGTGTGTGTAGTGTATCTTCCTAAAAATGCTTGTTTTTATTATTTGAGTTGTTTTTTAGGATTACCATTTTCTGAAAAAAGCGAAAAGCGAAAGCAGCAATAAATGCGGAAATTACAGAACAACGTTTATTCATTTATGATTTAGTCAATTCTTGAAACTACAGTCCTATAAAACAAAACATTGTCGCTTCGGGCAAAGCGAAGAGGGACATCTACAGAAAGTGAGCCCTATCAAAACATCTGTTTCACCTGGGCAGGGTGAAAGGTTAAAACAAAGACAGGAATTACTTAGACTTATGGACGATTTTCGGGACATCGGCAGCAACCCATTGGCGGCGAACTCCTCGGTGGTTTGTCTTCAGAAATAACACTGATTTCAGGTGGAGCGGGGTCGTTGGAGTCTGTCTCCCAGGAAGACTTGTCGTAGACGAACTCTTCTGTTGTATTTTGCACAGTGTTTGCACTCTCAGGTGGATCTCTCCATCCAGTGGGCTGGATGTCTTTGAGCCTGATACGAGAGATTTCAGGAGAGGTGTACTTGCCCAAGAAGTCGTACTTGCCACTCGGTTGTCCTAAGGTGTCCCACACTTCTTTGGAACTAGAGGAGTCACCCCTTTCGATGACGTTAACCTCAGGAAAAGCGTAGTTGATGAACTCTTGTCCTGCAATCTTTGCAGATTCATCGTTGTACTAGATGTTTTCTGAATTCCCTGAGTAATGATCCCATGATTTGGTGAGGACGCAGGTATTCTTTTCAATGATGCTCAGCTGATAAGCATCGTTGGGCTGACTCTTTTTCCCCAAGTCTTCTGGGCATGGCTGCTAGATAGGCAAGTCATCCATTGGGTCATAATAGTTATAGTCAAAGTTGTCTTTCATCAGAGTGTCCTCCTCTAATGAGTTTGGTGGAGCACGACATCCTTCCAGATCGCAATCTCCGTATATCATCTTGACGTCTGATCTTGGTATATATCTCAGACTCTGCGTGGGGTAGCAAAATGGCGTATGCACCTCTCCACGAGACATATAACCGTCCTCGTTAAGATAGGACTTCCACTCTTCATCTTTGTCAGAGGAGTCTCCCTCATTGATGGTATGTACTTCTTGAGATACTGGGTGAAGGAAACCTCCACTGTGGAAGAAGTCTTGGATGGGATGAAAACTTTCATCGTTAGTAGTAGTCTGGGTACAGGTTGAGGAAAAACCAAGACCTTTCTTTGTCTTGTTATCAGTAGGAATGACAAGCTGTCCCCATCCTTTTGAACTGTTACTTTTGATCACTTTGGGAGCATCTTTGTACGAGGAAATTGATGTTCCTTTTTCTGATCGATTCTCATTGCTCATCGAAAGCGCTTGGAACTGGGTTCCAACAACCTCCTCGGGTTCTACACAGGATGACGATGATAAGTTGCTCACGATTAAGGCTTGCTCTCCGCAGAGTGTGACTAGCTGGTCATTCTTGACAAACTTCAGCTTCTGGTGAAGTGTTGAAGTGACTGCCCCAGCCTCGTGTATCTAAGTTCTTCCTAATAAATAGTTGTATGCTGCCCGGATGTCTATAACCTGGAAAGTGACTTGGAAAGTATGAGGACCGATAGTTATGGAAAGGTCGACTTCGCCGATAACTATTTTTCTGGACCCATCGAATGCTTTGACGATGACCTCATTGCCTCTCATCGGAGATCCTTGAAATGATAGTCGCATCAGAGTAGATTTTGGCATAACATTCAGAGTTGATATGGTGTCTACCAGTACGCTGGCTAAAGCATCGTCCTGGCAGTTGACTGTAATGTTAAGAGCCATGTTGTGATTTTTGCCTTCTTCTGGTAGTTCTTCATCACTGAATCCTGAATTGTTGCAGGAAGTGATTTTGGAGATGATGCTGTCAAATTGTCTTATCGTCACATCTTGTTCCATAAAGGCTTGCTCTAAGACTTTTTGTAGAGCTTCCCTGTGAGCATCGGAACTCAGTAAAAGAGATAACACAGAGATTCTTGAAGGAGTTTGCAACAGTTGGTCTACAATGTTGTACACTTTTTTGGATGAGCTTCAGCATCTCATCGTTGTTCTTTGAAAGGTTGGGATTATCGGATTGACCGACTGGTTTATTGAGAACTTCTATTTGAGGTTCTTTTTCTCTAGTGGGTTCTCTAACTCCTCGATTGAAGATCCGACCACTCCGTGTTACTCGACTGATGTTTGCAATATTCATGACGGAGGGTAATGGAGCTTCCTTTCTAGTCTCAATTGTTGTTGCACCATATTTGTAAGGGATAGCCTTATCGGATTTGTATGGCATTGGTCCCGGTAGATAGATAACTATAGGAGCCTTCTGATTTTTCTGACCATCGTAGCCGGCCTTAATTGGTTCGAGGTTGAGAATCTTTCCACTATCAAGAGGAACTCTTGATTCATGGAGTAGCAGGGGTACACAGCATGTGATCATTCCTCCGCAGTACAAATTCCTGAAGTGTACAGAATGATAAGCATTTACGAGTAAGGTTGGTACAGGGTTTCTAATTAGAAATATCTTAATGGCATTGATATCAATGAAGTTATCAATGTTGGGAAAAAGGAACAACCAGTATGTAAGTAGAACAAAGATATCTTCGAAAGCCGTAACATTTCCTACGCTGGCAAAGTACAGGGCTTTCTCTATCAAAAACTTGGCTGGTAAACCTCGGATTCCATCCTTAGTGGTCATGTGAGTCCTGACTTCTGACTCGTCCAAATAGATTGCTCTTGCAATGGTTTGATCCTTTGGAATTTCTCCCAGTCCAGAAAAGGGAGCTTGGTCAGTGATGGGTAAATCAGTCAGGTGAGAGTACTCCTCTAGTGTTGGTGCTAGTTGATAATTCGAGAATGTGAAACAGTGATAAACCGGATCGTAGAACTGAATCAGCATAGACAGGATTCCTTCAACTACATGGACCCTTAACAGAAACAACAATCTTCCGTATTTAGCTCTGAAGGCATCAGGGTTGGTGATCATCCATGTCAACCTTCTTAAACCCTATAATTTTGGAACCTTGAAGGTGTACTTGTGCGTCTTTCTTCTACCAAAATTCATAACGCAATCTTTTTTCTCTGATATTTGCAATCATTGTCTTAGTTTAATTTGAAAAAGAGAGACTAGAAAAGAAGATTTTTTCTTTGTTTAAAAGTTTTTTTTAATGAAATGAATGCATGAATGCAGCACACAAAAACATAGAAAAAACATGGGTTTAAAGGTTCAGCATCACAAGCATGGAGTCATGGCTCTACCCATCCCAAAGGTTGTACTATGGTGAATTTTTGTACATGTACTCAAAATCATTGACCCCCTTGGGATAACAACAGCAGGCTGGTTCACCCGAGCGAGCTGTAGTATCTTAGGGTAATCTCAATTGAGTGTAGTATCACGTGACAACTATTTCTGATTGCTTCCGTACTACTAAATAGTCACATGGTTATAGTCTACTAAGTCTTCAGTTTCATGGATACCACAATCGAACAATCTGCTTTCACAACCAAAGTCGTTAGACATTGAATCCGCAAAGGGTATCTCCACTGATTTAATGGTCTACCGGGACAGCTTTTTCAGGATTCACTCCCTGTAAGACCGCCCGTCTCTGACATCACCTGTCTTAAGTATCACTCAAACTTTCCGCATGCGACATCACTCGCATTCCCATTAGCAAAAAATAAACACGGATATCAAGTAGGAAAAGCGATATATTTATATATATATATATTCATTCCTAAAACTAACATCCTAAACCTCTTAAGAATTCTAGTCTATAATCCTAAACAGACAAAATGTCTCCCCAGCAGAGTCGTCATTCATCTGTAGCGTGCGATTTTTGTCGGTGACGCAACCACCTTATCGCAGAATGTTGGCTTTTCTCTTCAATGAAGAGGAGGGGGTGCTACTTTCTGATTTCTTATTTATCCCGTGAAGCTGGAAGGGAAAAGGAATCTATCTTAAACTAACCTTGCACGCGAATGTTTAATTGAACAAACGCTTAAAGAGATTCGGGGAGTTCGGGGTCAGGTTATACAATGGGGAGTTGTCAGTTACCCATCCTATATGTGGTTATCCACAGGTTGTTAGCTTTAGGTTCTGCTCTGTACTTGATGGTGTTTATCTGTTGATGGGTTGGGAAAGTTTCTTGGGAAATATGAGAGAGAGTGTGAGTTTTTGTTGATGTTCGGGTTTTTTTCTGATGTTTTTGGTAAGGTACTGGCCTAAGTTTTGATTGGTATGAAGGTACTGGACCTAGAGTTTTTGATTAGTATGCAGGTACTGGACCTAGAGTTTTTGATTAGTATGCTCGCTAAGATTTTTCAATCTTATGCCTACGTATTCCCGTTTAAAGAAACAGGGAAATCAGAGCAATCGTAGTTCCTCCTATTCTAAGGGAGGAAAAATGATGTATTGGTGTCTTGTTCAAAGCCCAAGATTGAAGCTAAAGGGTTAAGTATTTGTGTCTTGTTCAAAGCCCAAGATTGAAGCTAAAAGTTTTTAACTGAGAGAGAATTTGTCATCTCTAAAGGGGAGACATCTTGTCTGTTTATCACAACTGTTGGGTGACTATTTATAAAGGAGAATTACTTTAACTGAGATATATGAATCCAGTAATGCCATAATTTCCTTTATAGGGGATGTTATCCTGGAGGAGAAAAATTTAACTCGGTGTAGAGCAATGCCATTTTTCCATAGGAATTTCTCATGTTAAGAGAGGGACAGTGGCGTGGATGTAAATAATCCAGAGGCTTGCCACTTACAGCAATTAGATGGAAGAAAGGGATTTACCAGGATAAGAGATGGATGGCATCTTGGATATTTGAATCAACAAGTGTGCCACTTACAGCAGTTATCTGGGATTAGGGTTTGATTTGAATGTCTGTTTTGATGAGTGATAAATAGATAAATGACTTCCTACAGAGAGATTTTGATTTCCTCTGAGGGGATGTTGATTTTTGTGTGCCTTGATCAAAGCCCAAGGTTAAAGCTAAGAGGTTGATTGACTCCACTTGGGGGAGTCCTTATACAAAGCCTAAGAGGAGGCTGGAAAAGACTGACTCAACAAGAGAGTGTTTATCTGTCTTGTACAAAGCCCAAGATTGAGGCTAAAAAGAGACTGACTCTATGGGGATATCATTATACAAAGCCTAAGAGGAGGCTAAAAGTTGGACTTTTTTGGGGAAAATATTTTGTCTGTCTTGTATAAAGCCCAAGATTGAGGCTGAAAAGGCGTTTGACTCCACTAGGGAGAATTATTTATCTTGTACAAAGCCCAAGATTGAGGTTGAAAAGAGGATTAACTCTTCTTAGGGAATTTATATGGTGTCTTGTACAAAGCCCAAGATTGAGGCTGAACAAGCTGGAGAAATCATTATACAAAGCCTAAGAGGAGGCTGCAAAAGACTGACTCAACAAGAGAGTGTTTTTATCTGTCTTGTACGAAGCCCAAGATTGAGACTAAAAAGGAGTTGATTCCACAAGAGAGTATTGAAAGGTGATTGACTCAACAAAAGAGTCTGAAACGTGATTGACTCAACAAGAGAGTCTGAAAAGGTTAGCTCTGCTAAGGGAGAATACTTGTACAAAGCCCAAGAGGAGGCTGACTTCTGCTGAGGATTATTAAGATCCTAGGGCAGGTCCAAATGAAGAATCAACTCTTGTTGAGGGTTATAGAAGAGCTGAGATATCAGAGACCTTGAGGTTCTGATTTGGGATAGTGTTATACTGATGATAAACTGACCCTGGCTGGGGAATTTTAGGAGAGAGACTGGGTTTTAGAACCCATGGGTTTTAACTCTGTTGGAGATTGATCTGACCAGGGTTTCTCCTATGTTTGTAAGGTACTTGAGAATGTCTTTGAGATCTGAGAGTGGATTAGACTATCCAAGTCTACTGGTATGGGAAAGTTTATGATGCCCAAGAGGAGGCGGGTGTTTTAAGGGATGATAATCAACCCTAAATTGGTCTAAGATTTGACACTGGAAAGACTGCTCTAGCAAAGGATGACTATGTTTTGTCTTATACCTTTAAGAGGTCTTCATGGTCCTTGTATTAAGCCCAAGAAAAGGCATGAAAACTTCTAAGAAGCCGGAGGGTCCTTGTACAAAGCCCAATAGGAGGCGGGGATGCTTTTAGGAAGCCCGTGGGTCCCAAACCTAAGAAAAGCTCAAGAAAGGTGTCATCGAGAATCAATCCTTTAGTGAACAGTTCTAGGGTTTGAAGAAATTCAAGAGAGGTTTCACCGAGAATAATTCCTCTCTGGGGAACTGAATTTCTTTGACAATTTCTAATAGTGACAGTCTGAGAAAAGTTTCACCGAGAATAATGCCTTTCTCTTTGTTCCATATTGTTTAAGCCCAAGAGAAGGCTAGACTATATCTAGAAATCCTATGGGGATCTAGTTTTGACTGTATTAAAGAGTGACCAGCTGACTTTACCTAGTTCTAGACCTAGTTGTCGGGGAAAACTCTAAGCAAATATACTAGTATATATACAGGTGATATATGACAAGTATTTAAAAGGATATGAAAGAATGACTTACAGGTGAGCAAGCTTCCCACAATACAGTTATATATATATATATATAAGACATGTATTTAAAATAATGAAAGAAGGACTTACAGGTGAGCAAGCTTCCCACAATACAGTTATATATATAAAAGCAGGTAAAAGAAAGCTGATAAAACTTACGGGCGAGCAAGCTTCCATAGCTGTATTGTTAGTTGTTCAAGAAATTAAAGAAAGTTTTGATAACAACTATATATTTGAACCTAAATCAAAAGGGAAGTTGTTTTGAAAATATTTTTGGGGCTTATACTCAAGGAGGGGCCCAGATGAAAAACAGTAATCTTATAGTTGTTTTGTAAACTGTACTGGGGCTTATACAATGACTGAGACCCAAAGAGGTTTTATTTACAAAGAGGGTTGGGTCTTACAACTCAAGGAGAGGCCCAATGTTTATTTTATATACAAGTGATGGGGCTTACAACTCGAGGAGAGGCCCAAACAGTTTTGTTTAAAAGGCGACGACCGCACCGAGATTTTAAAATCGCATCGGGACTTATACAATGACTGAAGCCCAAAATTATTTATGTATAAAGGGGGTTGGGTCTTACACTCTATTAGAGGCCCAAATTTTATTTTTGTACCAGAGATGGGGCTTACAACTCGAGGAGAGGCCCATGAAAAAAAACAGTGATCGCACCGTTGTTTTTCAAAATTGTATCGGGACTTATACAATGACTGAGGCCCAAATTATTTTATGTATAAAAGAGGGTTGGGTCTTACACTCTATTAGAAGCCCATGAGTGTTTTAAAATGTTTGATAAGGATCAAAAATCAAAGAAACCCTAATTTCATTTTCTTTTAAAAGTAATTCGTTTTTAAAGAAAATTAATAAAAATGATAAAAATACCAAATAAATTTAAATAAACTACTTGTGATTTTTGGTTAAGGTTTGAAAAATGAGTTTTTAATTACAAGATGATTTAGAACTCATTTGGTCTTGAAAAGATCAAGAAGGAAGAAATATTTTCAAATGTTTAAAACAAATAAAATAAGTTCTTTATAAAAAATATTAAATATAGACAAATAATATTTTTTGTGTGAGATTTTTGTAGAATAAAATACTTTATCAATTTTGTGAATTTTTGTAAAAAGAACCAATAAAAAATGATGAAAAATGAATGAGAAATTAATTTTCAAAGTTATTAAAAAGATTGGTGAAGAAATTAATAAAATTAAGTGGTAAAAAATAGAAATGGCCCCCCAAGGTTTGAACTCACGCCCTTGGGGAGGATAGTTCAAAATTTTGCCAATTGAGCCACTTGCGTGTGGCTGAAAGAGAATGGCAAGGGATAATAATATGTGAAAATTCCTATTGAAAATGATTAAAAAAAATATCAAAAGGTCTGGGGCGAGGGAGATTCGAACCCTAGCCCTCTCACTCGCACACACACACACACACAAACATACTAGTGTTTCCACTAGGGCGCAATGCCAATTTAGTTATAACATGGCAAGTGATAAATATATGGTAAAACAAGTTGAATTTCTGAAGAATGACACCATGGCCATCTTCATCCTTAAGCTCAAATACGTGAAGCCTCCTATCTCACTCGTTTCTCAACCATTTCTCATGATCCAAATATGAAAATCATGCGCTTTTAGACAAGGAACACAATGGCAATACTCAATTTTATTGAAATTAAGTGAATCAAAACATAATATGAGAAAACCTGATGAACCCTAAAATTTGCATGAACTCAATGAAATCCTATACACGAACTGTAAACAGCAATTGATTGAGGGTAAATAATCTACAAACATTCAGAAACACAATGGTAATCACAAAACAAGTTTATGATACATGATTCAATGAGTATGACAGTTTGAGGCTTACCTATGCAGGTGAGAATCGAATTTGATGATGGAGGTGTTACAGTTGAGTTCTAATGCTTTGGACAGCTTCCTTGTACCCTATGGAAAGTGATTGAATGCTTGGAGTAATTGAGAGCCCTTTAGATTGATCAACCTGATTCCTTCTGCAACAAGTCATGAGTTTTGTGCAATTGGATGGCCATTTGATGATTTTGATGTTACAGACGGGAGGTGAGTGTTCAGACACCTTCTATATGTTATATGTGATGTGTCTGAATCAATGGTTTCAGTGGTATTGATCTCCAACTCAAAACCCGATAGTAACCTCTCAAGAAATGAAGTTTTTAGGCCTAAGGAGTTAAAGAGAGAAAGTCTTGTTGTAATGAGCTTTGGTGTAGTTTGAATGATCAGTTAGGACCTCTATTTATAGTAGAGGAGTTGTGTTGAAGTGGTTCTCTTGAAGCTCAGAGGATAAGGTAATGGTTCAATGGTCTTAGCTTGGCATAAATGCCTTTTGCACTAGGTGCAATAGCTGTCCCAAATAGATCAGATATGCATTGACTGAAATAATATTTTTCAATCCTTTTAATTGTTGTTTAATCAGAGAACTTGATTTAGGAGAGTGAAATCATATTTTTCAATCCTTTGAATTCAAGGTATATATGCCAAAAACTCATCAATTCTCAAGGATAATCTCTTGGCATTTCAGTCCAATTTTGAAGGTTTGATCAAAAGCATTAGGATCTGATTGGATGAATGTGGCATAGTGATCATTGCTTTTTGGCTCAAAATCATGTATGGCAAGAAATCACACAAACTGACTTTTCAAGACAGTCGTGCCATGGTGTCTTGCAGCAGCCATAACTCTTGGCTCAAGCTGAGTTGTTTCATGCCAATGAGTTCCTTGGATTATTGGCAATATGCACAACAACTTTGATGTTTACATCTTGAATTGATTCATCCTAGAACTATGTGAAACAACCCTCCAAGTTTTGGTGTTTCACTTGTTTTTCTGACTTAGACAGAATTTTTTCTAAGTGTTGGAAAAGTGGTAAATTCCAAGTTTTAATGATTTTGATCCAATCATAACTCAGAATCCATGAAGAATTGGAAACTCTTGTAGTTGACACTTTTGAAGTATGTAATGAGGGCTTCCATCTTAGCTTTGAATGGGAGAAAAAGAGGGTTTAGGAGATATGGCCTTGTAAAGTTGGTACCCTAGCCACTTTGTTCCATAACTTAGAAAAATTCTAAGTTTTTTATGGTTACCCCTTTAGCAAGTTAACTCACTTTCTTTGATTTTTCTTGATGAATGATGATTCAAATCACATATTAACATTGTTTTAGAGTCAAGGAGCCTTGGTTGACCAAAAATCCAAAAAGTCAAACTTGGATTTTTGTACAGTTGACTTTTTCATCAGATGAAATTCTGACTTTGTGATCCTTTTGTGAAATCAATCATTGGGCTTAATTAAACTTCATGGATGGCCTCCAAGGGTATTTAAGAATGTCTTGGACCCCTCCCCAAGGTTTGAGGTCAAGGGTAGACCAACAGTCAAGGATAGGGTTGACTTTTTCCATCAGAAACCCTAATTTGTGATCAGATGGTTTTGAGTTCTTGTGGCTTATGCTTGAGCTCTTTGAGTCAATCAAATCTTGTAAACATGTCAATATTATGTATTTGAGGTCTTTGAAGTTCATTTTGAATGCCTCACTTCACAATTTAACTCAAGGGTTGAATTAGGTCAAAACCCTACTTCCTGATTTTTTGATAGATGGACCTTCAAGGTGATTTTGCCATTGTGGATGGGCTCTTGAGATCATTTTGAGCTTATAGGACCATACATTGAGACATTGGCTCATGCCCAGATGGAAATTTTCATCTGGGGGACCCTGGTCTATCAAACCCTAATTTGGTGACATATGCGATCTTGAGGCTTAATCCACTTGGAATGTTGCAAATTTGTGCTTGATTCTTGATGTGGGAGTCCCCTTGATCCTTCATAGGTGTTTGAGAGGTTAGACAAGTTGAAGATCATGTCATTTCTTAATTAATCCTTTGTCTAAGTACTTTGAGAGGGCTCAAAACCCTACTTCTTGATTGTAGTGAATGCTCAATCATCTTTGAGGAGATTGATGAGGCATGAAAGTACATCCATATTGTGATGATAATTTGCATAATGATGGGAAATCTTGGTGGTCAAAATTTGGGGTATTACAGGATCATCATGACCTTTTCAGTCGTCTACTGCACAATCTCAGGTCCGAGCACTACATTCTCGCCTGACTTATACCTGTGAGACAATCCTTTACTTTGGTTTTGTTTTTGTATGATTGCAAATTGCGCGTATGATTTGTTGTGCTTCATTCTACATGTGAATATGTGTGATTTTCATCTTAAAATGATTGTTAGAAACACTTTTTATAAGGTTTGAATCAATACATAACCTTTGGCATCGATCCATACGTGTCTGGTATCGATCCCTGATTTAATGGAAATTCTGTTTTTCAGTTCACCTTCAGTAGGGATCGATTCATGGATTTTGGGATCAATCCCTAACAGTTAAAAACTGTCTGGCATCGATCCATACGTGTCTGGCATCGATCCCTGATTTAATGGAAATTCTGTTTTTCAGTTCACCTTCAGTAGGGATCGATTCATAGATTTTGGGATCAATCCCTAACAGTTAAAAAATTGTCAGGAATCGATCCATACGATGTTGGGATCGATCCCAAAGTCTGTTTTTCTGCATAATTTTAATTCTAACAGTTCTGTCTTGTTTAGTATAAATACAAAGTGGCAGGTATTGGCTTAAAATGAATTCACAAGTGAAAATTGCAAAATACACAAGTCATAGAGGTCTTTGTAGCAGCAATTGATTGAGCATTCAGAAACCTGAAAGATACTTCGTCTTCATCATCTTCTCAATCTCTTCAATTCAAGAACAATTACACACAATCATTCTTGTTCTTCGGATTGAAGGATCAACGAGATAACGTTCAGTGGTACGATCAACGATCTAGCTGTGGAGTCAGTGGAACGATCAAGGATCTAGCTGGGTTGAAGAGTGAAGGGGGTTTCGAGGAAAAACCTACTGGTTTGTCCTTCAAGAACGGGACTGTTCTTGCGGGTTTGTTAGTCATGATTGCAGAACGGATTCAGCCGCAGCGTAGGGTTTGGAAACGGGGTTGTTTCGCAAACAGGTCGTGGAACCGGTGAATCGTTTGCAAGTCTTGCGGGGAATTCTTGATCCAGCTCTGATCAAGTCGAGGTTCTATACGAGAAGAAGAAGTTCTAGGGATTTAGAATTCTGTCTTGGTATTGTAACCTTTGTAAGAACGAATTCAGCAACTATTGATAAGAAAAGGTCTCAATTTCTTTTGAAATTGAGAGGGAGACGTACCCACACGCGAGGACGACAGTGGGGAACTTCCTTAACAAATCTCTGTGTATCGTATTCTATCTCTATCTCCCTTTACGTTTTCGTTAACTGTTTTGTGATACAAATTGGCGCAGTACGTTTTACGTGTCGTGATACAATAGTGGCAAGAAAACCTTTTATTGAAACATCACTATTGTTTATCATAGAACACATACACGCCAAGTGTTTGACAAAACGGTTTGTTGTGATTTACTCATTGGAATCAGAATTTGTGATAAGTGCATTTAGTGCGAGAAAATTCTGTGTTAACGTTTTCTATCAATCAATTCAAATCCAGCATCATACTTACGTGTCTGGTCTTTTTGGTAGCGGTTCAGAATAGACGGAAGTCGATTCGGGACCAAAACTTTCCGCTATATTTCAAAAACTCTGTTAAGGTTTTTAAAACCGTATTTTACAAGCGGTGATCTATTCACCCCCCCCTCTCGATCACTAGCCACACCGTCTAACAAGTGGTATCAGAGCGCCGGTTCGCTGGTGCTCTGTGGCTGCCTGTAACGATATGGATTCTGAACCAAAGGGGGCGTACAATAGAGCTCCCGTCTTTAACGGAGAAAACTACGGCTACTGGAAAGACTGCATGCGAGTTCATATAAATTCTGTGGATAGGCTAGTATGGACAGCCATTGAGAATGGTCCCTTTCAAATAACCATGACCAATGAGGCTGGCACCATAGTACCTAAACCAGAAGCTGATTGGACTGAGAAAGATGAGAAAAAGTGGTCGAGTGATTGGAAAGCTCGAAATATACTAATTTCAGCACTTGGTGTTGATGAGTATTATCGAGTATCCCATTGCACGACTGCTAAGGAGATGTGGGACGCTTTAGAAATCGCCCATGAGGGTACTACTGAAGTGAAACAGTCCCGCATTAACACACTTAATCAAGAGTTTGAGCTCTTTCGCATGAAAAATGGAGAATCTATCTCCGACATGCAAAAGAGGTTTACTCATCTTACAAATCGATTAAATGCACTTGGAAAACCTGTTTCCAATGAGGTAGCTACTAACAAAATTCTGAGATGTCTTAGCAGGGAATGGCAACCTAAAGTGACAGCTATCAAGGAAGCCAACGACTTGACGACTCTTACGATTACAACACTTTTTGGAAAGCTGGAAGAACATCAGCAAGCTCTAGAAAGTCTTGAAAAGTATGAGAACAAAAGTAAGAAGGAGAAAGAGAAGAAGAAAGACAAAGAGGGTGAGAAGAAGCCAATTGCTCTTGTGGCCTCTAGCACTAAGTCCTCAAGAAAAGAGCAAAGTGACAATGATTCAAGTAGTGACAAAGATTCGGATGATGAAGAAATGGGACTTTTTGTAAGGAGATACAATAGATTCATTCGAAGGAATGGATACAAGCATTCCGACAAAAACCTCATGAAGTTTAGAAGACAATCTAGTGAGTCAAAACAGGAAGAGAACAAGAAGCATAAAGGTAGAGGATCTTGTTTCAATTGTGGCAAATCTGGACATTACAAAACAGAATGTCCTATGAAGAAAAAGGATAAAGGGAAGGATTCACCTAAACGGTACAGCAAACAAAGGAGAGCTTATATAGCATGGGAAAGCGATAGCGATTCATCAAGCTCACAAAGTTCAAGTGATAGTGATGAAACCGCAAACCTATGTCTTATGGCTCACATCAAAGACCATGCCTACTACAAGAAGAAACAAGAAGAAAAGAAGGTAAAACAAGCCTACTATAATAATGTCTCCTCTATGTCTTTTTCTGAACTGAAAATCGCTTTTGAAAAACTGCATAACGAAGCTGTAGATGCTTTCAAAAGATTATCTTCCGATAAACAAATTTTTTCATTCTTGGAAGGTAAAGTATACAAAGCTGAAAAAGATTTAGAAAGCTTGAAGGCTAGTATTGCAGAAAATTCAAAAGATATTGATGTTAACGGATGTAGTAAAGTTAGGTATTGTGAAGCTTGTCATATTTGGCAACGAGAGGTTAATACTCTTAAAGTCAAATTGGAAAAAGCTTTACAACCCAAGGTGACTTACGCCGTTGATACTAGATTGTTTAAGAAGTCATTGAATCCTCCATATGCAAAATACTCTTTTACTCCAAAGGATTCAATGAACAAAACTAAACAATTGCATCATCATGGTTTATGTCATTATTGTTGTCGTGCTGGCCACACCATTGAGAAATGCAAGTTTAGGAGGTTTCTTGTTCCTAAAGGCATCTATCAATGGAAGCCAAAAGGCAACCATGTTACCACTTACCCCTTTGGACCCAATGAAAATTGGGTACCAACCACTCTCTTTTGATATTGTAGGAAGAGTGCCTTGCATCCGAAGATAGGAGATGGTTCCTAGATAGCGGCTGCTCAAGGCACATGACCGGTGACATATCGCTTTTTATAGACTTCAAAGCAAAGAAAAAGGGATATGTTACTTATGGAGACAATAACAAAGGAGCTATACTTGGTAAAGGTAGTATAGGTAACCCCTCTACCACTACCATTTCTGATGTCAATCTTGTAGAGGGACTTAAACACAATTTGTTAAGCATAAGTCAATTGTGTGACAAGGGTTACAAAGTTTCTTTTACAAAAACTTGTTGCATAATTGAACATGATGAAAATAATGTTGTGTTTAAGGGTGTTAGAGTAAACAATATCTATATGCTTGATCTTTGTGATGTATCTTTAACAAGCACTAAATGTCTAGTTACCTTGAATGATGATTCTTGGCTTTGGCATAGACGTTTAGCGCATGTTAATTTCGATTTGCTTAACAAGGTTGTATCTAAGGATCTAGTAGTCGGTCTTCCAAAAATAAAGTTTTCAAAAGACCACCTATGTGATGCATGCCAAATGGGAAAGCAAACAAGGGTCTCTTTTAAATCCAAAAATGTAATTTCAACTTCACGACCTCTTGAGCTTCTCCATATGGATCTCTTTGGTCCGTCTAGGACAAAGAGCTTAGGTGGAAACTATTATGGTTTTGTAATTGTTGATGACTACTCTAGATTTACTTGGACTATATTCCTTCATAGCAAAGATGAAACTTTTTCTGCTTTTAAGAATTTTGCAAAACTGTCCCAAAATAAAATGAATTCTAAAATAGTTACAATTCGAAGCGATCATGGAGGAGAATTTCAAAACTATCTCTTTGATAAGTACTGTGATAAGTATGGTATTGAGCATAACTTTTCAGCTCCTCGAACTCCACAACAGAATGGCGTTGTGGAGCGCAAAAATCGCGTTTTAGAAGAGCTGGCAAGAACAATGCTAAATGAGGGTGGATTGCCAAAATATTTTTGGGCTGATGCTGTTAGCACAGCCTGTTATGTTCTAAACAGGATTCTAATTCGCCCTATGTTAAATAAAACCCCTTATGAGCTTTTAAAAGGAAGAAAGCCAAACTTATCACATCTTCACGTATTCGGTTGTAAGTGTTTTGTTTTGAATAATGGTAAGGAAAAACTTGGGAAGTTTGATGCAAAAGCGGATGAAGGTATTTTTCTTGGTTATTCACAATCAAGTAAAGCATATAGAGTGTATAATAAGCGTTTACTTACTGTTGAAGAATCTGTCCATGTTTCCTTTGATGAGTCTTATCCGAAAAATGTCGGCAAAGGTATTTCTTTTGATGACGCAGGTGTATCTACAGAAGACATACTCAAGGAAGCTGTTGCGGAAACTGATCAATCCAAGACAGCTCCCATTGAGAAGGAGGAAGATACTAGTCATGAAAAAGATAAGGAAGAAAGGACAGCTGATGTGAATGACCTTCCACCAGCTTGGAAATCTTCAAAAGACCATCCCATTGACAACATCTTGGGAGACATTTCAAAGGGAGTCATGACTCGTTCTAAGATAAGTAATTTTTGTTCTCACTTCGCCTTTGTTTCACAAGTGGAACCTAAAAATGCCAAAGAAGCCTTGATTGATGAATTTTGGCTAATGGCCATGCAAGAAGAGCTTAATCAATTTAAAAGAAATGACGTTTGGGAACTTGTCCCGCGTCCGCGAGAACATCATATCATAGGTACTAAGTGGGTTTTTAGGAATAAGCTTGATGAAAGTGGAGTGATAACTCGGAACAAGGCACGTTTAGTAGCACAAGGCTATAACCAAGAGGAGGGCATAGACTATGAGGAAACTTATGCTCCAGTTGCTCGCCTTGAGGCTATACGTCTCTTGCTCGCTTATGCGTGTTCTAGAGATTTTAAGCTTTACCAAATGGACGTAAAGAGTGCGTTTCTAAATGGTGTCCTAAATGAAGAGGTATACGTCTCACAACCTCCTGGTTTTGAGAATGCTGAATATCCAGATTATGTTTACAAATTAAAACGAGCTTTGTACGGTCTTAAGCAAGCCCCCCGGGTTTGGTATGAAAGACTTAGCAAATTTCTACTTGATCATGGATATTCAAGAGGTAAAGTGGATACCACCCTCTTCATTAAGCACAAAGGAAAACACATTCTTTTAGTTCAAGTTTATGTAGACGATATAATTTTTGGTTCAACTAACATACACTTGGTCGAAGAGTTTTCAAAAGTTATGCAGGGTGAATTTGAAATGAGTCTTATGGGGGAGCTTAATTTCTTCCTCGGTCTCCAAATAAAGCAGCTTGATGAGGGAACAACTGTGAGTCAAACAAAATACTGCAGAGAGCTGCTCAAGCGCTTTGGAATGAACGACTCAAAATCAATAGACACACCTATTCCTACCAACGGATATCTAGATAAAGATGAACACGGTAAGAGTGTAGATGTCAAACAGTATAGAGGTATGATTGGGTCTCTCTTGTATCTTACTGCGTCTAGACCTGACATCATGTTTAGTGTCTGCATGTGTGCACGATATCAATCGAATCCTAAAGAGTCACACTTGAAAGCTGTCAAGCGCATATTTAGATATCTTCATGGAACATCTAAGTATGGGCTCTGGTATTCAAAAGGAAGCGATTGTAGCTTAGTAGGTTTCTCCGATTCTGATTTTGCTGGCTGCAAATCAGATAGGAAAAGTACTAGTGGTACATGTCACTTATTTTCAAACTCTCTGGTCAGTTGGCATAGCAAGAAACAGGTGTCTGTCGCATTGTCAACTGCTGAGGCTGAGTACGTTGCAGCCGGTAGCTGTTGCGCTCAGATCTTGTGGCTGAAGCAACAACTACAAGATTTCGATATTCAACTCAAACGCATTCCAATAAAGTGTGACAACACCAGTGCTATAAATCTTACTAAGAATCCTGTTTTACACTCACGCACTAAACACATAGAGATTAGGCATCACTTTCTTCGCGACCATGTTGAGAAAGAGGACGTTGTGTTTGAGCATGTTGATACTAAGAATCAACTCGCTGATATTTTCACTAAACCACTAGCAACGGAACCTTTCTTTAACATTCGTCGTGAATTAGGGATTCTTGATCTTTCTTCATTACTATCTTAAGCTTGTTAGATTCCATTTTTGCCTCACCTTGGTTGATAAGTTGTGTTTTAGAAGTTATGAGCTTATACTTCACAAAGGTACATCAACAAAGGTAATATCAATCCTCTTTACTACTCTTTGGATCTATGTGTTTGTGTATGTTAGAACAAATTCTCTATGTTCGTTTATGTAAATTCTTTAGCATTTATTGTTTGAATATTAATATCTGGATTGAGAACTATTCTTAAGCATCATTTTCATAACATGATTCATAGGCATTGCATTCTGCATAAAAAAAAAAATCATAAAAGTCTGTTTTGCATTCGCATGTATCGATACCACGACCTAGGGATCGATCTCTATCACTTTAACTCAATTTTTTTTAATTTCGCTTCAGTATGGATCGATCCATACGCTTTTGGTATCGATCCCTACAGCTTTTAAAAATCAAATTCATCATGGTTTGGATCGATTCCAAAACCCATGCATCGATCCCTACTGTTCTTGTTCATTAACCGTCCTTTTTAACTTCTCATGGTTCGACACATCATCATTTTTTTTGCTAGCATTCATCCTAGCATCCCCATACCTCTCATAACCTCTCTTCCTCCACACGGCTAACCCTAATTTCTCTCTAACCCTCTCTTCTCCAAAACCCCAAATTCATTTCAATCTCCTTCCAATCCACAACAATGCCTCCAAGAATGAATCCGGTCAGAGCAACTCGAAGAGAAAAAGGAAAACAACAGGTTGGAACCTCTACTCAACCACCAGAAATTCCTCCAAAGGCTTTGGATCTCCTTCATCCTGCCTTTGTTGATGAGTTTGAGAAAGACTTCCAGACAAGGTTAGTCATGAAACCTCATGTTTTTGATAAGCATGATGCCATCCCTTTGCACTTAGGTGATGTGGTAGAACTGTTGAATGCACAACAATTGGGTTCCTTTTTAACTATAAGAAATGACTACCATGAGGACTTTATACGTGCATTTTATGTTGGATTGCAAACTAGTAAAGGATATAGTTTTAAGTGTTCCATTGGTGTTAGCACATACACATTCGAGGCTGCTGACTGGTTCAAAGTATTTGAAATCCCACTTCCGCCGCTTGATTTCGAGATATGGAATGATTCTAAGTTTGATACTGAGTTTAATTTGCTGGAATTTACTCAGTCTATCTCTAAAGTAGAACGACCAATAGCTGAGGATGAACGTCTGACAACGGGTATGATCAAACGAGTACCAAGGATACTTCATTGGATTGTATCACATGTCTTGCGTCCAGCAACTGGTGGTCATTCCCGGCTGGACAGACCAAGCACTCATCTCATGTACATTCTGCTAAAGAAGGTTAAGTTGAATTGGCCCAATTACTTTGTCAAGCGTCTATTCTCCGTGCGAAACAGTTCCAAAAATGTTGCTCTCGGATATGCCTCTCAGATTATGAGGATTATAAAATTCTGGAACATCACTGTGCCTTTGGTTCCTCTTGTATCTCCCACACCTGCCCAAGAGTTTGATTCTTCCACCTTGTCGCACATGGGATACCGGTGGGATAAGGAGCGTGAATGCTTCTATATCTATATAAGCAAAACAAGGACAAGGATTTACAACTTTGATGAGCCGGCTGACAGATTTTCTATTGTTGAAGATCAAGATGATGAAGAAATGCAGGATGTAGATGAACCAGAAGTGCCTGAAGCTGCTGCCAATACCGGTTGGGGTGAGTGGGTGCCACAAAGGTGGTCTCCATCCCACTATGAACCTGCTCCACCACCTCCTCCTCACTTCTCTGCTGCTACCTCCACTTCTGTAAATGTCACAACCATGCTCCAGCAAATGCAGCTAGAAAATAGACAAAATCATGAGGAAGCAAGAGCTTGGCATGTTCAACAAGCTGAGTGGCATAACGAACATCGGGAGTGGCATGATGACCACACAAGGATGTATCAGAATCAGCACTCTTGGCACACTGACTTGATTAAGTGGCATCAAGTCTTTTATAATGAAATGACAGGTTTTATGGACGATTGTCGTGCAGATCCGGGTATTATGGACAGGTTTCGAAGCACTGAAGTTCAGGACCGATTCAGACAGTACTCTTTCATGGGACACAATCCTGATGAAATGCCTCCTCCTCCGCCTCCACCTAGCTTCAGAGATCCAAATCAAGATGACGAGGAGTCTTGTGGAGGCCACTTTCCCCATTAGCATTTCATTTCATATGCATTTCATTTCATGTTGCTTGAATTGTTGTTTCATTTTTCGAATATTCTGACTATATTTGTTTGGCTTATGTAATTTTCATTACTTTCCTAGTATTCCATTGCTTATTTCCGTTTGCTTGTTTATGGTTTCCTTGCCCTTTATTGGTCATTCTTTGTGAGTGATTTTATTCTTCTAAGCTTTCTTTCTTTGTGATTGTTAGCTTTGTTATCAATTTATGCTGCGGTTTGCTACTTTGTTCTTCTCTTTGTTGTTTCTTTCCTCTTTTTGATGTTGACAAAGGGGGAGAAGTATAGAAGATGTTGACATGACAGAATGGTATGCACAAACTCAGGGGGAGTATCACACATCAATTTGCCATCATCAAAAAGGGGGAGTTTGTGAGACAATCCTTTACTTTGGTTTTGTTTTTGTATGATTGCAAATTGCGCGTATGATTTGTTGTGCTTCATTCTACATGTGAATATGTGTGATTTTCATCTTAAAATGATTGTTAGAAACACTTTTTATAAGGTTTGAATCAATACATAACCTTTGGCATCGATCCATACGTGTCTGGTATCGATCCCTGATTTAATGGAAATTCTGTTTTTCAGTTCACCTTCAGTAGGGATCGATTCATGGATTTTGGGATCAATCCCTAACAGTTAAAAACTGTCTGGCATCGATCCATACGTGTCTGGCATCGATCCCTGATTTAATGGAAATTCTGTTTTTCAGTTCACCTTCAGTATGGATCGATTCATAGATTTTGGGATCAATCCCTAACAGTTAAAAAATTGTCAGGAATCGATCCATACGATGTTGGGATCGATCCCAAAGTCTGTTTTTCTGCATAATTTTAATTCTAACAGTTCTGTCTTGTTTAGTATAAATACAAAGTGGCAGGTATTGGCTTAAAATGAATTCACAAGTGAAAATTGCAAAATACACAAGTCATAGAGGTCTTTGTAGCAGCAATTGATTGAGCATTCAGAAACCTGAAAGATACTTCGTCTTCATCATCTTCTCAATCTCTTCAATTCAAGAACAATTACACACAATCATTCTTGTTCTTCGGATTGAAGGATCAACGAGATAACGTTCAGTGGTACGATCAACGATCTAGCTGTGGAGTCAGTGGAACGATCAAGGATCTAGCTGGGTTGAAGAGTGAAGGGGGTTTCGAGGAAAAACCTACTGGTTTGTCCTTCAAGAACGGGACTGTTCTTGCGGGTTTGTTAGTCACGATTGCAGAACGGATTCAGCCGCAGCGTAGGGTTTGGAAACGGGGTTGTTTCGCAAACAGGTCGTGGAACCGGTGAATCGTTTGCAAGTCTTGCGGGGAATTCTTGATCCAGCTCTGATCAAGTCGAGGTTCTATACGAGAAGAAGAAGTTCTAGGGATTTAGAATTCTGTCTTGGTATTGTAACCTTTGTAAGAACGAATTCAGCAACTATTGATAAGAAAAGGTCTCAATTTCTTTTGAAATTGAGAGGGAGACGTACCCACACGCGAGGACGACAGTGGGGAACTTCCTTAACAAATCTCTGTGTATCGTATTCTATCTCTATCTCCCTTTACGTTTTCGTTAACTGTTTTGTGATACAAATTGGCGCAGTACGTTTTACGTGTCGTGATACAATAGTGGCAAGAAAACCTTTTATTGAAACATCACTATTGTTTATCATAGAACACATACACGCCAAGTGTTTGACAAAACGGTTTGTTGTGATTTACTCATTGGAATCAGAATTTGTGATAAGTGCATTTAGTGCGAGAAAATTCTGTGTTAACGTTTTCTATCAATCAATTCAAATCCAGCATCATACTTGCGTGTCTGGTCTTTTTGGTAGCGGTTCAGAATAGACGGAAGTCGATTCGGGACCAAAACTTTCCGCTATATTTCAAAAACTCTGTTAAGGTTTTTAAAACCGTATTTTACAAGCGGTGATCTATTCACCCCCCCTCTCGATCACTAGCCACACCGTCTAACAATACCAACACAACAGAGTCTTATACCCCTTACCATACAATGCCTCATACGATGCCATTCCAATACTAGCATGGAAATTATTATTGTAGGTAAACTTAATCAGAGGCAAGTGGCGATCCCAAGCACCTCCTTGTTCTAACACACAAGCCCTCAGTAATTCCTCCAAAGACTAGATAGTCCTCTTTGTTTGACCGTCTATCTGCAGATGATAGGCCAAACTCAACTTCAACTTAGTACCCAAAGCCTTCTGCAAGGAATGATTGATTTTCATCGATAAGAAATAAGCCGATTTAGTCAATCTATCCCCTATCACCCAAATCCAATCTGAAAGCTCAGTGACTTTGACTAAATTTTGGGTAAAACATAATGTTGTGAAAGATGTTTCAAAATGAAGGTTTTCAGCCCCAGACTAAAGATGTCGAGTAAAATGTCACAGCATGAAGATTCGACATCATGATTGTTACAACAATTTTTGGTTTTAAATTTGTTCCAAGATTCAAGGCGATTGGCAGTGGATCAAGGATCAAAGATATCAAGCCCAACTCAGCAGAAGACTATAAAATAAGACCAAGACCTAGACAGAAAAGTGAGGGAGGGCGACATAGACTGAGGAATCCTATTTTGTAAAGTAGGGTTTAGGTTTTGAGAGGCGTAGGTTTCTCTTGTAAGTCTCCCTCTGTATCAATTTGATGCAGTGTGGTAGACATAGGAACGTGTACAGATTTAGAAGCCCGTAGGTAATGAAACGTGAGTGTTCTTGGATGAAGCTTTGAAGCAAATCTAAGTTAACTTGTTATTCAAGGATGCTTGACTGAACTTTGTATTGGAAGGGGTGTCTTTCAATAGGGTAGATACAGTTATGGTGTAGTAACTGTTAGATAATCACAGGTTGTGATTTAGAAGTGAGAGGGTTCTCTTATCATTTAGATGTGACTTCTAATGATAAAGTCTTCATTGGGTAGTGATAGGTTAGCGTGGGTGCTTTCTGTAAACATGATGTTTTTTACATAAAACTATACTACTGATAGTGATTACTTCTTCCTGGATTGGTATCCCCCAGATGTAGGTGAGTTTCACCAAACTGGGTCATCATATTCTATGTTGTTTATCATTCTGCTATTTTCAGTTCAGTCTTGATTAACATGTTGGATCAGATGTCGTAACATCTATGATCCTGCAGTTCTGATATTCAAGGTATCACTCTGTTGTTGCACCTCTGTGTTTAAATGATTATGTAGCACAATGTCTTGACCTGTGTTAGGACATCTACTATCTGGATATGCCAGAATTTTAATTGGTATCAGAGCAGGCAACCTGTCTAGTTCTGGATGAGATCTTTGGGGGATACTTTCTAGCGTTTAAACAAGGAGGATTTTTGAAGATCATATCAATCAACTCACACATACTCAAGGGTATTAATGAATGAGATGGATGTTCTGGATCGAAGGTAACAACCCATTGGTTGTTCATGTTACTGAGGAGGTTCTACAACAACTACAGGAGAAGTGGCTAGTTCTCTTGTTGGGGTGTCTTATAAGATGTTCTGAAATCTTATTAGGGAAAGCAGGATATGTTCCTTGGTGGTTCCACTGCATGTGTTTCTAATGGAAGAGCTCTAGAATGATGGGATTCTGGAGTTGTTACTGAATACAGTTGGTGGAAGATCTCAATCGTCGGCCTCTATATGTTAAGATATCTGCATTCTTTTATTCCTAAGTCAGGAGCGAGGGAATGAAGGGAGTTTTTGGTAGATATCTGGTATGGTGACTTGGTACTTGGAAGCTTGGTTTCTTGGTGCAGTTGAAGTCAGTTGAAGAGGAGAGGAGTTGAGTTTAAGTTTATCAAGTTCTTGCTCTGGGAGTTTGATAAATTATTGATTGGCTAGGTTTTCAAAGATACTTGAGAATTCTCTCAAGTCCACTCATAAAGCCGTCTCAGTCGTGCATCTGAAGTCTTCTAGTTATTCTTCTGACTAGAAGGTGTTTCTTTGAAACAAAATCTGAAGAAAGTGGAGGTGACTTATTTTCACCATCCAAAACAGCAAGGAAGGATTCATCTTTCTTAACCCTAAGGGTGGATCTAATCTAATTGGAGCTTTCAGAATTGTTGAGGTAAATAAGGTTTGTTCAGAGAGAATCTTAGTTACTTGAGTCAAGGGTGGCAGCCTTGGTATCTCAACACTGTTTGTCCAAGAAGATACTTGTAAAAGATTAAATACTTGATAAGTGTTCATGAAGTCATCTAGTGGAGCTTAGCTATAACAGTGAAGAAGGGTTATTGGACAAGGATTTTAGATCAATTGCTATTTGTGGAGTTCACAAGTATTAAATTGATTATCCTTGAAAGTCAAGATTGTTGATGTTCAACAAGATGTTGGAACATCTCATCATCAGAGTTTATGCAGAATCATGAGTGGGGTACTGCATACGCTTTAGCATTTGTTTTGATGTTAGGTGGTGACCTAAGAAGTTACTTCAGTCGGGTGTGACAGAAGTATGTGTTCTCTGGAGAGTTTCCTGGCAAGAAACTGGAAGAAACTGGCATGGACTTTGATGTTGTTGAAGATGAAGATGAAGACATCATAATCTTGATGGTTACTGCTTGGATCTATTTATTTTTGATCTAGGTACTTGGAAGCATGGGATCTTGCTCTTATTGAAGGTCAAAGTTAAGTGGCAGTTATCTCTGACTTTCTACAGACTGCTCTAATAAAGAAAGTGATATTCTTTGGTATGGCTATGGTGTAGTCTAGGACTACTTATCTTCTGAAGATTCAGACGTGGAAGGTGTGAAGTCTTTGGAGTTTTAAAGTAGGATGGAGGTTGTCTACTCAAACTTGGTTGTTGAATCAAGTCTATGAGAGCATGGAACTCTTGTTCTGCAAAGGGAGGAGGTTCTTCTAAGTGGCAGAAGGAGGAGGTAAATTCAGCAGTTGGATGTCTTATCAGAATGTTCTGACATCTAGCTTAACATCAGAATCTCAGCAGGTGATGTGGCACATCATCTTAAGATAAGGTGATCTACAGGAGAATGGAAGTTATGAATGCTTCAAAAAGGTCTATCTCATGCAGTTTGCAGGAGCTGTGGATGAGAAGATGTTACATGTCTAAGAGGCTTGGTGGATCCAAGATGTCTTGCTATGGAGCAAGTAGTTTATGTGACTTGAAGATCTGATTTCATTGGTGGATCAGTGTATCTTGTGGGAGTTCTAAAGAAGAGTGAGATCAATCAAAAGGTGGAATTTGGTTGCTTTCACAGTGTGCATTCAAGCAGGATGCTTGAAACTGATTGCTCTTGTGCAGAAGGGTGGTTAGTTGAAAACGTAAGGAGGATCTGGTTCATATTGAATCTTGTGGTAGAAGTTCTCAGTTTATCGAAGATTACCTTCTTTTGGTGGATGAGAGTTTATTTCTCCCTGGATTTCTGAAGTTTTCTTTGTTCAAGCTGGTGGCGCAGTGTTGTGTGAAGATCTTCAGTTTGGATTACTATGCTGATAGTAAGTCCAGTGGTGGAGCATATCAAGAACCATGGTGTGTGGTGTCTATGATGTGTGAAGGATGTCCTAACTGATGTTAGAACATTTTCTGGGTTTATTATTCTTGGAGTAGGATACTAAGTTCTGAGTGTAGAACTTGACACTCACATCTTGTCTAAGAATTACTTATCTTATCTTACGGGAGAATGATGGGTAAAGGATTGTCTTGGAAGTCTGATGTGAATGGGACATGCTAGAAGTAAATCAGTTGGTGCTTATGGAACAAAGGGGCTGAAGATTTCTGGAGCATGTGTTTGACGTTCTTCAAGTGCAAAGAATATCTGGGTGAGCTAGCAAACTAAGGGGCTCTGTGCATCTCTTTGAGGAATGTGGATCATTCGAGATCAATTGGGTTGTATCTCAGGGAACAAGGAGATTCATACACGGGAATTTAGAAGGAGTTCGTGCGGTGTATGGATGGTTTCTAGACGAGAGGGATCAATGGAGCTTTGATCTCAATCCAAGAGTTTGTTGGTGGTGGTACACAGATGCATTCTGGGTATTCACACACTATGTGATCATGAAGCTGTCATAGGATATCATGTAGTGGCTTTGGGTGGTTCTTGAGGAAGAAGCGTCTGTTGAAAAAGAAAGGGGGAGAACTTCTATCTGATTACTGTATTGGTATGGTACATGGTTTGCTTGAGGGTCAAGCAGTAGGTGAATATGTTCAGCAAGTATGTTGAACTGAGGGTACGCTCTTGAAGACATGAAGATGCGTCTTATGTTTTCCATTCATTTAGGGTGTTCTTCTGGCAAAGGAGCACTGGTTGTCTACGACAGGGGAAGTTAGATCTCTGTTTCAGATATATAGCTGCAATGGTGCAGACTGGCTATCAAGATTGTTTGCGGTTTCAAGTAGTTTGTGATAGATTCCCTTAGGTGAGGTTGATATGTCCAACGGGATGTCGTGACATTGCACTACTGATATGTGTTCTGGGTGAACTTATCAGGACGTTCTGATTCTATCATTGGGTGTCAATGGATTGAATTAGAAGTGGTACAAGTATCTTGGGAATTTTTGTTGAAGTTTGAAGAAATTAGTTTTCTGCTAATGAAAGGGTAATAGAACGGATTCTGCTGTAATCAAGGGTGCTAAATCTGGATTAAGAAAGTCCTAACTATGGGGACCATGAGCCTGACAAAATCAGGTTAGGTATCAGGACACTGTTCAGAAGTGGTTTCGAGGGCATGTCAGAAAAGGTGGAAATTTTTTAAACTAACCTGATCAGTAGTTATTGCACTCTTTGACTAGTCTTTTGGATTGGCTCTGCCTACATAGCTTTCTCTGTATTTAAGGAGAGTTGTGATGCTTGAATTGTAAAACTTTCTTGAGAGAAAGTGGGTTTTGTTCGTCTTTGGGTAAGCACAATCTGGGTATGGGCTTGCATGGGTCTCTCTTGCCAACTTTTGGCTAAAAAGGGGGAGAATGGCTTGTTACTGCTGAGAAGTGTATGGTGTATGTGTATTTGTGCTACTGATATGCAAAAATGTCTCAAAGGATGTCTCAACATTCTGGGTTGATGTGTATTTGTGTTTTGTGATCAAAGTTAGGAAGCAAGTTGTGTCTTGTGATCTGACTTACATCTTCTATGTATTCGATATCACAAGGGAATAAAGAGGGTAACTCGATCTTATCTTCTTCCTCTTCCTTGGCAATTGCTTCAAGTAATTTTCTACTGCATGCACCATTAGGCTGAAGAATGTTTTAGCCAAAATTTGTAAAAAGGGGGAGATTGAAAGCTCTATGAGTTTAACTAAATTTTGGGTAAAACATAATGTTGTGAAAGATGTTTCGCATGAAGGTTTTCAGCCCCAGACTAAAGATGTCGAGTAAAATGTCAGAGCATGAAGATTCGACATCATGACTGTTATAGCAGGTTTTGGCTTTAAATTTGTTCCAAGATTCAAGGCGATTGGCAGTGGATCAAGGATCAAAGATATGAAGCCCAACTCAGCAGAAGACTATAAAAGAACACCAAGACCTAGATAAAAAGTGAGGGAATGCGACATAGACTGAGGAATCCTATTTTGTAAAGTAGGTTTTAGGTTTAGAGAGTCGTAGGTTTCTCTTGTAAGTCTCCCTCTGTATCGATTTGATGCAGTGTAGTAGACATAGGAACTTGTACAGATTCAGAAGCCCGTAGGAAATAAATTGTGAGTGTTCTTGGATGAAGCTTTGAAGCAAATCCAAGTTAACTCGTTAGTCAAGGATGCTTGACTGAACTTTGTATTTGAAGGGGTGTCTTTCAATAGGGTAGATACAGTTATGGTGTAGTAACTGTTAGATAATCACGGGTTGTGATTTAGGAAGTGAGAGGGGGTTCTCTTATCATTTAGATGTGACTTCTAATGATAAAGTCTTCATTGGGTAGTGATAGGTTAGCGTGGGTGCTTTTTGTAAACCAGGGGTTATTTACATATAACTATACTATTGATAGTGATTACTTCTTCCTGGATTGGTATCCCTCAGATGTAGGTGAGTTGCACCGAACTGGGTCATCATATTCTGTGTTGTTTATCATTCTGCTATTTTCAGTTCAGTCTTGATTAACATGTTGGAACAGATGTCGTAAAATCTATGATCCTGCAGTTATGATATTCAAGGTATCAGTCTGTTGTTGCGTCTCTGTGTTTAAGTGATTATGTAGCACAATGTCTTGACATGTGTTAGGACATCTACTGTCTGCATATGCTAGAATTTCAATTGGTATCAGAGCAGGCATCCTGTCTGGTTTTGGATGAGATCTTTGGGAGATACTTTCTGGCGCTTAAACAAGGAAAAGTTTTGAAGATCAGATTAATCAACTCAGACATAGTCAAGGGTATTAATGGATGGGATGGATGTTCTAGATCGAAGGTAACAACCTGTTGGTTGTTCATGTTGCTGAGGAGGTTCTACAACAACTACAGAAGAAATGGCTAGTTCTCTTGTTGGGGTGTCTTATAAGATGTTCTGAAATCTTATTAGGGCAAGCAGGATCTGTTCCTTGGTGGTTCCGCTGCATGTGTTTCTGATGGAAGAGCTCTAGAATTATAGGATTCTAGAGTTGTTACTGAAGACAGTTGGTGGAAGATCTCAATCGTCGGCCTCTATATGTGAAGATATATGCATTCTTTTATTCCAAAGTTGGGAGCGATGGAATGAAGGGAGTTGTTGGTAGATATCTAGTATGGTGACTTGGTACTTGGAAGCTTGGTTTCTTGGTGCAGTTGAAGTCAGTTGAAGAGGAGAGGAGTTGAGTTTAAGTTTATCAAGTTCTTGCTCTGGGAGTTTGATAAATTATTGATCGGCTAGGTTGTCAAAGATACTTGAGAATTCTCTCAAGTCCACTCATAAAGGCGTCTCAGTTATGCATCTGGAGCCTTCTAGTTATTCTTCTGACTAGAAGGTGTTTCTTTGAAACACAATCTGAAGAAAGTGGAGGTGATTTATTTTCACCATCCAAAACAGCAAGGAAGGATTCATCTTTCTTAACCCTAAGGGTGGATCTAATCTAATTGGAGCTTTCAGAATTGTTGAGGTAAATAAGGTTCGTTCAGAGAGACTCTTAGTTACTTGAATCAAGGGTGGCAACATTGGTATCTCAACACTACTTGTCAAAGAAGATACTTGCAAAAGATTGAATCAAACCCAAGTCGATTTTTTGACCTTCTCTGATCTCTTCCAGAATACCACACGTCAGCTTCAACATACCCAAATTCACACCGTTAGGAGTCCCCTCACATACTAAACTCATGTCTCTGAATTGGTCAATAAGTTCTAACTCTTGGACCATAAGCATCAACATGTGTAAGGACTTCCTGCTCAGTGCATCAACTACAACATTAGCCTTAGTCGGATGGTAACTCAAATTAAAATCATAGTCTTTCAGAAGTTCAAACTACCTCCTCAACCTCATATTCCACTCTTTATGATCAATCAGATACCTCAAACTCTTGTGATCACTAACCACTTCGAATATGGAGCCAAAAAGATTGTGTCTCCAAATCTTTAACATAAAAACCACAACTGCCAACTCTAAATCATGCGTAGGATAATTCCTCTCATGAACTCTCAGTTGTCTCAAAGCATAAGCAACAACCTGACCATTCAACATTAGTACACCACCAAGGCCCATCTTCGATGCATCACCATACACTACAAATGGCTTGCTTGGATTAGACAAAATCAACATTGGGGCACTCGTCAATTTCTTCTTGAGTTCTACAAAACTCTCTTCGCAAGCAACATCCGACACATAAGCTTGACCCTTTCGAGTCAACTGAATCAAAGGCAATGCTAACTTCGAGAGGTATTCTATAAACCCGCGATAATAACCAGATAAGCAAAGAAAACTTTGAATCTCAGTAGCATACTTGAGAGTCTTTCACTGTAACACAACATCAGTTTTAGAAGGATCTACCAAATTCCACCACTCAAAATCATATGACCAAGGAAGCTTACTTCTTTCAACCAAAAATCACCTTTCAACAACTTTGGATCTCGTGCAAGATGTGGGCAACTTTGGATTCCTTGACACACTTGAGGAGAAGGATGAAGAATCCTCGTCTATATAACTTGTTTTCAATCAAGACGTAGGAGCAAGCTATGTGCCTGATTACATTATCCTCGTTTTGGTGGGGGCAGTTCCTCTGTGGTGAGGTATTTGTACACCGGGGTTATCCAGCAGTCACTGTCGTCGTTGGGGTTCACATCAATGGTCATGGTGGGCTTCTCGATGCTTGGTCGAGAAAGTATCTCATGGATAACAGACTTGTTTCTGTCCTTCTTCTTTGTGCTCGTAATCTTCGACAGGATGTCAGCCTGATAAGTGCTAAATTGGAGTGATATTGAGTGTAAATAATTGGTATTTATTGGCTTAATTCAACCAATAAACCTCAACTTTTGTGCATATGTTGTATAGTTTACATTATAGTGTATATATTGTGTATCGTGTAAATATCATTGATTTTAATTTTTTTCTCTCATTTTTGTAGGTATACAAGAAATGATATTTTGCCATTGTCATATAGAGCATTGAATAAGCTTTCCAACGCTTCCGACCGCGTGTAAAACGGAGTTACGGTTCAAAAGTTATGGTCGAAACAAGTGCTGGTTTGATGTCATGTTTGCTAGGCGAACATAAAGTTCAAAAAAGCGTGGAAAACACTATTTTGGCAGTGGCTAAGGCGGCATAAGTTCGCTGGGCGAACGAGACTTCGTTAGGCGAACACGAGAACCCATTTTTGCCTATTTAAGTCATTTTTCAACATTTTTTAGGTTATATTGTTGGGAACTTTTTACCCTAACTTCATCAAACATATTCTTGAGTAGATTTAGCTTAGAAACAACACATGGAGTGTATGTCTTAATAATTTGGAGTCGAATCCACTTCAATCAGAGTTGACAAACCGTGAGATTTGTGTTCTTCTTCCTTCCTCTCTATGTATTTTTCATTTGTTGGGGTTTTGTATATAAGTTTATCTTGATTGTATGTATATTTAAGGATCTTTGTATAAAATCTCTTTTACAACTCTTTAGAGATGTCATCTTTGATTTTTTACTTAATGGGTTTGGATTGCTATAGACATATACGGTTCGAACTCGATCTAAGATGAACATATGTTAGATTCTAAACTCTAGACATAAATTTAGGTCTAATATTCACGTGGGTATCGATTCTTAATGCTCTGTGTTGTCGAGTTGCATGAAACATCATCGATGAGGCGATGCGGTTGTTCTCTCAACTTTGCATTAGACATAACCTCTGTTGTGAGCGATACGTGATGATATTGACGAGTGATTTAGGTTGCTTGCATTTGATCCATAGATTTTTTAGTACATAATAGGTAGAACGAAATACAACTCCTGACGAGTTTTCTCATGTCTTAAGAATGTATTTATTTTCTTGTCTTATGTTTTTCTTTTACATCTTACTCTTTAAAACCATTCAAACCCAAGCTTAGAGACGTAGAGGTTGTGGAACGACATTCTTTCCCTCGCACCAATCCCTATGGAGACGACATAAATCCTAGAGGGAATTCTTCAGAAAATAATTTTTGCTTGTCGCTTTACCGCTCCAACACTGCCCGAGTGTTGTGTTTGCGGGGAACACGCTTTACCTCAGCGTGGTTGAATTTCGTCATTCTCTCTCGAACCAGGGCCAAGTATTCTGAGAGGTTGTCATTCTTAGCTTGATACTCTCCTCGTACTTGAGAAGCGACGCGTTGAGAGTCAATGAAGATCTTCAGCTCTTTCACTCCCAAATCTTCGACCAAGTGTAGCCCTACAAGGAAGGCCTCGTACTCTACCTGGTTATTCGAAGTTGGGAAGGATAGAGCTAGAGAGACTTCAATCAGGATTCCCTCTTTGCTTTTGAGGATGATGCCTGCTCCGTTTCCCGTCGAGCTGGAGGCCCCATCTACAAAGATGGTCCATTTGTATGCCATGTCTGTCGGGGAGGCAGGCACGGCCATCTCTGCTACGAAGTCGTCTAGTACTTGTGCTTTGAGAGCTTTCCTATTTTTGTACCGGATGTCAAACTCAGAATGCTCCAATGACCATTTGAGCATCCTGCCCGCCATGTCGGGACGACCGAGAAGTTGCTTCACGGGCTGGTCAATTTGCACCATGATTGTGTGAGCCAGGAAGTGATGTCTCAATCTTATCGTCGCGTTGATGAGGGCCAGAGCGACCTTCTTGATTTATTGGTACCTAAGCTCGGGGCCTTGTAGAACCTTACTGGTGAAGTAAATTGGTTTTGCCCCTAGGGGGTTTTGCTGACGACCTCGGTTGCGACGACAAGGTAGAGGTAGAGTGTCTCCCCGTTTTCTGGTCTCAAGAAGACCGGTGGTCGTGAAAGAACTTGTTTGAGATAGAGGATGGCTTGTTCGTACTCCTCGGTCCATTCGATCATTGCTTCCTTGTGCAGAAGTTCGAAAAATGAAAGTGCATGCTGGGAAGATTTAGCTACGAAGCAGGGCAGCGAGGTGAGCATCCCGTTTAGGGATTGGATCGATTTCTTCGAGTTCGGGATTGGAAATTCGGAGAAGGCCCTGCATTTGTCAGGATTCGCTTCTATTCCTCATTCTATTAGATAGAAGCCGAGGAACTTTCCTGCTTGGACGCCAAAGGTGCATTTCTCCGGGTTGAACCTCATCCCGCATCTCCTCGCCGTGTCGAAGACCCTTTTAAGGTGAAGGGTATGGTCGGTTTCCTCTTGGGATTTGACGATCATGTCATCCATATAGACTTCAAGCATGTCGCTAATCTCCCTTTAGAAGACCTTGTTCATCATTTACTGGTAGGTAGCACCGACGTTTTTCAGGTCGAAGGGCATTACATTGTAGTAATAGTTGCCCGACTTGGTCATAATAGTCGTGTAGTTTTTGTCCCTCTTCACCATGGGGATTTGGTTGTATCCCAAATATGCGTCCATGAACGACGATAACTTGAAACCTGTAGAGCTGTCAACAAGAGTATCTATGTTAGGCATGGGATAAACGTCTTTAGGGCAAGCCCTATTAAGATCGGTATAGTCAACAAACATGCGCCACTTTCCATTAGATTTTTTTAACGAGTACAACTTTAGAAAGTCAGGTTGTGTACAAGGCTTCCAAAATAAAATTTGCCTCTAGGAGGTCTTTTATAGCTTTTTCAGTAGCCTCCGCTTTTTCGAGAGACTGCTTACGCTTACGTTGTACTACGACCCTAGCGGCAAGATCTATGGTAAGCTGGTGGCAGGCAACGTCGGGGTCCAGTCTGGGCATCTCCACAATGCTCCAGGTGAAAAAATTAACATTTTCCCTCAAGCAAGCCTTCAATTATTTCCTCGCGAGGTTGGGTAGATCCGTGCCAATCTTCATGCCTTTGTTCGGGTCGCTGCCGAGGAGGATGACTTCAAACTTGCCGTTAGGAATGGGGTGCCTTGGATGAGCATGTTCCTCGTTGACCTCTGGTGTCGGGGAGGCTTCAATTGTTGGTCGGGATGCTTTTTATTTCTTCTTCTGCTCCTTCAGGTCATCCTTAGTGAGGCAAATGTCCAGGTCGACTGAGTCGACGTGTAGCAACGACTTCGGTTCCTCCGAGGAGCTAGGGCAGGCAGACTTGTTAGAAGCTTTGGACGACGCGTTGATGGTGCTCAGTCCCTTCGAGGCCGCTTCAAAGCATCTCCTCACAAATTCAATATCCTCGTGGAGGGTGGTGACGGGCCCCTTTTCCGTGTAGTATTTCATCTTTAGTTGGACGGTGGAAGGCACAATGATCAGTTCGGCTAGAGCTGGTCTTCCCAGGAAGCACTGGTATAGAGAAGGGCAGTCTATGACCAGGAACTGAACCTTGATTGACTTGGTGGTCTCGTTGTTTCTGACAGTAACAATCAGCTTGATGTAGCCCCACATCTTTGTGAAGGCGCCGTTAAAGCCCTGCAAATCAGAGCCCACATATGGCATCAAGTGAGTCTCATTGAGCTGCAGCATCGAGAAAAGCTACGAATACATAATGTCGACTGAGCTTCCCTGGTCGACCAATATGCGGTGAATGTCAAAGTTCTCCATCCTTGCCCTTACGAGTAAAGGAATGTTGAAATTTAGGGCTCTTCCAGGGAGCTCCTCACGGTAGAACGTGATAAGGTCCTAGCCTCCCCGACTTTTGTCGAGGGTAGAGATTTTGCTTGAACTGGCGACGATTAGTTGTTCGAACTTCCTCTTCACCGATCCCACGATCAGTTTGTTAAACCATCTGCTAGATATTACCATGGCGGAAGGGAAAGTCTCCCATGCGAAAACCCGTTGTGAAGCACAGGGGATTTTCAGCGTCGCCGGGGACGTAGAAGTCCTCTGGCCAAGATATGGACATGGCGACGGGCAAGTCGGCGACGTCGGAGGTTGAGGACTTCTCCTCTTCGATTTTCTGCGCTTCCCTGGCGTCCTGCCGAGGAGCCTCTCTCCTCTTGGTGTATTATTGCAAGTGTCAATCTCTGATGAGGATTTCAATTGCATTCTTTAAGGATACCTCTTCATGTCGTCGGTCGTGACTCGTGGATACCTGGACGGCTTCGCGGTTGAATATCTCAATGTAGTCTTGGAGAGATTTGTCTTTCCCCTGTATGGTCGCCTCAAGTGTCGCCTCTCACTTTGGATGTCGATGGGAGGCAGTGAAGTGCCTTGAGAACTGCCTTTCTAGGTCCTTCTAGGAAGTGATGGACTCTTCAGCGAGGCTTTTGTACCAATTCATGGAACCTTTCCTCAACTTCGTGGGAAATAACATGCACTTGATAGCGCCTTTGACGCCGCGGTAGTCTAGCAAGGCATCGATTTTCTCGAGATGTTCGTCGGGATCTGTCGTCCCGTCGTATGTCCCCAGATTCGGGGGTTTTTCGAGCCCCTTGGGAAGTTGAGCGTCCATGATCGGTCAAGATAGCAGACCGCGGGGGTCATCCTCGTCACTCCTGAGTGGCGAGCGTGGCGGGACGTAGTCGTACCTTTCTCGCCGTGGGCTGTCCTTGTGGCGCAATGGCGAATTCTTTGGCCGACTTTTTCAATTTTTGCGGGGGTGACCGACGGTTGTCAGGTCGTCCCCTGACCTTGTTCTTCTTGGCAATCGAGGAGATGTGGTCCTCGTTGGGAGGAGTGTTGTTGCACTTTATGGGTTACGACATATCCAACTATGGTCGGCATCCTGGTCGTTGTGCTGACGAGCTGCGAGACTCATACCATTGTGTCTCCGTGGGGGAGAGCGTTGATGGCGGTCTCTTTCCAAAGCTCTGATTCTCTCGTCTGCTGATGGATCAGGGCATTGGTCTGGTTGAGGGCCGCAACCAGGGCTGCCATGGTCGGATCAGCATTAGTCGGCACTGGGATTGGCTGGAACTTCTCTGAAGCCTTCTCTGGAGTCTTTTGGATTTTCCGAGTCTCAACGTATTGGATGTCGTCGTTGGCAGCCTCGTCGGAGAAAAGGGAGGCGGTGCGTCCGTTTCTCTTAGGAGGCGTGACATCTTGCAGAATTTGCATGCCATTGTCGTTGTCGGCATCATGGAGGGGAGTGAAGGCAGATTCGTGACCAGTGTTGTCGTGTTGATCAGCCATGATTGGTAGGTTTGAGAATGTTGCTTTGGTCTTTATGTTTCAGATAAAGAAAAGACGGGGGAGCAAAGGTTTCCCATAGACGGTGCCACTTATCTTACCGAGATTAGAAGAATTTTCAATGACCAACAACACGTTGTGGAGTAGCTACAATCAGCAAAAGTGGATGGAGAGGGGGGGTACCTAGAGACACTCTGACTCCCAAGTAAGTTTAGGCAAAGAGAGAGCAAGTAAGTAAACAGTGAATATTGAATACCTGACCCTTCTACTAAGAAGGGTATTTATAGAGAGCCCCCAACACAGAGACAATTGTCTCTGTTGTGGGCTGGATATCCAGGCCCACAACGGATGACTTTCAGGATTTCCATGTGTGTGGGGATGAGCAGCATGTTCCCATCATCCTGGGTCAACCGCTCCACGTTCTCCGAAAAGTGGGTGACTTGCCCGTTATGAATGGTAGAACGTTTCCATGGGATACGCGGGATCAGCTGGCCACGTGTCCTCAGGTGAGAACCGCGTGAAAAGCGCGTGGGAAACGTGATCTCCAATGGCTAGAAGGGATTGAGCCTTTGCGTTGGACATTCTTTAATGCGGAGCTGGACTGGGCTGTGCCTAACCTTTAGTCAGCCTCCAGGCCCAGTCCAAAACAAGACTGTTGCGACGTGATTTTCACGTGGCAAATTTGCGATGTGATTTTCATGTGGCAACAGAGTTGGCACACGTGCTCCTGCAGCGTGAAAGACCATGTCGCTAAAAACCTGTTGTGGCGTGATTTTTCACGTTGTGACATGAATATCACGTGACAACCGAGAGTTTTTTCTTTGTAGTGAGAGAAAGGAAAATGGTTTTTGATTTGTGTTCTTCTTTCTATCCAATATCAAGTGTAGAAGTGAGATACTTATAGCCAAGACACATTGTGATTTCCTAAAGTGGTTACACGAATTAGTTACTTTCCTTCTCAATAGTTTTTATTTTCAACTACTAATAACCAAGGAATTATCACAAATCACTTTTGATGAAAATATCTCATGATGAATATCCTTTTATTTAATTTCATATATTTTACCACATAATTTTTATCGTGATGGTGCAATTTCTAATATTACATAACACTGATAAAAATGTCCAAAATTATTTTTACCGATAATTTTATTTCAGTTATTTTATACTATATTATGAAAAAAATCGACCGAAAAATATAAAATTTAATATTATTACTATTTTTTTCATTAATCTATCAAAAATAATTTTGTAATTATACATTTAAAATTTCATTACGATTAGAGATTGTTTTACAATTTTATGCGGGTGAAACTATTGCCTATTGGAGAAACCTGGAATTATTTCAGACGGAAAAAATATTTTTATTTCAATCTTATCATAAGAATTTTGTGATTCTATAATTAAAATTTTGTTACTAATAGAAGTTGTTTCAAAAATATGGTCAATTTGCCGACTGTTAAAGAGACTTAAATCAAGAATTTTAGAAATTTTTTTATCGTGAGTCACTATTGTAATAAAAATCATAAAATATTTTAAGCATAACTCAAACTTATTGATATAAATACTATTTATTTATTTTTCGGATCATAAATAACTATAGATGTGCGAATATACTATTATATTTAAAATAATTACTTATTTTTAAAATTACGAGTCTTACAATACATCCCCCCTAAAAGAGGCTCTTCCTCGAAACTACGTGTTTGTAAACAACTTCGGGTATTTCTCTCGGACTGCACTCCCAAGCTCCCAAGTCACATCACTGGTGACTTGGTTCCAAATTATTTTTACCAATGAAATTTCCTTATTTCTAAGCAACTTCATCTTTATATTATCGATCTTAACGGGGATAACTCTAAATGACAAGTTATCCTTTAGTTGAATGGTGTCTACTCTAATTATGTGGGAAGTGTCTGGAATATACTTTTGCAGTTGTAATACATGGAAACACATCATATATACCAAATAAAAAGGGTGGTAATGTCATTCGGTAAGCCATGGGTCCAATTTTGGAAATTATTTGATAGAGTCCAATAAACTTTGGAGTTAATTTTTGCATCTTGATTGCTTCCCCACCCATGTGGTGGGTGTGACACGGAGGAATATATGATCTCCCTCTTTGAAATCTAATGGCCAATGTCTTTTGTCAGCATAGCTTCTCTGACAATCTCGTGAAGCTTTCAGTTTTTTCACCAATATTTTTAACCTTTTATATAGTATGATGAACCATTTATTCCCATACAATCATACTCTCACCATCTTTATACCAACACAGCGGCGTCTGACACTTTTGTCCATATAGAGCTTCAAATGGAGTCATTCTGGTACTAGTATGAAAAATGTTGGTGTAGGTGAACTCGATCAAAGGTAGTACATCGTCCGAACTTCCTTTATCATCCAATACACATGCTCGAAGTAAAACCTTTAATGATTGATTTGCTCATTTTGTTTGTCCATCTATTTATGAATGATATGTCGAACTCAATCTTAGCTTTGTTCCAAGTGCTTTGTGTAATGCTCCCAAATGTGATATGAACTTTGTGTCTTAATTTGAAACAATGCTAGATAGTATCTCACGTAGTCTAAAAATCTCTGCAATGTAAATCTCTGTCAACTTTGCTACATTATAGGTTATTTTACAAGAAAGAAAAGAAAAAAATTAGTTAGACGATTGATAATTACCCAAATAAAGTCATGCATTCTCGGAGTTTTAGGTAATTCAGTGATAACATCCATTAAGATGCTATTTGTAACACCCCAAACTGCTTTCAGGATTACTGACTAACCCCACAAACCAACACAGATCTTTTCAGCATGTTTTGTCCTCACTCAAATGCTTTCCGAAAAACTTCCCAGAAGGTCACCCATCCAAATACTACTCCAAGTCAAGCACGCTTAACTATGGAGTTCTTATTTGTTAGGCTACCGAAAAGAAGATGTATCTTGTTGGTATAGTAGTACCAATTAATCCTTATAAGCCTTCATTCAACGATGCAGTCTCATTCCTGCACAGCCTTAGGATCCCTCTTAATTCGATGTGAATTCGGTTTTTCCCATAGAAGCTGCTAGGAGTTTCTTATTGTCATACTTTGCGCACCGACAATCACTCCATTTCCCTCGGGTGTTACATGTAACCACTCTCCTCCCTCTTCGACCTCAGCTGTTACATGCCCACCAGCTTCCGCTTGGTTTGTCATTGAACCACATCGTACTAGGAGAGGTCTGACTCTGATACTATCCCACTTCCACTGTGGAACATCTAAAAATTGAAACATTCCCGCTGGCCTTTGGTGTTCGCTCTGTGCTTTTTGGCAACTCAAACATGATGCTACATAATCTACCACCTCCTTCTTCATTCTAGGCCACCAATAGTTTTGTCTCAGATCTTTATACATGTTTTTCTCATGGGTGAATATTTAGTTGCTCTTGTGGGCTTCCTCCAAAATCAATTTCCTTATCTCTGCAACATCTGGTACAAAATTTCTTTCGTTGTACATTAATATATTCTTTTGTCCTATTTTAAAACTGGATGTCTTTCCTTGTACCAGTAATTCCCTTTTTTCTTGTAAGAGTGAAGTATCCTGAAATTTTCAAATGTTCTCCAAAAGTCCATTCGAAATCTTGATCATTCAAAACTGTATGTGTCCAAACTTCACATCTAGGTACATGTCTCTGAATGTTTCCCATAACTCTTATTGTTTGGCCATCAATGATGATGTTGCAAGAATACCTTTTCTAATCAAAGAATGTGCTACCACATTAGCTTTTCCTAGGTGATATTGTAATGTGAAATCATTGTCTTTCAAGATTTCCATCCATCTCCTTTGTCTCATGTTTAATTCCTTCTGGTCAAACAAATACTTAAAATTCCTATGGTCACCGAACATTGTAAACGTACATCCATAGAGATAATGCCGCCAAATCTTTATTATAAAAACTATTGCTGCAAGCTTTAAATCATGAGTAGGATAGTTCCTTCCGCGAATCTTTAATTGTCATGCAGCATATTCCACAACCTTCCTATGTTACATCAACACACATCCTAATCCTTGACGAGATGCATCACAATAAACTTCGTATAGTTCCTTGGGTTGTGGAAGAATCAATATAGGTGACTTCGTAAGTTTCTTCTTTAACAATAGAAAATTAGATTTATGTTTCTCAATCCAAGAAAAGGTTGATCATTTCTAGTTAGTTGAGTCAATCGAGATATTATCTTGGCAAATCCTTCAATGAATCATCTACAGTATCCAGCTAGTCCTACATAACTTCTTATGTTAGTAACTGTCCGGGGCTTGTTCCACGTGAGCACAGTCTCAATCTTTGTTGGGTCTACAACAATTCCTTCCATTGATATGACATGACTGTCATACCCCAAATTTTTACCACCAATATTCCCATCATTTGTAAATCATTATCACAATATAGATGTATCATTATGCCTCATTAGTCTCCCCAAAGATGGGTGAACACTTACTACAGTCAAAATTAGGGTTTCAAGCCCTCTCTGAGTTCTAAGACAAAGGATCAATCAAGGAATGACATGATCTTCAACTTGTCTAGCCTCTCAAATATCCACAATGGATCAAAAGGACTCCCACTTCAAGGATTAAGCACAAGGTTGCTCCCTTCTAGGTGGATCAAGCCTCGAGATCGCCAGTGTCAATAATATTAGGGTTTTGGTCGACCAGGGCCTCCAGATGAAAATTTTCCTCTGGGCATGAGCCAATAATTCAAAACATAACCTAATATGCTACATGGAACCTCATGACTCCAATCATCAAGTCAATTTTGCCTCAGGGGACGCAGTCATAAAAAAAATCAGGAATTAGGGTTTCTTGACCTAATTCACCCCTAAGTTGACTTTTGGGACAAATCATGAGCCAAGACCTCAAGAGAGGATTTGAGGGTCCCTAGTACACCACATTGGTCCATTTGTAACAATGGATTGATCCCAAGAAGCTTGAGTATTAAGTCTCAAATTCATCAGAACCACAGTTAGGGTTTCGCGGGAAAAGTCAACTGTAACTTTGACTTTTGACCAGGACATGCTACCAAGCCCTAAGACATGATTAAATATACCCTATAACACCCATGGAACATGTCCATCAAGTTTGATTTAGGTCAAGGACATGATTTCCTAAAGGATTGCACAGTTTGGAATTCATCTGATAAAAAGTCAACTGTACACAAAAGTCAACTTTGACTTTTTGAGATTTTTCACAATTATGGATTTTTAACCCTAAAATGATGTTAATGTATGATTTTAATCATCATTCATCAAGAAAAATCAAAGAAAGTGGGATAACTTGTAAAAGGGGTAACCATAAAAACTTCGAAAATTTTCTAAGTTATGAACAAAGTGGCAAGGGTACCAACTTTGGAGGATCATAACTCCTAAACCACAATGCCACTTTTCCCCATCCAAAGCTTGATTTGTAGATCTCATGGCCCTCTACAAAAACTTCAACGAGACCTCATTCCAATTCTTCATGGATTTTGAGTTATGGAATGATCAAAATCACAAAAAGTGAAAATGTCACTTTTTTCCAACACTTAGTGAAATTTTCACTAAGTCAGAATCTGCCTTGACTTTTTTCCAAATGTAGGGACATTTTTCACTTGGATCCAAAAAGTATCAAAACCAAATATGATCAAATAGTTGTTGTATCATATAAGGGCTTTCCAAAATGGCCAAGAACATCACCAAATTCAATTTGAGCTAAGAGTTATGGTAGTGGCAAAATGCCTTGCTGAAAACTGCCAAGGCAAGGCAGAATTTTGCATTTTTGGTCGATTTGCCAAAATCATCCAATTTCAAGCCTTGTCATCATCTTGGACACATCTGGGGATCAAATCTAAAGGGGACAATCATTGAGCCAAGCCTCCAAAGTCCTTGGAACAAGAAGTAGCATGCCAAACCTAGAATTGCCTAAAAGAGGGACAAGACTCCAATTTTGGATTGGAGCATTTAATAGATGCTTAGAGGTGGCATGGACTGACACATTTGCAACTAAATTCAGTCAAGATTCCTCCAATAAGTAGGGAACCAAGCTCTGTGCCCTAACCTCTAGTCAATGGCTAGAGGAGACTTGGATTTTCATTTGCCAACATTGGCCAAACCTCTGTTGCAGTTGCCATTCACTATTGATCCCAAAACAAACTTGATCTAATATAAATAGAGCTCATTTGTGCTCAGCTTAAGTACACCAAAGCCATCAAACAGATGTTTTCCTCAAAATCCCTTTTTCTTGGCAAAAATGCCTTTTTTAGCAAGGTAACTCTGAGTTTTTGAGTTTGAGAGCTTTTTCAACCAAACCAATCACACACACATCTCATAACATCATATGTAGGTGATCCAAACTCTCACAAGTGACCTGTAATCACAAAATCACAAAGTTGCCTCTCAAAACCTCAATATAGGCTTTTTGTGAATTTTTCAAGCCATGTCTTGATTCAGTCACTTTCCAAACCAGATAAAACCTCAAACACACTCCAAATATCATCCTTGAATTGTCCCAAATGCCCCCCCCCCCCCCCCATCTGGAACACCATTTGGGAGAGTTGCCATTTTGGTCACTTTTAACCCCTTTTGCAAGAAAGGGCCAGTGTGTGTTTTTGCAGGTTCCAGCTGATTCCAATCATCCTAAAACCCTCTAAGGGATCATTTGAGTGTGTCTAAAGCATCAAATCATTTCTGGAACAAGAGGCTTGACAGATTGCACAAAAACTCCAAAAAGCTCAAAATGAGGTAAGCCTCATGACTTAAACTTTCCAAAATATGAAATGCTTTGAAGTCCACTGATCATGCACACCTCATACATCTTAAATATGTTGTGTTTGAACCAATTGATCATGTAATTCATGCTTGTATCAAAGTGTAGCATAGAAAATGCAATTATAGGCCTTTTTCAAAACCACTATCGGGTTTTGAGGAGGGAGAGTGATCTGAAAAAACTACCACCACCATTGGATTCCTTGTGAAATTCTGGTCCAGATGCATATAAATTTTGTCTCAAACCATTAAGAATTGAGAAAGTTATGACCTTCACGTTTCTGAGCCAAAACTTGCATTGCCTTGCCTTGGGCCAGGCCTAAAACCAAGGCATGACTTGTATATTTGTGAATTCACTTCAAACAATGGATGTATCACCACCCCAGTGGTAAGGCGCGTGCCTTGTGACCTTGAGGTCGTGGGTTCAAACCCCACCCATGCCATTTTGTGTTTTTTTTCACATTTTTCTATTTTTCCAATATTTTATGTTTTATTAATTAATTGGAAAATTAATAACTCACTCAATTTTAATTATTTTTTATTGGTTCTTTTTGCATAAAATCACAAAAATGTTGAAATATTTTATTCCACAAAAAAATTAGATTTATATTATTTATTTAATATAATTAATATTTTTGTGAATAAATTCATTTTTTAATTGTTTTAGACATTTTAAAATGAACATTCATCTTGAAAAATCAAGACCAAATGAGTCTTAATATCTCTTGTGATTAAAACTTCATTTTTCAAACGTTAAACAAAACTCACAAGTGGTTTATTCAAATTCATTTGGTGTTTTTCCTTGATTTTCTTTTAATATTTACTTTTAAAAGAAAAACAAATTAGGGTTTCTTTGATTTTCACCCTCATTAATCATTTTCAAACACTCATGGGCCTCTGATCGAGTGTAAGACCCAATCCCCTTTTAACAATTTTGGGCCTCAGATATTGTATAAGTCCCTCTACGTTAAAAGAAAAGTTCGGCGCGATTGTCACCCGTTTAAAAATAAACCATCTGGGCCTCTCCTCGAGCTATAAGACCCATTCAAAACTTTTGGGCCTCTATTAGAGTGTAAGACCCAACCCCTTTTGAAAACCAAATTTTGTTGGGCCTCAGTCATTGTATAAGACCCACTACGTTTTCAAAATCCCGCCGCGATCGCCATTTCAAATGAAAAATCATCTGGGCCTACCCTCGTGTTATAAGCCCCGCTTTTTTTCTTTAAAACCTTTTTGGGCCTCTTGAGAGAGTGTAAGACCCACTCCTTTGTACAGAAAACCTTTTTTGGGCCTCAGTCACTTGTATAAGTCCCTCTGTACAAATTCAAAATCACAGTGCCATCATTGATAAAACCCTGGGCCTCTCCTTGAGCTGTAAGCCCCAATTCTTCTTTTCAAAGCACTTTCTCCTTTGATTTTGTATATAATATTGTTATCAAAGCTTTCTTTGTTGAATAACTAACAAAATAGCATGGAAGCTCTACAACCGAGTAAGTGTTTATACGCTTTCATTTACCGCTTTCATATATATATATATATATATATATATATAACTATATTGTGGGGCTGTTTCACTGTAAGTCTTCTTTCATAAACTCATATCAACTGTGTAATACTAGTATAGATATTTAGAGTTTCCCCGACAACTACGTCTAGCACTAAGCCCTGTTGATCACTCTTAAATAGACTAAACTAGATCCCCATAGGATTACCAGATACAGTCTTCTCTTCGGCTGTCCTCCTAGGAATTGTCAAGAGACTCTACTCCCCAGAGTTGATCTATTCTCCGGGAATAGCATCTCTTGAGTTTCTTCCAAACTCTCAAACTTTCCTGGCTTGATCTATTCTCTGTGAATAGCCTGTCTTGAACTTCTCGGAGTTTGGGGACCCACAGGCTTCTTAAAAGCATCCCCGCCTCCTCTTGGGCGTTGTACAAGGACCCGTCGGCTTCTTAGAAGTATTCACAGCCTCCTCTTAGGCTTCGTATAAATGATTTCTTCCTCCGGGAATGATAGCCTCCTCTTGGGCTTCGTACAAATTGTCCCCCGGCTTCTTAAAAGATTCCAGTCTCCTCTTGGGCTTCGTAGAAATTGTCCCGACGACCTCCTAGAGGTATAGGAACAGAAATTAGTCATCTTAATAGAACAGTTTTTTCAAAGAGTCTAGATCCTACTACTGCTGTTTCTTAAATGTAGTACAAAAGATGAAACTCTAGACTTGGACAGTCTAATTTCCTTGAGTCTCAAAGAAATTCTCAAGTTCCTTTCAAAACTAGGAGATGAAACCCGTAGACTCGGACAGTCCTAATCCCCATTGGATTTCCCATTTCCTTAAAGAATAGGAAATATCCCTGATCCTCGAATCAAAATCCCTAAGTGCAAACATTACTCATATAAGAACTGATTTTCTCTTTAAATCAGCATATTGGACTTGTCACTCAACTGAAAAAATAACCATAGCCTCCATCTCAGGCTTTGTACGAGATACAAAAAACTCTCCTGTTGAGTCAAACCTTTTAGCCTTCATCTCGGGCTTTATACGAGATACAAAAAACTCTCTTGTTGAGTATAAAAGACTCTCTTGTTGAGTCAAACCACTTTTGCCTCCATCTCGGGCGTCGTACGAGATACAAAGCACTCTCTTGTTGAGTCAACCCTTTTAGCCTCTCTCTCGGGCTTCGTACGAGACACACAAAATCACCCTCTTGCTAGGTCAATAGCCTCCTCTTATGCTTCGTATAAGGAAACCCCGATCGAGTCAATCAACTTTTTAGCATCAAAACTGTGCCTCGTTCACAGGATACAAACATCAATAACTGTCTTCATCTAACTCCTGTAAGCGGCAAGCCTCTGGATTATTTACATCCACGCCACTATCCTTCTTTAAGCATGAGAAATTCCTAAGGAAAGATAACATTGCTCTACACTGAGTTAAAGTCTTCTCCTTCAGGTTAAAACTCCCTATAAAGGAAATTATGGCATTGCTAGGATTCGCATATCCCAGTTAAAGTAATCCTTCTTTATAGTTAGTCCCCAACAGTCATGACAAATACCCCCTTTAGAGATGACAAATTCTCTCTAAAGTTAAAACCCCTTTAGCTTCACATCTTAGGCTTTGAACAAGATACAAATAGACCCTTCAGCTTCACATCTTGGGCTTTGAACAAGATATAAACTACCCTTTTCAGCTTCACGTCTTGGGCTTTGAACAAGACACCAAAACACCATTTCCTCCCATAGAATAGAAGGAACTACGATCGCTCTGATTTCCCTGTTTCGGAAAACGGGAATACGTAGGCATAAGATTGAAAGAAAAATCTTAGCGAGCACACTAAACAAAAATTCAAAATCCCATACCCTCAGTCCTAAACATCCTACCCATGAACCGTCCAATGTTTTCAATCTCGAAAAAAGAGTAAGAAGAAAAAGGCCCCATTACCATATAGCATCCGTAACCTAACAGATGTTGTTTAAACTCAGTATGCAAGTAGGGTTAATTGGAGACATCTATTTCCCTTCCTTCATCAGCTTCAATAGGATAAAAAATGAATCGAACTGTAGTAACCCCCAAAGAGCGGCAGTGCTTAAGAAACACGTCCAGTTTCGCTCGCTACAGAAAAGTGGCGCCCACCGTGGGGCCTTTCTTCCTTGCTTTCTTTTTTGAGGATTTCACTGGGATATGACTTTTTGTTGACTCCACTAGGATCTTAGGTCAAACACCTTTAAAATTAGGAAGGAACTACAGGATGGCAACTCCTTCGGGGAGCCATTTTCTGTCAGGAACATAGGATTCGTAGCTCTTTAAAGTCTAGGACTTTAGGACGAATATATATACTGCTTTTCCTAATTGATATATGTGTTTATTTTTCTACTAATGGGAATGCGTGTGATGCCGCATGTGGAAAGATTGAGTATACACCTAGGAAAAAGCCCTTTAGTGGTACGAAAGCTATCGGAAATGGTTGTCACGCGATACCACCCTCTTCTGAGGACTCTTCGAAAAAACACCACCTAGCACGGTTCCCGGCCCGCTGGCATTTTTCTCGACAAGAGTTGATGATGTTGAGAGACAGGTACAAAAATCACTAGTATAAACCTTTGGGACGGGTAGAGCCTTGACTCCATGACACCGACCCTTTGACCCCATGTTTTTTCTATGTTTTTGTGTGCTGCATTCATGCATTCATCTAAAAAACACTAAAGCAAAGAAAAACTTCTCTTCTAGTCTCTCTTTTTCAAATTAAACTAAGACAATGATTGTAAATGTCAGAGAAAAAGATTGCGCTCGTGGATTTCGGTAGAAGGAGAACTCATAAGTATACCTTCAAGGTTCCAAAACTAGAGGATTTGAGAGGTTTGGCGAGAATGATCACGAACCAAGAGGCTTTCAGAGCCAAGTATGGAGGTTTGTTATCTCTATTAAGGGTTCAAGTAATTGAAAGAATCATGGATGCACTCGTTCAGTTTTACGATCCGGTCTATCACTGTTTCACATTCCCGGATTATCAGCTCGCACCAACGCTGGAGGAATATTCTCATCTGATTGATTTACACATCACTGATCGAGCTCCATTTTCTGGACTGGAAGAAATTCCAAAGGATCAGACCATTGCAAGAGCAATTTATTTGGATGAGTCAGAGGTCAGGACTCACATGACCACTAAGGGTGGCATACAAGGTTTGTCGGCCCAGTTCTTGACAAAGAAGGCCCTGTACTTCGCTAGTATAGGGAACGTGATTGCTTTTGAAAGCATCTTTGTTTTACTCACCTACGGGTTATTTTTGTTTCCCAATATTAATAACTTCGTCGATATCAACTCCATTAAGGTTTTTCTCATTGGAAACCCTGTCCCGACTTTGCTCGCAGACGCATATCATTCTGTACAATTAGGGAATTTGTACAGCAGAAGGGAGATCACATGTTGTGTGCCTCTGCTATACAAATGGTTTATTTCCTATTTGCCTAAGTTTGCTGTTTTTTGGGATCAAAATAATACTTTACGTTGGTCGCAGAGAATCATGTCTCTTACCAACTCTGACATAGATTAGTGCAATAGGATTTATGAGGGAATCAGGATCATTGACCATTGTGGAAACTTCCCCAACGTACCCCTCATAGGAACTAAGGGAGGAATCAATTACCATCCAGTGTTGGTTCGTCGTCAATTTGGATACCCGGTGAGGCATGTCCCGCGGAATGCTCATCTGGAAGGTCTTTTCTTCAAAGATGGAGAAAATGATAGAGCACTAAAGATGGAAATAGTGCATGCTTGGAAACATGTTCATAAGAAAGGACGAGAGTCTCTAGGAAAACCGGATTGTGTCTCGGTGGAGCCTTACCTCCACTGGGTACAAACTAGAGCTCTCAAGCTAAAGATACCTTATCCTCGTCACGGAGTTCTTCCACCAAGGGAGTCCGTCATGTACTTCATGACTGAAACAGAAAAACTCCAGGTTACTCTTAACAAAGTTCAGCGGGAGAGAAGGTCTTGGAAGAACAAGTACCACACCCTCAATGTGGAGTGTATCAAAATACAGCAACTACTGAAGGATGCTCTGATTGAAATTTTGGAGCAGCATGTTGGAGAAAATCAGGATGACCAAAGGAATTTGCTCACTCCTTTCACCTGGCAAAGGAATGACAACCCGACAACGGCTCAAGAGCCCTGGTCCAAGAAAAGGAAAGTACCAGAATCAGCACCCGGTTTCTCCTCAGGGAGGGCTCGGGACCCATTAGCTTAGGTTTCTGTTTCTGCACCTTGTAATCTACTGTATTTTCATTTCTGCAATCCTTTGAATTCAATAAAACGGGGTTTCCCCACTGTTTGATATTTTCAATCTAATTGTCGAAGTTTATTTTGGTTAAACAAAAAAACACTTAATTATTGCATTCATCATTCTCACATCACGTATTCTCCTTACCTACGAATTTCACGTTTGTGTCTTGGTTCTAGAGTCAAACTGTCTCATTCGTACAATACTCGAGCCAATCGTCAGAAAAAGATGGATGATCTTGAGGAAGAGAACAGAGAGTTGAAAGAAGAGATCGACGCTCTAAGAGAGGATATGAGAAAGCTTCGTAACGACATGCAAGCCATGGCAGAAGCTCAGCTACAAAGAACCGTGATCTCAAAGATCACCTCAACACCCATAGTGGAGAAGTATGATCCTAGGTACAAAATGCCGAAAGATCATCCCTAGGGCATGCCTGTTAACTATATCCCGGAAGGATATGTTCTGCCGATCACTGGAGATCCAGAAACTTCAGCAGAAGCTGCTGGGCCTGAAGGTTACAAACTTTGGGAAAACGAGGATACCAGAGGAATATTAAGGACTCCTGAAGGTTAAGAAATGCCAAGATTCACTGCCGTAGTAACGGTACTACCTCCTGTGGTGCACACTGTCCCAGAAGGACAGATCCCGCAGAATCCTTCTGGAAGAAAGGAAACTATGTTCGACAGGATGGACGAGTTCCAGGAACAGTTCCTGGAAATACAAAAGGAACTGCAAGCCATTTGCGGTCAGGATTTATTTGGAAAGGACGCCGCAGACCTTTGTCTGGTCCCCAATGTGAAAGTTCCGCACAAGTTCCAAGTTCCCAACTTTGAAAAGTACAAGGGTAATTCTTGCCCTCAGAGCCACCTGGTGATGTATGCTCGGCGAATGTCAGCTCAGACGGAGAATCAGGATCTACTGATTCATTACTTTCAGGATAGTTTAACCGGTGCCGCCTTAAAATGGTACATGGGTTTAAACCGCACTACGATTAGCACTTTCAGAGATCTTGGCACTACCTTCGTCCAACAATACAAATACAATCTGGACATGGCACCAGACAGAGATCAGCTCAGATTGATGTCACAAAAGAACAAGGAAACTTTTAGGGAGTACGCTCAGAGATGGCGTGAAATTGCCGCCCAAATTTGTCAACCTCTTGAGGAAAAAGAGATGAAAAAAATCTTCTTAAAGACCTTAAGCTCATTTTACTACGACAGAATGGTTGCCAATGCGCCCAGTGACTCCACTGAGATGGTCGGTATGGGGGTACGTCTCGAGGAAGCTGTTCGAGAAGGACGTCTAATAAAAGACACTGGATCATCAAGTAGTACAAAGCGATACGGTAGTACTCTCCCTAAGAAAAAAGAGCAAGATATTGGGAATATCTCTCTCAGAAGGCAAAGGCGACGTTATCAGCCAGTAGCGATTGTGACTCATACTATCAATCCTGTGCCTATTTCTACGTATCAACCTCAGGTTGCACAGAGCCAACCTAATCAGCAAAGGACACAACAGCCTCTTTAGCAGGCTCGTCCTTCATACAGTAACAACCATACAACGCGGTCACCAGGATTTAATCCAATACCCGTATCATACGCATAACTATTTCCGTTACTACTGGCCAAGGGGCACATTCAAACTAAATCCCCTCTTGTAGTACCGGAAAATCCTCCTTTTTGGTTTAAGGTGGACCAGACATGCCCTTATCACCAAGGAGGACCAGGGCATAACATAGAGAACTATCTCAGTTTCAAATCCGACGTGGAAAAGCTTGTTATGAGCGGGGTCTTATCCTTCAAGGATATAAATCCCAATGTTCTCACGAGCCCGCTGCCTCAACATAAGAAAGCCGCAGTCAATCTGATAGAGGGAGAGTCTAACAAAGTCTATCAAATTCATGATGTACTCTTGTTGAGGACCAATCTGGTCAAGATGCATTATAGACAGAGCGGATATAGCCATGTGCCACCTCATAATTATCGCCAGTGTGATGTCTGCTCTAAAAACAATCAAGGATGTTCTGTGGTGCAAACAGCTCTACAGGAACAGATGGATCTCGGATGGATCCAAGAGCACCGAGTTCGTGGAGTTAACTTGGTTTACACAAATTCCAACGTCATTCAGAACCACGACATCCGTGCAATGAATGTCAACTTGGTGGCAATGCACTCAAGGCAAAGCCAGTATCATAATCTGCCGCGACACGATTATAATTCCTGTCTGACTTGCTCGGTAAACAAACTGGGATGCTCTTTCATAAAAGAGGCCCTCCAGCGTCAGATGGATCTTGGATGGATCTAGGACTACCATGATAGAAATCCCTATCAGATCAATATGGTTCAAATCTTCGACATTTGCTTGATGAATACCAACTTGGTAGAGCTGCATGCTGAGCAGGTCCGACTCGGATTCCTGATATCACATAATTATCACAGCTGTAAAGCGGGTTGTGAAAATAATCAAATTGAGGACGTTGTCGTCATCTCTGATCATCATAGGACCAGGAATGTTTTTGCCATTATCCCTCTGCCTGACGAATCGAGAGTTCCCAACCAGGAACGGATCGAGATTACTTACAATGGTTAGAAAAATCAGAAGGCTCCCATAGTCATCTATCTACCGGAACCACTACCGTATGAATCAACTAAGGCTATCCCTTACAAATACGGTGCAACGATAATTGAGAATGGAAAGGAAATTCCATTACCCTCTGTCGTGAATATTGCAGACGTCAGTCGTGTAACACGGAGCGGTCAAATCTTCAACAGAGGAGTTGGAGAGTCCATCAAAGAAAAGGAACCTCAGACAGAAGTTCCCAGTCCACCGGTCGGTCAATCCAGTAATCCCGACCTTTCAAAAAATAACGATGAGATGCTGAAGCTCATCCAAAGGAGTGAATACAACATTGTTGATCAGCTATTACAAACTCCTTCAAAGATCTCTGTGCTGTCACTTTTACTCAGTTCAGAAGTGCACAGGGAGGCTCTACAGAAAGTCTTGGAGCAAGCCTTTGTAGAACAGGATGTAACAATCAGACAGTTCGATAACATTGTCTCTAACATCACTTCCTGCAATAACTTGGGATTTAGTGATGATGTATTACCTGAAGAGGGTTGCCGTCATAACATGGCGCTCAATATCACGGTCAGCCGTCAGGGCGATGCTTTAGCCAGCGTACTGGTAGACACAGGGTCATCCCTGAATGTTATGCCGAAGTCCACTTTGATGCAATTATCCTTCAAAGGACCCCTGATGAGAACCAACGAGGTCTTCGTCAAAGCATTTGATGGATCCAGAAAAACAGTTATCGGCGAAGTCGACCTTCCCATAACTATCGGTCCTCACACTTTCAAAGTCACTTTCCAGGTCATGGACATCCGGGAAACGTACAGTTGTTTATTAGGAAGACCTTGGATACATCAGGCTGGGGCGGTCACCTCGACCCTCCACCAAAAATTAAAGTTCGTTCAGAACAACCAGCTCGTCACGGTCTGTGGAGAACAAGCCTTGCTCGTGAGTAACTTATCATCCTCTACTTGTGTAGAACCCGAGGAGGTTATTGGAACTCAGTTCCAAGCACTGTCGGTGAGCAAGGAGAATTAATCCAAAGAGGGAACTTCCATTTCCTCATACAAAGATGCTATCAAAGCGGTCGAGACCACCAATACAACAGGATGGGGACAGCTAGTCATTCCTACTGACAATAAAACAAAGAAGGGTCTTGGTTTTTCTTCAACCTGTACCTGGACAACTGCTAACAATGAAAGTTTTCATCCCATTCAAGACTTCTTCCACAATGGAGGTTTCCTTCACCCGGTGACCCAAGAAGTACACACTATCAATGAGGAGGATCCCTCCAACACAGATGAGGAATGGAAGTCCTATCTTAATGAGGACGGTTATATGTCTCAGGATGAAAAGCAGACTCTATTTTGCTTTCCTGCACAGGGTCCGAGATTTATACCCCGGTCAGATGTCGAAATGATATATGGAGATTGTGATCCGGAAGGATGTCGTGCTCCACCAAATTCATTAGAGGAAGACACTTCGATGAAAGACAACTTTGACCACGACTATTATGGCCCAATGGATGGCCTGCCGATGTGGCAGCCGTATCCCGGAGACTTGGGGTACGAAAATCCGCCAAACAATGAAAATCAGCTGAGCATCATTGAACAGAATACCTGTGTCCTCGCCATGTCATGGGATCCTCGCCCAGGGTATCCTGAAGATACCCCACACGACGATGAATTCGTAATGTTCGCAGGATTAGAGTTCATCAACTACGCTTTTCCCGAGGTCATTTTCATCAAAAGGGATGACTCCTCCAGTTCCAAAGAAGTGTGGGACACCTTGGGACAAACGAGTGGAAAATACGACTTCATGGTCAAGTACACCGCTCCTGAAAGCTCTCGTATCACGCTCGAAGACATCCAGCCAACTGGATGGGGAGATACAGCTGAGAGTACAAATACAATGCAAAATGCAACAGAGGAATCCTCCTACGACAACTCTGCCTGGGAGACAGATTCCAGTGATCCTGCTCCGCCAGAAATCAGCGTTATTTCTGAAGACAAATCAAGGAAGGTGCCAGACTTTGTGATTCACCGAGGAATTCGCCACTAATGGGTTGCTGTCGATATTCTGAAAGTTGTTCAAAAGTCAAAGTAATTGTCGTTTTTAACCTTTCACCCTGCCCAGGTGAAACAAATGTTTTGATAGGGCTTACTTTCTGTAAATTTCCCTCTTCGCTTTGTCCAAAGCGACAGAGTTCTGTTTAATAGGGATGTAGTTTCAAGAATTGACTTGTTCATTAATAAAATAACGTCATTCTGTAATTTCCGCATTAATTGCTGTTTTCTCTTTATGCTTTTCTTAGAAAATGGTAATCCTAAAAAACAAATCAATAATAAAAACAAGCAGTTATCAAAAATACACTGCACACACTATTGTATTCTCTCTATCTCTTCTAAAAACAAATCATCACGTCATGCAGATTGCTTGTTTTAAACCCCGTTGAAACATACGATCCGATGCCTTCTCCCGACTTTGAGTTCCCGGTATTTGGGGCTGAAGAAGAAAATGACGAAGAAATTCCAGAAGAGATCTCCCGACTACTCAGACAAGAGGAAAGGTCCATTGAGCCTTACAAAGAGTTTCTGGAAACAGTCAACTTGGGCTCAGAAGAAGAGAGAAAAGAAGTCAAGATTGGGGCGCTACTCAATCCAGTTGCCAAAGAGAATTTGATAAAGCTTCTCAAAGAGTTTCCCGGTGTATTTGCTTGGTCCTACCAGGATATGCCAGGGTTGGATACCAGCATCGTGGAACATCATTTACCGTTGAGATCGGAATGTCCGCCAGTAAAACAGAAGTTGAGACGGACTCATCCAGACATGGCCATCAAAATCAAAGAGGAGGTACAGAAACAGATTGACGTAGGTTTCCTCACCACATCAGAATATCCTCAATGGTTAGCCAACATCGTACCCGTTCCCAAAAAGGACAGAAAATTCAGAATGTGTGTGGATTACAGAGATCTAAACAAGGCTAGTCCAAAAGGACGACTTTCCTTTACCACACATTGACATGTTGGTAGACAGTACAACAAAGTTCAAAGTTTTCCCATTCATGGATGGATTCTCGGGCTATAATCAAATCAAAATGGCACCGAAAGACATGGAGAAAACTTCGTTCATCACCCCATGGGGTACTTTTTGTTACAAGGTAATATCGTTTGGTTTGAAGAACACCGGGGAAACCTATCAAAGGGCCATGACTACTCTGTTTCATGACATGATACACAAAGAAATCGAGGTATATGTCGATATTATGATTGCAAAATCTAAGACAGAAGAGGAGCATGTGACCCACCTGTCAAAACTATTTGAGCGGTTGAGAAAATACAGACTCCGCTTGAATCCCAACAAGTGCACCTTCAGTGTCCGTTCGGGAAAACTCTTAGGGTTCAAGAAATGCCTTCTCCGAAAATTGAAAAACAAGTTAGAGGATTCCTGGGACGTTTGAACTATATCTCCAAATTCATATTTCTCATGAGCGCGACATGTGCGACGATTTTAAAATTACTGAAAAAGAACCAGGACTGTGTTTGGACAGAAGACTGCCAAACCGCCTTCGACAGTATTAAGGAATACCTGTTGAACCCTCTGATTCTATCACCTCCAGTGGAAGGAAGACCACTGATTATCTACCTCACAATCCTAGAGGACTCAATGGGATATGTACTTGGCCAACAAGATGAAACCAAAAGGAAAGAGTCTGCCATCTACTATCTGAGCAAGAAATTCACCGACTGCGAGACTCGGTACACTATGCTTGAGAAAACTTGTTGTGCTTTGGCTTGGGCAGCCAAACGTCCGCGCCAGTACATGATTCGTCACACTACTTGGTTGGTCTCCGAAATGGATCCAATCAAGTATGTCTTTGAAAAGCCTGCTCTCACGGGAAGGATAGCCCGTTGGCAGATGTTGCTATCAGAATATGACATAGAGTACCACGCTCAGAAAGCCGTTAAGGGGAGTGTTTTAGCCGATCATTTGGCTCATCAACCGATTGACGATCAAGAATCAATCGGGTTTGACTTCCCAGACGAAGATGTCATGTATCTAAAAACGAAAGATTGCGATGAACCTCTACCCAGTGAAGGGCCAGAACCGGGTTCCCAATGGGGACTTATCTTTGACGGAGCAGTTAATCATTACGGAAATGGAATTGGGGCAATCATTGTTACACCTCAGGGTACCCACATTCCTTTCACTGCCAGACTTACATTCAAGTGTACAAACAATGAAGCCGAATACGAAGCTTGTATCATGGGTCTCAAAGAAGCGATCGACTTAAGGATTAAAAACTTGGATGTATATGGTGACTCAGCTTTGGTTATCAATCAGATCAAAGGAGATTGGAACACATAGCAATCAGGACTAATTCCTTACAAAGATTATGCAAGAAGGTTGTTACCCTTCTTCAACAGAATTGAGTTTCATCACATCCCTCGTGAAGAGAATCACATGGCTGATGCTTTAGCCACTCTCTCTTCCATGATTAGTGTAGGTCAATGGAACAACTTACCTAAGATCGACATAATGCGCCTGGAACGGCCCGCTTACATCTTCACGATCAAAGCAGTCATATACGACAAACCTTGGTATTACGATATCAAACGCTTCCTTCAGAAATAGGGATACCCACAAGGGGCATCCAGGAAAGACAGAAAAACCCTCAGAAGACTGGCTGGAAACTTCTTTCTGAGCGGTGATACACTTTATAAGCGGAATTTCGACATGGTCTTGCTCCGATGCGTCGACAGGCCAGAAGCAGACATGCTGATAAAAGAAATTCATGAAGGATCCTTTGGCACTCATGCCAACAGACATACAATGGTGAGAAAAATTCTAAGAGCAGGGTACTACTGGTTGACCATGGAGTCCGACTGCTACAAGTACATGAGGAGATGCCACAAGTGTCAGATATACTCCGACAAAATTCATGTACCATCAACGCATCTCAAATTCTTTCTTCCCCGTGGCCTTTTTCCATATGGGGAATCGACATTATTGGCATGATTGAGCCCAAGGCTTCAAATGGACATCGGTTCATCCTGGTAGCCATTGACTATTTCACCAAATGGGTCGAAGCAGCGTCATACGCTAATGTAACTCGACAAGTGGTGGTCCGATTTATCAAAAACAATATCATCTGCCGTTATGGTGTTCCCGGCCAGATCATTACTGATAATGGATCTAACTTGAATAATAAGATGATGAAAGAGTTATGCACAGAGTTTAAGATCGAACACCATAACTCATCTCCCTACCGACCAAAGATGAACGGCGCGGTAGAAGCGGCTAACAAGAACATCAAGAAGATCGTTCAAAAAATGGTTGTAACCTACAAAGATTGGCACGAGATGCTACTCTTTGCTCTTCACGGTTATCGCACATCTGTCCGCACTTAAACAGGGGCAACCCCTTTCTCTCTAGTATATGGCATGGAGGCAGTACTCCCCATAGAAGTAGAGATCCCATCAATCCGGGTATTGATGGAAGCTAAGCTTACAGAAGCTGAATGGTGTCAGAGTCGACACGACGAATTAAACCTGATCGAAGAAAAGCGAATGACGACACTATGCCACGGTCAGTTGTATCAACAGAGAATGAAGAAGGCGTTTGACAAAAAGGTTCGACCTCGCATCTTCAGGAAAGGAGACCTCGTGCTCAAAAAGATACAATCATTTCTCACTGATTCTCGGGGCAAGTGGACTCCGAATTATGACGGCCCCTACGTGGTCAAGAAAGCTTTCTCAGGCGGCGCCTTGAGACTTGCAACCATGGACGGAGAGGAATTTGCCTACCCCATGAATGCTGATGTAGTCAAGAAATACTTCGCCTAAAAAAAACGTCTCGGTGGATTGAAAACCCGAAAGGGCGGTCCAGAAAAAATTAGAGACATGAAAAAAAATCATCCCGTTGGATTGGAAACCTCAAAGTACAATCCAGGCAAAAATTAGGGATAATGGCAAGTAACTACGTTCAACAAAGGGGCAAATCCCTCAGCAGCAGTTACGTCATCCATCAGAAAAACTCCAGTTACGGTCATCTTCGACCGAAGCTCAGGATGCCCCGAATTCAAAGTTGGTAGAAGGATAGTGGCCTTTATGTTTCGATGTAGCCCTTTTCCCTTAAATTACCATTTTCTAAACTTTGTAAATACTCTATGGAATCACGCGTTTGGCTGATCTCCATCCTATCAATAAAAATTGAGCCCTTATGCTTTTGTTTGTAATTCTTATTTGTTTTAGCTTTACAGAACAACATTTTAATATGATCAATGATTCTTGAAACGAAGCAAAAATGAATTTACTTGTTAAAATTTTTTCTGGTTTTAAACTAAAGACGATAATTTCTTTTAACGGTTGAACACCGAAAGAACATCGATCGCTTCTCCAAAGGTGTTCGAACGTCAAAATGCAGAATCAAAGTACTTCCTCTAAGCCAGTACGCCTGAATGAAGGATCAGCTATATCGAATGCGGTTTTCCCATCTGATACCCTCGACCGAGTTCTCATCTCCTAAGCCCGACCAACGGTATTCCCCGCAGGGACTGTCTCTCCTAAGCAAGGCAGAATTGCTACTTTTGGATCAACGGTACGACTTCGCCCTGCGATGGCCGAGTATCCTGTCATGTTCATCTTTTAGTCTGTATGTTGCGTCGGTTTTATCAGCATATACATACATACATCATGCATTATTGATTTGCGCTCACATTTATATTGCATCACTATCACTCTAGTCGGTCTTATCCCCTAGTGATAAAAGTCCTCTCAATCGAGTTGTCAAATTCTTTCCTCGTCAAGAAAGGTTGCGTCTGAACAATCTCTCTCCTCCAGTTTATTTCTAGATCAGAATTGGCCCTTGACCCCTTTGATAACTTGAACCTCTGAAAGACCATAAAACCTTCAACCAATGTCATTCTTCGCCATTGAAGACGACATCCTTGCTTTCCCGGATTAAGGAAAATCCCCAGAGAAAGCCTCTTAATCAAGAGATTCGACGGTACGGCAGTTTTTCTCCGAAAAAGCCGCTGATGAAAAGGTCATCGACACCTTAAAATTGGATCCCATCATATGGCGTTTCTCCGGGAAGATCCCGAGAAAAGTATGGTGTAAGACTCCAAGCGGAAGCAGTCTCTCAAGAAACTCGCTTTCCCCAGTAGAAACAAATGGCATCTCCAAAAGAGAAGTTTGTGTACCTCTACAACTCAGACGATTGGGTTCCCCAGCGACTCTGACATCAAATTTTTTCCATCAAATGGCATCTCCCCAGGAAAATTCGACGAGAAGTTTGAGGAAAACCGCTACAATAGCGTCCCTTGTTAAGAAAATTTATTGACAAAAGAAACTAAGACCAGTTCCTTGGTAGGAAACCAGGATCGAGGGGAAGTTTATATCAGAAACTGAGACCAGTTCCTTGGTAGGAAACCAGGATCGAGGGAAAGTTTACATCAGCAACTGAGACCAGTTCCTTGGTAGGAAACCAGGATCGAGGGGAAGTTTATATCAGAAACTGAGACCAGTTCCTTGGTAGGAAGCCAGGATCGAGGGGAAGTTTATTTCAGAAACTGAGACCAGTTCCTTGGTAGGAAACTAGGATCGAGGGGAAGTTTATTCCAGAAACTAAGACCAGTTCCTTGGTAGGAAACCAGGATCGAGGGGAAGTTTACCTTTTCTAAGCGTCATTGCTTAGCAAAAGAAGATGAATACGTAAGCTACCATTCATAACCACCATCAAAATTTCGGGTATTCCGATATTTAATCCTCTTGCACCCCGAATGCCCGAACACCTTCGTCATTCGCACCTTCGGGTCAAAGAAGATTAAATAGGGGCATCTGTCATACCCCAAATTTTGACCACCAAGATTCCCATCATTGTACAAATCATTATCACAATATGGATGTATCATTATGCCTCATTAGTCTCCCCAAAGATGGGTGAACACTTACTACAGTCAAAATTAGGGTTTCAAGCCCTCTCTGAGTTCTTAGACAAAGGATCAATAAAGGAATGACATGATCTTCAACTTGTCTAGCCTCTCAAATATCCACAATGGATCAAAAGGACTCCCACTTCAAGGATTAAGCACAAGGTTGCTCCCTTCTAGGTGGATCAAGCCTCGAGATTGCCAGTGTCACCAAATTAGGGTTTTGGTCGACCAGGGCCTCCAGATGGAAATCTTCCTCTGGGCATGAGCCAATACTTCAAAACATAACCTAATATGATCCATGAAACCTCATGACCCCAATCATCAAGTAAATTTTGCCTCAGGGGATGCAGTCATAAAAAAATCAGGAATTAGGGTTTCTTGACCTAATTCACCCCTAAGTTGACTTTTGGGACAAATCATGAGCCAAGACCTCAAGAGAGGATTTGAGGGTCCCTAGTACACCACATTGGTCCATTTGTAACAATGGATTGATCCCAAGAAGCTTGAGCAACAAGTCTCAAATTCATCAGAACCACAGTTAGGGTTTCGCGGGAAAAGTCAACTGTAACTTTGAATTTTGACCAGGACATACTCCCAAGCCCTAAGACATGATTCAATATACCCTATAACACCCATGGAACATGTCCATCAAGTTTTATTTAGGTCAAGGACATGATTTCCTAAAGGATTGCACAGTTTGGAATTCATCTGATAAAAAGTCAACTATGCACAAAAGTCAACTTTGACTATTTGAGAATTTTCACAATTATGGATTTTTAACCCTAAAATGATGTTAATGTATGATTTGAATCATCATTCATCAAGAAAAATCAAAGAAAGTGGGATAACTTGTAAAAGGGGTAACCATAAAAACTTAGAAAATTTTCTAAGTTATGAACAAAGTGGCAAGGATACCAACTTTGGAGGATCATAACTCCTAAACAACAAAGCCACTTTTCCCCATCCAAAGCTTGATTTGTAGATCTCATGGCCCTCTACAAAAACTTCAACTAGACCTCATTCAAATTCTTCATGGATTTTGAGTTATGGAATGATCAAAATCACAAAAAGTGAAAATGTCACTTTTTTCCAACACTTAGTGAAATTTTCACTAAGTCAGAATCTGCCTTCCCTTTTTTCCAAATGTAGGGACATTTTCACTTGGATCCAAAAAGTATCAAAACCAAATATGATCAAACAGTTGTTGTATCATATAAGGACTTTCCAAAATGGCCAAAAACATCACCAAATTCAATTTGAGCTAAGAGTTATAGTAGTGGCAAAATGCCTTGCTGAAAACTACCAAGGCAAGGCAGAATTTTGCATTTTTGGTCGATTTGCCAAAATCAGCCAATTTCAAGCCTTGTCATCATCTTGGACACATCTGAGGATCAAATCTAAAGTGGATAATCACTGAGCCAAGCCTCCAAAGTCCTTGGAACAAGAAGTTGCATGCCAAACCTAGAATTGCCTAAAAGAGGGACAAGACTCCAATTTTGGATTGGAGCATTTAATAGATGCTTAGAGGTGGCATGGACTGACACATTTGCAACTGAATTCAGTCAAGATTCCTCCAACAAATAGGGAACCAAAGCTCTGTGCTCTAACCTCTAGTCAATGGCTAGAGGAGACTTGGATTTTCATTTGCCAACATTGGCCCAACCTCTGCTATAGTTACCATTCACCATTGATCCCAAAACAAACTTGCTCTACTATAAATAGAGCTCATTTGTGCTCAGTTTGAGTACACCAAAGCCATCAAACAGATGCTTTCCTCAAAATCCCTTTTTCTTGGCAAAAATGCCTTCTTTAGCAAGGTAACTCTGAGTTTTTGAGTTTGAGAGCTTTTTCAACCAAACCAATCACACACACACCTCATAAACATTATATGTAGGTGATCCAAACTCTCATAAGTGACCTGTAATCACAAATCACAAAGTCACCTCTCAAAACCTCAAAATAGGCTTTTTGTGCATTTTTCAAGCCATGTCTTGATTCAGTCACTTTCTAAACCAGATAAAACCTCAAACACACTCCAAATATCATCCTTGAACTGTCCCAAATGGTTCCCCCCATCTGGAACACCATCTGAGAGAGTTGCCATTTTGGTCACTTTTAACCCCTTTTGCAAGAAAGGGCCAGTATGTGTTTTTGCAGGTACCAGCTGATTCCAATCATCCTAAAAGCTTCTAAGGGATCATTTGAGTGTGTCTAAAGTATCAAATCATTTCTGGAACAAGAGGCTTGACAAATTGCACAAAAACTCCAAAAAGCTCTAAAAGAGGTAAGCCTCATGACTTGAACTTTCCAAAATATGCAATGCTTTGAAGTCCACTGATCATGCACACCTCATACATGTTAAATATGTTGTGTTTGAACCAATTGATCATGTAGTTCATGACTGTATCAAAGTGTAGCATAGAAAATGCAATTATAGGCCTTTTTCAAAACCACTATCGGGTTTTGAGGAGGGAGTGTGATATGAAAAAACTACCACCACCATTGGATTCCTTGTGAAATTCTGGTCCAGATGCATATAAATTTTGTCTCAAACCATTAAGAATTTAGAAAGTTATGACCTTCACGTTTCTGAGCCAAAACTTGTCTTGCCTTGCCTTGGGCCAGGCCTAAAACCAAGGCATGACTTATATATTTGTGATTTCACTTCAAACAATGGACGTATCACCACCCCAGTGGTAAGGCGCGCGCCTTGTAACCTTGAGGTCGTGGGTTCAAACCCCACCCATGCCATTTTGTGTTTTTTTTCACATTTTACCATTTTTCCAATATTTTATGTTTTATTAATTAATTGGAAAATTAATAACTCACACAATTTTAATTATTTTTGATTGGTTCTTTTTGCAAAAAATCACAAAAATGTTGAAATATTTTATTCCACAAAAAATTAGATTTGTATTATATATTTAATATAATTAGTATTTTTGTGAATAAATTCATTTTTTAATTGTTTTAGACATTTTAAAATGAACATTCATCTTGAAATATCAAGACCAAATGAGTTAGTATCTCTTGTGATTAAAACTTCATTTTTCAAACCTTAAACAAAAATCACAAGTGGTTTATTCAAATTCATTTGGTGTTTTTCCTTGATTTTCTTTTAATATTTACTTTTAAAAGAAAAACAAATTAGGGTTTCTTTGATTTTCACCCTCATTAATCATTTTCAAACACTCATGGGTCTCTGATAGAGTGTAAGACCCAATCCCCTTTTAACCAAAACAATTTTGGGCCTCAGATATTGTATAAGTCCCTCTGCGTTAAAAGAAAAGTTCGGCGCGATCGTCGCCCGTTTAAAAATAAACCATCTGGGCCTCTCCTCGAGCTATAAAACCCATTCAAAACTTTTGGGCCTCTATTAAAGTGTAAGACCCAACCCCTTTTGAAAACCAAATTATCTTGGGCCTCAGTCATTGTATAAGACCCACTGCGTTTTCAAAATCTCGGCGCGATCGCCATTTCAAATGCAAAATCATCTGGGCCTACCCTCGTGTTATAAGCTCCACTTTTTTCCTCTAAAACCTTTTTGGGCCTCTTGAGAGAGTGTAAGACCCACCCCTTTGTACAGAAAACCTTTTTTGGGCCTCAATCACTTGTATAAGTCCCTCTGTACAAATTCAAAATCACAGTGCCATCATTGATAAAACCCTGGGCCTCTCCTTGAGCTGTAAGCCCCAATTCTTATTTTCAAAGCACTTTCTCCTTTGATTTTGTATATAATATTATTATCAAACCTTTCTTTGTTGAACAACTAACAAAACAGCACGGAAGCTCTACAACCGAGTAAGTGTTTATACACTTTCATTTACCGTTTTCATATATATATAACTGTATTGTGGGGCTGTTTCACTGTAAGTCTTCTTTCATAAACTCATATCAACTGTGTAATACTAGTATAGATATTTAGAGTTTCCCCGGAAACTACGTCTAGCACTAAGCCTTGTTGATCACTCTTAAATAGACTAAACTAGATCCCCATAGGATTGCCAGATATAGTCTTCTCTTCTGCTGTCCTCCTAGGAATTGTCAAGAGACTCTACTCCCCAGAGTTGATATATTCTCCGTGAATAGCATCTCTTGAGTTTGTTCCAAATTCTCAAACATTCCTGGCTTGATCTATTCTCTGTGAATAGCATGTCTTGAACTTCTCGGGGTTTGGGGACCCACAGGCTTCTTAAAAGCATCCCCGCCTCCTCTTGGGCATTGTACAAGGACCCGTCGGCTTCTTAGAAGTATTCACGACCTCCTCTTAGGCTTCGTATAAATGATTTGTTCCTCCGGGAATGATAGCCTCCTCTTGGGCTTCGTACAAATTGTCCCTCGGCTTCTTAAAAGATTCTAGCCTCCTCTTGGGCTTCGTACAAATTGTCCTGACGACCTCCTAGAGGTATAGGAACAGAAATTAGTCATCTTAATAGAACAGTTTTTTCAAAGAGTCTAGATCCTGCTACTGCTGTTTCTTAAATGTAGTACAAAAGATGAAACTCTAGTCTTGGACAGTCTAATTTCCTTGAGTCTCAAAGACATTCACAAGTTCTTTTCAAAACTAGGAGATGAAACCCGTAGACTCGGACAATCCCAATCCCCTTTGGATTTCCCATTTCCTTAAAGAATAGGAAATATCCCTGATCCTCGAATCAAAATCCCTGAGTGCAAAAATTACTCATATAAGAACTGATTTTCTCTTTAAATCGGCATATTGGACTTGTCACTCAACTGAAACAATAACCATAGCCTCCATCTCGGGCTTCGTACGAGATACAAAAAGACTCTCCTGTTGAGTCAAACCTTTTAGTCTTCATCTCGGGCTTTGTATGAGATAAAAAACACTCTCTTGTTGAGTATAAAAGACTCTCTTGTTGAGTCAAACCCCTTTTGCCTCCATCTCGGGCGTCGTACGAGACACAAAGCACTCTCTTGTTGATTCAACCCTTTTAGCCTCTCTCTCGGGCTTCGTACGAGACACACAAAATCACCCTCTTGCTGGGTCAATAGCCTCCTCTTAGGCTTCGTATAAGGAAACCCTAGTCGAGTCAATCAACCTTTTAGCATCAAAACTGTGCCTCGTTCACAGGATACAAACATCAACAACTCCCTTCATCTAACTGCTGTAAGCGGCAAGCCTCTGGATTATTTACATCCACGCCACTCTCCTTCTTTTAGCATGAGAAATTCCTAAGGAAAGATAGCATTGCTCTACACTGAGTTAAAGTCTTCTCCTTCAGGTTAAAACTCCCTATAAAGGAAATTATGGCATTGCTAGGATTTGCATATCCCAGTTAAAGTAATCCTCCTTTATAGTCAGTCACCCAACAGTCATGACAAATACCCCCTTTAGAGATGACAAATTCTCTCTAAAGTCAAAACCCCTTTAGCTTCACATCTTGGGCTTCGAACAAGATACAAATAGACCCTTCAACTTCACATCTTGGGCTTTGAACAAGATATAAACTACCCTTTTCAGCTTCACATCTTGGGCTTTGAACAAGACACCAAAACACCATTTCCTCCCATAGAATAGGAGGAACTACGATGACTCTGATTTCCCTGTTTCGGAAAACGGGAATACGTAGGCATAAGATTGAAAGAAAAATCTTAGCGAGCACACTAAACAAAAATTCAAAATCCCATACCCTCAGTCATAAACATCCTGCCCATGAACCGTCCAATGTTTTCAATCTCGAAAAAAGAGTAAGAAGAAAAAGGCCCCATTACCATATAGCATCCGTAACCTAACAGACCGCCGTTTAAACTCAGTATGCAAGAAGAGTTAATTGGAGACATCTATTTCCCTTCCTTCATCAGTTTCAATAGGATAAAAAATGAATCAAACTGTAGTAACCCCAAAGAGCGACAGTGCTTAAGAAACACGTCCAGTTTCGCTCGCTACAATGACCCAAGAAATTAACCCTTTCAAGCCATAATTCACATTTGGATGGATTAACATACAATTTTTTTACGCAAAATCTGTAATACTTGACGTGATGCTCCTTGTGTTCCATTTTACTTCGAGAGTAAACAAGAATATCGTCAATGAATACCACGACATATTTATCCAAAAATGGGTGGAAATTTTTGTTCATGTAGTCCATGAAAATAGTAGGTGCATTAGTGACTCCAAAAGGCATGACTATATGTATTCATAATGTCCATAACGAGTCCTGAATGCAATCTTTTGTATGTCTTCCTCTCTTACTCTAATATGATGATAGCTGTAACGCCCCAAATTTTGATAAATAATTTTTATTTAATTATTGAAGTGTTTGATATTTGGTGTATTTAAATTATTTTGGAGTATTTAATTTATTTTGGTGTTTTGGGGGATTTGAAGTATTTTAGTAATTTAATAATTACGAAAAATATTGAGGTTGAGAGCAGAGAAAATAAAATTTAGATTATTAATACTCATTAGGTAATTTAATTTTTAGTAGTAGTTAGAATAATTAGAATTTACAGAAATAATTCATTATTATTATTATTAAAATCAAATATTTAGTTAATTGAAATAATTATCTAATAAAAATAGGGGTGTCCCAGATATTTGGTTCAAATATAGTTGTTTTTCAAATCTATTTAAAATATTAGAAGTAATTAAATGATTTTAAACTATTTAGTAACAATTGGAGTAATTATAATTATTAGAAATAATTTATAATATTATGTTTTTTTATTAAATATTTATTTAATAGGTATATTTAATTAATTGGAATAATTATTTAGAAATTAAGTGTTATGGTAAAAATATTATATTTTTGGGATAATAATATTATATTTATTATTTTATTTAAAATAGAATTATTTTAGTTAAATATTTATTTAATAATAATTTTTATTTAAATAAAGTATTTGAAAAGTTTAAGTATTAAATAAATTATTATTTATTGGGACAATAATATTATATTTTATCGTTAAAAAATTTTACGTTAAAATGAGATAATAAATTGGGATAGTAATGGAGTGTTTTTACGTTAATTTGGAATTAAACATTATTATATTAAAAATTTATTTAAGTGTGACAAAAATAAATATTTAATTGTATTAATTAGAAATAATTATTTAATTGGGATTAAAATAATATTACAGTGTTTCACAGTTATGGGAGAACGTTTAAGTAGGTAGTAAAACGTTCGAAAGTTTAAGTGTTGTTACCGTTAGAGTCTTAGGGAACACAACAATTATTGGAATTATTATTATTATCAATAAATAACCCCTAACAATTATTAGGAATATATGAATAAATCTCTATGGTCAATTATATGGTTTTCCTTGTGATGGTATGCATATATGAATAAATATGTGAATTCGGTATTGTTAGAATTGATTATTTCTAAAGATATGTGAGCAAATGGGATTTTTCCCATTTGGTCACTTTTTAATCGATCGATGATTTGTGTCCAAAATGGGATAATACCGTTTGGGCGTAACCCAGATTTTGACGATGAAACGTGAGATATAGAATTTTAATGAATTTGGTTTAAACCTTATAAATTAACGATGAAATTATTATAATATAATTTGTAATCAGTATTTTACGGACATTGATGTAGTTATATCGATACTGTAAAAACTTTTTTTCATAAAGTTCAGAATACTGTATTTTCCACAAAATGTCAAATATATATATATATATATATATATATATATATATATATATATATATATATATATATATTCAGATGACTTATTTTTTCCAAAACTTAGTATACTTAGAGTATGGAGTTTTTTTTTTAAAGAAAAATTTAGTCCTTCAAACATTAAATGTTTATTTATTATATAATTTTTTATATCTTAAAAATTATATTTCAAAATCTCTATTTCTCTTAATTTTTAATGTCATCATATTGAAAGTGTGATATTTAATTTTCCATGCAAATAAAAATTTATCAAATAAGTAATCTAATTAGTATTTTTTTAATGAAATTTAATCATTTCTTTAATTTTTTGACGTATAATATTATCTCAAATAAATTACATTTGAAAAGTGATATACATCATAAATATTACAGATTATTATGTTAATTTTTATTTATAAAATTGTATATATTTAAAATTAAAAAAAAAATTATAAATTATACTTTTGCTCCCAGTTTAAAATGTTTCTAAATTCGCCACTGACGGCGGCAGATCGGGCAACGACTCAGGAGAATTTTTCGTAATTTTTTTGTAGATTTCAGATTTTTTTAATCAAAGACCTTCTTTTTGACAATTTGTTTAAATCTTGAGACGAACGTAAATTTCAACTTATATAAAAGATTTTATTTAAGAGAAGCTAACACACACAAACACACACACACATATATATATATATATATATATATATATATATATATATATGACGTATCATATGATAATGAATATGAACCATTAGATTTTAAAATAAATAGTGGAGATTATGTGTCATTTTTTTTCTCTCTCTCCTCCATCATTTATTTTAATAATGGAGGAGAGAGAAAAAAAATCACACATAATCTCCACAATTTATTTTAAAATATAATGGTTCAGATTCATTCTCATATTCTCACATAAAAATGGTTATATATATATATATATATATATATATATATATATATATATATATATATATATATGATCGTGAAGGCTGGATCAGATGCTGGAGAATTAGGCCGCCAAGTGATATATATATATATATATATATATATATATATATATATATATATATATATATATATATGATCGTGAAGGCTGGATCAGATCCTGTAAAATCAGGCCGCCAAGTGCGTCAGGGATGCTGGTCGTATGGAGAGGAGGAGGGGGTGTACCTGCAAGGCACTCCGACGCTCAAGTAAGAAAGGGTCAGAGAAAAGGGGCAAGTACAAAGTATGAATTCGTAGGGTGAATATTGGATATCTGACCCTCTCAAGCGAGAGGGTTTATATAGAGCCCCCAGCGCGTGGCCAACGATCCTATTTTTGGGGCGAAATAACCGTTTTCCCCAAAGAATAGGTGACTGTCCAAACTAGCCGTTAGGCCGGGCAGGGTGCTCAAAACTAGCCATTGTGTCGGGCATAAACGCAGTTTCGGGCACCTGTCCTTTGCTGTCCGGGCAGCGAGGAAGCCGTGCGTAACAGGCATCAACACCGGGGAGGAACGTTGCGTTCCTTGCCCGGTTGGAGGGGCAGAAAGCTCACTTTTGCCCCTCTGTGGATTGGACTTAGGTAATTTGGGCTGCTCTGGAGTAGAGGCGGATTGGGCCAATTCTAGCCATTGGTCTAGTCCAGAACAGGAGCCCCCCAAGTCGTTGCTCCCGAGCATGGGAGTGATGACTTAAGGACTGTTCGTTGCTCCGGGGAGCTAGCATAGAGTCGTCGTTTGTAGGCGAGGAAGGTTGTCTCAAAGTGCCCGTAACCCCAGGCGTTCGTGAGATTCGTGGTCGTGGCCATGTTGCCCGGTGTACGGGGAGACTAATGGTCAGACATAATTTGAAACGTTGGGGCGCCACGTGTACCTAGAGCTCCGTGTAGCAGTTAATAGACAATGATGGCTAGCAGGTAGTCATAATGGCCTACGGGCGCGTGGTTGCACGTGCCCCTTTGTATAAAAAGGGGGGAAACCGTTTCATTTGAAACTTTTCCTTTCTGATTTCTCTCCGTCTCTTTTAGTTCTTGCCCGTCACCGTCTTCAGGCTTTCCGACCACCGTCACCAGCTTCGAGCAGCTTCTACCTTCTTCCAAAATCAAGTAAGTTTTCTGATCTGTAACTTGTTTTACTCCTTTTTGTTGTTAGTGGTAGATTGTATGCGGTTAGGGTTAGCTTTAGATGACAAAATAGGTGGATTTCTGGCGAGTGTTGGTGGTGGACGGTGGTTCTGCCATTTTGCTGCCTCCAGCGCTTCGCCGGAGTAGATAGTGCGTTCAGCGAGTAGGTTGGTCCACGGCGTGGTTGCGGTAGTTGTGCATGCGTGACCACCGTGTCTGTTCATCTTCTGATAGAGCGATGAATTTTCCGGTAGAACGTTTCTAGATTCCGGTGAAGCTTTGCGGTTTCTGGTGGAGCTTCAAACGGAATCTGGGCATGAGTACGGGGAAGCTCCTCGGAGGAGGATGATACGTTTCGAGCTTCTCCTCGTGGGGAGGTTTTAGTTTTTCTTTCGATGATAGGGCTTAGGCCGGGGACGTTGTCCTCGGTCTTTTGCGCGCCCTTTCACTTGACTTAGCGGTGAAAGGGTAGATTTGATTTGCTGTCGAATTCACTGTCTTTCTCTATTTTTCAGGTGATCGTAATGGCGACGGGGCCAAACAGAGAAGTTATTCTAGACACGTCCGAGGAGGAAACTGGCTCCGAGGAAAATAGTAGCTCGACGGCTTCGAGCTCGGCGGCCTCAAGTTCCTCCAGCACTGTCGGGGAGGAAGAAGAGGTTTGGGATGATATGAAGGAGGATGACATCGAAGGGTTCTCCGCTGAGGAGTGGGAGGTGGCAGAACCTTCCGAGCATATTTCTACGTTCGCAAAGTCTTTGGCGGACGTCTTTACGGAGGTAGGACCAGAAGGGGATTGGAAGGTGCACTTCCCTACTTTAAACGAGCGGATCTGCACGGATTTTGGGGACCGCTTTACAATGTACAAGTATGCCTTCAAAGAGCTGGGAATGAGGCTGCCTTTAACAGATTTCCAGCGGTCGGTGTTCGAGCATCTGAAGCTGGCCCCTTCTCAACTTTATCCTAATTCGCCGGCCTTCATCCGGGCTGTTGAATTGGTGTGCGAGCATCTCTCTCTAGGGACTACTCTCCCTCTGTTCTTTACTGTTTTCCATCTTCAAAGGCAGCTGACGAGGAAGAAGTACAGATGGGTTTCTTTGAAGCAGCCCAGAAAGCTATTTAAGCCGTTCTCGGAGTCAATCCGGACTTTCAAGGACCGGTACTTCGTCGTTGAACCCGTGTCCGAGGAGGCCCAGGACAGTACATACGTCTGGGAAATCGAGGTTGACGAGGATGGAAATGAGCTGCTTAATGAGGAGGGGAAATATATTGGGTAGAGGCTCTACAGGTTCCCCATCTGCTGGGCACCGGACCATTTCTCTAAGAAGCCCAGCGATTATGTCTTTCAGCCGAGCGATCTACACGGGCGGGACACTGTGGCGTACAAGAAGCTGGTGAACTGGGTCAACTCCTTCAGTCTTGCAAGCTGTTGGATGAGCAAGGGTAGCCCTATCTTCGAGGAAGATGGGAGCCAGAGAGTTGAGCGCAGATTCGTCAATGTTAAGGCACTGCTGGAGTGCAAGACTCCCGCGGACGCTGAGAAGCTGCTCGATAGTCTTAGTTATTTATATTTTGTTTGCGTTATCTCTTTTCCTCGTAGCTAATGTGCTCGTTTTTTTATTTGTGCAGGTGAGATGCCTCAGGCTCGCGATCGCGTGGTGAGGAATGCTATGGCGAGGAATAAAGCTGGAGCGGCTCCTCCTAAATCTCGGCCTGATGGTGCCCGTGCTCCTCCTCCTGTTCAAACTGTCGCGAGGGCCTCTTCTTCTCCCTCTCCTGCTCCACGGGGATCTCCTCTGCCCTTGACTGGGCGGTCGAAGCGGCCAAGGACATCAGACGATGTGGACCTTACCCGCGTGCCGGAGAAAGGGAAGTTTGAGCTCCCTCCGTGTATCCTTGATAGGAGGTTCTTTGAAGGTAACTTTTTGGTCGTCCCCCGGGCGGAATACCTTTGCTTGGAAGGCATGGATCGCCCGAGCAAGAGGGCGCTGGTGGCTCAAGATGCTTCTGCCCTAGTCAGGATGCTGGAGATGGCTGCTGTCTACGCAGAAGGGGACTCTGCACTTGAGTCCGAACTTAAAGCTGCTCGGGCTACTGAGGCGGCCCTCAAGGAGGAAGTTAAGAGTGCGCGCAAGGCTCGGAGGAAGGCCGAAGAGGAGACGGCCAGGCTGAAGGAGGATGTCTCCCAGTTGGCGGCGGAGAAAAAAGCTTCCGAGGAGCTGGACAAAGAGTTGATAGCGGCCAGCGCCCCTGGTACCGACGAGCCGGATGATGTAAAAGAGTTGAAGACCAGGTCTGAGCTGGTTGCCTGCATCCTGCTGGCCGAAGATGACGGCATCGCCGTGGCAGAGGAGTCTTTTCAAAGTGACGTGGCTCAATTGCGGGTGGTGAACCCTAGGCTTGAGATCTTTGCCAAGGGTACTCACTATCTTGCGCGTGTTGAGGATGGTCGCATCGTCTTGCCCGAAGGTCTCCTCGTTGTTACCCCCGAGGATCAGCCCGCAGAGGAGCAGGGACCCGAGCCAGAGTCGACCTAGCACGCCAATAAATGAGGAGTTTGTTATTATTTTGGATGTTGTTGTAATATGCCCGGCCTGCGTGCCGTATTATTGTAAATTATCTTTGGGGGGCGTGGCCCCCATTTTATGTAACGACGCACAATGGTGGTCCTCATGGCCATCCACTATGTTAAGTTATTTTATTCCTGGCTTTGCATGATTTTACTTGCGTTTGTTTTTGCTAAGTGTTGAAAGCATGCTCGCTCTGAATGTATGGTCGCCCGTGATAAGGGGTTTTTGACGTGTGGATATTTTTTTGGGGAGATTGCTCGTAATAGATGTGTTCGGCAGTGTGGGGAACCGGTCGAACTTCCGGGGAATGTCCTGGCGGGGAGCGGAGCTCAGATCGCGTTTGAGGCCTGAGTTCGCGGCGTGAACATCCCATCGCGAGCTGGGGTTCTGCCAATCGTGGTACTCTGACGACGGCGATGCTCGATCGAGGATCGTTGTCGAGCACTTACCGGGCTCGTTACTGAGCAGGGTTATGCTTTAGTCGTATGTGACGCTTGTACCTAGACGCGCATAGTGATCGGTAGCTGACGTTCGTCGTTGCGACGAGTCGAACCGAGGATTTAGCTGTAGTATTGTTTTAGTTTCTTAGCGTTCCATGGTCGAGCGAGTTCTTCCCTAGTGAGATGTTCTAGGTAGTAGGCCCCAATTTTCATTTTTTCCCGGACGCGATAGGGTCCCTCCCAATTGGCTGCTAGTTTTCCTTCGCGGGAGTCTTTGTGGTTTCTTCTTAGGACAAGGCTTCCCACGTCGAACTCTCGTCGTATCACTTTGGCGTTGTGCCTGATGGTGATCTTTTGTTTCAGTGAGGCATCGTAGAGAGTTGCCCCGGTTCTGATTTCCTCGACGAGGTCGAGCTCTTCCCTTAAAGATTCGTCGTTCATCTCCTCGTCTAGGGGCGACTCTGTCCGCCTAGAGGGCACGTGAACTTCGACGGGAATTACAGCCTCAATTCCGTATGCTAAACGGAAAGGTGTTTCCCCGGTCGTTGTATGGGGAGTTGTACGGTATGCCCAAAGCACGCTGTATAGCTCCTCGACCCATGCCTTCTTTGTTTCGTCCAGCCTCTTCTTGAGGCCTCGAAGGATGACTCGGTTAGCTGCCTCAGCTTGCCCATTTATTTGAGGGTGTTCGACGGATGTGAAGTGTTGCTTTGTGCCCAGTTGGGTGACGAAATCCTGAAACTTCCTGTCCGTGAACTGCGTCCCGTTGTCCGTTACTATCGCTTGGGGGATCCCGAAGCGCGCAAGGATGTTTCGTTTGTAAAAACGCAGGATGTTGGGGGCAGTTATTTTGGCTAGAGATTCTGCTTCTATCCATTTTGTGAAATAATTTACGCCCACTATGAGGTACTTGTTCTAACTTTATCCTACCACGAAGGGTCCTAGGATGTCTAGGCCCCACCAGGCGAATGGCCATGGGGAGGACATAGCCTTGAGCTCGTTGGGTGGAGCTAGGTACATGTCTGTCATACCCCAAATTTTGACCACTAAGATGTCCCATCATTGTGCAAATCATCATCACAATATGGAGGAACCATCATACTTCATCAGTCTCCCCAAAGATGGGTGAGCATTCACTACAATCAAAATTAGGGTTTCAAGCCCTCTCTGAGTGCTTAGACAAAGGATAAATCAATGAATGACATGATCTTCAACTTGTCTAACCTCTCAAACATCCACAATGTATCAAAAGGACTCCCACTTCAAGGATTAAGCACAAGGCTGCTCCCTTCTAGGTGGATCAAGTCTCAAGATCGACAGTGTCACCAAATTAGGGTTTTGGTCGACCAGGGCCTCCAGATGAAATTTTTCATCTGGGCACAAGCCAAAGATCCAAAACACAACCTAATATACTCCATGGAACCTCATGGACCCATCCATTAAGTCAATTTTGCCTCAGGGGATGCATACATCAAAAATCAGGAATTAGGGTTTCTTGACCTAATTCACCCCTAAGTTCACTTTTGGGACAAATCATGAACCAAGACCTCAAGATAGGATTTGAGGGTCTCTAATGAACTATATTGATCCATTTGGGATAATGGATTGATCTAGGAAGCTTGAGCAACAAGTCTCAATTTCATCTGCACCACAATTAGGGTTTCGCGAGGAAAGTCAACTGTAACTTTGACTTTTGATCAGGACATGCTCCCAAACCCTAAGACAAGATTCAATATACCCTATGACACCCATGGAACATGCCCATCAAGTTTGATTTAGGTCAAGGACATGATTTCATGAAGAATTGCACAGTTTGGAATTCATCTGATAAAAAGTCAACTGTGCACAAAAGTCAACTTTGACTTTTTGAGATTTTTCACCCAAATGGATTTTTAACCCTAAAATGATGTTAATGTATGATTTGAATCATCATTCATCAAGAAAAATCAAGAAAAGTGGGATAACTTGTAAAAGGGGTAACCATAAAAACTTAGAAAATTTTCTAAGTTAAAAATAAAGTGACAAGGGTACCAACTTTGAAGGATCATAACTCCTAAACCACAAAGCCATTTTTTCTCATCCAAAGATGGATTTGTAGCCCTCATTACCCTCTACAAAAACTTCAACTAGACCTAAGTCCAATTCATTAAGGATTTTGAGTTATGGACTGATCAAAATGGCTGAAAAGTGAAAATGTCACTTTTTCCAACACTTAGTGAAATTTTCACTAAGTCAGAATTTTCCTTCACTTTTTGCCAAATGTAGGGGGATTTTTCACTTGGATTCAAAAGAGATCAAAACCAAATATGTTCAAACAGTTGTTATATCATGTAAGGGCTTTCCAAAATGGCCAAGAAAATTGCCAAATTCCATTTGAGTCATGAGATATGACATTGGACAGTTGCCTTGCTGAAATCTATCAAAGGCAAGGCAGAATTTGTAATTTTGCTCGATTTGCCAAAATCAGCCAAATTCAAATGCTCCTATCCACTTGGACACATCTGAAGATTGAATATAAAGGGGACAATCACTGAGCCAAGCCTCTAAAGTCCATGGAACAAGAAATAGCATGTTGAACCTAGAATGGCCAAAATAGGGACAAGACTCCAAATTTGGATTGGAGCATTCAATGGAAGCATCAAGGTGGCATGGACTGGGCCATTTTCATTTGAATTCAGTCAAGACTTATCCAAGACCAAGGCAACCACAGCCCTGTGCCCTAACCTCTAGTCAATGGCTAGAGGAGACTTGCATTTCCATTGGCCAACATTGAACAAACACCTGCTGCAGTTGCCATTCACTGTGGATCCCAAAACAAACTTGCTCTACTATAAATAGAGCTCAATTGTGATCAGTTTGAGGACACCAAAGCCATCTAACAGATGCTTTCCTCAAAATCTCTTTCTCTTGGCAAAAATGTCTTTCTTAGCAAGGTAGCTATCGGGTTTTGAGTTTGAGAGCTTTTCCAATCAAACCAATCACTCACACACCTCACATACATCACATATGAGCTGATCAAACACTTAGATCACTTCTGAAACACCAATTTCACAAAATCACCAGCTGGTTGCTCAAATTTTCAATCAAGTTGCAGCTGAGGTACCACAAATTGTTCCAGCCATTTTCAATCAGGTCCAAGCATTCAAACACACTCCATAGGGTGTATGGAAGCTGTTCAGATCATCACCACTCATCTGTAACACCTCCAAATCAAAAATCACATTGCACTTGCTGTCACGGCTTAGAGGTAAGCATATACTTGGTCATCTCTCAATCTATGCATATTTCCTCGCACAGTAATTTGGCCATATGTTCATAATCATGCATGGAATGTTTTCCCTCAATTAATTGCATTGTTTGAATCGTGTATAAAAAATCCTAGCCTTCATGCAGAAATTAGGGTTCTTGAGGTTTCTTCGTGATTTCATGTTTTATGTTTAATTTAAATGAAATTAAGTGTTATAGACATGATCGTGAGGTTGAGACGTGCAAAATGATATGTGGATTGCATGATATGATTACGTATTCAGTGAGATTGGATGGAAAACGCAAATTAGCCAAACCCAGAAAAACGCGCGTTTTATTGCTTGTGTTCTTGGCGCCTTTTTCACAAATTCAAATATTTGAATTTTGTGATTTTGTTTAATTGATTCAAAAATTAATTTCTCTCTGAGTTTTAATGATTTTGAGTTGATTCTTTTTTTGATAATTCACAAAAATGTTAAAATATTTTATTTTATCAAAAAATCCCAAAAATATTATTTATTTCATATAATTGATATTTTTGCAAAGAATTAATATTTTATTTGTTTTTGACATTTTAAATATTTTTCCTACATTGATTTTGCAACTTTTAATGCTTTCTAATTATTTTGTAGGTCAATACTTAATTTTTGAAGCATTAATCCAAAATCACAATTTGTTTTTCATATGTTAAACAATTTTGATCATTTTAATTGAATTTTTATTCAATTAAATACATTTTTGAAAACAAATTAGGGTTTTTGGATTAATTCAACCCTCATAAATCATTTTCAAAACACTTTGGGCCTCTTGAGAGAGTGTAAGACCCAACCCACTTGTACAGAAATATTTTGGGCCTCATTCGTTGTATAAGTCCCTCTGTACATTTTCAAATAAACGGCACGATCATCGCCTTTTGAAAAATAACCCTGGGCCTCTCCTTGAGCTATAAGACCCATTCAAAAACACTTTGGGCCTCTAATAGAGTGTAAGACCCAATCCCCTTTTTACCAAAACATGTTGGGCCTCACTTATTGTATAAGTCCCTCCGCGTTAAAAGAAAACCTCAGCGCGATCGCCATTTTTAACGAAAAATCAATTGGGCCTACCCTCGTGTTATAAGCCCCACTCTTTTTCTTTAAACCTTTTGGGCCTCTTGAGAGAGTGTAAGACCCATCCCTTTGTACTGAAAACATTTTGGGCCTCAGTCACTTGTATAAGTCCCTCTGTACAAATTCAAACAGTGCGCTCACTGATAAAACCCTGGGCCTCTCCTTGAGCTGTAAGCCCCAAATCTTTCTCTTTCAAAGCACTTTCTCCTTTGATTTTGAATATACTGTTGTTTTCAATCTTTCTTTGTTGAACAACTAACCAAACAGCATGGAAGCTCTACAACCGAGTAAGTGTTTATATGCTTTCATTTACCGCTTTCATATACCTATAACTGTATTGTGGGGCTGTTTCGCTGTAAGTCTTCTTTCATCAACTCATATCAACTGTGTAATAATAGTAGAGATATTTAGAGTTTCCCCGACAACTACGTCTAGCACTAGGTAAAGCCGTTTTCGATCACTCTTAGAAATAGTCTAAACTAGATCCCCATAGGATTACCAGACACAGTCTTCCCTCCTCTTGGGGTTAAACAATATGGAGATATGAAAGGAAGCATTCCCTGTGAACCCTTTCATAGACTGTCACTTATACAAGTTGTCAAAGAGACTCTATTCCCCAGAGATGATCTCTTCTCTGTGAATTGCATCTCTTGAGTTTCTTCCAAATTCTCGAACTTTCCTGACTTTGATCTATTCTCGGTGACTAGCATTGCCTTGAATTTCTCGGGGTTTGGGGACCCACAGGCTTCTTAAAAGCACTTGTCAAGAAACTCTACTCCACAGAGATGATCTTTTCTCCGTGAATGGCATCTCTTGAGTTTCTTCCAAATTCTCAAACTTTCCTGACTTTGATCTATTCTCGGTGAATAGCATTGCCTTGAATTTCTCGGGGTTTGGGGACCCATCGGCTTCTTAAAAGCAATCGGCCTCCTCTTGGGCATCGTACAAGGACTCACAGGCTTCCTAAAAGCAACCTAGCCTCCTCTTGGGCTTAGTACAAGGACCCTACGGCTTCTTAGAAGTATTCACAACCTCCTCTTAGGCTTTATATAATGATCTCTTCCTCCGGTAATGATAGCCTCCTCTTGGGCTTCGTACAAGGACCAATCGGCTTCTTAAAAGTTTCCAGTCTCCTCTTGGGCTTCGTACAAATTGTCCCGACGACCTCCTAGAGGTATAGGAATAGAACTTAGTCATTTGCATAGAACCATCCTTTCATAGAGTCTACTACTGTTTCTCAAGGCATAGTATAAAAGATAAAATTCTAGACACGGACAGTCTAACTTCCTTGAGTCTCAAAGACATTCTCAAGTGACCCCTTTGTTAAATAGGAAGGAAACCCGCAGACTCGGACAATCTCAATACCCTTTGGATTTCCCGTTTCCTCAAAGAGAAGGAAATATCCCCGATCCTCAAATCAAATCCATGAGTACAGTATTGCTCATATAAGAACTAATTTTCTCTTTAAAATCAGTATACTGTACCTATCGCTTGACTGAAACGGTTACCATAGCCTCCTCTTAGGCTTTGTATAATGATCCTTCTCCAGTGAAGTTAGCCTCCTCTTGGGCTTTGTACAATGATCCTCCTCAGCGGAGTCAAACAACGTTTAGCCTCTCTCTCGGGCTTTGTACGAGACACATAAGAGACTCCCTCGTTAAGTCAATCACCCCTTTCGCCTCCATCTCGGGCTTTATACGAGATACAAAAAGGTTCTTGTTGAGCCAAACAAATAACAGCCTCCATCTCGGGCTTCATACGAGATACAACAAAAAAAAACTCCCTTGTTGAGTCAAATAGCCTCCATCTCGGGCTTTATACGAGATACCAAAAGACTTCATCGTCGAGTCAAAACTTTTTAGCCTCTCTCTCGGGCTTTGTACGAGACACATAATAGCCTCCTCTTAGGTTTTGTATAAGAAAACAACTGGTTAATCCAATTAACCTTTTAGCATAAAAGCTGTGCCTCGTTAACAGTACACAAACATCAACAACTCATTTCTCTTCATCTAATTGCTGTAAGCGGCAGGCCTCTGGATCATCTACATCCATGCCACTGTCCCTCTTTTAGCATGAGAAATTCCTAAGGAAAGATAGTATTGCTCTACACTGAGTTAAAGTCTTCTCCTTCAGGTTGAAATCCCCTATAAAGGAAATTATGGCATTGCTAGGATCCGCGTATCCCGGTTAAAGTAATCCTCCCTTTATAGCCAGTCACCCAACAGTTGTGACATACAACCCCCTCTTTAGAGATGACAAATTTCTCTCTAAAGACAACACCTTTCAGCTTCATATCTTGGGCTTTGAACAAGATACAAATAGACCTTTTAGCTTCACATATTGGGCTTTGAACATGATACAAATCACCTTTCGCTTCACGTCTTGGGCTTTGAACAAGACACCAAAAACAACCATTTCCTCCCATAGAATAGGATGGGAGGAACTACGAACGCTCTGATTTCCCTGTTTCGGTAAACGGGAATACTGTTGAATGCAGAATAGGGCAAGCAAGCAAAAATATTTATTTTCGGAAAGAATTCCCTCCGGGATTTATGTCGTGTCCACAGAGATCAGTTCGAGGGAAAGAATGTCGTTCGACAATCTATCATTAATGAGTTTGAGTAAAAATGATTTGAATTAAATGAGGAAAAGTAAATATGAACATAAAAAGAGTACATTCTTTGAAGAGAAGAAACCTATCAAGCATGAATATACACTACTCAGAATAAACGTAAACATATCGATCGGTCGCATTCAACATACAATACTCATCAAAATCATCATGTATCGCTCACAACAAAGGTTATGTCTAACGTACAGTTGAGAGAGCAACCGTATTACTCTCGTCGACGCTCTCGCGCACGATGCCTCGAAAATGGAAGACATTAAGTTCCGACACCATAAAGATTATTATCTAAATCTATCTCTAGAGTCTAGACAATAGATATCCATCCTTAATCAAGATTCATGATGTTTATCTCTAACACAACACAAATCCAAACATAAATGCAAAAAGATCAAGGAAGACATCGATAATGATTTGTAAAGCATATATATTATACAACCATGATCAATACATGTACATAGGTTTAGAGTAACTATACAAACATAACCCAACAAATAGAGAAATACATAGAGAAGAAATAGAGAAAAACCAAACATTTCTTGAATTGTCGGCTCCGATTGATGAAGGATTCGACTCCGGATCATCCTAATGCATGCTCTAATGTGTTTTCTAGCCTAATTCTACTCAAAAAATACTATTGGATGGATTTGGAACTAAAAATATCAAACCCATCACCTAAAAACTGTGTTTTTGGGCCTTTAATGGAGTTTCTGTCCAGGCAAATTCGCCTGGCGAAATTCTAATTCGCCTGGCGAATGAAAGGCGGCTTATTCTGGACGTTTTTCCACGTTTCTGGCTGTCTGACTCACCACCAATTCGCCTGGCGAGCATGAGGCGAATTTGACAGAACAACCAAAAATCCTGCACTGTTTTATTCGTAACTTTTGAACCGTAACTCCGTTTTTCGCCCGGTTTGAAGCGCTGGAAAGCTTATTCAATGCTCTATACAACAATGGCAAGACATCCTTGATTAGATACCTGCAAAAATTGATAAAAAATCAATTAAACTCAATGATATTTACACTATACGCAATATATACCCTAAAACGTATCGTAAACGTATTTATAAACAAATTGAGTTTTATTCGCACGATATTTACCACAAAGCATTGATAAGTGCAACAAAACATATATACAAAAATAGATACAATTTGCACTTATCAACTCTCCCCAACTTACATATTTGTTTGTCCACAAACAAGAATCAAACAAACTTGAAAACACAAAAGCGATATCCAAAGAAAGACGAATCAACGGGTTTTGAAAAATGGAAACGAATGAATGGTTCAAATGAAAAAGGTACACACAAAAAGTAAATACTTACCACTGGCTACGACGACAACATAGTCACGAAACAAACGCAACATACAAAAATCATGCCAAAAATTCTAAAACAACACAAGTTCCAAAGTGAATCACACCTAGCAAAAATAATCATCGGTAGATGAAAAACACACAATAAGGTACTTTACACTAACACAACACTCATGCAAACAAAAGACTAAATTATGCATACATCCACAAATTCATATTGAACATACAAAGGCAAGACTCACAAGGACTTTCAAGGTTGTAACGTGGTGGGGTAAACGAACAAGGAGCAATTTCTCAAGGTAATTGAAACAAAAACTTGCCTAAACCTAAGGGAGTGAAAACTCACAAAGGACTCAAACACCAAAATTCCAATCAACTTCTTCCAAAAATCCCAAGTGTTACACAAAACACAATACTTATTCAGCACCATTATTTGAACTCTTTTTGTTTCCTTTCTCAAGGATTTTCTTTTTCTTCTTTTTTCTTTTCTTTTTCATTGTCATATTTTTCTCTTTTTTCTTTTCTTTTTCACTTCTTTTTTCTTTTCTCTCAACCTCATAGCAATCAACAAATGAACAAGTAAACCATTTTTCTCCCCAACTTGAATTCAACCACAACCTCATGTGAATACTTCCTACTTTTTTAAGGCAAGGTAAAAATTCATACAACAACACAAAGTTGAGGGTTCAAGAAAAAACAAAATCCACTCAAAAATAAGTGAACTAAACACTCATAGACAAGCATTAAGTTCAAATATAAACATGGATCAAAAATCTCAAAGGGGTTACCGAATGATCACACACCTACAGGGTAAACTGACTATTTGGCCAAGGTAGTTGTGCTCAAATGAAACAAGCGCCTTGATCCTTTTCATGCATTCATATAATCAATATAAACAAAAGATTCAACATAATAAAATCCAGTTAAACAAGAATGTCGGTACTCCATGCATATAACAATGGAAAGCTACCTCACAAAAAGGGTGGGAACTAAAGTGATTCACAATAGAACAAGTATACAAAAGAATGGATGGCATGGAAGTTTGTAAAATGCCTAAGTATCATGAATATGCTAAAGTATAGAAAGCGATAAATACATACCTCAGACGTGTACAAAACATAACAATATCATTACCATACATCCGCAAGTTGAAGCGCACCAACTTGGAAAATCACAAAAGCATCCTCAAATAAGTCAATCAAAATTTGTGAGCAAACAACAACCAAAAACATTTGAAAAGAAAAACTATAAAACATGCTTGTTTTACGTCGTAAGCTCGACGCCTTTACAATGCTTAGCTAGAAAATTCCTCTCTTCATGCCATGGTGATATCTCATCGCGCAACCAAAAGCAAGCGTCTTAACCAAACACTTAAACAAACGTTAAAAGAAACAAAAATAAACAAGTATCTGTATAAACAAGTGAAAATATACAAAATATACGATATCTACAAAACTCAAAAACAAAGAAACTATCGCAATGCGATTCAATATCAAAACCAATCCCCGGCAACGACGCCATTTTTGTTGAATGCAGAATAGGGCAAGCAAGCAAAAATATTTATTTTCGGAAAGAATTCCCTCCGGGATTTATGTCGTGTCCACAGAGATCAGTTCGAGGGAAAGAATGTCGTTCGACAATCTCTCGTTAATGAGTTTGAGTAAAAATGATTTGAATTAAATGAGGAAAAGTAAATATGAACATAAAAAGAGTACATTCTTTTAAGAGAAGAAACCTATCAAGCATGAATATACACTACTCAGAACAAACGTAAACATATCGATCAGTCGCATTCAACATACAATACTCATCAAAATCATCATGTATCGCTCACAACAAAGGTTATGTCTAACGCACAGTTGAGAGAGAAACCGTATTACTCTCGTCGACGCTCTCGCGCACGACGCCTCGAAATACGGAAGACATTAAGTTCCGACACCATAAAGATTATTATCTAAATCTATCTCTAGAGTCTAGACAATAGATATCCATCCTTAATCAAGATTCATGATGTTTATCTCTAACACAACACAAATCCAAACATAAATGTAAAAAGATCAAGGAAGACATCGATAATGATTTGTAAAGCATATATATTATACAACCATGATCAATACATGTACATAGGTTTAGAGTAACTATACAAACATAACCCAACAAATAGAGAAATACATAGAGAAGAAATGGAGAAAAACCAAACATTTCTTGAGTTGTCGGCTCCGATTGATGAAGGATTCGACTCCGGATCATCCTAATTCATGCTCCAATGTGTTTTCTAGCCTAATTCTACTCAAAAAATACTATTGGATGGATTTGGAACTAAAAATATCAAACCCATCACCTAAAAACTGTGTTTTTGGGCCTTTAATGGAGTTTCTGTCCAGGCAAATTCGCCTGGCGAAATTCTAATTCGCCTGGCGAATGAAAGGCGGCTTATTCTGGACGTTTTTCCACGTTTCTGGCTGTCTGACTCGCCACCAATTCGCCTGGCGAGCATGAGGCGAATTTGACAGAACAACCAAAAATCCTGCACTGTTTTATTCGTAACTTTTGAACCGTAACTCCGTTTTTCGCCCGGTTTGAAGCGCTGGAAAGCTTATTCAATGCTCTATACAACAATGGCAAGACATCCTTGATTAGATACCTGCAAAAATTGATAAAAAATCAATTAAACTCAATGATATTTACACTATACGCAATATATACACTAAAACGTATCGTAAACGTATTTATAAACAAATTGAGTTTTATTCGCACGATATTTACCACAAAGCATTGATAAGTGCAACAAAACATATATACAAAAATAGATACAATTTGCACTTATCAAATACGTAGGCATAAGATCGAAAGAAAAGGTCTTAGCGAGCACACTAAACAAAAAACCCAAATCCCATATCTCCATCAATCAAAAGTAGTAATCAAAAAGAACCAGTCCTAACATCCTAATCCTTGTTCCCCGCCAGAAACCTTCTGTCTAGATAAAAAACAGTATTGGCGAAAATACAAATAACCAGTACAAAGGCCCCCCACATTGATAGCATTCGTAACCTAACAGACCGCTGTTTAAACTCAGTATGCAAAGCAGGGTTAATTGGAGACATCTATTTCCCTTCCTTATTCAGCTCACAATAGGATAAAAAATGAATCGACCTGTAGTTTTAAGCTCAACCGCAGAGAGCGACCAGCGCTTAAGAACCGCGTCCAAAATCGCTCGCTACAGAAAAATGGCGCCCACCGTGGGGCCCTTTCTAAGTTAGATCTAGGCACGGACTACCTTTTCACCTCTTGTGTGAATACCACAGATTGGGGCTTCCTCCGGGGAACCCATTTTCTGTCAGGAACTTAGGATTCATAGCTTTAAAGGTCTAGGATGTTTAGGACAAATATATATACTGCTTTTCCTAATTGCTATACATGTTTATTTTTCTGCTAATGGGAATGCGGGTGATGCCGTATGTGGAAAGATTGAGTATACACTTAAGATAAGTGATGGCGACGGGGTCGACCATCAACCTCAGTGGAGGCTGACCAACGCAACCCATTCTCTCACCTAGATAATGGGTCGGTTGTTAAGTCTGAGAAGCTGAGGAGCCAAACCCTTTCGTAGTGCGGAAACTATAGGAAATAGTTGTTACGCGATACTACCCTCATTTGAGGCTGGTGATCTATTCTCGGTGAATGGCACTTACTCTAAGATTGCTCTACAACTCGCTGGTGATCCGCTTGTTGTTTTGCTTTCCTGGGAGGAGCTGATGATAATGAGTACAGGTACAAAAATCACCCTAGCATAAACCTTTGGGGGTGGGTAGAGCCTTGAATTCATGACAACGACCCTTTGACCCCATGTTTTTTCTATGTTTTTGTGTGCTGCATTCATGCATTCATTTAAAAAACATTAAAACATTCAAAAAACTTCTCTTCTAGTCTCTCTGTTTTTCAAATTAAACTAAGACTGTGATTGCAAATATCAGAGAAGAGGATTACGCTAATGGATTTCGGTAGAAGGAGAACTCATACGTACACCTTCAAGGTTCCAAAACTAGAGGATTTGAGAAAGTTAGCTAGGATGATCACTAACCAAAAGGCTTTCAGAGCCAAGCAAGGAGGTTTGCTACCACTGTTAAGAGTCCATGTGATTGAGGGAATCATGGATGCACTCATTCAAATCTACGATCCGGTTTATCACTGTTTCACATTCCCGGATTACCAGCTCGCACCAACGCTGGAGGAGTATTCTCACCTAATCGATCTACACATTACAGATCGAGCTCCATTTTCTGGACTGTAAGAAATTCCAAAGAATCAGACTATTGCAAGAGCAATTCATTTGGACGAGTCTGAGGTCAAGACTCACCTAACTACTAAGGGTGGCATCCAAGGTTTGTCAGCCCAGTTCTTGACAAAGAAGGCCTTGTATTTTGCCAGTATAGGAAACGTGACTGCTTTTGAAAGCATCTTTGTCTTGCTCACCTACGGGTTATTTTTGTTTCCTAACATCAATAACTTCGTTGATATTAACGCTATTAAGGTTTTTCTCATTGGAAATCCTGTGCCGAATTTGCTCGCAGATGCGTATCATTCTGTATACTTGGGGAATTTGTACAGCGGAGGGGAGATCACATGTTGTGTACCTCTGCTTTATAAATGGTTTATCTCTCACTTGCCCAAGTCTGCTGCTTTTTGGGATTGCAAGAGTGCCTTACGTTGGTCGCAGAAGATCATGTCTCTTACCAACTCTGATATAGATTGGTGTAATAGGATCTATGATGGGATCAGGATCATTGACCATTATGGAAACTTCCCCAACGTACCCCTCATAGGAACTAAGGGAGGAATCAACTACCATCTGGTATTGGTTCTTCGTCAAGTTGGATACCCGATGAGACACGTCCCACTGGGTGTTCATCTGGAAGGTCTTTTCTTCAAGGAAGGAGAAAGTGACAGAGCACTAAAGATGGAAATAGTGCACGCTTGGAAACACGTTCATAAGAAAGGACGAGAGTCTCTAGGAAAACCGGACTGTGTCTCGGTGGAGCCTTATCTCCATTGGGTACAAACTAGAGCTCTCAAGCTGAAGATGCCTTATCCTCGTTACGGAATTCTTCTGCCGAGGAAATCTGTCATGTACTTCATGACGAAAACTGAAAAGCTTCAGGTTACTCTCAACAAAGTTCAACGGGAGAGAAGGTCTTGGAAGAACAAGTATCGCACCCTTGATGTAGAGTGCATCAAAATACAGCAATTACTGAAAGAAAAAGATGCTCTGATTGAAATTTTAGAGCAACATGCTGTAGATAATCAGGATGACCAAAGGAATTTGCTCGCTCCTTTCACTTGGCAAAGGAATGACAACCCAACAACGGCCCAAGGGCCTCGGTCAAAGAAAAGGAAGATACCAGAATCAGCACCCGATTTCTCTTCAGAGAGGACTCGGGACCCATTAGCTTAGGTTTCTATTTTTGCACCTTGTAATCTACTGTATTTCCGTTTCTGTAATCCTTTGAATTTAATAAAAAGGGGTTTACCCACAGTTTGATATTTGCAATCTAATTGTCAAAGTTTATTTTGATTAAACCAAAAACAATTAATATAATCATTGCATTCATCATTCTCACATCGCGTATTCTTCTTATCTACGAATCTCACGTTTGTGTCTCGGTTCTAGAGTCAAACTGTCTCATTCGTACAATACTCGGGCCAATCGTCAGAGAAAGATGGATGATCTTGAGGAAGAAAACAGAGAGTTGAAAGAAGAGATCGATGCTCTAAGAGAGGATATGAGAAAGCTTTGTAACAACATGCAAGCCATGGCAGAAGCTCAGCTACAAAGAACTGTGATCTCAGAGATCACCTCAACGCCCATAGTGGAGAAGTATGATCCTAGGTATCAGATGCCGAAAGATTGTCCTTGGGGCATGCCTGTTAACTATATTCCGGAAGGATATGTTCCGCCGATTACTGAAGATCAGGGAATCACAACAGAAGCCGCTGGGCCTGAAGGTTACAAACTTCAGGAAAGCGAAGATGCCAGGGGCATACTAAAGACCCCTGAAGGTTACAAACTTCGGGAGATGCCAAGACTCACTGCCGTAGTCACGGTACCACCCCCTGTGGTGCACACTGTCCCGGAAGGACAGATTCCACAGACACCTTCTGGTAAGAAGGAAACTATGTTTGACCGAATGGATGAATTCCAAGAGCAGTTCTTGGAAATGCAGAAGGAACTACAAGCCATTCGCGGTCAGGATCTATTTGGAAAGGACGCCGCAGATCTCTGCTTGGTCCCAAATGTGAAAGTCCCGCACAAATTTCAAGTGCCCGACTTTGAAAAATACAAGGGTAACTCTTGCCCTCAAAGTCACTTGGTGATGTACGCTCGGCGGATGTCAGCTCAGACTGAGAATCAGGACCTACTGATTCATTACTTTCGGGATAGTTTAACCGGTGCCGCATTAAAATGGTACATGGGTTTAAACCGTGCTACGATTAGCACATTCAGAGATCTTGGTACTGCCTTCGCCCAATAATACAAATACAATTTGGACATGGCACCCGACAGAGATCAACTCAGATCAATGTCGCAAAAGGACTAGGAAACCTTTAAGGAGTATGCTCAAAGGTGGCGTGAAATTGCCGCTCAAATTTGTCCACCTCTTGAGGAAAAAGAGATGACAAAGATCTTCTTAAAGACCTTAAGCTCATTTTACTATGACCGAATGGTTGCCAGTGCGCCCAGTGATTTCACCGAAATGGTCGGCATGGGTGTACGTTTTGAGGAAGCCGTCTGAGAAGGACGTTTGGTAAAAGACACTGGATCGATGAGCGGTACTAAAAAATACGGTAGTGCTCTCCCTAAGAAAAAAGAGCAAGATATTGGGAATATCTCTCTCGGAAAGCAAAGGCGACGTTATCAACCGGTAGCAGCTGTGACTCCTGTTGTCAGCCCTGCGCCTATTCCTACGTATCAACCTCAGGTTGCGCAGAGCCAACCTGACCAGCAAAGGACACAACAGCCTCTTCAGCAGGCTCGTCCTCCATATAACAACAACCGTACAACACGGCCACCAGGATTTGATCCTATACCCGTGACGTATGCAGAACTGTTTCCGTTACTACTGGCTAAGGGGCACATTCAGACTAAGTCTCCTCTTACAGTACCGGAAAATCCGCCTTTTTGGTTTAAGGTGGATCAAACATGCCCTTATCATCAAGGAGGTTCAGGGCATAACATAGAGACTTGTCTCAATTTCAAGTCCGACGTACAAAAGCTTGTTAGGAGTGGGGTCTTATCCTTTAAGGATACGAATCCTAATGTTCTCACGAATTCGCTGCCTCAACACGAGAAGGTTGTCGTCAATTTGATAGAAGGAGATACTAACGATGTCTATCAAATTCACGATGTACTCTTGTTGAAAACCAATTTGGTCAAGATGCATTGTAGACAGAGTGGATATGGCCATGTGCCACCTCATAACTATCATCAATGTGATATCTACTCTAAAGACAATCAAGGATGTTTTGTGGTGCAAGCAGCTCTACAGGAACAAATGAATCTCGGATGGATCCAAGAGCACCGAGTTCGTGGAGTTAACATGGTCTACACGAATTCTAACGTCATTCAGAACCACGACATCTGTGCAATGAATGTCAACTTAGTGATAATGCACTTAAGGCAAAGCCAATATCATAATCTTCCGCGGCACGATTATAGTTCCTGTCTGATTTGCTCGGTAAATAAACAGGGATGCTCTTTCATACAAGAGGCCCTCCAGCGTCAGATGGATCTTAGATGGATCCAAGGCTACCATGATAGGAACCCTTATCAGATCAACATGGTTCAGATCTTCGATATTCACATGATGAATACCAACCTGGTAGAGTTACATGCTGAGCAGGTCCGACTCGGATTCTTAATATCACATGACTATCAAAGCTGTAAAGCGGGTTGCGAAAATGATCGAGGTTGTACCCTTGTCCAGGAGGCACTTCAGCACTTGTTAAATCATTGGTGGATGCCAATCTACATGGATGAAGATACTCAGCAAATTAGTATCAATAACAGGAATCCTACTCGACGTCAAAGTCAGGATGTCCGATCAGTGGAAGCTAACCTAGTGAGGTTACATTGTATTCAAAGTGGGCGTGGCCAGGTGCCACCACACAACTATGACAGTTGTAGCATCTGTTCGGAAAGTAACCAAGGGTGTTACCTTGTGAGAGCAGCTCTTTAGGATCAGGTGGATCGTGGAGAAATTCGCCCATATCCGAGTTCTGGACCCATCAAATGGACGCCGAACTACCTTGCAGATCAAGTTGAAGATGTTGTCACAATCTCTGGTCATCACAGGACCAGGGATGTTTTTTCCATTATCCCTCTACTTGATGAATCTAAAGTTCCCAACCGGGAACAGATCGAGATTACTTATGATGGTCAGAAAAATCAGAAAGTTCCCATAGTCATCTATCTACCGGGACCAACACCTTATGAATCAACTAAGGCTATCCCTTACAAATACGGTGCAACAATAATTGAAAATGGAAAGGAAATTCCATTACCCTCCGTCGTGAATATTGCAGACATCAGTCGTGTAACACGGAGCGGTCGAATCTTCAACCGAGGGGTTGGGGAACCTAACAAGGAAAAGGAACTTCAGACAGAAGCTCCTAATCTATCAGTCGGTCAATCCAGTAATCCCGACCTTTCGAAAAACAATGATGAGATGTTAATGCTCATCCAAAGGAGTGAATACAACATTGTTGATCAACTGTTACAAACTCCTTCAAAGATCTCGGTATTATCACTGTTACTCAGTTCAGAAGCCCACAGGGAGGCTCTACAGAAAGTCTTGGAGCAAGCCTTTGTGGAACATGATGTAACAATCAGACAGTTCGATAGTATTGTCTCTAACATCACTTCCTGCAACAATTTGGGATTTAGTGATGAGGAATTACCCGAAGAGGGTCGCCGTCATAACATGGCGCTCAACATTACAGTTAACTGCCAGGACGATGCTTTAGCCAGTGTACTGGTAAACACAGGGTCAGCCCTGAATGTTGTGTCGAAGTCCACTTTGACGTAATTATCATTCAAAGGACCTCCGATGAGAGCCAGCGAGGTCGTCGTCAAAGCATTCGACGGATCCAGAAAAACAGTTATCGGCAAAGTTGATCTTCCCATAACTATCGGTCCTCACACTTTCCAAGTCACTTTCCAGGTCATGGACATCCGGGCAACGTACAGTTGTTTATTAGGAAGACCTTGGATACATCAGGCTGGAGCGGTCACTTCGACCCTCCACCAAAAGATAAAGTTCGTCAAGAATGATCAACTTGTCACGGTCTGTGGGGAACAGGCCTTGCTTGTAAGCAACTTGTCATCATCTACTGACATAGAACCCGGGGAGGTTATTGGAACTCAGTTCCAAGCACTGTCGGTGAGCAAGAACAATCAGTTCGGAGGAGGAACCTCGATTTCCTCATACAAAGATGCTATCAAAGTGGACAAGAGTACCGATACGAAAGGATGGGGACAGCTTGTCATTCCTGTTGACAATAAAACAAAGGAGGGCCTTGGTTTTTCTGCAACCTGTACCTAGACAGCTTCCAGCGATGAAAGTCTTCATTCCCTTCAAAATTTCTTCCACAGTGGAGGTTTCCTTCACCCAGTGTCTCAGGCAGTACATGCTATCAATGAGGAAGATCTCTCTGACACGGATGAAGAATGGAAGTCCTATCTTAATAAGGACGGTTATATGTCTCAGGAAGAGGTGCCTATGCCTTTTTGCTTTCCTACAGAAAGTCCGAGATTTATACCAAGATCATATGTCGAAATGATCTACGAGGATTGTGATCCGGAAGGATGCCGCGCTCCGCCAAATTCATTAGAGGAAGACGCCCCGATGAAAGACAATTTTGACTACGCCTACTATGTCCCAATGGATGGTCTGCCAATGTGGCAACCTTATCCAGGAAACTTGGGGCAGGAAAGTCAGCCGAGTAATGAAACTCAGTTGAGCATCATTGAACAGAATACCTGCGTCCCCACCATGTCATGGGATCAACACTCAGATCATCCTGAAACTACTCAACATGACGATGAATTTGCAACGTTTGCAGGACTTGAATTCATCAACTATGCTTTTCCCGAGGTCAACGTCATCGAGAGAGATGACTCCTCCAGTTCCAAAGAAGTTTGGGACACCTTGGGATAACTGAGTGGGAAATACGACTATATGGTCAGGTACACCGCTCCCGAAAGCTCTCGTATCAGGCTCGAAGATATCCAGCCTACTGGATGGGGAGATACAGCTGAGAGCACAAATGCTATGCAAAATGCAACAGAGGAATTCTCCTACGACAATTCTGCCTGGGAGACAGATTCCAATGATCCTGCTCCACCAGAAATCAGCATCATTTCTAAAGACAAATCAAGGAAGGTGCCAGACTTTGTGTTTCACCGAGGAGTTCGCCGCCAATGGGTTGCCGTCGAGGTTCCGAAGGTCGTTCGTCAGTCAAAGTAATTGCCATCTTTAACCTTTCACCCTGCCCAGGTGAAACAAATGTTTTGATAGGGCTCGCTTTCTGTAAATTTCCCTCTTCGCTTCGCCCAAAGCGACAAAGTTTTGTTTTATAGGGCTGTAGTTTCAAGAATCGACTTGTTCATTAATAAAATAACGTCGTTCTGTAATTTCCGCATTAATTGCTGTTTTCTCTTTTTGTTTTTTCAGAAAATGGTAATCCTAAAAAAAAATTAAAAATAAAAACAAGCAGTAAAATAAATACACTGCACACACTTGCATTTTCTCTATCTCTTCTAAACACGAATCATAACGTCATGCAGATTGCTTGTTTTAAACCCAGTTGAAACATACGATCCGATGCCTTCTCCCAACTTTGCGTTCCCAGTATTCGAGGTTGAAGAAGAAGTTGACAACGAAATTCCAGGAGAGATCTCCCGACTACTCAAACAAGAGGAAAGGTCCATTGAACCTCACAAAGAGCCGTTGGAAACGGTAAACTTGGGTTCAGAAAAAGAGAGAAAAGAAATCAGGATTGGGGCACTGCTCAGTCCAACTGCCAGAGAGGGTTTGATAAAGCTTCTCAAAGAATTTCCCGATGTATTCGCTTGGTCCTATCAGGATATGCCAGGGTTGGATACCAGCATCGTGGAACATCACTTACCGTTGAGATCGGAATGTCCGCCAGTAAAGTAAAGGTTGAGACGCACTCATCCGGACATGGCCATCAAAATCAAAGAGGAGGTACAGAAACAGATTGACGCGGGCTTCCTCGCTACATCTGAATATCCTCAATGGTTAGCCAACATCGTACCCGTTCCCAAAAAGGACGGAAAGGTCAAAATGTGTGTTGATTACAGAGATCTGAACAAGGCAAGTCCAAAGGACGACTTTCCTTTACCACACATTGACATGCTGGTAGACAGCACAACAAAGTTCAAAATTTTCTCCTTCATGGATGGATTCTCGGGCTATAACCAGATCAAAATGGCTCCGAAAGACATGGAGAAAACCTTGTTCATTACCCCATGGGGCACCTTTTGTTACAAGGTAATGCCATTCGGTTTGAAGAACGCCGGGGCAACCTATCAAAGGGCCATGACTACTCTGTTTCATGACATGATACACAAAGAGATAGAGGTATATGTCGATGATATGATTGCAAAATAAAAAACAGAGAGGGAGCACGTTGAACATCTGTCAAAATTGTTCGAACGTTTAAGAAAATTCAAGCTTCGCTTGAATCCTAACAAGTGAACCTTTGGTGTCCGTTCAGGGAAATTACTAGGGTTCATCGTCAGCCAGAAAGGAATTGAGGTTGATCCTGACAAGGTCAAGGCCATTCAAGAAATGCCTTCGCCGAAAACTGAAAAACAAGTCAGAGGATTCTTGGGACGTTTCAACTACATCTCCAAATTCATATTCCTTATGATCGCCACATGTGCGTCGATTTTCAAATTACTCAAAAAGAACCAGGATTGCGTTTGGTCAGAAGACTGCCAAACTGCCTTCGACAGTATCAAGGAATATCTGTTGAATCCTCCGATTCTATCACCTCCAGTGGAAGGAAGACCACTGATCATTTACCTCACAGTTCTAGAGGACTCAATGGGATGTGTACTTGGCCAACAAGACGAAACTAAACGGAAAGAGTCTGCCATTTACTACCTAAGCAAGAAATTCACCGACTGTGAAACTCGGTACACGATGCTTGAGAAAACTTGTTGCGCTTTGGCTTGGGCAGCCAAACGTCTTCTCCAATACATGATTCGTCACACTACTTGGTTAATCTCCGAAATGGATCCAATCAAGTATGTTTTTGAAAAACCTGCTCTTATGGGAAGGATTGCCCGTTGGCAGATGCTGTTATCAGAATATGACATAGAGTACCACGCTCAGAAAGCCGTTAAGGGGAGTATTTTAGCCGATCATTTGGCTCATCAACCGATTGACGATCAGGAATCAATCAGGTTTGACTTCCCAGACGAAGATGTCATGTATCTAAAAATGAAAGACTGCGATGAACCGTTACCCAGTGAAGGGCCAGAACCAGGTTCCCAATGGGGACTTATCTTTGACGGACCAATTAATCATTATGGAAACATAATTGGGGCAATCATTGTTACCCCTCAGGGTACCCACATTCCTTTCACTGCTAGACTTACATTCAAATGTACGAACAACGAGGCCGAATACGAAGCTTGTATTATGGGTCTCGAAGAAGCGATTGATTTAAGGATCAAAAACTTGGACGTATATGGAGACTCAGCCTTGGTTATTAACCAGATAAAAGGAGATTGGAACACATACCAATCAGGATTGATTCCTTACAAAGACTACACAAGAAGGTTGTTACCTTTCTTCGACAGAGTTGAGTTTCATCACATCCCTCGTGAGGAGAATCACATGGCTGATGCTTTAGCCACTCTCTCTTCCGTGATTAGTGTAGGTCAATGGAACGACTTACCTAAGATCGACATAATGCTCCTTGAACGGCCCGCTTACATCTTCACAATCGAAACGGTCATAGACGATAGACCTTGGTATCACGATATCAAATGCTTCCTTCAGATACAAGAGTACCCACCTGGGGCATCCAGAAAAGACAGAAAAACCCTCAGAAGATTGGCTGGAAACTTCTTCCTGAGCGGTGACACTCTCTATAAGAGAAATTTTGACATGGTCTTGCTCCGATGCGTCGACAGACCAGAAGCAGACATGCTTATGAAAGAAATTCATGAAGGATCCTTTGGCACTCATGCCAACGGACACACAATGGCGAGAAAAATTCTGAGAGCAGGGTACTATTGGTTGACCATGGAATCCGACTACTACAAGTACATGAGGAGGTGTCACAAGTGTCAGATATACTCCGACAAAATTCATGTACCGCCATCACATCTCAAAGTTCTCTCTTCCCCATGGCCTTTTTCCATATGGGGAATCGACATGATTGGCATGATTGAGCCCAAGGCTTCAAACGGACATCGGTTCATTCTAGTAGCCATTGACTATTTCACCAAGTGGGTCGAAGCAGCGTCATTCGCTAATGTAACCCGACAAGTGGTGGTCCAATTTATCAAAAACAATATCATCTGCCGTTATGGTGTTCCAAGCAAGATCATTACTGATAATGGATCTAACTTGAACAATAAGATGATGAAGGAGTTGTGCGCAGAGTTCAAGATTGAACATCATAACTCATCTCCCTACCGACCAAAGATGAACGGAGCGGTAGAAGCGGCTAACAAGAACATCAAGAATATCGTTTAAAAGATGGTTGTAACCTACAAAGACTGGCACGAGATGCTACCCTTTGCTCTTCACGGTTATCGCACATCTGTTCGCACTTCAACAGGGGTTACCCCTTTCTCTCTAGTATATGGCATGGAGGCAGTGCTCCCCATAGAAGTAGAGATCCCGTCAATCCAAGTATTGATGGAAGCTAAGCTCACCGAAGCTAAATGGTGTCAAAGTCGACACGACGAACTGAATCTGATTGAAGAAAAGAGAATCACGACACTATGCCATGGTCAGTTGTATCAACAGAGAATGAAGAGGGTGTTTGACAAAAAGGTCCGACCTCGTGTTTTCAGGAAACGAGACCTCGTGCTCAAGAAGATACAATCATTTCTCACTGACTCTCGGGGCAAATGGACCCCAAATTATGATGGCCCCTATGTGGTCAGGAAAGCTTTCTCAGGCGGCGCCTTGAGACTTGCAACCATGGACGGAGAGGAATTTGCGTACCCCACGAATGTTGATGTAGTCAAGAAATACTTCACCTAAACTAAAAAAAAAACGTCTCGGTGGATTGAAAACCCGAAAGGGCGGTCCAGGCAAAAGTTAGAGACATGAAAAAAAATCATCCCAGTGGATTGGAAATATCACAGTACAATCCAGGCAAAATTAGGGATAATGGCAAGTAATTATGTTCAACAGAGGCAAGTCCCTCAGCAGCAGCAGTTACATCATCCATCGGAGGAAAACTCCAGTCAAGGTCATCTTCGAAGGAAGCTCAGGGTGCCCCGAATTCAAAGTTGGTAGAAGGATAGTGGTCGTTATGTTTCAACGTAGCCCTTTTCCCTGTAAATTACCATTTTCAAACTTTGTATATACTCTTTGGAATCACGCATTTGGTTGATCTCCATCTTATCAATAAAATTTGAGCCCTTGTGCTTTTGTTTGTAATTCTTGTTTGTTTTAGCTTTACAGAACAACGTTGTTAACATGACTAACGATTCTTGAAATAAAACAAAAATGAATTTACTTGTTAAAACTTTTTCTGCTTTTAAAGTCGGCAATTTCTTTTGACTGTTGAACACCAAAAGAGCATCAACTGCTTCTCCAGAAGTAGGCAAACTTCAAAGTGCAGAATCAAAGTACTCCTTCTAACCCAGTACGCCTGAATGAAGGAATCAACTGTGTCAAGGACCTTGTTTCGTCTGACGCGCTTTGGCCGAGTTCTTATCTCCTAAGCCCGATCAACGGTATTCCCCGCAGGGACTATCTCTCCTAAGCAAGGTGGAATTGCTATCTTGAACCAGCGATATCTCTATACACCCCGCGATGGCCGAGTATCCAGTCATGTTCATCTTTTAGTTTGTGTGTCGCGTCAGTTTTGTCAGCACATACATACATACATCATGCATTATTGATTTGCATTCACATTTCATATTGCATCACTATCACTCTAGCCGGTCTTGTCCCTTAGTGATAGGAGTCCTCTCAATCGAGTCGTCAGTTCTTTCCTCGTCAGGAAATGAATCATCTAAGTGATCTCTCCTCCAGTTTATTTCTGGATTGAAGGTGGTTCTTTGACCACTTTGATAACTTGAACCTCTGAAGAGCCAGAGAGCTTCCGAAAAACATCACTCTTCGCCATTGAAGATGATATCTTCGCTTTCCCGGATTAAGGAAAATCCCCAGAGAAAGCCTCTTAATCAGAGATTCGGCAGTACAACAGTTTTTCTCTGAAAAATTCACTAACGAAAAGGTCATCGGCACCTCAAAATTGGATCACATCATATGGTATTTCTCCGAGAAGATCCTGAGAAAAGTATGATGTGGTAACCCCAAGTGGAAACAGTCTCTCAAGAGACTCGTTTTCCCCCTAGTAGAATCGACAAATGGCGTCTCCAACAGAGAAGTTTGTGCACCTCTACAATTCAGACGACTGGGTTCCCCAGCAAGTCTAACCTCAGATCTTTTTCCGTCAAATGGCATCTCCCCAGGAAAATTCGGCGAGAAGTTTGAGGAAAACCGCTACGAATATCGTCCCTTGTCAATAAAGTTTATTGACAAAAGAAACTAAGACCAGTTCCTTGGTAGGAAACCAGGATCGAGGGGGAGTTTACATAAGCAACTGAGACCAGTTCCTTGGTAGGAAACCAGGATCAAGGGGAAGTTTACAACAGAAACTAAGACCAGATCCTGGGTAGGAAACCAGGATCGAGGGGAAGTTTATATCAGAAACTGAGACCAGTTCCTTGGTAGGAAACCAGGATCGAGGGGAAGTTTACCTTTTCTAAGCATCATTGCTTAGCAAAAGAAGATGAATGCGCAAGCTACCATTCATAACCACCATCAAAATTTCGGGTATTCCGATATTTAATCCTCTTGCACCCCGAATGCCCGAATAGCTTCGTCATTCACACCTTCGGGTCCAAGAAGATTAAATAGGGGCATCTGTCATACCCCAAATTTTGACCACTAAGATGTCCCATCATTGTGCAAATCATCATCACAATATGGAGGAACCATCATACTTCATCAGTCTCCCTAAAGATGGGTGAGCATTCACTACAATCAAAATTAGGGTTTCAAGCCCTCTCTGAGTGCTTAGACAAAGGATCATTCAAGGAATGACATGATCTTCAACTTGTCTAACCTCTCAAACATCCACAATGGATCAAAAGGACTCCCACTTCAAGGATTAAACACAAGGTTGCTCCCTTCTAGGTGGATCAAGTCTCAAGATCGACAGTGTCACCAAATTAGGGTTTTGGTCGACCAGGGCCTCCAGATGAAATTTTTCATCTGGGCACAAGCCAAAGATCCAAAACACAACCTAATATACTCCATGGAACCTCATGGACCCATCCATTAAGTCAATTTTGCCTCAGGGGATGCATACATCAAAAATCAGGAATTAGGGTTTCTTGACCTAATTCACCCCTAAGTTGACTTTTGGGACAAATCATGAACCAAGACCTCAAGAGAGGATTTGAGGGTCTCTAATGAACTATATTGATCCATTTGGGACAATGGATTGATCTAGGAAGCTTGAGCAACAAGTCTCAATTTCATCTGCACCACAATTAGGGTTTCGCGAGGAAAGTCAACTGTAACTTTGACTTTTGATCAGGACATGCTCCCAAACCCTAAGACATGATTCAATATACCCTATGACACCCATGGAACATGCCCATCAAGTTTGATTTAGGTCAAGGACATGATTTCATGAAGAATTGTTCAGTTTGGAATTCATTTGATAAAAAGTCAACTGTGCACAAAAGTCAACTTTGACTTTTTGAGATTTTTCACCCAAATGGATTTTTAACCCTAAAATAATGTTAATGTATGATTTGAATCATCATTCATCAAGAAAAATCAAGAAAAGTGGGATAACTTGTAAAAGGGGTAACCATAAAAACTTAGAAAATTTTCTAAGTTAAAAATAAAGTGACAAGGGTACCAACTTTGAAGGATCATAACTCCTAAACCACAAAGCCATTTTTTCTCAACCAAAGATGGATTTGTAGCCCTCATTACCCTCTACAAAAACTTCAACTAGACCTAAGTCCAATTCATTAAGGATTTTGAGTTATGGACTGATCAAAATGGCTGAAAAGTGAAAATGTCACTTTTTCCAACACTTAGTGAAATTTTCACTAAGTCAGAATTTGCCTTCACTTTTTGCCAAATGTAGGGGGATTTTTCACTTGGATTCAAAAGAGATCAAAACCAAATATGTTCAAACAGTTGTTATATCATGTAAGGGCTTTCAAAAATGGCCAAGAAAATTGCCAAATTCCATTTGAGTCATGAGATATGACATTGGACAGTTGCATTGCTGAAATCTGTCAAAGGCAAGGCAGAATTTGCAATTTTGCTCGATTTACCAAAATCAGCCAAATTCAAATGCTCCTATCCACTTGGACACATCTGAAGATTGAATCTAAAGGGGACAATCACTGAGCCAAGCCTCCAAAGTCCATGGAACAAGAAATAGCATGTTGAACCTAGAATGGCCAAAATAGGGACAAGACTCCAAATTTGGATTGGAGCATTCAATGGAAGCATCAAGGTGGCATGGACTGGGCCATTTTCATTTGAATTCAGTCAAGACTTATCCAAGACCAAGGCAACCACAGCCCTGTGCCCTAACCTCTAGTCAATGGCTAGAGGAGACTTGTATTTCCATTGGCCAACATTGAACAAACACCTGCTGCAGTTGCCATTCACTGTGGATCCCAAAACAAACTTGCTCTACTATAAATAGAGCTCAATTGTGATCAGTTTGAGGACACCAAAGCCATCTAACAGATGCTTTCCTCAAAATCTCTTTCTCTTGGCAAAAATGCCTTTCTTGGCAAGGTAGCTATCGGGTTTTGAGTTTGAGAGCTTTTCCAATCAAACCAATCACTCACACACCTCACATACATCACATATGAGCTGATCAAACACTTAGATCACTTCTGAAACACCAATTTCACAAAATCACCAGCTGGTTGCTCAAATTTTCAATCAAGTTGCAGTTGAGGTACCACAAATTGTTCCAGCCATTTTCAATCAGGTCCAAGCATTCAAACACACTCCATAGGGTGTAGGGAAGCTGTTCAAATCATCACCACTTATCTGTAACACCTCCAAATCAAAAATCACATTGCACTTGCTGTCACGGCTTAGAGGTAACCATATACTTGGTCATCTCTCAATCTATGCATATTTCCTCGCACAATAATTTGGCCATATGTTCATAATCATACATGGAATGTTTTCCTTCAATTAATTGCATTGTTTGAATCGTGTATCAAAAATCCTAGCCTTCATGCAGAAATTAGGGTTCTTGAGGTTTCTTCATGATTTCATGTTTTATGTTTAATTTAAATGAAATTAAGTGTTATGGACATGATCGTGAGGTTGAGACGAGCAAAATGATTTGTGGATTGCATGATATGATTACGTATTCAGTGAGATTGGATGGAAAACGCAAATCAGCCAATCCCAGAAAAACGCGTGTGTTCTTGCTTGTGTTCTTGGCGCCTTTTTCAAAAATTCAAATATTTGAATTTTGTGATTTTGTTTAATTGATTCAAAAATTAATTTCTCTCTGAGTTTTAATGATTTTGAGTTGATTCTTTTTTTGATAATTCACAAAAATGTTAAAATATTTTATTTTATCAAAAAATCCCAAAAATATTATTTATTTCATATAATTGATATTTTTGCAAAGAATTAATATTTTAATTGTTTTTTACATTTTAAATATTTTTTCTACATTGATTTTGCAAACTTTTAATGCTTTCTAATTATTTTGTTGGTCAATACTTAATTTTTGAAGCATTAATCCAAAATCACAATTTGTTTTTCATATGTTAAACAATTTTGATCATTTTAATTGAATTTTTATTCAATTAAATACATTTTTGAAAACAAATTAGGGTTTTTGGAATAATTCAACCCTCATAAATCATTTTCAAAACACTTTGGGCCTCTTGAGAGAGTGTAAGACCCAACCCACTTGTACAGAAATATTTTAGGCCTCATTCGTTGTATAAGTCCCTCTGTACATTTTCAAATAAACGGCACGATCATCGCCTTTTGAAAAATAACCCTGGGCCTCTCCTTGAGCTATAAGACCCATTCAAAAACACTTTGGGCCTCTAATAGAGTGTAAGACCCAGTCCCCTTTTTACCAAAACATGTTGGGCCTCACTTATTGTATAAGTCCCTCCAAGTTAAAAGAAAACCTCGGCGCGATCGCCATTTTTAACGAAAAATCAATTGGGTCTACCCTCGTGTTATAAGCCCCACTCTTTTTCTTTAAACCTTTTGGGCCTCTTGAGAGAGTGTAAGACCCATCCCTTTGTACAGAAAACATTTTGGGCCTCAGTCACTTGTATAAGTCCCTCTGTACAAATTCAAACAGTGCGCTCACTGATAAAACCCTGGGCATTTCCTTGAGCTGTAAGCCCCAAATCTTTCTCTTTCAAAGCACTTTCTCCTATGATTTTGAATATACTGTTGTTTTCAATCTTTCTTTGTTGAACAACTAACCAAACAGCATGGAAGCTCTACAACCGAGTAAGTGTTTATATGCTTTCATTTACCGCTTTCATATACCTATAACTGTATTGTGGGGCTGTTTCACTGTAAGTCTTCTTTCATCAACTCATATCAACTGTGTAATAATAGTATATATATTTAGAGTTTCCCCGGCAACTACGTCTAGCACTAGGTAAAGCCGTTTTCGATCACTCTTAGAAATAGTCTAAACTACATCCCCATAGGATTACCAGACACAGTCTTCCCTCCTCTTGGGGTTAAACAATATGGAGATATGAAAGGCAACATTCCCTGTGAACCCTTTCATAGACTGTCACTTATAGAAGTTGTCAAAGAAACTCTATTCCCCAGAGATGATCTCTTCTCCGTGAATTGCATCTCTTGAGTTTCTTCCAAATTCTCGAACTTTCCTGACTTTGATCTATTCTCGGTGAATAGCATTGCCTTGAATTTCTCGGGGTTTGGGGACCCACAGGCTTCTTAAAAGCACTTGTCAAGAAACTCTACTCCACAGAGATGATCTTTTCTCCGTGAATGGCATCTCTTGAGTTTCTTCCAAATTCTCAAACTTTCCTGACTTTGATCTATTCTCGGTGAATAGCATTGCCTTGAATTTCTCGGGGTTTGGGGACCCATCGGCTTCTTAAAAGCAATCGGCCTCCTCTTGGGCATCGTACAAGGACCCACAGGCTTCCTAAAAGCAACCTAGACTCCTCTTGGGCTTAGTACAAGGACCCTACGGCTTCTTAGAAGTATTCACAGCCTCCTCTTAGGCTTCGTATAATGATCTCTTCCTCTGGGAATGATAGCCTCCTCTTGGGCTTCGTACATGGACCAATTGGCTTCTTAAAAGTTTCCAGTCTCCTCTTGGGCTTCGTACAAATTGTCCCGACGACCTCCTAGAGGTATAGGAATAGAACTTAGTCATTTGCATAGAGCCGTCCTTTCATAGAGTCTACTACTGTTTCTCAAGGCATAGTATAAAAGATAAAATTCTAGACACAGACAGTCTAACTTCCTTGAGTCTCAAAGACATTCTCAAGTGACCCCTTCGTTAAATAGGAAGGAAACCCGCAGACTCGGACAGTCTCAATACCCTTTGGATTTCCCGTTTCCTCAAAGAGAAGGAAATATCCCCGATCCTCAAATCAAATCCATGAGTACAGTATTGCTCATATAAGAACTGATTTTCTCTTTAAAATCAGTATACCGGACCTATCGTTTGACTGAAACAGTTACCATAGCCTCCTCTTAGGCTTTGTATAATGATCCTTCTCCAGTGAAGTTAGCCTCCTCTTGGGCTTTGTACAATGATCCTCTTCAGCGGAGTCAAACAACGTTTAGCCTCTCTCTCGGGCTTTGTATGAGACACATAAGAGACTCCCTCGTTAAGTCAATCACCCCTTTCGCCTCCATCTCGGGCTTTATACGAGATACAAAAAGGTTCTTATTGAGCCAAACAAACAACAGCCTCCATCTCAGGCTTCATACGAGATACAACAAAAAAAACTCCCATGTTGAGTCAAATAGCCTCCATCTCGGGCTTTATACGAGATACCAAAAGACTTCATCGTCGAGTCAAAACTTTTTAGCCTCTCTCTCGGGCTTTGTACGAGACACATAATAGCCTCCTCTTAGGCTTTGTATAAGAAAACAACTGGTTAATCCAATTAACCTTTTAGCATAAAAGTTGTGCCTCGTTAACAGTACACAAACATCAACAACTCCTTTCTCTTCATCTAATTGCTGTAAGCGGCAAGCCTCTGGATCATCTACATCCATGCCACTGTCCCTCTTTTAGCATGAGAAATTCCTAAGGAAAGATAGCATTGCTCTACACTGAGTTAAAGTCTTCTCCTTCAGGTTGAAATCCCCTATAAAGGAAATTATGGCATTGCTAGGATCTGTGTATCCCGGTTAATGTAATCCTCCCTTTATAGCCAGTCACCTAACAGTTGTGACATACAACCCCCTCTTTAGAGATGACAAATTTCTCTCTAAAGACAACACCTTTCAGCTTCATATCTTGGGCTTTGAACGAGATACAAATAGACCTTTTAGCTTCACATCTTGGGATTTGAACAAGATACAAATCACCTTTCGCTTCACGTCTTGGGCTTTGAATAAGACACCAAAAACAACCATTTCCTCCCATAGAATAGGAGGAACTACGAACACTCTGATTTCCCTATTTCGGTAAACGGGAATACGTAGGTATAAGATCGAAAGAAAAGTTCTTAGCGAGCACACTAAACAAAAAACCCAAATCCCATATCTCCATCAATCAAAAGTAGTAATCAAAAAGCACCAATCCTAACATCCTAATCCTTGTTCCCCGCCAGAAACCTTCTGTCTAGATAAAAAATAGTATTGGCGAAAATACAAATAACCAGTACAAAGGCCCCCCACATTGATAGCATTCGTAACCTAACAGACCGCTGTTTAAACTTAGTATGCAAAGCAGGGTTAATTGGAGACATCTATTTCCCTTCCTTATTCAGCTCACAATAAGATAAAAAATGAATCGACCTGTAGTTTTAAGCTCAACCGCAGAGAGCGACCAGCGCTTAAGAACCGCGTCCAAAATCACTCGCTACAATGTCCCCGTGTCGTTGGCATTTATCGCACTTCTTCACGTGCTCTTTTGCGTCATTTTACATAGTTGGTCAGTAGTATCCTACTCGGAGGGCCTTTCGAGCAAGGGACCTTCCGCCGAGATGTTGGCCGTTGATTCCTTCGTAGATTTTGCGCAGGATGTGCGCGACCATTTCTTCCTCGACACATTTGAGCAACGGAATGGAGAATCCCCGTCTGTATAGTTTGTCTTCGACCAGGACATAAGAGCAGGCCCTTCGCCTGACTATGCTGGCCTCCTTTGGGTCGGACGGGAGTTCGTCTTTGGCAAGGTAGTTGTAGACTGGGGTCATCCAACAGTTGTTGTCGCCGATCACCTGCACGTCTAGTGTCGAGAAGGCCTTCTCGATGCTGGGTCGAGGAAGTACTTCCTGTATGACGGATTTGTTTCCGCCTTTCTTCTTCGTGCTGGCCAGTTTAGACAGCATGTCTGCTCGTACGTTATGTTCGCGGGGAACGTGTTTCACTTCTACTGTTGTGAACTTTTCCATTTCCTTCTTTACCAGGGCCAAGTATTCGGTCAGGTTGTCGTTTTTGGCTTGGTATTCACCTCGGACCTGGAGGGCCACGAGTTGTGAATCCGTGCAAATGACGACTTCTTCCGCTCCCAGATCCTCGGCAAGGCGTAGCCCAACGAGGAAGGCTTCGTATTCAGCCTGGTTATTGGAGGTTGGGAAAGACGGTGTTAGTGATACCTCGACGATAGTCCCTTCATCGCTTTCCAGTATGATTCCCGTGCCGCTTCCTGCCGAACTCGAAGCACCATCAATGAAGATGGTCCATTTGCGCGCTTCGCTCACGGGGAAGTCTGCGAATGTCATTTCCGCGTTGAAGTCGGCCAGAGCTTGGGCCTTTCTGCCTTCGTATTGAATGTCAAATTCGGATAGTTCCAGCGACCACTTGAGCATTCTGCCGGCCATATCTGGATGACCGAGTAGCTGCTTTATGGGCTGATCTGTCCGAACCATGATCGTGTGAGCCAGGAAGTAGTGTCTCAATCTCCTGGCTGCGTTAACGAGGGCTAATGCCACTTTCTCTATCTGCTGGTATCTTAACTCTGGTCCTTGCAACGCTTTGCTTGTAAAGTAAATGGGTTTTTGCCCGTCAGGTGTCTCGCGGATGAGGGCGGCGCTCACTGCTTCGGCAGCTACGGCCAGGTATAGGTACAATGTTTCGCCATTGTCCGGGCGAGAGAGGACCTGTAACGACCCAGTTTTTGTGTGAGTTTTATTTAATCGAGTCGTTTGATTATTTTTTTTTTTTTACTTTTATCTGCAAATATGTTATTTTCAATGTTGTGATATTTTATCGGGTTTTGGGAGCGTTTGCGAGATATTTGAGTGTGGGGATATCTTGGTCATTTTAAGATATTTTTCATTAAGTAAGAAAATAGAAAATAGAAAGAGAGAAAAATAGAAAGAAAGAAAGGGGAAAGAAAGAAAAAGAGGAGAAAAGAGAAGAAGAAGAGAAATAGTGAGAAAAGCTTGGGAAATCAAGAAAAATCAACTTCTAGAATCGGTTTAATCGGGTAAGGGTGCGAAATTCAATTATTGTATGATTGTGTATGCTTATGTATGTGTATTTGTGATGTTTGTTGGATTGAAATGAAGAAATTTAGTAAAACCTATATTATGTCAAATTGATTAGAAATTGATTAAATGTGTTGGAAATCATGTTTTTAGTGTTCATTATTGTTGGTACATGATAGATACATATTGATATGCATTGTATTGGTAATTTTTCTGGGTGTAGGTGGAAATTGGATGAATTTGGGTAAGAAAACGCAGAACAAAGTTCTGCAGAAATGTTTCTGGTTTTTCCAGGTCATACGCGTATGGACCTTGTCAATATGCGTATGGACCTTGGCAATACGCGTATGGAGGGCGAGTCATGGGCCAATACGCGTATGGAATGTTATTTTGATCGGCCATCTGCCCATTTGCGTATGATACGCGTAGCATTTTAGGGCAATACGCGTATGGTTTTGGTCATTACGCGTACGGACATTTTAACGGGGAATTGGGGAAAATGAGTCTCTGCCCATACGCGTATGGCTCAGGGCAATACGCGTATGGACAGGGCATTTGCAAAATGGAACTTTTCAAAATATCGTTTTTCGTTTTCTTTCGTAACTTGTGTTCCGTTTATCCGATTTTTACATTCTTGGTATCGTTACGTAGCTATTGAGCTGTACTTTCTTATTAGGATGATTTTGGAATTGTTAGCCGATTTAATTATGTCAGAAAATCGGGAATAGTGTTGGTCGTCGACTTTTGTCGTTGTAGTGATGCGTAATTGATGTGTATTATGCAATGTGTTGTTGTATGAAGTAAATGTATGTGTTTAGATGGGGTTGTGATGATTTGTGGCCGTAAGTGCAAAGTGGGATTTTATCGATGTAAATGAATGTATTTATGTGTGCATATTGAATGTCATGGGTCATTGTATGCCAAGCATCATGATATGCATTGTTGAGACGTCCTGAGTGACGGTTTGGACTCCAGAGGGAATTCGCTATAACTTCGTGTGCCTATGTGGGGTGTGAGCGATGATTATAGACGATCGTGTGCCCATGTGGGGTGTGAGCGATCGGGTCGTGTGCCCGTGTGGGGTGTGAGCGATCCATAAACACCGTGTGCCTGTGTGGGGTGTGAGCGGTGGGGAACATCGTAGGCCCGACGAGGAGTTACAGTGATGTAACGAGCGATGATTCCAGCAGAGTTCCTGAGTGAACTAGTGATGAGAAATAATGGAAGTCGGTACCGATTGTGCATATGCATAGAGTCGTTGTGTCGGTCTCTTGCATTTGCATAAATCATTTATGGTTGGTTATGTGTGGATTTGTGGATAAATTAATATATGGATATGTGTTGGTGATGGAAATATGTATTGTGTCTTGTAATGCCTCGTGTTTGAATTATGGCGTGAGTTGTGGTGAGAACCGTATATATGTGTATTTTTGTGTTATATATAATTATATGCAACTGTATTATGATTGTTTTTCTCACCCTTCTGCTGTTTTATAATGCTCTATGAGGCATTGCAGATTAGAGTTGCTGGAGGTATTTTTGTGAAGCTTTGTGTCTTCATTCTTTTGTCGGTCGGCTCTGATATGTGACACCGGGTAGTTAGGGAGACCGTTAGTGATTATGGTGTATTCTGTATATATATCTTTTGGCTTGTGCATGTACAACTCACTGTATGACAAACTTTTCATGTGATATATATATATATATATATATATATATATATATATATATATATATATATATATATATGTATGTATGTATGTTATTCAGTTTTAGATTTTCCGCTTTTATTCTAAATTCTGAAATGTGGGTGTAAGGAACTGAGTTCCTCTGTTGATAGCTACCCCACTGTTGCATATCTTTATGAGCAGGTGTTGTATGAATTGTTTCAATTTGATGTGACCCCTCGGTCTATGCCATGATAATTTAAATATACTCTGACGAAATTTTGAATTTTCTTTTACTGCTTTTTATTAATTGGGGGTATAGATTGGGGGTGTTACAGGACCGGTGGCTCTGAGAGTGCTCATTTCAGATGGATAAGGGCCTTGTCGTACTCCTCGGTCCATTCAAACGCAGCCTCTTTGCGGAGGAACTTGAAGAATGGTAGGGCGTGCTGGGCGGACATGGCCATGAAACGAGATAGTGCCGCGAGCATCCCATTGAGGGACTGGATGGATTTCTTGGATTTGGGCGTAGGAAACTCAGAGAACGCCCGACATTTGTCGGGATTGGCCTTGATTCCTCGTTCCGCCAAGTAGAAGCCGAGAAATTTGCCTGCCCGGACGCCGAACGTGCACTTCTCCGGGTTAAAACGCATTTTGTATTTCCTGGCTTGTTCGAAGACCTTTCGTAAGTGGGCGGTATGATCGGTTTCCTCGTGGGACTTAACGATCATGTCGTCCATGTAAACTTAAAGCATGTCACCTATCTGTCCCCAAAACACTTTGTTCATCATTCGTTGGTACGTTGCCCCGGCGTTCTTCAAGCCAAAGGGCATTACGTTGTAGTAATAGTTCCCCGATTCGGTCATGAAGGCCGTGTATTTTTTGTTGGACGTTGCCATTGGGATCTGATTGTAGCCTGAGTAGGCGTCCATGAACGATAAAAGTTTAAAATCAGCAGAGTTATCAACAAGTTTATCAATATTGGGGAGGGGGTAGGCATCCTTCGGGCATGCCTTATTGAGATCGGTATAATCAATGCACATGCGCCATTTTCCATTAGATTTTTTAACCAATACAACGTTGGAAAGCCAAGTGGTGTACTTGGCTTCCGAAATAAATTTGGCCTCGAGGAGGTCCTTTACAGCTTTTTCAGCAGCTTCCGTTTTCTCCGGAGACTGCTTCCTCATACGTTGTGCTACGGCCTTGATGGCCGGATCAATGGTCAGCTGGTGACATGCGACGGATGGATCCAAGCCGAGCATTTCTGCGGCGCTCCACGCGAAGAGGTCGGCGTTCTCTCGGAGGCACGCTTTAAGCTGCTTCCTCGCGACGTCAGGCAGGTCTGCTCCGATCTTTACTCCCCGTTGGGGGTCTTCGCCGAACAGGACTAGCTCGAAGTTGCCATCTGGGATTGGGCGCATCGGATGGGAGCTGCTGCTGGATGACATGGATGGGCCGGCTGAAGCTGCTCGTTCTTCCTGTTGGTCCTCGGGGAAGCGACTGTCGAGGTCGATAGAGTCGACCTGGGGCAGAGGCTTGGCCTCCACAGAGCTGCTTGGGAGTGCTGGCTTGCTCGACGCTTTCGGCTTGGGCGCAATGGCGTTGAGCCCGTTTGTAGCTGCTTCAAAACACCGTCGGGCAGCTTCTATATCATCGTGGAGGGTGGCGACCATTCCTTTTGAAGTGTAATACTTCATCTTCAGGTGGACGGTCGATGGCACTGCTACCAACTCGGCTAGAGTTGGCCTTCCGAAAATGCATTGGTAAAGCGACGGGCAGTCGATTACCAGAAATTGTACCTTGATGGACGTGGCCGTTTCAGCTACTTTGAAGGTCACAATCAACTCGACGTAATCCCACGGCTTGGTCACAAATCCGTTGAACCCCTACAAATCGGACCCTACGTAGGGGGTAAGGTGTGATTCGTCCAGCTGCAATGTTGAGAACAGCTGGGAGTACATGATGTCGACCGAGATGCCCAGGTCGACTAGGATTCGGCGAACGTCAAAGTTTGCCATTTGGGCTCTGACGAGCAACGGAATGCTTGAGTTCGGAGAGCCGCCGAGGAATTCCTCCCTGTAGAAGGAGATGGGGACGGAACCCTTCGGGGCCTGATCAAGCGTGGTCACTTTGTTCGAGCTGGTGTTGATCAGGTGTTCGAACTTCCTTTTCACGGATCCCACAATAACTTTGTTGAAACCCCCGCCAGAGATGACCATGGCGGAGGGGAAGGTCTCCCACGGGCTGTGGGCCGCAAAATACGCAGGGGCGCTGAGCCCGTCAGGGACGTTGAAGTCCTCGGGTCGCGATATGGACATAGCGACCTGTACGTTGGCGTCTTCTGAGGAGGGTACCTCCTCCTCGACCTTCTCGGACTCCTGGGCGTCCTGCCGAGGAGTGTCCTTCTTCTTCGCGAACTGCTTCAGGTGGCTGTCCCTGATCAGTATTTCAATGGCATCCTTCAGATGGATGCAGTCCTCTGTAGTATGGCTGTGACTTTTGTGGAAGCGGCAGTACTTTGACTTGTCCACGTTTGGTCTGTTCGGAAGCTGCTTGGGGAAGTGGACCCCGGCTTGTTTGAAATCTGAATTGGCACATTCGGTCAAGATCTTCTCCCTGGAAACGGTCAGGGGAGTGTAATCATGGAAACGCCCGGAGGGCCCTTTGCTGTCACGGGAGTCGCGGGGACGGTCCTCGTGCCTTCGTTCACCCCAACGAGACGTCGAGGCTTCTTCTCCTTTGGAGGCCCGGGCATTCTCCTGGCGGCGAGACGCTCGGACATTGCTGGCCGCAATCTTCTCCTCGTACTGAATATGAGATTGGACTTTGAGGAGGAGGGCGTCTAAGTTCCTCGGCGGTGCGAGGCCAATGGCTTTGGCGAACTCGGAGTCCGGGCGGAACCCTTGTTCGAGCAGGAACTTCTTCATCTTATCTGTCGTCGGGACCTGCACAGCTTCCTTGTTGAACCTCTCGATATATGCGCGGAGTGGTTCGTCTTTCCCCTGGATTATGGCTCCGAGGGAGGCCTCGGTTTTGGGGTGGCGGCGAGACGCTGTGAAGTGCCGCGAGAACATCCTGCCCAGCTGTTTCCACGAGGTGATGGACTCCTCGGGCAGTTGTTTATACCATGTCATCGCCCCCTTCCGAAGCATGGTCAGGAACAGTCTGCATTTGATGGCGCCTCATACGCCACAGTAGTCTAGCAGCGCATCGATGTTCTCAATGCGCTCGTCGGGGTCGTTGGTCCCATCATAAGTGCCAAGTGACGGGGGTTTCTCCAAGCCTTTTGGGAGACGGGTGGCCAGGATCTCCTGGGACAACGGGCCGCGAGGCTCTTCGTCGTCACTAGAACTAGTGTATGATGGTGACCTGACGGGTTGCTCGCGTCGGCGATTCCTTTGTGGAGAAGGTGAGCAGTTCCTTCGAGGAGAAGGTGAGCGGTTCCTTCGAGGAGAAGGTGAGCGGTTCCTTCGCGGGGAAGGTGAGCGTGCCCGTCCTTTGGACTTGATTGGAGACTCCTCGTTCCTTCGAGTCCTTTTGTGGTCATGAGCGTGTTGGTCACGCAGGGAGATCTGGTCGCGCTTTCAGGCTACGTGAGGATCGTGCTCTTGGCGCAGTCTTTGGTCGCTTTCTCTCCGGGGCTGCGGGCTTCTAGATCGTCGCTGGTTCCTCCGCATAGGAGGGGATCTTGGATGGCGAGATTCTTTCAGTGCCCCGATCCTCTCGTTTTGCTGCAGGATCAGGTTGTTGGTTTTGTTGAGGGCCTCCAGGAGGGCTGCCACCGCCGGGTCGGTGCTGGGCGGAGCAGGAACGGGCTGGCGGTCGAGAGACGGTTGATCGTTGTTGCGATCAGCAGGGGTTGGGGAAGGAGAAGCGGTGGCTCCATCCCTAAGGAAACGGGCATCTCGGAGGAGAGATGATTGGCTGTCAACGTCAGATTTATTGATGGGGAGGATGGTGCAATGAAGAGCATCCTGGGTGCAATCTTGGGAGGCCATGATCATGATGATGTTCGAAAGTTGTCTTGATCTTCGGTTAAAGAAAGAAGGGGAGAACAAGATTCCCACAGACGGCGCCACTGATCGTGAAGGCTGGATCAAATCCTGTAGAATCAGGCCGCCAAGTGCGTCAGGGATGCTGGTCGTATGGAGAGGAGGAGGGGGTGTACCTGCAAGGCACTCCGACGCTCAAGTAAGAAAGGGTCAGAGAAAAGGGTCAAGTACAAAGTATGAATTCGTAGGGTGAATATTGGATACCTAACCCTCTCAAGCGAGAGGGTTTATATAGAGCCCCCGGCGCGTGGCCAACGATCCTATTTTTGGGGCGAATAACTGTTTTCCCCAAAGAATAGGTGACTGCCCAAACTAGACGTTAGGCCGGGCAGGGTGCTCGAAACTAGTCGTTGTGTCGGGCATAAACGCAATTTCGGGCACCTATCCTTTGCTGTCCGGGCAGCGAGGAAGCCGTGCGTAACGGGCATCAACACCGGGGAGGAACGTTGCGTTCCTTGCCCGGTTGGAGGGGCAGAAATGTCACTTTTGCCCCTCTGTGGATTGGACTTAGGCAATTTGGGCCGCTCTGGAGTAGAGGCGGATTGGGCCAATTCTAGCCATTGGTCCAGTCCAGAACAATATATATATATATATATATATATATATATATATATATATATATATATATATATATATACGAGATACCATATCTTTGGGTGAGATCCTTAAGATACTTTTGGTGGCCATTTCAGCAATGTGTGGTTTATTTGAAACCATTTTTTGGCGATTTAAATAATTAACAAATATTTGGGTGAATTATTTGAATTGAATGGATATGTAAAATATTGACATTATCATGCGCACATACATTTCGGGGATATGTGAGACTTCGGTCTATTTGGTGGCCTTAGATCCATTGATGGGATCGTTGGTCTTGGTGGAAAAGACTAGGGGTGAGTCTCAGATTCGTTGGTGGGGATCGTTGGTCTAAGTGGAAAAGACCAAGGACTAGTGGAATAAAATCAGTAACGTAACTCTAATTCCACAATATATTTCTGGTACCACATGCATATATGTGATGAAGTTGGTGGATCATAGCATTATATTTTGTTGTGATGTGTGTTTGTGATTGTAATTGATTGATGTATATTATTTATGTATGATTTTTGTGTTTCTTTAATGTTATTTTGTTGCTAAGATTTCACCATTAATACATGTAAATGTATTCTCACCCCTTTTCTCTTTGTTTGGTGTTGTCTTTACGACTTGGGTACAAGTTAACCACAAGAGTGATAGGATCGTGAGTATTGTGACACGGCTGGACGCCTCTCAGTATTTTACTGTATTATTTTCCATTTAGTCGAATAAAATGCTCTAAAATGTAACACTGGGGTTTCGGGCAGTTGTGTTTCCTTATGTATTGGATTTTATTACTCTTATGGATTTTATTGTTGGAGATGTTTTATGCAGACAATCACATGTTTATCTTTACTTCCGTTGTGATTTTTAATACATGTTGGTTATTGAGCTTTTATGATGAAGTAATATCCTAGAAATTAGTTTCTTTTATAAATAAATTGTTTTGAGGTTTAGGGTGTTACAATAGCCGGAATTTAAACCAATCTTAGAAAATAGAAATGCTCCTTCGAGTTTATCCATCAAGTCATCAATATGAGGAAAGGGGCATCGGTTTTTTATGGTCACCTTGTTGAGTTGCCTATAGTCCACACATAGTCAAGAATGCTCGTCCTTTTCCTTTACCAAAAGTATTAGAGTTCCCCAATGGTGATACATTTTGCCTAATGGGTCATTTTTCCATCAAGTCTTCCAATTGCTCCTTAAGCTCTTGAAGTTCTTTTGGCGCAATTTAATATGGTGCAATGGAAATAGGTCCAGCTCTCGGGTGTAAAACAATGAAGAATTCAATGTCTCTTACCGGTGGTAAACCTGGAATCTCATTAGGAAATACATCCTGAAAATCTTGAGTAAATAACATGTCTTCAACCTTGAGTTTAGGAGTCGCCTCCGTATTAGCAAGTATTGAAGAATCAAAGGTTTCATTATTCATAGAAACTTTGAGCTGGTTAGTTTATAGGTATTTGACAACCCCCGACTTAGGCAAGATGACCAACTTTCAAGCATAATCTAACATAATATAATAAAATGACATTCAATCCATTACGAGAATAATCTCGAGTGATTGTAGGGGTAAACATATTAGATTAAATCGAAGTTCTCTCTTATGAATAACTACTTTAAATAGTAAGCATGTAGTGTTCAGAGTCAGTCCCTTAACAGGGGTAAACATTAATATCTTAAACCGATCGATGTAATCCTTAGGTATGAATTTCTGCGTTGCTTTAGAATAAAAAAATGTAGTTAAAATGGTACCTTTAATTTCATAGTTCCCTTGAATTAAGTTGTTGAACTGATCTCTTCCTTCTATACCCATACAATACACTCCTCGGTCAGACGATTATAGAATTGTTCACAACTAACTCTACTTTTGGAACTTTGAAATCCTTCGCCATATGTCCCGTTTTGTCGCAATTGTAGCACGTACGACCCTTATTAGGACATGTATTAGCATATTTTCCATCTCCACCACACTGGAAGAAACATATTTCAAGTGCAGTTTGAGTTCCCCCTACTCTAGTGTTATGATTTTCTGGATGTTAGGATCCTCGATTGTTATATTGTGGTCGCTGGTATGACCTTACATGTTGTTTACTATAACATCCCAATATTTTATATAATTAGATATGTATTTTTATTAAATTATCTTGATTTATTTTCTAAGTAGTTTGTCTTATGATGTAATTATATGTGTATAATTATATTTTTAAGTATTTATATTTATTGTCCAATTTAAAAAGTTTATTTTATAAATATTTATAAATTGTTAATATTACGATTAATTTTCTCTATTTGTGTCCATGCTATATTTTGTGAATTGATATATACATGTTTATTGGATATAATAACGAATATTGATATTCAAATATATATTTGTTATTTTAATATTTTAAGTATTTTCTAAAACACTTGATTATAAGTTGTTATAAATATTTATTTATTTTATTTATTTTAAGTTGTCAATTTAGTGTGATCATAATAAAATAAAATCTTATATATGATTTATTTTATTGTAATCAATTGATAATTTTAATTTATATTATTCAATAGGTGATTTATTTTATTATAAGTTTATAATAATTTATATTCTATTGATAACGGAAATTATTATATTCAAGTAGTCTGTCTCTCTAATTCTTCAGTCTTCACTTAATAGATATAGAAAGTTTTATATTCTTCCAGTTACAAAGAACTTTGTTTTATTTTCTTAATTATTTCTTATTTATTTCTTATTTATACTATAATTAAATTATTTTGATATAGTCAAAACAAAAATGAATAAATAATTTATTAGTTTAAGGAAAAAATAAATAATCTAAAATTTAAAACATATGTGTTATGGTTAGTAGCATTTTATAAATTAAATTTGAATCAATATATTAAATAGTTTAAAATATAAGAACATGTATCTTATTATTTTCTAATTTAAGTTTTAATGAATTAAGAGTGCATATGCTATTATTATATGAATTATGAGTGGGGAAGACAAAAGAATGCATAGCATGAGAAATAACGTGAAGCATTTGTGAGTAGAATAATCAATTCTTAATTGAGTGCATAATGAATGCTAAAAATTTAATAGTTGGAATTAATGATATTGAATGAATTAATTTAATAAAATAATACTATACACATTCCACTATCATAAAACTCTTAACTAATTAATTTATTTTCTCTAGTGCTTCTTTTATTAGGAGCCACTCATATTCCTCTTCTTTGCCAATTTCCACTCCTATAAATACTCACAATCTCATCTCATATTTCACATTTGAAAAGAAAAAAATTAGACAAATAAAATTATCACTCTCTCTTGGGCATTTCTATGTTCCATAAATTCTTAAGAAAAATGGAGCACTAAGCGCTTCATTGTCCAATATATTGTAGAATATCAAAACTTAGGAAGCACACAAGGTAAGAGTTTTTTCCCCACACACTCATGCTACATATATTAGAACCTTCGTCAAAATTGTAAACCCACATATAATATCATACGTCAAAGCATAAATATCATACATGAATACAAGTGTTTGGTACTGAAATACCATAAGTTCCTAGTTGACACATTATATACATTACATGCCCAAAATACCTAATACAAAAAAACTATGGCACAATGTATACAAGATGTTCCAAGACACTAAGAACTAGATCAAAACAATGATCTCAAAATAATCTTCACAACGGAAGTCTTTCCATCCCAAAAATCCAAGGAAAATAAGGATAATCAAACGACCTTATCCTTACCCTTCGTGGAACCTGCTGTACACGTAATATAATCAACAACATGGGGTAAGATATTAAATCTCAGTGAGTTCCCTATCTTATTGGTTCTCTCGGCTTTACATGGTTCTATCAATCCTAACTCAAGTCAAAGGAAAAGGGAAGTGACCTTGAGTTCACAATCTCATACTATATGGAAACATGTTCATGAGTTCACCAACTCAAAATATCACTAATCGATAACCTTACAAAGGTATCCCTTCTTCCCGTCCACTTCTACGTCTAGAAATCGACTCGAGTCATAGATCCTTGTAACTTACTTGACATACGAAATGGATTCGGGAACATCGGCCTGTTAACCGTGAACTGTCACTTCTCATGGCATGTTAACCATCACTAGTCTCTACCCATAGGTTCCATTTGTACTACAGGCGGGAATCAAACCCGCCAAGTAATCATGCATACGTTTCAGAGGAGCTCGAGACTCACGAAACTGCAACTCAAGTGAAATGGTTACGATTACGTGATCACACATACACGAATGTGATTGTATTCGACAATCATAATGCCACATTTGCCTTAAGGCTTCTTTTGCCTTTTCTCATAATTACATTGGTTCACACATGTTCCATACTAGTATTTCACTCTCTTCTATACCAATACTCGTCACGGATGCACCTTTGGATAAAGTTTCAAAATTGGCAGTGTCCTCACCTACAGTAATAATCCTTTTATAAAGTTTCAAAAAATCGTCTCCCAACTTGGTCCTCACACTTACTAGAAAGTATTTGTCTAGATGTCGTATTAGCCATAGCTTAGGCCATATGATCTAATTGGTGGCCATTCACCCCACCATTAGTATTGTCACATATTGGAGGCCTAACTTCCATACAAAACCAATAATTAATTAGAATTCTCATCACCTATTTCAATAGAAATTCCAATATCTTAATCCCAAGCCGCGAACGGATGTGCAAAATTTAACGACCCCATAATATGAATACAAAGCTCTAAAACTTAGAACAATAAACTCACACTCCTAAATAAGCATAAACCTAAGCTCTAATACTATAATTAATACCCCGACTTTTAACACTGACAATGTGTTTTAAAAGGTACTCTTTTCATGAATAAGGCAATTAAAGGTTTTCCTTATACGAAAATACCATATATATATACACGATAAAAAAATTTGTATTTAAATTCATTTTAAGTACACAACGTTTACTTTGTAAAAGAAGTTAGATAAATAAGATCAAAACATAATACCGTACTATATATATTTATATATATACGACGAAGCATCATAAGACATAAAGTACTCATAATAATTAGGATACAACCCATAATCGACACGATAAATATAAAGTCCTTGGTAGACACTCGCGCAGGAGAGCTGCTCTAAAGAGAAATTTTCCAACCATGCATAAAAGGTCTCATGGCGCCCGCCATCTAATACCAAAAACTCCTAGCATCCATGTACTTTACCCTACTAGCTAAGCTGATCGAAAACTAATGACATCCACAATATGCATCCTCCATAACTCCACTAGAAGTGTTAGTTAGAGTGTGATCGGAATCACCCTCGTCATAGTCACTTTAAAAATCATGCAACGAGGGGTCAAAGGTATCGTCGTCCTCTTTCGTACTAGTGTGCAAAGTCCAAAAATCATACATGTGCTGGGGAAATGTTAGGGAGCTCGTCCACGTTAAAGAAATCACGAGTGAGCACCAAAGAGAGTCCTAAGGACATCTCCAAGTCTAAAAGAGGATAGGGTATATGTGGAACGAATGGCTCTCCACCCATAGTGGGGGTATGTGACGGTCCAAGTGGGGCTAGGGAGAGATCAACAGACCAAACTGATCAATCACTCCAGAAATGAAGTTGGAGATGATCAAGTAAGTTGAAATCTAAAAGGTGATAGTACTGCGAGAATAAGTGGTCTTCAGATCCATGCCAGCAATGGTTGTGGTCTCGAGTACGTTCCCAATGAACGAGACTTTTCGTAGGGCCGAGTTAAACCCTTATGACGTCTCGGTTCACTCATAAGGAAAGGTGAAGTCTGTCCTCTTCAACGGTGGTAGCTCCTATCTCCTCGATAACTTCATGATCTAATGATGTATTGCCCACACATCCACTAAAAGGGTCATCAATCTAGAAATAATAAATATACAAGAGTGGAACATCAAGCTGTAGCGTGAGATTTTTGTCGGTGACACGATCACCTTACTGCATTGGTTGGAATTGGGTGCTACTTTATGATTTCTTATTTATCCTATGAAGCAGGAAAGGAAAGGGAAGTTATCTAAAACTAACCTTGCACGCAAATGTTTTCTTTAACAAATGCTAAGAGATTGGGGGGTCTGGGGTCAGGTTATACAATGGGAAGTTGTCAATTACCCAACGTATATATGGTTATCCATAGATTGTTTAGCATATTTTTATGTTATCTACATATTGGTGTTTATCTATCATAAATTTGGGAAAGTTTCTACTTTGGGAAAGTTGAGAGAGTATTTTTGTTGTTTTTTGGCTTTTTGGATGTTTTTGTTAAGGTACTGGACCTAAAGTTTTTGTTATGTGTGCTCGCTAAGATTTTGCAATCTTATGCCTACGTATTCCCGTAATGATAACAGGGAAATCAGAGCAATCGTAGTTCCTCCTATTTCTATGGGAGGAAAAAGATATTTGGTGTCTTGTTCAAAGTCCAAGATTGAAGCTAAAGGTATTTGTGTCTTGTTCAAAGCCCAAGATTGAAGCTAATGGGGTATTTGAGAGAGAATTTGTCATCTCTAAAGGGAGATATCTCATCTGTTTATCACAGTTGTTGGGTGACTGATTATAAAGGAGAATTACTTTAACTAGAATGTATGGAATCCAGCAATGCCATAATTTCATTTATAAGGGATTTGTCCTGATGGAGAAAACTTTAACTCAATGTATAGTAATGTCATTTTTCCTTAGGAGTCTTTCATGCTAAGAGAGGGACATTGACTTGGATGTAAATAATCCAGAGCCTTGCCACTTACAGAAATTAGATGAAATAAGGGATTTACCAGGATAACGAGGGACTACAACTTGGATTTTTTAATCAACAAGTGTGCCACTTACAACAGTTATCTGGGATTTAGGGTTTTGATTGTATGTTTTGATGTGTGAGGTACAGAGAAATGTCTTCCTACAGAGATATTTTTTATTTCCTCTGAGGGGTGTTGATTTTTATGTGCCTTGATCAAAGCCCAAGGTTGAAGCTAAAAGGTTGACTCTACTAAGGAGTTTTATTTCTGTCTTGTACAAAGCCCAAGATTGAGGCTAAAAAGAGATTGACTCTGCTTAGGGAGATCATTATACAAAGCCTAAGAAGAGGCTAGAAGGAATTGACTCTTCCAGGGAATATTTTGTCTGTCTTGTACAAAGCCCAAGATTGAGGCTAAAAGGGATTTACTCTATTGGTGAGAGGTTTTATCTGTCTTGTACAAAGCCCAAGAATGAGGCTAAAAGGGAATTGACTCCACTGGGGAGGTTCCATATGTGTCTTGTACAAAGACCAAGATTGAGTCTAAAAGGGAATTTGACTGACTCAGCTGAGAGTATTTTATATGTCTTATACAAAGCCTAAGATTGAGGCTAAAACTGCTGAGGGATGATCATTATACAAAGCCTAAGAGGAGGCTGGTTGGGGAATTTCTTATATAAAGCCTAAGAGGAGGCTAACTTCTGCTGAGGATTGTTGAGATCCAGAGACAGGTCCAAATTGGGGAATCAACTCTTGCTGAAGATTGAAGAAGAGTTGGAATATTAGAGACCATGAGGTTCTGAGTGAGGGTTTATGGGTTATAATTTGTCCCTGTCATACCCCAAATTTGTCCTACCCTCTCATTTTTCTTATACTAAGCATGTTTTTGCTTCATGGACTTCTCTCAAGATCATCATATGGTTTAGGCTATGGAGATTTGGTTTGTACTCTTTGTAATTAGAGGCTCTTGCAAGTGTGGTGAAGATATAGGAAAGATGTATCCTCATTCTCATGACCAATTAGTCAAGATACGGTTTCAAGCTAATTTTAGGTTATGGTCCAAGATTATTCTAGTTGATCAAATGCAATGATTAGGATCCATTTCCTCAAAGACCTGGCTTAAGATCGATTGAAGTTTTAAGCTATGATCAAGAAACTTTTTTTTAAACCATATTCCAAGTGTGACACTGAGGCTGTATGGTTAAAACAAGCTAAGAAATGTCCATTCATCTAAGTTTGAATTGATTCAAAGAATTGGTGGATGATTTTAGCCATGTACATAGTAAGTAGTGTATCCGTTATGTGATCAAATGTGCAATTCAATACAAGTATTGTTCAAAAGTTATAGCAAAGCATAATTGGAGTGTGTTACAACTGACAGCCAAACTCTCAAAATTCTTCTAAGATCATCCTTCAAAACATACTAGAATTTATTTCAAGTTACATACTATTATGGAGACCAAGAGCTACTCGTGGCCAGCCTCGACATAATAGGTTTTGAGATGTTGGTTTCAAGAAGTGCTAAGGTTTGAACAATACTATGATACTATGGAGACCAAGAGCTACTCGTGGCCAGCCTCGACATAATAGGTTTTGAGATGTTGGTTTCAATAAGTGCTAAGGTTTGAACAATACTATGATACCATTTTGAATCATGGCTGCTTCGAATCATGTTTAAGATATTTCAAGTCGTGAAGGTCATAAGAGCTAAGTTCACAAGACACATTTACAAAAGCAGCGACGAACCATAGTTACTATGCAATTCACTAATTCCAAGTCATGGTCATTTTGTTTGCTTAAAAAGCCTTGTTTTGATTATTAAAGTCAATTTGGCAAATCATGATAGGATGGGATTAACTTTCAAGCAGGCCCGAACTAAAGGCAATTTTTCTTGTCTAGCCAAGCCATGTTCACGCCTAGAGAGTAATGGCAAATTTACAGTACGGTAAAATGCTTATGGTCTAAAGGCTAAAAGGCTAAGAAGATAAAATGCAGACATGAGAAAACACACAAATTGCAGCGGAATAAAATGATTCACATTGAAACAAATCACATACAGTTCACAAAGTGTCAACCTATATTACAAAGGAATTAAGACCATTGATACAAAAGTTCCAAGCTCCAAATGGCAAGTTTAAAATGAAGATCAAGGATTAAAATCCAAAGATGACACAATTGCTACAATGTTCCAAGGGTGTAATTTTTCAAGCATTGCAAGGGACACAACTCCCGATCTATCACCTGAAGCTCAGAGTTACAAAGAAGGATAATAGTACTTGGATTAAAGTTTCAAAGGACAGTACAAAAATAACTCATTCTAGCACAAAGGTTATAAAAGTCCTGAAGGTAGAGTTCAAGTATCATTAAAACTAAATCTACAGGATCCAAGCAAAATCTATTTTAAAATGTTTTAAATCACACTCATCACAAGGGACAATACTCAAGGATGCACACTACAAAACTAGGACGTAAATATGTAAATCCTTCAAGGATGCTTGCCAAATTCTTTAAGGATATCCATCAAGCCATTTCTTGACTTAGCCAAACTTCAGTATCCGTTTCGCCATCACTTCCAAAATCTTCTTCAATGCAATCTTCAAGCTTTGACTTAGGCCATGATGCCTCATCCTTGCGCCAAGCTCACATACATGAAAAATGATAAAAATTGTTTAGCATACTAATAGTATACAAGGACCAATTCACATATGTCATTTAATAGACATGGATTTTGTGTGCAAGCATTATGATCAAAGGCTCCAAACAATGCACAAGTAAGAGTTGGCGAGTGATTCGAACATAAAATTGCAGAATATATACATTGTCATGGCAGGTTCATAGATGTAAGGCCATGGCACAAAAGCTACCATAAGTTTTCAACAACAAGAATGAGGTTCAAGCAAGAGTAGAATGATGCATATGTTAAACTATGGTAAGAGCAAGGTAAAAGAAATATCAGCATCATAAATGATTGACACTCCAAGTCAAAATCACTTTGAAGAAATAACTGACAGTCCAAGTGAGTTTCCTTGACAAGACTTATACCTTCAAGAAGATTTCCCAAACGAAAGCTTCGATCAACTCCCAATCAAAGAACCAATCCAGCTCAAAGCCATCTCATGAAAAGCCCTCCTTGCCAATTCCTTCAACCTCCCATAACTCTTCAAACTACATTCAAATCTTCAAAACCTGCAGAAGCCAACATCAGTACCCTAAAGCAACAAAACAACACATCCATGACAGGACACTTAACAAGAATGAACATGGTAGTATGCTAATCACAAAACCAAGACAGACCAAATTATCAAGGAATGCATTTGCAATATTGACGGCATAGTGCATAACCAATTCATAGCTCATAAGAAAGGTAAAAAACAGCCAGAGTCAACTTGAGTCAACAAGAGCCACATCATAAAAACAAGAGCCACATCAGCATAAAATCAAAATTGTAAAAAGCAGTGAAAATCATACAAGCAGTAAAAGCAGTGGAAATCACACGGTGAAAAATCAATCAAAAATCACACATTCTATAAACCATTTTCACTCACTACAGACAAAAATGAAAATGAGCCACTACCAAAGGACCCACACAAATCCTTCAGCAGCAGAATTCGTACAAGGACGCCTCCCACTCACGATTTGCAGGATTGATTTTATCTATACCATAATCCTTCCTCCGCAAGTTTTCATACAAAAAACCCTAAATTTCTGAGCCTATAAATAGGCCTCACTATTCACTCACAAAGGACCAAGAAAAAACCCTAACGAAATTCTGCAGAAATCTATCCTCAACCTCTCTAAAGCTCTCTTTTCCCAAAACCTTCTCAGAGCTCACATCAGAGCTCTGTGTAATGGTGAGCTTGACCACAAGCCTACACTCTCCGAAGCGCATCATTTTCAGCAAGATAAGGGGAGCACACGATAAAGGAAAAAGCAAGTTGAGGTAAAAGAAGAAGGCGTGGAAAAGAAAAAGGAGTGAGAAGATCAAGATATGTTACCTCGTCGGATTTACTATCAGACTAGCTCCAATCTTGTAAGTTTCCTCCAATCTGCTTGATTTTCTGCTCGCCTTGTTGTGTTGATTAAAACCCACATCATAATTGCTTGTTATAATGCTCCATTACCATTTAATCTTTGACTGAAAATCTAGGGTTTAGTTTGATTTTGCTGAGTTTGTTTTGAGATAATTTGATTACTGTGAGTTTGGAAACATTTTTCATGGAAGATTGAAAAGGAATAAGGGTTTGGATTAAAATAAATCGTTGGAGTTCTTGAAATGAGAGAGACGCTTTGAGTCTGAGAAAGAAACATAGGGATGGTAAGAAGTGAGAGTGAAATATGAACGTAAAGAAAGAGAAAGGTCTGACATTTAATTGGGGTTTTTTTCACTCTTAATAACGTTGAGGATTTGGCTTCCCAATAGTGCATGCGGCCCCTTGCTGTCCCTCTTTTTGAATTCTCTGCTTTCTTTGCCTGCCATGTATGCGTGTTGGAAGATGAGGCATTTGCCTCTTTAGTTTTCGGGTCAAACCCAGGTTTGACTGAATGGGGGCGGTGGGCCTCCGGCCCTAATTCAGTGAGAGAGGGCTTCTTGGGCTTTAAGAAATCATGTACCCATCTTTACTCCCTGCACCCATTCTGTTAGTAACCTTTTCCTAGTTTCTTATTTATGACATGAAAATAAGTGTTTTACTTTCTTAACATTAATTTATTGTTATTAGATATTATAATAACTACAATTAGGATGGTTAATGTTTGTAATTAAAATTAGCTTAGTCTATGCTCTAGTATAATCAAATAAAAATAATGACTAGATTAATTCGGATTAAATGATAAAAATCATAATTCAATTTATTCTTCAAGCACTTAAAGAAACTTTTCATATTAATTAATTCCTTAATATAAAACCATCAAACTATTCTTTAAATTAATTACGAAAGTAGTGGGCTTTTGGGGTCTAGCACTCCTTGGGTCCTTGAACGAATGCTCTTGAGGCGCACGCTTTGAGTTGTGTTTGTTTCGTCTTTCGTTTACTAAAAATGCTTAAAACAATTAATCTTTGCTTAATCAAAATATAATTAACCTTTACAATTATTAAATTAAAAATTATAATCCATTTACATCTTAATCATTTTATAACACGTAAAATATTTAATCTTAATCAAAAACATTTAACCCTTAAAAATACATTATTTTCTCAAATTATAATACTTAATCTAATTAAATTCCTAATAATTTCCTCAAATCAAATTAAATCATAAAACGTTACTTAATTTTTACAAATATTCTCTTAAATCAAATTAAATCATAAACCACTTAAGTTAATGTCTACACAAACCTTTTCTTAATTAAATCATGGAAGTAATGGGCTTTTGGAGTCTAGCACTCCTTGGGTCCTTGAACAAATGCTCTTGAGGCCCACGCCTTAGGTGGTGTTCATTTCGATATTCCATTTCTAAAACACTTAATCCTCTTTAAAACTTTTAATTCGTTCAAACGTCTAATTTGGTTTAACACGTCTAATCAAGATATTCTAATCAAATTCAAATCTTTCTCCTAATCAAATTACGAAAGTAGTGGACTCTTGAGGTCTAGCACTTCTGGGGCCCTTGAACGAACGCTCTTGAGGCGCACACTTTGGGTTGTGTTCGTTTCGATCTTTCGTTCCTAAAACACTCGCCCTAATTACATGGACAAAGAAGCCCGTTGTCCAACAAACACAATTTCATAATCAATAGAATGAAAAAGGTGTCGTTGAGATCTAGCATCTTAGTAATGCCCCAATTAATTGGTTGCGAGGCCGACGTCTCATTTATCGAATAATCGTCATTCTTCCTCTAAAATACTTAACAAACCAAACACTTCCCATGCAACCGAAACCTTAAGACCTACGCAAATCAAACTCTTTTTTCAATCAAAACTTTAACACACTTAATCCTTATTCAAACAACTTTTAATAAAGAACATTGTTTAGTCCATTCTTCCGCGCATATAAACTAGTGCTTCAGCCTCCCCTAGCGAACAGACAAGCCAACGTTTAGCAGTTAGAATGCGAATTAAACACTCATTCGTTTAAAAAACACCAACCTTTTACCGTAGTCCCACAAACTACAAATGCTCTAACTTTCCCATTGCAAGAGGGAATACGTAGGCACAAGGGCCCCAATCCTTGGCGAGCACCCTAATAAAAAAGCATCCATTTTCCCCTTAGAAAACAGATCCTACTACCTTATAAGAAAACAAACAAACCTAGCTAACATATCTCACAAATCGATTCAAGAGGTTCCCGTTGAGTACAACAGACGTAGAGGGTGCTAACACCTTCCCTTTGCATAATAGACTCCTGAACCTAGAATTTGGTTGCGATGACCATTTTCTTATCCTTTAAAGGTTTTATCGATATTTTCCTATTTCTTCCTTGGAATGAATAAAGTTCGGTGGCGACTCTGTTTCGAACGTTTTTTCCGTGTCCATCGCGAGGATCGTATTTTTTGAGGTACGACAGTCCCTAGCTGGGGAAATTTAAAGTGAAAGCTTAAAGATTGTGTTTTGAAACCTGTGGAGGTTTTAACTCTGTTGGTGATTGATGAAATGATCAGGGTTTATCTTGTGTTTTTAGGAAACTTGAGGGTTTCTTTGAGATCCAAAAGGAGATGAGACTGTCCAAGTCTACTGGTATGAGAAGGTTGATCTTTGTATGATGCCCAAGAGAAGGCTGATGTTTTAAGGGATGAGAATCAACCCTAAAATGATCTGATGTTTTGAGATTCTGACTCTCTGGAAGATTGAACTATCAAAGGATGACTAAGTTCTGTCCTATACCTGTAGGAGGTCTTTGGGTCCTTGTACTAAGCCCAAGAGGAGGCTGAGAACTTCTAAGACGCCTGAGGGTCCTTGTATAAAGCCCAAGAGGAGGTTCAGGATGCTTTTAGGAAGCCTGTGGGTCCAAACCTAAGAAAAGTTCAAGAAAGGTTTCACCGGGAATAATCCTTTCTTTGTGAACAGTTCTAGGGTTTGAAGAAATTCAGAAGAGGTTTCGCCGGGAATTAATCCTCTTTGGGGAAATGAATTTCTTGTACAAATTTTTAGAATGCCTTTCTCTGTTCCATATTGTATAAACCCATGAGGAGGCAAGACTGTATCTGGAATTTCCTAGGGGGAACTAGTTTTGACTGTGTTAAAAGAGTAACCACTGGTTTGATCTAGACCTAGACCTAGTTGCTGGGGAAAACTCTAAGCAGATATACAGGCATATATATACAGATGAAGGAAGTATTCTAGCTAATCGACATTGATGTTACTATCAGAATACAACATTGAATACAATGCTCAGAAAGCTGTCAAAGGAAGTATTCTAGCTAATCATTTGGCCCACCAACCAATTGATGATCATGAATCTCTCAGACTTTACTTCCCCGATGAAGATGTGATGTATCTAAAAATGAAATATTGCGATGAATCGTTACTAGATGAATGACCAGAGCTAGGATCCCGTTAGGGTCTAATATTCGACGGAGCTATTAACACTTATGGAAATAGAATTGGGGCGATCGTTGTTACGCCTCATGGTACCCACATTTCTTTCACAGCAATATTAACATTTAAATCTACAAACAACGAGGCCGAGTATGAGGCTTGCATCATGGGGCTTACAGCTCAGAGAGATGCCCATATAAAAGAAACAGTGATTGCACCGTCATTTTGAAAATTGTACTGAGACTTATACAATGGCTGAGGCCCAAATTATTTATGTATAAAGGGGGTTTGGGTCTTACACTCTATTAGAGGCCCAAAAAGTGTTTGAAAAAAGAAAGATGAGACTTACAACACAAGGGAGGCCCAAATGATTTTTGTTTTGAAAGCAGCGATCACGCCGAGATTTTTGAAATCGTATCGGGACTTATACAATGACTGAGGCCCAAAAAAAGTTTGTGTGAAAACGGATGTGTCTTACACTCTATTAGAGGCCCAAAAGTATTTATATGAAGTTTGAAAAATCAAAATTTAGAGAAAACCCTAATTTTGAATTTAAAAGATATAATTTTCAAAAGAAATTAAATAAAAAATGATATAAAATATCAAATACATTAAAAAACAAGTTATAAAATTTTAAAAATATTTTGAAAAATCATGTTTAATCACATGAAAGCTTGATATTCATTTGGATTGAAAAGATCAAAGTGAGAATTTCATTTTAAAATGTTTAAAAACAAATAAAATGAAATTAATTACAAAAATTCTAACTATATTAAATAAAGGGTTAATAGTCATTTTGCCCTCTGCCATATAGGCGCTTTTTGAAAAACCCCCTATAAAAAAAAGACTTGCAAAAATACCCTAACATTTGAAGATTCTCTCAATTTTGACATTCATCACATCCAGTCACCAAAAAAGCTGATGTGGCAGCGTTTTTTAATTTATTTTTGTGATGTGGAAGGCCATGTTGGCTTTTTATTTTGATTTTGATTTATTTAAATGCCACGTTGGCATTTTGTTTTTCATTTATTTTTGGTTTATTTTTAAAAATATGGTTTATTTTTAAAAATATGTTAGAGATGGGATTAGAACCCATGACCTCTCATCACCAACCAACAATCAATACCACTAGGCTATGTTATGTTTCATGGTACTATTTGCAACTATAAAATACATAATACATAATTACTTAGTTAATAATTTTAACTAAACTAAAATCTTTTAAACCATTTTTATTAAACTGTTTAATCTTTTTTCTTAATATGCTGTAACATTTTAATTAGATTAAATAGATTAAATATCCATTCAGGTCTACAGTGATTGAATAGGGGCAGCTATAATACCCCAAAATTTACCCTCTCATTTTTCATATCATTTAGCATGTGCTTTCATTGCATTACATTGCATTCAAGTCATATAAAAATAAAGCATTGCATTGCATTCAACATAGGGCATGTGATCAGTGGTCTTCAGAGTATTGATCATCCAAGGCAAGAGAGCTAGAGCCAAAGGTCTTCAACAAGCCTCAAGGGTATCTTATATCATATGTCATCTCATTTGATCCCACAAGTCATTGGAAGATGGGAATTCATCAAGAAGATTGGACAGTTCATCACCTCCTATAAAAAATAGTTTGTGATTCAAGCAGTCTCTTGATGAAATTTTGGTTCAAACTTGATCTCAATGTTTTCTACATGATGTCAAGTATCTTGTCGAGCACACATAGGAATAAAAAATAATAATAAATTACTTACCCTTAAACTCTTAGCAAAACAAATAACAGATAATATAAAATGAATCAAGAGGTTCCTGTAGAGTACTGCAGATATCTAGGATGCTAACACCTTCCCTAGGTATAACCAACCCCCCGAACTTAGAATCTTAGTGAATTTGCATTGCATTATGGGTATTCGATTTTTCTCCCTTCCCTTGGATAAAATCAAAGACCGGATGGTGATGAGAGGTCATGGGTTCTATTCCCATCTCCAACATATTTTGAACATTTAACATATTTTTAAAAATAAACCAAAAATAAATGAAAAACAAAATGCCAACGTGGCATTTAAATAAATAAAAATAAAAAGCCAACATGGCCTTCCACATCACAAAAAAAAAACGCTGCCACATCAGCTTTTTTGGTGACTGGATGTGATGAAGGTCAAAATTGAGAGAATCTTCATATGTTAGGGCATTTTTTGCAAGTCTTTTTTTTATAGGGGGTTTTTCAAAAAGCGCCTATATGGCAGGGGCCAAAATGACTATTAACCCTTAAATAAATAATATAAATTGGATTCTTTTGTAAAATAAAATAATTTAACATTTTTGTGACTTTTTAAAAAAGAACCAATAAAAAATGATAAAAAATGAGAGAGAGATTAATTTTTGAAATCAATTAAAAAAATATCAAAAATTCAAATATTTGAAAATTTGAAAAAGGGCGCCAAGAACAAGGGAAGAACACGCGCGACTCTGTTTTGCCCAGATTTACGTTTTCTCACTTTTCTCTCAGATTACTCAATGATTTTGCATGATTCAAACACCAATATTGCTCGTTTTTGAACAACGATCGCAACCATATAGATTAATTGCATTTATATTAAGTATGGAGTGAGAAATCAGAGGATGAACTCAAGAACCCTAGTTTCAGCATGAACACTATGAAATTTCATACACGATTCATACATAGCAATTGATTGAGGGTTATCACTCTATATACATGCAGGAACAAGATGGTAACTCAAAAATTCATTTATGATGCATATAATATGGAGTTTGAAGGCTTCAGGCATACCTTTTGCAGCTAGTGATCGAATTTGATGATGGAGGTGTTACAGATGTTGTGTAATGATCTGGATAACTTTAATGAACCTCAAGTAATGTGTTTGAATGCTTGGGATGGATTGAATCAGCCTAGAACTTGTTGTGGCACCTCAACTGCTAACAGACCAAAAGCTTGAGCAAATGGATGGTGACTTTGTGGTTATGATGTTCCAGATGTGTTTTAAGGCCATGGATCACTCATATATGATGTATAAGAGGTGTTGGCATGATTAGTTTGGTTTGAATTACTTCGTATTTCAAAATTCGATAGTGACTTGAAATAGAAGGAAAATTTGATTTTTTGAGAGTGATTTTAAGGAAAGCATCAGTTTAGGTGCTTTGGTGTACTCAAACTGATCACAAATGAGCTCTATATATAGTAGAGCAACTTTATTTTTCAAGCAATAGTGAATGGCAACTGGTACAAGTCTTTGGCCAATGGTTGCATAAAGGAATCCAAGTCTTCTATAGCCATTGACTTGGCTTAGTGCAGCAGGTTATTGTAGCTTTGGTTCAGAGATAAGGCTTGACTCAATTCAGCTAGAAATGTCTTGATGCTTGCCACCTTGTGAATCCATTGAATGCATTGAAACAAAATTGGAGTCTTTGAGATTTTTAGCCTTTTTAGGGGATACATAGCTACATATAGATCCTTGGGCTTGGGAGGCTTGTGGATCAGACATTGTCCCTTAGATGTTATCCCTTGAGGTGTCCACATGGATAACAAGACTTAAAATTGTCTAATTTAGCTAATTCGAGCAAATGACCTATAATCTGTCTTGGGAAGAAACCAGTATTTAATGCCATGTTCCAAGGGTTGTAACTCCCTACTCAAATTGAATTTGGAGATGATCTGGTACTTGTTGGAATGCTCTCATGACATACTTTAACTTTGATGTTCACAAATGGACCTGGTTCAGTTTGGATCAAGGTGAAAAATGGCCTCAAAGTTTGGAAAAAGTGAAATAGATTCTGACTTGTTGAAAATTTCACTAAGTGTTGGAAAAAGTGGTCATTTCCACTTTTTGTGATTTTGATCAATCCATAACTCAAAATCCATGAGGATTTGGAATCTTTTGTAGTTGACATATTTGAATTATGTAAGATGAAATTTCATTTGAGCTTTGAATGAGAGAAAAAGGCCTTGTGGTTTAGGAGTTATGACCTTGCAAAGTTGGTACAAAATCACTTTGTTCCATAACTTAAAAAAAATTGGTTTCTCATGGTTGCACCTTTTGCAAGAAATCTCATTTTTCTTATTTTTCTTGATGAATGATGATCAATACCATACATTAACATTATTTTTTACTTAGGGGAACCATATTTGTGAAAAATTCCAAAAAGTTAAACTTGATTTTGGGCACAGTTGACTTTTTGTCAGATGAATTCCAAACTGTGTGATCCTCTATGCAATCAAGTTCTTGAACTAATTCAAACATGATGGATGGATTCCATAGGTGTTTTAGGGTGTCTTGAACCATGTCCTAAGGTTTGAGAACATGCATTGGTCAAAAGTCAAAGATACAGTTGACTTTTTTCTCCAAAACCCTAATTGTGGTCCTGATGAAATTGAAACTTGTGAATCAAGCTTCTTGGATCACCCCATTCTTGTAAATGGATCAATGTGGTATATTTGAGGCCCTCAAATCATGTCTTGAGGTCTTGGTTCATGTCTTGCCTCAAAAGTCAACTTAAGGGTGAATTAGGTAAAAAAACCCTAATTCCTGATTTTTGATGAATGCTTCCCCTGAGGTTGTTTTGACTTCATGATTAGGCCCATGAGGTCCCTTTGAGAATTTTGGGTCATGCTTTGAATTATTGGCTCATGTCCAGATGAAAATTTTCATCTGGAGGCCTTTGTCGACCAAAACCTTAATTTGGTGACACTGTCGATCTTGAGGCTTGATCCACTTGGAATGTTGCAATCTTGTTCTTGATTCTTGATGTGGGAGACCTCTTGATCCTTCATAGGTGTTTGAGAGGCTAGAAAAAAGGTAGATCATGTCAATTTTTGATTGATCCTTTGTCTAAGTGCTCTGGGAGGGTTTAAAACCCTAATTCTTGATTGTAGTGAATGCTCAACAGCCTTTGAGAGGATTGATGAGGTATGATGGTACATCCATATTGTGGTAATGATCTTCACAAATTAAGGGAAATCTTGGTGGTCAAAATTTGGGGTATGACAGATGCCCATATTTAATCTTCTTGGACCTGAAGGTGTGAATGGCGAAGATATTCGGACATTCAGGGTGCAAGAGGATTAAATATCGGAATACCTGTAACGAGCAATTTTTGTCGGTGACGTGACCACCTTATCGCTAGGTTTTCCTCACAGCAATGGTAGGAGGGGGTGCTACTTTCTGATTTCTTATTTATCCCGTGAAGATGGAAGGGAAAGGGAAGGTATCTAAAACTAACCTTGCACGCGAATGTTTAACTGAACAAACGCTTAGAGAGATTCGGAGATATCCACAGGATATTAGATTTATCTTCTAATGGGTTGGGAAAGTTTCTTGGGAAGTATGAGTGAGATTGAGTTTTTGTTGATGTTTTTGGTAAGGTACTGGACCTAAGGATTGATTGGTATGAAGGTACTGGACGTAGGGGTTTTTTTATTAGTATACTCGCTAAGATTTTGCAATCTTATGCCTACGTATTCCCGTTTAAACGAAACAGGGAAATCAGAACAATCGTAGTTCCTCCTATTCTAAGGGAGGAAAAAGATGTTTTGGTGTCTTGTTCAAAGCCCAAGACAAAGGCTAAGAGGTTTATTTGTGTCTTATTCAAATCCCAAGATTGAATCTAAAAGGTTTGACTGAGAGAGAACTTGTCATTTCTAAAGAGGTATTGTTGATTTTTATGTGCCTTAATCAAAGTCCAAGGTTGAAGCTAAGAGGTCGATTGACTCCACTGGGGAAGTCCTTATACAAAGCCTAAGAGGAGGCTGGGAATGACCGACTCAACAAGAAAGTGTTTATATACGTGTGTCTTGTACAAAGCCCAAGATTGAGGCAAAAAAGAGACTGACTCTTTTGGGGATATCATTATACAAAGCCTAAGAGGAGGCTAAAGGAGACTTTTCTGGGGAAAATGTTCTATCTGTCTTGTACAAAGCCCAAGATTGAGGCTAAAAGGATTTTGACTCCGCTGGGGAGGTTTGTATGTATCTTGTACAAAGCCCAAGATAGAAGCTGAAAAGAAGATTGACTCTGCAAGAAAGAAATCTTTATTTGTCTTGTACAAAGCCCAAGATTAAGGCTGAAAGAGACTTTACTGACTCGGCTGAGGATATTTTAAGTATCTCATACAAAGCCCAAGATAGAGGCTGAAACAATTTTGACTATGCTTGGGAAATTATTTGTCCCGAGCTTAAGAGAAGGTTATGAAATTGTATATCTCGTACAAAGCCCAAGATAGAGGCTAAAAAAGGGTTTGACTCAACAAGAGAGTGATTTTTATCTGTCCTGTACAAAGCCCAGGACAAGCTAGAGAAATTATTATACAAAGCCTAAGAGGAGGCTATCTTGTGCTAGGGGGAATCTTTTACCAAGCCAAAGGGAGGCTGGAAAAGATTGACTCAACAAGAGAGTATTTTTATCTATCTTGTACAAAGCCCAAGATTGAGGCTAGAAAGGGTTGACTCAACAAGAGAGTCTGGAACGTGATTGACTCAATAAGAGAGTCTGAAAAGTGGTTGACTCAACAAGAGAGTATGAAAAGGTGATTGACTCAACAAGATAGTCTGAAAATGTTAGCTCCGCTTGGGAAAATCATTTGTACAAAGCCCAAGAGGAGTCTGACTGTGCTGAGGAACGATCCTTATATAAAGCCTAAGAGGAGGTTATCTTTTGCCAGGAATTATTGAGATCCCGAGGCAGGTTCAAGTGGGGAATCAACTCTTTCTAAGGATTACAGAAGAGTTGAGGTATCAGATGCCTTGAGGTTCTGATTTGAGATTATGTTGTACTAGTGATAGACTGGCACTGGCTGGGGGATTTTAGGAGAGAGACTGGGTTTTAGAACCCACAAGTTTTAGCTCTGCTGGAGATTAATCCAGAATCTGGGGTTTCTTCCTATGACTGGAGGGAACTTGAGAATGTCTTTGAGACTCAAGAGGATTAGACTGTCCAAGTCTACCGGTGTGGAAGAGTTTTATCTTTTGTATGATGCCGAAGAGGAGGCCGACTCTTTTAAGGGATGAGTATCAACCCTAAAATTAGTCTGAGGTTTTGACTCCTTTTTAGAAAGACAACTCTAACGAAGGATGACTGAGTTCTGTCCAATATCTTTAGGAGGTCTTCAGGGTCCTTGTATTAAGACTAAGAGAAGGCATGAGATCTTCTAAGAAGCTGAAGGGTCCTTGTACAAAGCCCAAGAGGAGGCGGGGATGCTATTAAGAAGCATGTGGGTCCTAAACCCAGAAAAGTTCAAGAAATTTTATTCACCAAGAATAGATTATTTAGTGAAAGTTATAAGGTTTGAAGAAACTCAAGAGATGCTATTCACCGAGAATAGATCAACTCCGGGGAGTAGAATTTCTGTGACAATTTCTAGGGGTGACAGTCTGAGAAAAGGTTCATGAGGAATATTGCATTTCTCTTTGTTCCATATTGTTTAAGCCCAAGAGAAGGCAAGACTGTATCTGGAAATCCTATGGGGATCTAGTTTTGACTGTATTTAAAGAGTGACCAACATGGCTTTACGTAGTCCTAGACCTAGTTGCCGGGGAATACTCTAAATAACTATACTAGTATATATACAGTTGTTATATGACAAGTATTTAAAAGGGTTTGAAAGAAGACTAACCATGCACGGCTTCCCACAATACAATTATATATATTTGACATGTATTTAAAAGAATGAAAGAAGACTCACAGTGTGCAGCTTCCCACAATACAGTTATATATATTAAAGCAGGTAAATGGAAGCGGATAAAAACTTACAGGTGAGCAAGCTTCCATGCTGTATTGTTAGTTGTTCAAAGAAATTAAAGAAAGTTTTGATAACAACTATATATTAGAACCTAAATCAAAAGGGAAGTTGTTTTGAAAAGATCGTTGGGGCTTATACTCAAGGAGAGGCCCAAGAGGTTTTCTGTACAAAGGTATGGGTCTTACAACTCAAGGAGAAGCCCAGAGAGTTTTGAAAATGAATAAAGATGGGTCTTATAACTAAAGGAGAAGCCTAGATGATTTTGTTAAAAAGGCAACGATCGCGCCGTTGTTTTGAAAATGTACAGAGGGACTTATACAATAAGTGAGGCCCACAATTGTTTATTTACAAAGGGGTTGGGTCTTACACTTTATTAGAGGCCCAAGGATGTTTTAAAAAAAAGATGGGACTTACAACACGAGGGGAGGCCCAGTTTATTTGATTTTTGAACCTGTGATCGCGCCGAGGTTTTTGAAAATGTGTTGGGACTTATACAATGTCTGAGGCCCAAATTATTTTGGTTTTCAAAAGGGGTTGGGTCTTACACTCTATTAGAGGCCCATGAGTGTTTGGAAAAGATTGATGAGGGTAAAATGAATCAAAACCCTAATTTGGTTCAAAGTTGAATTAATTTTGTTTAAAAATTAACAAAAATTAATGAAAACATGTAAAAAATGAGTGGTGATCTTGGATCAATGTTTCAAAAATCATGTTTTTATACACAAAATGATTGAAAACCATTTAAGTTTGGAAAACCAAGAAGGAAAAAATATTTTAAATGTTAAAACAAATAAAAATTAATTCTTTGCTAAAATATCAAGTATATGAAATAAATAATATTTTTTTGGGAAATTTTTGTAAAATAAAATATTTTAACATTTTTGTGAATTATTAAAAAAAGAATCAACTCAAAATCATTAAAATTCAGAGAGAAATTAATTTTTGAATCAATTAAATAAAATCACAAAATTAAAATATTTGAATATTTGAAAAAAGGCTCCAAGAACAAACAAGAACACGCGCATGTTCTGAGTTTTTGCAGATTTGCGTTTTCTCCCTAATCTCACTGAATACTTGATGAAATCACACAATCCACATATCAATCTGCTCGTTTTCAACACACGGTCATGTCTATGGTCTTTAATTTCATTTATTTTAAGTATGGAATGAGAAATCAAAGAGAAACCTTAAGAACCCTAATTTATGCATGAAGGCTAAGAATTTCCATACACGATTCATACAAAGCAATCAATGGAGGGGAAACACTCCATACATGATTATGAACATATGGAAAAATTATTGTGCGAGGAAATATGCATGAATCATGAGTTGACCAAGTTTAGGCTTACTTGAATGTCGTGGCAGCAATAGCAATTTGAGTTTTGAGTTGGAGGTGTTACAGATGAGTTGTAATGATCTGATCAGCTTCCTTAGGTGCTATGGAGTGTGTCTGGATGCTTGGATTGATTTGAAATGAACTGGAACAGATTATGGCACCTCAACTGCAACCTTGTTGAAACCTTGAGAAAATGGATGATGATTTTATGAATTTGGTGTTCCAGTTGTTGGTTTAGTGTTTGATCAGCTCACATATGATGTTTATGAGATGTGTGTGTGTGTGTGTGATTGGTTTGGTTGGAAACACATTCTAATTCAAAACCCGATAGTAGCTTGCATTAGAAGGAATTTTTGGAAGTGATAGTGTGATTTTGAGAAACGCAAGTGTTATAGACCTTTGGTGTACTCAAACTGATCAGAAATGAGGTCTATTTATAGTGTGTCAAGTTTGTTTGCAATGAATAGGGAATGACAACTGCAGCAGGCCTTTGGCCAATGTGGATCAAATGGAATCTCAAGTCTCCTCTAGTCATTGACTTGAGATTAGAGCGCATGCCTATGGTTCTTTGATTCCAGGATAAGGCTTGACTGAAGCGTTCATCTTTGCTTTGATACATGCCACCTCTAAGCATCCATTGAATGCCTCAAAACAAAATTGGAGTCTTGAGGCTTCTTTAGCTTTTAGGGGTGCCAAATCTATATGTAGTTCCAAAGACTTGGGAGGCTTATGGATCAATGTTTGTCCCTTGGTTGTTCCCCCTTGAGGTGAGCAGATGGATAAGCATGCTTAAAATTGCACAATTTGATCAAATCGAGCCCTTATGCACAAATCTGCCTTGCCAAGACAGTTTGTAGTAAGGCATGTTGCAGCTGTCATAACTCCTAGCTCAGATGGAGTTTGATGGAGTTCTTGGGAATTTTGGAAAGCCCTCATATGACACAACACACGTGTGATCTTACATTTTGAAAAAAAACAAGACAGATTCTGACTTAGTGAAAATTTCACTAAGTGTTGGAAAAAGTGGCATTTCATGTTTTCAGCCATTTTGATCATTCCATAACTAAAAATCCATGAGGAATTGGAATGAGACGTAGTTAACACTTTTAAAGTATGACATGAGAGCTACAAATCCATCTTTGGATCATCCAAAATGGTTGCTTGGATCTCAAGTTATAATCCTTGGAAGTTGGTACCCTAACCACTTTGTTTCATAACTTAGAAAAATTCTAAGTTTTTTTATGGTTACCCCTTTTACAAGTTAACTCACTTTTCTTGATTTTTCTTGATGAATTATGATTCCAATCACACATTAACATTGTTTTAGGGTTAAGGAACCTTTGTTGACCAAAAAATCAAAAAGTCAAACTTTGACTTTTTGTACAGTTGACTTTTTATCAAATGAAATCCAAACTGTGCGATCCTTTGTGAAATCAAGTCTTTAACCTAAATCAAACCTAATGGACGGACTCCATAGGTGATATAGGGTGTATTGAATCATGTCCCAAGGTTTGGGAGCATGTCTTGGTCAAAAGTCAAAGGTACAATTGATTTTTTCCCCAAAACCCTAATTATGGTCCAGATGAAAATGAAACTCGTGAATCAAGTTTCCTGGGTTAATCCATTGTTGAAAATGGATAAATGTAGTGTATTAGAGAACCCCAAATCATGTCTTGAGGTCTTGGCTCATGTTTTTTCCCAAAAGTCAACTTAGGGGTGAATTAGGTCAAGAAACTCTAATTCCTGATTTTTGGTAAATGCATCCCCTGAGGTTAAATTGACTTGATAATTGGGCCCATGAGGTTCCTTGGAGTATCATAGGTTGTGTTTTGAAGCATTGGCTCATGACCAGAGGAAAATTTCCACCTGGAGGCCTTGGTCGACCAAAACCCTAACTTGGTGACATTGGCGATCTTGAGGCTTAATCCACTTGGAATGTAGCAACTTTGTGCTTGGTTTTTGATGTGGGAGTCCTCTTGATCCTTTATAGGTGTTGGAGAGTTTAGACAAGTTGAAGATCATGTCATTGATTGATCTTTTGTCTAAGTGCCCTAAGAGGGCCTAAAACCCTAATTCTTGTTTGTAGTGAATGCTCACCCATCTTTGGGGAGACTAGTGAGGCATAATGGTTCATCCATATTGTGATGGTGATTTACACAATGATGGGGAATCTTGGTGGTTAAATTTGGGGTATGACAGTACCCAAAATTTTGACAGTGGTTATGAATGGAAGTTTGCTCATCCATCTTCTTTTGCTAAGCAATGCTACTTAGAAAAGGGTAAAACTTCCCTTCGATCCTGGTCTTCAGCCATGGAACTGGTCTTAGTTTCTGCAATAAACTTCCCCTCGATCCTGGTTTTCAGCCACACAACTGGTCTCAATTTCTTTTGAAATAAACTTCCCCTCGATCCTGGTTTTCAGCCACGGAACTGGTCTTAGTTTCTGAAATAAACTTCCCCTCGATCCTGGCTTTGATCCACGGAACTGGTCTCCATCTATGAAATAAACTTCCCCTCGGTCCTAGTTTTCAGCTACGGATCTGGTCTTAGTTTCTTCTTGTCGAGTTCCTTCTTTGACAAGGAATACTATTTGTAGCGATTTTCATCAAACTTCTCGCTGAGCTATACTGGGGAGATGCCATTTGATAGAAAAAGTTTTATGCCAGATTTGCTGGGGAAACCCATTTGTCTAAGCTGTAGAGGTATACAAATTTCTCTGTCTGAGATGCCATTTGTTGACTCTACTAGGGAAAATGAGTCTCTTGAGAGACTGCTTTTCGCTTGGGGATAATACATCATACTTTTCTTCGAGGTCTTTTTTTGGAGAAATGCCATGTGATGTGATCCAATTTTGAGGTGCTGATGACTTCATCAACATCGAATCTTCTAGGAGAAAAGCTGATGCATCACCGAGAGTCTTTGGTTAAGAGGCTTTCTCTGGGGATTTTCCTTAATCCGGGAAAGCAAAGATATCTTCTTCAACAGTGAAGAGTGATGTTCCAGAGGTGTTTGTCGAATGTCTTTTCGCCTTTCAGAGGTTCAAGTTATCAAACTGGTCAAGGACAGGCTCCAATCCAGAAATAAACTAGGGAGAGATTGCTCAGACGATAAATTTCCTGACGAGGAAAGAACTCAAACCGGGATTTTGTCTTATCTAATTCGAAAAGGACAACTGACAACTTGATTGACAATAGGATTTTATCACTTGGAAATGAGCATGACCAGAGCGATAGTAATGGAATATGAATATGAATGTGAATCAATTATGCATGATGTATGTATGTTTATGCTGATAAAACTAACGCGACATACAGACTAGTGAATAAACATGACTGGATATTAGGCCACTGCGGGGGGATGAAAAGTACCATTGGTTCAAGATAGCAATCCTATCTTGCTTAGGAGAAGTAGTCCCTGTGGGGAAGAAAGAATCATCAATCGGTCTTAAGAGGTAAGAATTCTGCCGTGGATGTCAGATGTGACATTACATCTGAAATAGTTGATCCCTCATTCAGGTGTACTGGTTTAAAAGGAGTACTTCGATTATGCATTTTGAGGTTTAATCACTTCTGGAGAAGCCATCGATGTTTCTTTCAATGTTCAAAGTCAAAAAGGAAATGTCATCTTTATTTTAAAATTAGAAGAAATTTTTTACAAGTAAATTCATTTTGTTTTGTTTCAAGAATCGTTGATCGTGTTAAGATGTCATTCTATAAAGCAAAAATAAATGAGAGTGGCAAACAAAAGCACTAAGGCTCAAATTTTATTGATAGGATGGAAATTAGTTAAGCGCGTGATACCATAGAGTATTACTACATTTAGGAAATGGTAATTTAAGGGAAGAGGGGCTACATTGAAACATAACGACCATTATCCTTCTACCAACTTTGAATTCTGGACATTCTGGGCTTTTGTCGAAGGTGACCTTGACTGAAGTTTCCCTGATAGATGGCATTACTGCTGAGGAGTCGAACTTGTCAGACGTAGTTACTTGCCATGAATCCCTAACTTTTTCCTGGATTGCCTTTTTAGGTTTTCAATCCATCGGGATGACTTTTGCTTATGTCTCTAATTTTTGCCTGGACCGCCCTTTTGGGTTTTCAATCCACCGAGACATTTTTATTATTTATTTATGCGAAGTATTTCTTGACTACGTCAGCATTCGTGGGGTAGGTAAACTCCTCTCCATCCATGGTTGCGAGTATCAAGGCACCGCCTAAAAAGGCTTTCTTGACCACATAATGGCCGTCATAATTCGGAGTCCATTTGCCCCAGGAATCAGTGAAGAATGATTGTATCTTTTTGAGCACAAAGTCTTCTTTCCTGAAGATACGGGGTCAGACCTTTTTGTCAAACGCCTTCTTCATTCTCTGCTGATATAACTGACAATGGCATAAAGCTGTCATTCTCTTTTCTACGATTAGGTTCAGTTCATCGTGCCTGCTTTGATACCATTCAGCTTTTGTTAGCTTAGCTTCCCTCAATACCCGGATTGATGGGATTTCTACTTCTATGGGGAGCACAGCTTCCATGCCATATACTAGAGAAAAAAGGGTTACCCCAGTTGAAGTGCGGACAGATGTGTGATAACCGTGAATAGCAAAGGGTGGCATCTCGTGCCAGTGTTTGTAGGTTACAACCATCTTTTGAATAATCTTCTTGATTCTCTTGTTAGCCGCTTCTACCGCTCCGTTCATCTTAGGTCGGTAGGGAGATGAGTTATGGTGTTCGATCTTGAACTCAGCGCATAATTCTTTCATCATCTTATTGTTCAAGTTGGATCCATGGTCAGTAATGATCTGGCTTAGAACACCATAACGGCAGATGAGATTATTTTTGATAAAGCGGACTACCACTTGTCGGGTTACATTGGTGTATGATACTACTTTGATCCACTTGGTGAAGTAGTCAATGGCTACCAGGGTGAACCGATCTCCGTTCGAAGCCTTGGGTTCAATCATGCCAATCATGTTGATTCCCCATATAGAAAAAGGCCATGGAGAAGAAAGAACTTTGAGATGCGTTGGCGGTACATAGAATTTATCTGCGTATATCTGACAGTTGTGACACCTCCTCATGTACTAGTAGCAATTGGATTCCATTGTTAGCCAATAATACCCCACTCTCAGAATTTTTCTGGCCATTGTGTGTCCATTGGCATGAGTGCCAAAGGATCCTTCGTGAATTTCTTCCATCAACATGTTTGCTTCTTGTCTGTCTACGCATCTGAGCAAAACCATGTCGAAGTTTCTCTTATACAGTGTATCGCCGTTCAGGAAAAAGTTGCCAGCCAGTCTTCTGAGAGTTTTCTTGTTTTTTTTAGATGCCCCAGGTGGGTACTCTTGTTTTTGAAGGAAGCACTTGATATAATGGGCCTTTCAAGGCGCATTATGTCAATTTTAGGTACGTCGTTCCATTGACCTACACTAATCATGGAAGAGAGAGTGGCTAGTGCATCAGCCATGTGATTTTCTTCACGAGGAATGTGATGAAACTCGATCTTGTTGAAGAATGGTAACAACCTTCTCCCGTAATCTTTGTAAGGAATCAATCCTGATTGGTATGTGTTCCACTCTCCTTTGATCTGATTGATAACCATGGCTGAGTCTCCATACACATCTAAATTCTTAATCCTTAAGTCAATTGCTTCTTCGAGACCCATGATACAAGCTTCGTATTCGACCTCATTGTTTGTGCATTTGAATGTCAGTCTGGTAGTGAAAGGAATATGGGTCCCCTAAAGTATTATGATGATTGTCCCAATTCCATTTCCATAAGTGTTGACAGCTCCGTCAAAAATTAGTCCCCATCGGGAACCTGGTTCTGGCCCTTCACTGGGTAGCAGTTCATCGCAATCTTTCATTTTCAAGTACATGGCATCTTCGTCTGGGAAGTCAAATCGACTGATTCCTGATCGTCAATTGGTTGATGAGCCAAATGATCGGCTAAAATACTCCCTTTGACGGCTTTCTGAACATGGTACTCGATGTCGTATTCTGATAACAACATCTGCCAACGGGCAATCCTTCCCGTGAAAGCAGGTTTTTCAAAGACGTACTTGATTGGGTCCATTTCTGAGATTAACCAAATAGTGTGACAAATCAAGTACTGGCGAAGACATTTGGCTGCCCAAGCCAGAGCAGCAAGTTTCTCGAGCATAGTGTACCGAGCTTCACAGTCCGTGAATTTCTTGCTTAAGTAGTAAATGGCAGACTCTTTTCTTTTTACTTCATCTTGTTGGCAAAGTACACAACCCTGGATTCTTCCAAGACTATTAGGTAAATGATCAGTGGTCTTCCTTCCACCGGAGGAGACAGAATCGAAGGATTCAACAGATATTATTTGATACTGTCGAAAGCTTTTTGGCAGTCTTCTGTCCATACACAGCTTTGATTCTTTCTGAGTAGTTTGAAGATTGGCGCGCATGTAGCGGTCATGAGGGATATGAACCTTGAGATGTAACTCAGACGTCCTAAAAATCCTCTGATCTATTTTTCGGTCTTTGGTGAAGGAATTTCTTTAATGGCCTTGACCTTGTCAGGATCAACCTCAATTCCTTTCTGGCTGACGATGAACCCTAAAACTTTCACTGAGCGGACACCGAACGTGCATTTGTTGGGATTCAAGCTGATATTATATTTCCTCAGACGCTCGAATAAATTTGACAAGTGTGTCACATGCTCTTCTTCTACTTTAGATTTGGCAATCATGTCATCGACATACACTTCGATCTCTTTGTGCATCATGTCGTGAAATAGAGTTGTCATGGCCCTTTGATAAGTTGCCCCCACGTTCTTTAGACCGAACGACATTACCTTGTAACAATAGGTGCCCCATGGGGTGATGAATGAAGTTTTCCCCATATCTTCTGGCGCCATTTTGATTTGATTATAGCCCGAGAATCCATCCATGAAGGAGAAGACTTTGAACTTTGTTGTACTGTCAACCAGCATGTCAATGTGTGGTAAGGGGAAGTCATCCTCTGGACTTGCTTTGTTCAAATCCCTATAGTCTACACACATCCTAAATTTTCTGTCCTTTTTCGGAACTGGCACTATGTTAGCTAGCCATTGAGGATATTCTGAGGTGGCAAGGAAACCTGCGTCGATCTGTTTCTGCACTTCCTCTTTGATTTTGATAGCCATATCCAGGTGAGTCCGTCTCAGTCTCTGTTTCACCGGAGGACATTCTGTCTTTAGCCATAAATGATGTTCCACGATGCTGGTATCCAACCCTGGCATGTCCTGATAGGACCAAGCAAATACATCTGGAAACTCTTTGAGAAGTTTTATTAAGCCTTCTCTGACAGTTGGAATGAGCAGTGCCCCAATCTTAACTTCTTTCTTTTCTTCCTCTGAACCCAAATTGACCGTTTCCAACGGTTCTTTGTAAGGCTCAATAGTCCTTTCCTCTTGTCTGAGTAATCGGGAGATCTCTTTTGGAATTTCTTCGTCCTCTTCTTCTTCAACTTCAAATACCGGGAATTCAAAGCTGGGAGAAGGAATTGGATCGTATGTTTCAATGGGGTTTAAAACAAGTAATCTGCATGACGTGATGATTTGTTTTTTAGCAAAGACAGAGAGAATGCAAGAGTGTGTGCAGTGTATTTTCTGAAAAATGCTTGTTTTTATTTTGGGTTGTTTTTAGGATTACCATTTTATAAAAAAACAAAAAAGTGAAAATAGCAATAAATGCGGGAATGCCATAATGATATTATTTATTTATGATTTGTGGATTCTTGAAATACAGCCCTATAAAACAAAACTTTGTTGCTTTGGGTGAAGCGAAGAGGACATTTACAGAAAAGTGAGCCCTATAAAAACATCTGTTTCACCTGGGGAGGGTGAAAGGTCAAAACAAAGATGGTAATTACTTAGACTTACGGACGAATTTCGGGAATCGAAAGCAACCCATTGGCAACAAACTCCTCGGTGAATCAAAAAGTCTGGTACCTTCTTTCTTGGTTTGTCCTAAAAAATGACACTGATTTCTGGCGGAGCAGGGTCATTGGAGTCTTCCTCCCATGCAGAATTGTCATAAATGAACTCATCTGTCGTATCTTCCTTAGTGTTTTCACTCTCAAGAGGATCTCCCCATCCAGTTGGCTGGATGCCCTCGTATCTGATGCGAGAGATATTGGGAGCAGTGTACTTGACTAAGAAGTCATACTTGCCACTCGGTTGTCCTAAGGTATCCCATACTTCTGTGGGAATAGAGGAGTCATCTTCTTCGATGACGTTGACCTCAGGAAAAGCATAGTTGATGAACTTTTGTCCTGCAGTCTTTACAAATTCATCATTGTGGTGCTGGTTATTTTCTGAATGTCCTGAGTAATGATCCCATGACTTGGTGGGGACGTGGGTATTTTCTTCAATCTTACTCAGTTGGTAGGCATCGTTTGGCTGACTCTTTTGCCCCAAGTCTTTTGGGTACAGCTTCCAGATAGGCAAGTCATCCAGGGGATCATAATAATCTTGATCTAAGTTGTCATTCATTAAATCATCTTTTAATGAGTTAGGTGGAGCACAGAATCCCTCATGATCACAATCTTCATAGATCATCCGGACGTCTAATCTTGGTATATATCTCGGGCTCTGCTTTGGAAAACAGAATGGCATGTGCATTTCTTCCTGAGGAGTCACTCTCATTAATGGTGTGTACTTCTTGAGACACTGGGTGGAGGAAGCCTCCACTGTGGAAGAAGTTCTGAATGGGATGAAAAATTTCATCTTTCTTAGCAGTCTGGGTACAGGTTGAGGAGAAACCAAGACCTTTCTTTGTCTTGTTATCAGCAGGAATTACAAGTTATCCCCATCCTTTTGCGTTATTACTCTTGATTACCTCGAGAGCATCTTTGTATGAGGAAATCAACGTATCTCTTTCTGGTTGACTCTCATTGCTCACTGAGAGTGCTTGGATCTGAGTTCCAACAAGCTCTTCTGGTTCTACACAGGAGAATGATGATAAGTTGCTCACTATTAAGGCTTGTTCTCCGCAGAATGTGACTAACTTGTCATTCTTGACGAACTTCAGCTTTTGGTGAAGTGTCGAAGTGACTGCCCCAGCTTCGTGTATCCAAGGTCTTCCTAATAAACAGTTGTATGATGCCCGGATGTGCATGACTTGGAAAGTGACTTGGAAAGTGTGAGGACTGATGGTTATAGGAAGATCAACTTCGTCGATAACTGTTTTTCTGGATCCGTCAAAGGCTTTGACGATGATCTCACTGCCTCTCATCGGAGCTCCTTGAAATGATAGTCGTATCAGAGTCGATTTTGGCATTACATTCAAAGATGACCCTGTGTCCACCAATACGCTGGCAAAAGCATCTTCCTAGCAGTTGACTGTACTGTTAAGCGCCATATTATGATTCTTGCCTTATTCTGGCAGTTCTTCATCACTGAATCCTAAAGTATTGCAGGAAGTGATGTTGGAAATGATGCTGTCAAATTGTCTTACTGTCACGTCTTGTTCCATGAAGGCTTTCTCTAAGACTTTCTGCAAAGCCTCCTTGTGGGCTTCGGAACTAAGTAGGAGAGATAGCACAGAGATTCTAGACGGAGTTTACAATAGTTGGTCCACAATGTTGTACTCGCTTTTTTGGATGAGCTTCAGCATCTCATCGTTGTTCTTTATAAGTTCTGGATTACCAGATTGACCAACTCGTTGATTTGGAACTTCCGTTTGAGGTTCCTTTTCTTTGGCAGGTTCTCCAACTCCTCTGTTGAAGATTCGGCAGCTCCGGGTAACTCGACTAATGTTGGCAATGTTCACGACGGAGGGTAATGGAGTTTCCTTTCCATTTTCGATGGTTGTTGCACCGTACTTGTAAGGGATAAACTTTTATGATTTGTACGGTATTGGTCCTGGCAGGTAGATAACCACAAGAGCTCTTTGACCAGGTAGATTGGAAGCCACCAGTGGTCCAATAAGTGTTGAAGTGTTCTTTGGACAAGTGCACACCCTTAGTCATCTTTATGACATTCTTCACAGTCTTAATAATCATGTGAAGCCAGAAAGCCGAGCCTGACTTGCTTAGCATGTAATTCTACCAGACTGGTATTCATCAAGCGTATGTCAAAGATCCAAACCATATTGACTTGATGGCTATTTTTCTCACGGTAGTCTTGGATCCATCCGAGATCCATCTGACGTTGAATGACCTCTTGTACAAAAGAGCATCCCTGATTGTTTGTTGAGCAGATCGGACAAGCATTGTAGTCGTGTTGTGGCAGATTATGATATTGACTTTGCCTTGAGTGCATCACCACCAAATTGACGTTCATCGCAAGAATGTTGTAGTTCTGAACAATGTTGGGATCTGCATGGGCCATGTTGACTTCCTGGATCCTGTGATCCTGAATCCAACACAGATCCATTTGTTCTTGTAGAGCTGTTTGCACTACGGAACACCCCTGATTATTCTTTGAGCAGATATCACACTGGTGATAATTGTGAGATGGTACACGACCGTACCCACTATGTATGCAATGCATCCTCACCAGATTGGTTCCTAATAGGAGTACATCGTGAATTTGATAACTGCGGCTAAATTCTTCCTCCATTAAGTTCATTGCAGTCTTCTCATGTTGCGGCAACGGGTTCGTCTGGACATTCGGATTAGTATCTTTGAAAGATAAGATCCCATTCCTGATAAGTTTCTGTACATCAAACTTGAAGCTAAGACAATTCTCCATGTTGTGCCCTGATCCTCCTTGATGGTAAGGGCAAGTTTGATCTGCTTTGAACCAAAAAGGTGGATTTTCCGGTATGGTTAGAGGAGTCCTCGTTTGGACCCTTGGCAAGTAGAAGTGGAAATAGTTCTGCGTACAACATCGATATAGGGTCAAACCCTGATGGCCGTGTCGAACGATTAGTGTTATTGTACTATGGACGAGCCTACTAAAGAGGCTGTTGTGACCTTTACTGATACTGTTGTTGACTTGGTTGGCTCTGAGCAACCTGAGGTTGATAAGTCGGAGTCGGCGTTGGGTTGATAGCGGGAGTTGATGCCGCTACTAGTTGATACCTTCGCCTTTGCTTTCCGAGAGAGATATTACTGATCTCCTGCTCTTTCTTCTATTGGAAAGCACTACTGTATCTCTTGGTACTGCTAGAAGGCTCTGTATCTTTGACCAATCGTCCTTCTCTGACTGCTTCCTCAAGGCGTACTCCCATGTTCACCATTTCAGTGAAGTCACTGGGCGCACTTGCAACCATTCGGTCGTAATAGAACGAGCTTAATGTTTTCACAAAGATCTTGGTCATGTCCTTTTCCTCAAGAGGGGGACAGATCTGGGCGGCAATTTCACGCCATCTCTGAGCATATTCTTTAAAAGTTTCTTTGTCCTTTTGTGACATTGCTCTGAGCTGATCCCTATCTGGTACCATGTCCAAATTATATTTATACTGCTGAACGAAAGTTGTGCCGAGATCTCTGAAAGTAGTGATCTTGGTGCGGTTTAAACCCATGTACCATTTGAGTGCGGCACCGGTTAAACTGTCTTGGAAGTAATGGATCAGTAGCTGTTGATTTTCTGTCTGAGTTGACATTTTTCGAGCGTACATCACCAAATGACTTTGAGGGCAAGAGTTGCCTTTGTAATTTTCAAAATCGGGAACCTTGAATTTGTGCGGTGTCTTTACATTAGGGACCAAACAGAGGTCTGTGGCATCCTTTCCGAATAAGTCTTGACCGCGAATGGCATGTTGTTCCTTCTGCATTTCCAAGAATTGTTCCTGGAACTCATTCATCCTTTCGTACATGTCTTCGTTTCCACCAGAAATTGCTTGTGGAATCTGTCCTTCCAGAACAATGTGTACCACTGGTTGTGGTATAGACATTATAGTGGTGACTCTTAGCGCTTCTATGCCCTGCAGTTTGTAACCTTTAGGAGTTGCTGTCGTAACCCTTGCATCTTCACTTTCCCAAAGTTTGTAACCTTCAGGTCCAGCGGTTCTTGCCATGGTTTCTGGGTCTTCGGTGACCGGTGGGATATATCCTTCAGGTATAAAGTTGAGAGGCATGCCTAGGGGCGACCTTTAGGCATATTGTACCGAGGATGATTCTCATGTGTCTCCATTATGGGCGTAGATGTGATCTCTGAGATTACAGTCTTTTGATCTCGCTGCTCCGGAGCTGCTGCCAGAGATTGCATGTCACTGTGAAGTTTTTCCAAACTTTCCTTTAGAGCATCGATTTCTTCTCGTAGCTCTCTGTTCTCTTCCTCGAGATCGTCCATTTTCTTTTGTTGATTGGCCCTAGTATTGTATGAGTGAGACAGTTTGACTCTAGAATCGTGACACATACGTGAGACTCAAAGATAAGAAAAATGCGTTATGTGAGAATGATGAATGATATGCAATGACATTTTTTTTAGTTTTCATTTTAATCAAAAAGAAACTTCAACCAATAGATTGCAAATATCATACAATGAAGGGCGGAGACCCCTTTTATTGAATTCGAAATACTGCGGTATTTTATAAGGAAAAGTACAGTATTTTACAAAGTGTTGTAAGGAAAATGTCTAAGCTCATAGATTCTGAGTCCTTTCTGAAGAGAGCTCAGATGCTGGTTTCGGTATTTTCCTTTTCTTCGACCGAGGCTCTTCACATGTTGTCGGGTTGTCAGTCCTTTGCCAAGTGAAAGGATCAATTAGATTTCTTCGATCTTCCTGACTCTCTATAGCATGATGCTCTAACATCTCAATCAGAGCATCCTTTTCTTTTAACAGTTCTTGAATCTTGGTACACTCTAAATTGAGCATTCGGTACTTGTTTTTCCAAGAGCCCTTCTCACGTTGAACTTTGTTGAGAGCGACCTAGAGTTTTTCGCATCAGACATGAAATAAAGGACAAATTCCTTTAACGGAAAAACTTCTTGACGAGGGTAAGGCATCCTCAGCTTGAGGGCTCTAGTTTGTGAAGGTGTGAGAAAAACACATGAAAGGGGGGGGGTTTGAATTGGGTTTTCCAAAATGAATTTTTTTTATGAAACTCAAACAAAGATCATAAATAAACTAAAAATAGAGAAAGACACACGATATATCCTGGTTCACTTGAAAATTATCAAGTTAATCCAGTCCACCCGCCAAGGTGATTTTGCCTTATACACAAGGACTTAATCCACTATAACCAAACTGATTACAACTGCACTAGCAAACTGCTAGTGACTAACAACAACTTCTAAGACACACTAGTCCTAGACTTCTTAAGAATTCTGACCCAACTGGTCTCTTAAGGAATACAACACACAAGCCAACGGCAAGTGACTAACAACACTAAAACACACTATCTTAGTCTTCTTAAGAATTCTGAGCCAACTGGTCTCTTAAGGAAACACAAATAATCTATTTGTTACAACGGTTTGTTTACAATAATAATGCCTCTACACAAGTAGAGTAAACATACATTTTAAGCTCAATCTAACTTAGAGCAAAACTATACAGTAAAAACATTCTTCTTCTTTGTATTGTGGTGCTTTACTGTTCACTCATATATTCTTCTGTTTCTTGAGTTCTTTCTTCATGTGAATCAGTGTTTTTGATTTTTTCCTTTTCACATTGAGTACTACATCGTTTGTTGCTCACTCACATTCATTCATATGCACACATGCGCTCGTGCATCTCATATTCGTTGAATGATCAAGTCTATATATAGCCAGAAAAAGATCTGTTGAAGGGCAGATCAATAATATGATAAGAGTACTAGTGACACGACATAATGTCGTTATACTGGGTTGAAAATTGTACACTAGAATTATCCTTCGTACCACCAAATCAGGGTAGTGGAAAAGAACGTGCTTTATCTATACTATGTACTATTTTCCCACGCAAACATTTCATCTTCTTCTATTCACCAGAGGCTTCTAAGTTGATTTGATTGAAGCATGATCAGAAGAATGAATCATTGGGTCTTCAGAGTCTTGAGTCTTTAGAGTCTTCAGAACTTATTCAGTAGAACCTTGTCTTCAGAGTCTTCAGCACTTCTAGTTCAGAACCCTTGGTTATCAGAATACTTAAGTCTTCAGAGTCTTCAGAACTTCGTTCAGCAGAACCTTGTCTTCAGAATCTTCGACACTTAGTTTTCAGAACCTTTAATCTTCAGAATCCTTAAGTCATCAGAGTCTTCAGAACTTCGTTCAGTTGAACCTTGTCTTCAGAATCTTCAGCACTTAATCTTCAGAAGTTAACAACCTCAGAAGCTATACAAGCTTCATAAATAGAACATCAGAGTCACGCTCAAAAATTAGAATCCAAGAGACGTTACAACAACAACATAGTGTCATCTCATAATCATTCTGATGCATAGTAGATTAGAACCAATCTTGCTTCTTCACACAGAAGTGACCATAGAGAATGTCAGAGTGACGTAGCACATGGTCTTTATCAGAGTTAGAACCTGTTTGTTAAAATAATCAGAATAATAAACGTTAGAGCACCAAAATTGTTCTCACACAAATACTTCATTGTTATCATCAAAACATAGAGACAAGATGCATAACCAAATCTTGTTCTTACAATCTCCCACTTTTTGACGATGACAAAACCATGTATTTTGATAGAACAATTTATACAAGGTAATCACCATAGTCTACAAATTCAGAGTTTAAGCTCTCAGCTCCCCCTGAATCTGTTAATCTCAGAATTTCATTTATGCTTGTTCAGAGTCTCCCCCTGATCCCAAGACTCACAAAATAAAATTTGAGTTCTTCGGAATATGACAATAGAGAAGGAATACTTCCCTACAACAACTTATCAGAGTCTGACTAGAACACTAGGTCTTCGTCTCAGAACCTGGTTACTATCAGAACTTTGATGAAAAATCAAAACTTGATTTTGAATCTGATTGGATGATGCCACACATCTCGTATCAGAACTTCTTATCAGATCTTGATGGAGAATCACAACTTCTTAAGTATTAGAGTTTGATTGGAAGTGAATTCTCTTTTGTCCATATTTTCTTAGATTCACCAATCTTATCAGATTCAGAGCCTGATTGATTTTATCAAAATATCATCCTTTGCAGAGCGTGTCTTCTGATTCATAGAATTGACTTGACTTGTTTTCAAGGAGATTTCTGCTTCTGACGCTTTGAGTCTGAATTTCATACTTTCTGAAAGTTTACAACTTCTGAACACTATGATATCAAACAAGATTTCTTGACTTTCAGAAAGTTCACAACTTCTGAAAAATATTGGAACATCTGTTTGAATAACCATATATTCTTAAAGTGTACAACTTCTTAACCATGAATTATCAGAGTTTAAATTATCCAAAAGATTTTCTTTCTTTAGAGAGTAGGATCTTTATATTCAACGTGTCTAGAATGTTAAGTGATCTTTTTCAGAGTTCCTTAATTGAAACATCAGACAAACAGTTAGTTGCAAAAAAGCATTATATGAGCATTATGTAATGTTTGAGTTCGAGATTCTGAGAATAAGTACTATCAAAATCATTATCATTTTACTTTCTCCCCCTTTTTTTCATAATAAAAAAGATAATGCAATAAACAGTGCAATAGAATGATAAATATGTGAGAAAGAAATTTCTAAGATAAGCCATAGCACTCATAAACAAAGACAATTTCGTTAATAATGGATCGAAATACATTGGCATAACTCGAATACAGAGCATCCTAAAGACGAGATAGAAAACACAAGATACGACATGCTCCAGATTAACCATCAAAGACTTCACAATGTTTCTTCAACGGACCATTTTCTAGACCTTCTGACTGGACAAATTCAACAATTCCTTCATTAAAGAAGATTTCAGATAGAGCTCTTCGAAAAGGTATGTAGGGCTTGATGAAATCGCCATTTCTGGAATCATTAATGGATTTTTGCAAAAAATTGAAGATAGTTTGAGGTGGATTAATTTGCATCTGAGCCATCAGGAGAAAAATGAAGACTCGATCATCAAGAAATAGGATATTTTTGTTTTCATCCCGATGACGAAAATTGGTCAACAAAAACTTAAACCAAGCTTTGGGAATGGGAAGAAGGTTTTCAGGATTGAGAGGTTCATATTTGGACGATGTGTTGTGAAGAGAGTCTAGTTCCTCAGAAATAAGATACCTAGACTTAACATGTTCAACAGTAAAGCCAATGTTCTCACAGCCAATTGCTAGAGCAATGGTAAAGGGAGTGATGCTTATGGGGACACCAAAAACACGAGAAGAAATTAAGCGACTCTCATCATTGATGTAGACATGTTTCCAAAAATCTTTTACAAGATTTAAGTAGGCTGGTTTATCTAGAATGATACAGTATTTTGTCCATTCTTGATAGTGCATAATTGAGGTGATACTGCTAGCAATTTCTCTATTTCCAAGATGAAGAAGATTGATTTGTTCTTCTGATATGACCTCAAGAAGGTTCTCATCTCCTTGGAAAGTGATTAGAGACATGATGAAAGGATTTAGACAAATCTTGAGAGGAGGAATGAAATATATATATATATATATATATATATATATATGTGTGTGTGTGTGTGTGTGTGTGTGTGTGTGTGTGGGAAACGTGACTAACTGAGAGAATGACTAGGTAAAGATGCGTATCATGCATAAGATATGCCAGGGACACAGTGACAGAGTAAGAGACAAGAATATCATGGAATAGGAAAGGAGTGTAGCAATCTCTTAAGATTGAAGATCCAAAAAAGTCAAAAATAAGGATACGTTATTTAAGTTTTGATAGGAGCCAATAACTAAGAATAAATGTATACTTATAAGTGGTAATTGAAAATTGACATATAGTAAAGACAGAAAAGAGTATAGCTTATTTTCAAGAAAGACTTAACTCACATATGTCTTATCATTTATGAATGCACAATCATAGGGAAATGTGTAAAGATTTTAGCCTATTCTCAAGAGGTTTACGAAACTCAATGTGTCAGACAGTTGTTACCATTACCATTCACATATTATCAAAATTTTAACTAATCATTTTGATTTGAAAGAATTTAGATAAGTTAAATTTAGTCATCTACTTCCTCTTTATGGCAATCATTATGAAATGCAGTAAGACAAGATAAAGATAATGAAGAAAGTACTTCATTGACAAACCAACAAAACGCCAGAGCGCATTATAGAAACAGAATCATAAGACAGGAAAACAAACAACAACGAGGACAACGGATAGGAAAAGCAATGATAAACGGAAGAAAGACCAAGCGACTAACAACCAAAAGATCAGATAGTGATGAATCGCATGCCAACCAGTTATCTCATTCCCTGATGATGGTTTCAGAATAGTTCATGGGAGAACACCCTTCAGTATTGAGCTTCTCATTCATTCCGATTTGTCTTAAGTGAGCAACAACTCCTTGAAGATCAAGAATGTGAGAAATAACTCTAGTGTAAGGAATTTGAAATGATAACTCCGCTCTTGACAAAAGAATTTCTTCTTTCAAGAAGTTGAATATGGATTGAGGCAGATTAATCTTAATCTTGGAGATTAAGAAGAAAATGAAAAGCTTATCCATAGCAGAGAGTCGTTTTGTCCCCTTTTCCCTAGGTCTATGATTTGTTCCCATGATTTGGTACCATATTTTAGCCTCAGGAGTGAGAGAAAAGGGACTGTCAGCATGTCCTTCTTGAAGATAGATGATGTGAATATGTTTATCAAACAAGTTATTTCCTCTGTAGTATTCAACACATTCATCATCTTCTTTGCATTCAATAGCTTGAGAGATGATTGAGAAGTTGACCATGATGGGAAATCCATATACAATAGATAGAATACAACAAGTATCAGATTCATATGCAAGGATGAGAGCATTGGCCCAGAATTCTTTTACAAGAGCTAGATAGATAGGTCCGTTGAGAATTCCAAGATATCTGTCCCAGTCTTGGTAGATGATGTCTGAGAAAATGTTGGTATGGCCATTTTCAACAAGATCATTTAGATTAATAGAGTATTCTTTCAAGAGATCCAAATCAGATATTTCTCCTCTTATGGTTTTAGAAGACATCTTGAAAGTAAGAAGAATAGGATCAAGAAGCAAGTTTAGAAATGAATGACTGGTTATGTGGATATAAAGAGAGCAAGGAGTGATAGCCATGAATAGCAATAAAGACTAGATGAATTGAGACGAGAAATTCATCATTTCCAATACAAGGGATACAAACAAGAATAAGGAATGATGAAGGAGTGTATCAGTCTCCAAAAGATTATGGACTAGTATACGTTATTGATATTATAACATCAGTCAATAAATACAAATAAATGTATACTCGAAGATGAGAGGGCATAGTCTGACAGAGAATAAAGGAGGGAAGACAAGTGTTAATTCCAAGAAGTCTTTGTCTTATATACACCTTTATGAATGCCTAAAGAGGAAGGAAGATGTAAAGATTTAAACAATTTTCAAGTAAAATTTCAAATCCACTGTGTTAAACATGATATAGGTAATAATTACTTGAAGCGTAGTCTCACAAAATCACAACGCTCTAGGTGTCTTTTCAGCAGTACATATGATTTGATTTTAGACACGTCTTTATATCCTCAAAGTCTAGAAAACTAAAAGGTTTCCATCTGATCAGAGACACTTCTGACAAAGCATATTCTGATAACTGAGGTTAAAAACAAATGCTTTTAAGTTTAAATGAAAATCTGATATCTTCAGACTCTGACTAAACACATTTGATTCTGATGAAATCTTACTCTGGACAATAGTCCATTTTCAGATGCTTTAGAATAAATAAGAATCTATCTTCAACCAAGGGTTTTGTAAAAATATCATCCCATTGATGGTCTGTATCTATAAATTTTAAACATAAAATTCCCTTCTGAACATAGTCTCTAATAAAGTGATGTTTAATTTCTATGTGCTTAGCCCTAGAATGTAAGATTGGATTCTTACTTAAACAGATAGCAACAGTATTATCACAAAAGATAGGAATGTTACTCTCATGTATCTGATAATCTTCTAGCTAGTTCTTCATCCACAATATCTGCGTACTGCACAGAGACGCGGATATGTACTTTGCTTCTACTGTTGAGAAAGCAATTGTTGATTGCCTCTTGCTTGACCATGAAATCAGATTCTTCTTGAGAAACTGACACTTTCCAAAGGTGTTTTTTCTTTCCAATCTGTCACCTGCGTAATCTGCATTACAATAACCAGAAAGAAAGTACTCTGATGTTTTCTCATACATCAAGCCAAGGTTAATAGTACCTTTCAGATACCTTAGAATTCTTTTAACTGCAGTTAAATGAGATTCTCTAGGATCTGATTGAAATCTAGCACACAGATGAACATTGAAAAGAATATCAGGTCTAGAAGCAGTTAAGTACAGAAGAGAGCCTATCATACCACGATAGAGCTTCTGACAAACCTTTCCACTTACCTCTTCCTTTTCCAGAATACATGTTGGATGCATTGGAGTCTTAGCTGGTGTACAGTCCATCATGTTGAATTTCTTCAGAAGTTCTCTTGCATACTTGCTCTGATGAATGTATGTTCCTTTTGATCTTTGATCAATTTAAATTCCCAGAAAGAATCTGAATTCTTCCATCAGATTCATTTAGAATTCAGCCTTTCTCATCTAGCTTGTTTCTGAACACCCATTTAGTTCCAACGACGTGAACACCTTTGGGTTTCTGAACAAGATCCCATATGTCATTTCTGGTGAATTGATTCAATTCTTCTGGCATGGCCAGAATCCACTAATTTTCTTTTTGAGCTGCATCAACTGTTGTTGGCTCTATCATAGACACTAGACCCATAAGAGTTTCTTCGGAATGTCTGAAGGATGAACGGTTTCGGACTGGATCAACTTTATCTCCCAAAATCAATTCTTCAAAATGAGAGTTCTTTAATCTATTATTTTTCGGATGAGATGAGTTGTTCTCAGCTTTTTGATAAGGTTGTATTTGAATCTTCGTCTTCTTCTCTTGAATCTTCTACTTCTTAGATTCTGATGACGTGATCTTCAGATCTGCAAGCTTTTCAACTAGCTTTGACTTTTCAGAGTCAAGCTTATCATTGAATCTAACATGAATTGATTCATCTACAATTCGTGTTTCTGTGGTATAGATTCTGTAGCCTTTAGAGCATTCAGAATATCCCAACAATAAACACTTTTGAGCAATGATTCCAGAGCCAATGATTTCTTCTTACTGGTTTCCTCAGAAACTGGCGAAGCCTCCAGGCTTAAGTTCCATACTTTGAAACATATGCCTTCTTCTCGTCATGAGTCGCGAGCAACTAATGTTCAGTTACCATGACTGGTGTTTCAACTGAGCTACTAATGATATTTCTGAGCAAGAGTCTGAGTCTGAGTCTGATGGTTCTCCAGAAACTTCATCTTCGGTTGTTGCTACTAGCGAAACATTTTCTTGTTCTTCATCAGATTCTTCTTCTTCAGAACCAGAGTTGTTCCAAATTGCCATTAGACATTTCTTCACTTTGGAGAAGTTCTTCTTAAGCTTCTTGTCCTTATTGACCCTTGGACACTCGTTCTTGTAATGACCTGGCTCATTACACTAGTAGCAGATAACCTCCTTTCCAGAGTTCTACTTCTTCTATCCAGATGATGACTCAGAGCGGCTTTTGTTTATTCTAGATCTTCTGAACTTGCCTTGCATATGCTTCCAGAGTTTGTTGATTCTTCTGGAGATTAACGACAACTCCTCTTCTAATTCTTCATCAAAATCTTCCGATTCTTCCTCAGCTTGATACGCCTTTGCCTTTCCAGGTTTAGACTTGAGAACGATAGATTTACTCTTCTTCTTCTTCAGCTCTATCTTATAACTTCTCAAAGAACTAACACACTCTTCAAGGCTTATGCTATTGAGATCTTTTGATAGCTTTAGAGTTGTTCCCATAGGTATCCATTTCTTAGGAGGACTTCTGATGATCTTTTTCACATGTTCAGCAGTTGAGTAACCTTTGTCCAGAACTTGAGTCCTGCAACTAGCATTTGAAACCTTGAAAACATGGTCTCAACTATTTCATCATCCTCCATTCTAAATGCCTCAAGGTTTTGGATTAAGGCAAGCGCCTTTGTCTCCTTAGCTTCAGCATTTCCTTCATGAGTCATCCTAAGAGAATCAAAAATGGATTTGGCATCATCTTCTCATACTTAGTATAAGAGATAGCATTTAGCACTATGATTCTTATAATCTTTCTTCTGTTGGTTGATTATATCACTTCTGGATATTTTAGCACAAGTAGCATCAACTGGGTGATTGTAGCCATCAACTACCAAATCCCAAAGATCTACATCATAACCAAGAAAGAAACTTTCTATTTTGTCTTTCTAGTGGTCAAAATTTTCACCATCAAAGACTAGTGGTTTGGCAATGTAATGATCTTTCTCTATAGTAGTGGTTTTAGTAAGAGCTGCCATGATATCTCACACAAATACTGCATCGGTATTAAACACTGTTAAGTGCTGATAAACCGTTTATCACAATCAGAACCAGAGCTCTGATACCAAATAAAGGTGTGAGAAAAACATAAGAAAGGGGGGTTTGAATTGGGTTTTCCAAAATGAAAGCTTTTTATGAAACTCAAACAAAGATCATAAATAAACCAACAATAGAGAAAGACACACGATATATCCTGGTTCACTTGAAAATTATCAAGTTAATCCAGTCCACCCGCCAAGGTGATTTTGCCTTATACACTAGGACTTAATCCACTATAACCAAACTGATTACAACTGCACTAGCAAACTGCTGGTGACTAACAACAACTTCTAAGACACACTAGTCCAAGACTTCTTAAGAATTCTGACCCAACTGGTCTCTTAAGGAATACAACTCACAAGCCAACGGCAAGTGACTAACAATACTAAAACACACTGTCTTAGTCTTCTTAAGAATTCTGACCCAACTGGTCTCTTAAGGAAACACAAACAATTTGTTTGTTACAATGGTTTGTTTACAATAATAATGCTTCTACACAAGCAGAGTAAACATACATTTTAAGCTCAATCGAACTTAGAGCGAAACTATACAGTAAAAACATACTTCTTCTTTGTATTGTGGTGCTTTACTGTTTACTCATATATTCTTCTGTTTTTTGAGTTCTTTCTTCATGTGAATCAGTGTTTTTGATTTTTTCCTTTTCACACTGAGTACTACATCGTTTGTTGCTCACTCACATTCATTCATTCGTATGCACACATGCGCTCGTGCATCTCATATTCGTTGAATGATAAAATCTATATATAGCCAGAAAAAGATCCGTTGAAGGGCAGATCAATAGTACTGGTGACTTGAAATAATGTCGTTATGCTGGGTTGAAAATCGTACACTGAAATTATCCTTCGTACCACTAAATCAGGGTAATGGAAAAGAACGTGCTTTATCTATACTATGTACTATTTTCCCACGCAAATATTTCATCTTCTTCTATTCACCAGAGGCTTCTAAGTTGATTTGATTGAAGCAAGATCAGAAGAATGAATCATTGGTTCTTCAGAGTCTTGAGTCTTTAGAGTCTTCAGAACTTGTTCAGCAGAACCTTGTCTTCAGAGTCTTCAGGACTTCTACTTGAGAACCCTTGGTTATCAGAATACTTAAGTCTTCAGAGTCTTCAGAACTTCGTTCAGCAGAACCTTGTCTTCAGAATCTTCAGCATTTAGTTTTCAGAACCTTTAATCTTCAGAATCCTTAAGTCATCAGAGTCTTCCGAACTTTGTTCAGTAGAACCTTGTCTTCAGAATCTTCAGCACTTAGTCTTCAGAAGTTAACGACCTCAGAAGCTATACAAGCTTGATAAATAGAACATCAGAGTCACACTTAGAAATTAGAATCCAAGAGACGTTACAACAGCAACATAGTGTCTTCTCAGAATTATTCTGATGCACAGTATATTAGAACCAATATTGCTTCTTCACACAGAAGTGACCATACAGAATGTCAGAGTGACGTAGCACATGGTCTTTATCAGAGTTAGAACCTGTTTGTTAAAACAATCATAATAACAAACGTTAGAGCACCAAAATTGTTCTCACACAAATACTTTATTGTTATCATCAAAACATAGAGACAAGATGCAGAACCAAATCTTATTCTTACAGTTTGCACCCAGTGGAGATAAGGTTCCATAGAGATATAATTTGGTCTTCCTAGAGACTCTCTGCCTTTCTTGTGAATATGTTGCCAGGCATGCACTATTTCCTTCTTTAGTGCCCTGTCATTTTCCCCTACCTTGAAGTAAAGACCTTCCAGATGAACATTATGCGAGATATTCTTCATCGGGTATCTGAGTTGACGGCAGGCTAAAATTGGATTATAGTTGATTCCTCCTTTAGTTCCAATGAGGGGTACATTGGGGAGATTTCCACATCTATCAATGATCTCTATCCCTTCGTAAATCCTATTGTACCAGTCTATGTTCGAATTGGTGAGATACATGGTTCTCTGTGACCAATGTAGAGTACTCTTGTGATCCCAAAAAGCAGCAGACTTGGGCAAATGGGAAATGAACCATTTGTAGAGTAAGGGTACACAACACGTGATCATTCCTCTGCTGTACAAATTCCTTAAGTGTACAAAATGATAAGCATCTGCGAGCAAGGTTGGTACGGGGTTTCCTATCAAGAATATTTTAACAGCATTGGTGTTGACGAAGTTGTCGATGTTGGAAAAAAGGAGTAACCCGTATGAGTAGAACAAAAATATCTTCGAAAGCAGTTATGTTTCATATACTAGCAAAGTATAGAGCTTTCTCCATCAGGAATTTAGCTGGTAAACCCTGGATTCCTCCTTTAGTGGTTATGTGAATCCTAACTTCTGACTCGTCCAAAGAGATCGCTCATGCAATGGTTTGTTCCTTTGGAATTTCTTCCAGTCCAGAAAATGGAGCTCGATCAGTGATAGGTAAATCAATCAGATGAGATTACTCATCTAGTGTTGGTGCCAGTTGGTAATCCGGGAAAGTGAAGCAGTGGTAAACCGGATCGTAGAACTGAATTAGCGTAGACAGGATTCCTTCAACCACATTAACCCATAATATAGACAATTGTCCTCCGTGCTTAGCTCTGAAAGCCTCAGGGTTGGTAACCATCCTTGCCAACTTCCTTAAGTCCTATAGTTTCGGAGCCTTGAAGGTGTACTTGTACGTCTTTCTTCTACCGAAATCCATAACGCAACCTATGATATTTGCAATTATTGTTTAGTTTATTTTGAAAAAAGATTATTTTTCTTTTTTTTGTTTGAAAATAGTTTTTTAGATGAATGCATGAATGCTGCACACAAAAACATTTGAAAACATGGGTTTAAGGGTTCAATGTCACGAGCATGAAGTCTTGGCTCTACCCATCCCCAAAGGTTGTACTATTTTGGTCAATTTTTTGTACCTGTAGAACGGGTTCTAAGGTTCCCAAAATCATTGACCCCTCCTAGGGATATCAACAGCAAGCTGATTCACTTGAGCAATTTGTAACATCCTAGGATGAATCTCATTTGAGTGTAGTATCGCGTATCAACTATTCCCGATAGTCACCGCACTACCAAATGGTCATATGGTTAAAGACTACTAAATCCTCAGGGTCATGGGTACCACACTAGGAAAGACAATGCTTTCACGACAATCAGTCGTTCAACATCGATACTTCCGTACGGGTACCTCAACTAATTTGGTGGGCTGCCAGGATAACTTGTTCGGGATTCACTCCCTATAAGTGTCTCCTGTCTATTCCACCCTTATCTTAATATTCTCTCAAACTTTCCACATGCGTATCAATCACATTCCCATTTGACAGAAAAATAAACACGGATATCATGTAGGAGTAACAGTAAATATATATAGTATATAGTATAGAAAAAGCTAAACAACCTAGACCTCTTAGGAACTATTTTGATATCCCTAGCAGAGTCGCCATTTTTCTGTAGCGTGCGTTTTTTGTCGGTGACGCGACCACCTTACCGCATTGGTTGGAATTGGGTGCTACTTTCTGATTTCTTATTTATCCTATGAAGCTGGAAAGGAAAGGGAAGCTATCTAAAACTAACCTTGCACGCAAATGTTTTCTTTAACAAATGCTAAGAGATTGGGGGTCCGGGGTCAAATTATACAATGGGAAGTTGTCAATTACCCACCGTATATATGGTTATCCATAGATTATTTAGCATATTCTTCTATTATCTACTTACTGGTGTTTATCTGTCGTAAATTTGGGAAAGTTTCTTCTTTGGGAAAGTTGAGAGAGTATTTTTGTTGTTTTTTGGGTTTTTCGACGTTTTTGTGAAGGTACTGGACCTAAAGTTTTTGTTATGTGTGCTCGCTAAGATTTCCCATAATGATAACAGGGAAATCAGAGCAATCGTAGTTCCTCCTATTTCTATGGGAGGAAAAAGATATTTGGTGTCTTGTTCAAAGCCCAAGACATTGTGTCTTATGCCTACATATCTGACATTCGAAAGAATGCAGAATCAGAGCTTCCGTAGTTCGGGAACCGAACGGAAAACAAAACAAGAAAGAAAGAGGGAGACGAAAGAAATGGTGTCAAAACCAAGGGCAAGAATGAAGGGAAAACTCTACTGGGGAAGACCCCGCAGTAAGAGCGTTTGTACAAGAGACTAGGAAAAGAATGGTGTTAGAACTGAGAATGAAAGAAACTCCGCTGGGGATAACAAAGAGAATAGGTGTCGAAACCAAGAAATTAAGAGCAAAGTGGATAGAAAATACTCCTCTGAGGATCCAAATAAAGGGATGGTGTCATAACCAAGAGAAAAAAGAGACTCGGTATATTAACTGGCTGGCAGTGGTGAACCGAAGAGAGAGAGAGTAGGACCCTGGCGGGGAAAAGAAGCTGGTGTCAACAGACAGACTGTGATAAACCAAGAGAGATTGTGCTAAACCAAGAGAAGGTGTTTGACTCTGAGGGGCATCGGTATATTAACTGATGAACAGTGGTTAACCGAGGGAGAAAAGACTGCAACTCTGTGGGGATAGAGGAGCATTGGTTTTAACAGAGAAACCTGTGATTAACCAGAAGCACGGGTGTAAGACCGATCAAAGGTCGTAACCCAAAAGAGATGTTGGTAACGACTGAACAAATAGTATTGGACCAACGAAGAAGGGTATTGAACCAAAAGAGGTTACTAGCCCAAGGGTGCAAGTATTCGAACCAAGAAAGGTTGCCAACTACAAGGGATTCGGTTTTAACAGGAGAACTGTGATTAACCGAGAAGAATGAGTGATTAACCAAGAGAAGGTGATTAACTCAAAAAGGGGCTCCAGTATTTTAGCAGACGGACTGTGGTTAACTGGAGAAACGGGTGATTAACCCAAGAAAACTCAGTATTTTAACAGACGGGTTATGGATAACTGAGAAGGAGTGCAAACATTGGTATTTTAACTGACCGGCAATGATTAACCAAATAAAGGAGAAGAACCAAGAGAAGGTTGCGAACTCCTGGGGAAAAATGGTCGTGCAGGAAAACCGTGTTGGACCAAAGAAAGAGAATTGAGACTCTTCAGGGGAATCAAAAAGCAATGATTGACCGCAAGAAAAGAATAGGGCATTGAAACAAAGATAGCTTGCTAACCCAATGAACAAAGGACTGTAACCAAAAAGGTGATTGATCAAGAGAGAGATTGAGAGAAATAAGCGTGATCATGGATCGAAAGAGATTGCAAAGAGCAAAGAGTGATCAAGGATCAAAAGAGATCGGAAAGAACAAAGAGTGATCAAGGATCGACTCGACTGGGGAACGAAGGCACACTACCGCTTGGAGATAGAGGTGACTAAGCCAAGCACAGGGTCATTCGTCCCCTACCTGAAGTAGTCAAAATGAGAGTAGGAATTCTCCCTTCTCATTCCTTCTCTAACACACAGGGCGTAATGCGGAAGTTGAACCAGACGGCACAACATCTCCTAGTTGTACAATGCTCCTGCGTGGAGAAACGGACAGCGTAACGGCGTCAATTTGTACAATGCTCCGATGCAAGGCGTAGCGCGAACTCCAAATCTACAAGGGGATCAAGAGAAAAAGCTCTAAAGGAGGCCTAAAGAGAGGAAAAGGGAAGATCGATTAATCGAAACAAGGTTTCGATTAATCGAAACAAGGTTTCGATCAATTAATCAAGGGAGTATTATGCTAACAACTTTCCAAAGAGAATGAAAAGTCATTAAAGCAAAAAGGTGTGAATTATTGATTATACAAGATTAATTTTATCCATGAAGAATAACCTTAATGCAAATATGAAATGGAAGGTGCAAAACAGTGCCAAATGATCAACAAAATGCCACACAAAATCATGTATCATGTGAAGAAAGATAGTGCAAGAATTACTATGTCCATACAATGCTAAGAACATGAAACAAATGAATAATTGAAAATGTACATCAAAAGTTCATGAATATGCTTCAACCAGAAGTGAAATGACATGAAAAACATCCATAAAATCAAGCATGACAATCAATGGAAGTTAAAATGAAGAAAGCATGGCAAACACACTTGAAAATACAAGAAAATGGCCTTCTGGTTCAGTGTTAATCGATTAACACAATTGCACTGCAAAGTGTTAATCGATTAACACGTGAAAAAGTGCAAAAAAACACTAGTTAATCGATTAACACAATTGCACTGCAATGTGTTAATCGATTAACACTGTACAGGGAGCTGAAAATCAGTTTTGAAAAGTGCTTTTGGCGAACTTTTTTATTGTGCAATCATTCCAATGCTAGGGCAAACAATTATGCACGAAAAATCAAGTTTAAAAACAACAAATGATCAACAATAAAATCAATTAAACAATCAAGATCATGGATCAAGCAAAAGTATAATTAATTAGTTCCCTATCCGTCGTCACTTGCAAATTACGGCAGTTTTAACCGTCATAACCAGCCAAAATAACCGTCGCAATCTACCAATTTTCTTGTAGTGAGAGGCCGAGGCGTGTGTCCAGAGCCGAATGGTATAAAAAGAGTAAGATACTAGTATGGAACACGTGTAATTATTATGTTTAATTGTTAAAGGAAAAAGAGCCCTAAAGGCTAATGTGGCCTAGAAATGTTGAATATAATTATGGTTGTATATGTAATCACGAAATTGCAACCACTCCCCATTATTGTGCCGTCTATAGAGTAACAAGCTCCTCTAGAATGAATGTACGATTACTTGGCAGGTTTGATTCCCAATGTTATAGTACGAATGGAACCTACATGGTAAAGAGACTTGTGACGGTGTACGGGCCGTGTGAAGTGACGAATTAAGATGATAATATGTCCCTTAGTTCCGAATCCATATCGTATGCCAAGTAATCTACGAGGATCCATGACTCGTTCCGACTTCTAGACGTAGAAGAGGACGTGAAGAAGGGATGCCTTGATAGGGTTGACGATTGTGATAACTTTTGAGTTAACGGACTCAATAACATGTTTACATATAGTGTGTGAGATTGAGAACTCAAGGTCATTTCCCTTCTCCTTGACATGAGTTATGATTTGGCTAAAATCCTGTAAAGCCGAGAGAATCCATAAGATAGGGAACTCACTGAGATTTAATATCTCACCCCATTATTGTTGATTATTTTCAGGAAGCAATTGCAGGTATGATTTACAAGTGGAGCTATGCTTGGATGTTTCAAGAGAAGCTTAGTTGAGCTTATTCCGCTGTGTATTATTTTCTTGTACAATGAGGAATATTGTACCTTATTCTTAGATTTTTATTGTTTTGGCTAATTTCCATGCCTTGTACCATGGGTTGTATTTATGTATTAGAAATGGTCAAGTATGTGAATTGCGCCATTTGGCACTTACGATTGTGTCAGTACCAAATAAAACACTTGTATGGTATTATTCTAGATAAATATTGTAACACCCCATTTTAATTTATTTAATCGTCATGGGTTATTTTAATTGTTTGGCCTGTTTAGGGTGTGTGTAGTTGGGCGCGGAGGTGTAGTGTCCTTAACGGATTGGGATTAATAGAGTAACTGGAGAACTCTGAAGAGATCTATTATTAAATGAAAGAGACAGATCAATAATTATTAGTCCAAGAGAGTATTTTAAGGTAACACTAATAATTGATCAATGGGGTTAAAATGACAAAATATTAATTGGAGATATTTTACCCTGTTGGATTATATTATATAATAAGTATTATATAAATATATATATATATATATATATATTTGTTAGAAAAGAAAGAAAAAAAAGATAGAAGAAGAAGAAGGAAAAGAGGAGAAGGAAAGGGAGAAGAGGAGGAAGAGGAGAATTGAAGAAATCTCCATTTCAATCGCGATTAATCAGGTAAGGGTGAGAAGTTTCAATTATAACTTGATTATATATGTATATGAATGTGTTGGTTTGGGTTGATTTCAGTTGAAATGTTAGAGTTTTAACGTCTGTTAGAAATGGTAAGTTGAGTAGAAATCATGATTTAAGGTTCCTAAGTGTTGATACCTGATAGATATAGGTTGTTGTACATTTAATTGGTAGTATACTGATGTTTAGATGAGATTTGGAGAGTAATTGAGTGAAACCCGTAGCAGAAATTATGCAGGAAAATTCTGGGTTTTCGCTGCCCATACACGTAATGGGCAAGGCAATATGCATATTGGGTAGGGAAATACGCATATGGCAAGGGCGAAATGAGGGCATTACGCGTATGGATCCCATTTGACACGGCCTTCTGTTGAAACACGTAATGGTACGCGTAAGGGGCAAGGCATTACGCGTAAGGAGGTAGGCATTACGCGTAATGAATTTAATGTGGAATCAAGATGGAATTTTTGAGAGAAATCAGTCTCTGCTCATACGCGTATCACTTTGGCCAATACGCGTATGGAGGGCGAGCGAGCTGGGCAATACGCGTATGGGTGAGGGCAATATGCGTATGGCCAGCGTGAGTGCAGAATTTTGCCGTTTCGCGATTTCTTTCCCGATTTCGCGTCCGATATGGTTCCTTTTGGTCTGAGAGGTAGAGGTAGGTGTCAGAACTTGTTAAACCTTGGATTGGTGGTGGAAATAATCAAAAATTGAATTTAGGTGGATTAATTAGATAATTTACTAATTAAGGCCTCATGAGGTATTTTCCTTAATTGTGTGTATTATGATGAACTGTTTTGACAGTTGTGGTAATACTATTGTGTATTACGATGAGTGTGTATCTCACATGTGATCAGGAGGGTCGTGTACACAGATAATTGTTATTATACATGTGTGTTGTATGCGTATTTACTGTCGTTCATTCATAGTGTTGGTGGTGATGAATCATTGCTCAGGAGGAGTGTATGTGATTCATCCAAACTCCATTGTGGAGTCTGGTGGGATAAATCATTTCTCAGGAGGAGTGTATATGATTTATCCGGACTCCAATGTGGAGATGTTATGGAGGCAAATCATTGCTCAAGAGGAGTGTATGTGATTTGTCCGGACTCCAATGTGGAGTTGTTTTGGAGATAGACCATTGCCAAGTAGAGGTGTATGTGGTCTATCCGGATTCTATTATGAATCGGGTTCGATTGAATGAACCATGGTGTGTGGTGCCACTTGCATTGCATTGTGTCAGTGAGTCACATTGCATTATTATGTCATTGTTGAATTATGAATGAAAGTGACAAGTTTGTCGTGAATGTGTGCACATTGTGTGTGATTGGTTGATTACTATTCCTTAACATGTATTTTAATGTTGTGTTGTTGCATGTTGTCGCTGTTGGTGCGATCATGAAATAGGGGCCGTACGTGACCATGAAACAGGGGTCGTTGGTGTGATCATGAAATAGGGGTCATACTTGATCATGAAACAGGGATCGATTGTGGTACCACATGCATAAAGTCGTTGTGTCGGTCTCTATGCATTTACATAAGCCGTTGCAAAATGATTATGTGTTGAACTTGGGAATGGTTTTGGTAAATTGATATATGCTTGTGGTGAGAATATTTATGCCTTTGGAATTATATGTTATAGGTCTTAGTATGTGGTGTGTGGATGAGTTGAATAATATATGTGAATTATCTGATTACATATTATTATGCAATCTTGATTATGTTGTTATTTCTCACCCTTCTGCTGGAATATGCTTTTATGGCATAGTGCAGATTAGCCGCTGTAGAGGCGTGGAGGCTAGTGGAAGAGGTAGATCTTCTCTTTTCTTAGATCATTGGTGTCTGCTTTGATACCTAACACGAGAGTCGGGGGGAAACGTTTTGTTATTGATGTTTATATATGTGAATATATATATATATATATATATATATATATATATATATATATATATATATATATCTATATATGTGTATATATTTTGGATAACTTGTACGTGGATTTTGATGTTATGAAACAACTTATTTTTTAAAACGAGTCAATTATGGATCGTTCCGCTTTAGTCCATAATTGAACTTCCCTTTTGTTGGAAAAGGTTCCTTATTCGCATGTATTCCATTTTGTGTTATGTATCAAAGTTATGAGCATGTGGTTTATGTTTTTGTCAAATGTGGCATCCTTATTTCCGTCGAAAATTTTTTATTCACTCTGATTTTATTATGTGTTATATATATGCTAGATGGAATTCGGGTGTTACAATTGGTATCAGAGCAGGTCGTCCGTCCGGCCAAGTTGTTGAGTCGGTGTGGTTTAACAGTTGAATACTGTCGAGGTTGTTGTTCCTTAGTACGTGATATGTGTGTGAAACACTGTCAGTGCTTTTTTGGTTTCTAATCCTTATCTTCAGGTTTGAGAATGAGTTAAGTGGGGGAGAAGCTAGTGCTCCTCCAAGTTGCTTCAATGCTGGAGTGTTGGTTTAGTGTGTCGTTGGTGGCAAGATTATACGTGTTGTTTGGACAGTGTTGTTTCTGATTCTAGGGGGAATGCGGAGGTAAGGTTTAGGTCGACTAAGGATTTGTGCCTTAGGTAGTTTTGTGCACAAGATGCAAGAAATGCTATTATGGTCTGGTAAAGATGGTTTATGCCCCATCATGATTGTCGGTTGTCTATTGACAAATTGAGGAACTGATCACCCTTAATCTCTTGTTGATAGTAGACGGAATTATGTTTGATGGAATAGGCGTGTCTTTCCGGCTTAAATAGTGTGTGTAATGAATTGTTGGGAGTTAAGAAAATGATTATGGATTGTTTTGATGAGTCGATGAAGATTCTTATATTGGAAGATGAGGTGGATTAGAGGCTTTGGTATGTTGGTCAAGTCGGGATGTCTCTGAGGGAGAACAATCGGGCATTTTGATGGTTGCTCCTCAGAGGGTAGAGAGTGAACTTAAATTGGACAAAGGTGAATAGTTATGGTTTATATCTACTAAGTAAGTAGAGAAACTCTTAAAAGATGAGACTACGATGTTTGTGATATTAGTGTTTTGGAATTAACAAGCAAGATGTGTATAATGGTATTAAGGCTATGGAAAGCAAAACTTAGAGTTTTGATGAGTTTTGGGAGTTCTTATTGGTTGATGGTTGATACATGTTGGCATTTGTTAAATTTGGATTGTCCATAGAATGAAACTGTGTATGGGTTACTAATAGTTGAATAAGGTAACGATTGGTAGTAAGTGTCCACTTTCGAGAATAGATGATTGGAATCACAATTGTTTGGAACGTTTGATAAGAGTGGTGAATTTGTGTGAGTTGAGGCTTGGATAGATTTCATGTGACTGGTTATGTTTGTTATCATCGGAATAAGTTGTTATTTACTCAATTAAGCTTGTATATGAGTATGGACAAGTTTAGATGAGGGTTGGTTTGGTTGGGAATTACAATGTTCAGTGATGTTGTTCAATGTTCGTAATGCGTCTGGAATGGTTGTGGAGTATATGAATCGTAACTTCCATATCTAATGGGATAAGTTCGGAGTGGTGTTCATTGAGGATATTCTGATCTATTATAAAATCAGAAGGAGATTATGTAGGGTGTTTGAGATCGAGTTGCAAGTGTTGAAAAGAAAGGAATTTTTATGCTAAAATATGCAAGTGAGAATTTTGGTTGAAAAAGGTTAGTTTTCTTGGATATGTTATTTTTTATTATGGTATTGTTATGGATCCATCGGAAGTAGATGCAGTTTTACATTGAGAGGCTCCGAAGTCGGTTAAGATGATTAGGGACTTTTTGGACTTTAGTTGGTTATTACCGGGGGTTATGGAAGGCTTGTCCAAGTTAACATTTTCGTTACTTCAGTGGACTTGCAAAGGGTAAGTCGTTTGCTTTGGATGTTCATTGTGAGGAAAGTTTGAGACGGCTAAAGTAGAATTGTCTACGGCTCCAGTTTTGATTCTGCGTGATCCTAATAAACCGTTTGTGAGGTACTGGGATGCGTCTTTGACGAGTTCGGTCAGTGTGTTAATGTAAGATGGTAAATTCGTGGCTTATGCTTTATGACAATTGAGGATTCATGATTTCAAGACGATTGCAGTTACTTTTGTGTTGAGAATCTGGAGGTATTATTTTTATGGTTTTGAGTTTGAGATGTTTAGAAAATCAAAAGAATATTGAGTACATGTTGGGTCGGGAATGAGAGAGTATGAGACAACGAGGATGGTTGGAATTCCTGATGAGTTAAGTCGAAAGTTTTTCTGCATGTCTGTGTTGATGGTCAGAGGATTAGAATTAATTGTGCGGTTCAAAGACTTGTGTCTGGGGTGTGAGATAACACTGTAGAGTGTGAGGTTGGGTATGTTAGAAAGGAACTATGATTTTGCTGGTGAATACTAGAGAGAGTCAGAAGTTGGATATGAAATTGGTAGATTTGATTGTTGCGAGTAATCAAAGTGCGCAGCGAAAGCGTGTGTGACTTGTAAGAGTTCATAGGTTGAACATGGGAAACATGTAGGAATGATGAGACCATTGGACGTTTCAGAATGGAAGTGTTAGGTGAAATGTTTAAATATTATTCATGGGAAACTATGTAGATGGATGTTTGGTTATATATTTGATTGGTGAATCGTAGCATTGTTGTAATAATGTTGTGTGACAAGGATGTTGGTATTATAGTTATGTAGAGGTTGTTGAAGCGATGTGGTGTCGTGGAACTTTATGTTCTTGTTGTTGTTATTGTTGCCTCGTTTCCATCGTGATGGTTTGAGTGCGATTGGATAATTCCAATATGGGGAATTAGGGGAGTGTTACATATTGTGAGGGTAACGATCTTGTTGCATTTTGGTTCTAGAGTGAACCTATGTGTTCGTAACTTGGGTATTCTTTGAGTCGTGAGTTAATTGTCAATGCAGTGTATGGGCATTGCGTCTTGTCGTTGTTGTTGTTGCTGTTAGAAAGGTGGTTTGTCAATTTGTGTTATTCTTGGTGTGTCTAGTGTTGGCATGATAGTTGGTTAGCCGGATGCGAGATTCGTATCCGGAGTTGTTCGTCTCAACTACATTTTCGAGGACGAAAATATTTTAAGTGGGGGAGGGTTGTAAAACCCCATTTTAATTTATTTAATCGTCGTGGGTTATTTTAATTGTTTGGCCTGTTTAGGGTGTGTGTAGTTGGGCGCGGAGGTGTAGTGTCCTTAACGGATTGGGATCAATAGAGTAACTGGAGAACTCTGAAGAGATCTATTATTAAATGAAAGAGACAGATCAATAATTATTAGTCCAAGAGAGTATTTTAAGGTAACACTAATAATTGATCAATGGGGTTAAAATGAAAAAATATTAATTGGAGATATTTTACCCTGTTGGATTATATTATATAATAAGTATTATATATTTATATTTGTTAGAAAAGAAAGAAAAAAAAGATAGAAGAAGAATAAGGAAAAGAGGAGAAGGAAAGGGAGAAGAGGAGGAAGAGGAGAATTGAAGAAATATCCGTTTCAATCGCGATTAATCAGGTAAGGGTGAGAAGTTTCAATTATAACATGATTGTATATGTATATGCATATGTTGGTTTGGGTTGATTTCAGTTGAAATGTTAGAGTTTTAACGTCTGTTAGAAATGGTAAATTGAGTAGAAATCATGATTTAAGGTTCCTAAGTATTAATACCTGATAGATATAGGTTGATGTGCATTTAATTGGTAGTATACTGATGTTTAGATGAGATTTGGAGAGGAATTGAGTGAAACCCGTAGCAGAAATTATGCAGGAAAAATCTGGGTTTTCACTGCCCATACGCGTAATGGTCAAGGCAATACGCGTATTGGGTAGGGCAATACGCGTATGGCAAGGGAGAAATGAGGGCATTACGCATATGGATCCCATTTGACACGACCTTCTATTGAAACACGTAATGGTACGCGTAAGGGGCAAGGCATTACGCGTGAGGAGGTATGCATTACGCGTAATGGATTTAATGTAGAATCAAGATGAAATGTTTGAGAGAAATCAGTCTCTGCTCATGCGCGTATCACTTTGGGCAATACGTGTATGGAGGGCGAGCGAGCTGGGCAATACGTGTATGGGTGAGGGCTATAAGCGTATGGCCAGCATGAGTGCAATATTTTGTCGTTTCGCGATTTCTTTCCCGATTTCGCGTCCGATGCGGTTCCTTTTGGTCTGAGAGGTAGAGCTAGGTGTCAGAACTCGTTGAACCTTGGATTGGTGGTGGAAATAATCAAAAATTGAATTTAGGTGGATTAATTAGATAATTAACTAATTAAGGCCTCGTGAGGTATTTTCCTTAATTGTGTGTTTTATGATGAACTGTTTTGACAGTTGTGGTAACACTATTGTGTATTACGGTGAGTGTGTATCTCACGTGTGATCAGGAGGGTCGTGTACATAGATAATTGTTATTATACATGTGTGTTGTATGCGTATTTACTATCGTGCATTCATAGTGTCGGTGGTGATGAATCATTGCTCAGGAGGAGTGTATGTGATTTATCCGAACTCTAATGTGGAGTTGTTATGGAGGCAAATCATTTCTCAGGAGGAGTGTATGTGATTTATCCGGATTCTATTATGAATTGGGTCGATTGAATGAACCATGGTGTGTGGTACCACTTGCATTACATTGTGTCAGTGAGTCACATTGCATTATTATGTATTTGTTGAATTATAAATGAAAGTGACAAGTGTGTCGTGAATGTGTGCATATTATGTGTGATTGCTTGATTACTATTCCTTAACATGTATTTTAATGCTGTGTTGTTGCATGTTGTCGTTGTTGGTGCGATCATGAAATAGGGGTCGTACGTGACCATGAAATAGGGGTCATTGGTGTGATCATGAAATAGGGGTCATACTTGATCATGAAACAGGGATCGATTGTGGTACCGCATGCATAGAGTCATTGTGTCGGTCTCTGTGCATTTACATAAGCCGTTGCAAAATGATTATGTGTTGAACTTGTGAACGGTTTTGGTAAATTGATATATGCTTGTGGTGAGAATATTTATGCCTTTGGAATTATATGTTATAGGTGTTAGTATGTGGTGTGTGGGTGAGTTGAATAATATATGTGAATTATCTAATTACATATTATTATGCAATCTTGATTATGTTGTTATTTCTCACCCTTCTGCTGGAATATGCTTTTATGGCTTAGTGCAGATTAGCCGTTGTAGAGGCGTGAAGGCTAGTGGAAGAGGTAGATCTTCTCTTTGCTTAGATCGTTGGTGTCTGCTCTAATACTTAACACGAGAGTCGGGGGGAAACGTTTTGTTATTAATGTTTATTTATGTGAATATATATATGTATACATATATATATATAAATATATATGTTTCGGACTGGGCCGGGGACCTGCTCCACATCCGAACAGGCCCAGCCCACACGCTCTGGGGCGGCTCATACGAAGGACCTAGTCAAGCCCGTGTCGAGCAGTGTCACACCACAGCTTCGGGCACAAATGGCGTAAGGCTTCGGGCAGAAGCATTGGGCCTTCTCCGGAGTTCTCCCCTCCTCGACACGAGGATGTTGCTCCCTGTGAGGAGTCATCTCCATCCACGCAGTTAGTCCTCCCCGCGAGGACACGTCTCTCCTTGACGCCCAAGAGTCCTCCCCGCGAGGACACGTTCTCATGTAACCGCCCCACTCCCTATGGAATCGGTCTGCCCTAATTCCGGAGATTTAGGAACGGTTACCCCAGGGCGAAGACCACGTGTTGGTCTTCACTACGCCACGTAAGCCCTGGAAGTTACTTGGATTGGGCCTGGCAATCCAGCCCAACGCAAGTAACCGTTGGCCCCGCGCTGGGGGCTCTCTATAAATACCCTCTCACTTGAGAGGGTCAGGTTACGTTCACTTTCTTACTTTCACTTATGTACTTGCTTTTTCTCTGACAACCACCTTACTTGAGCGTCGGAGTACCTTGCAGGTACACCCCCCCCCCCCCCCCCCCCCCCGCGTCTTTCAAACTCATCGGAGCTAAAGTTCAACAGACATCGTTGGCCACCAGAAACTGTCTGATCCAGGTACGATCAATATATATATATATATATATATATATATATATGTATATATTTTGGATAACTTGTACGTGGATTTTGATGTTATGAAACAACTTATTTTGTAAAATGAGTCAATTATGGATCGTTCCGCTTTAGTCCATAATTGAACTTCCATTTTGTTGGAAAAGGTTCCTTATTCGCATATATTTCATTTTGTGTTATGTATCAATTTTTTATTCTCAATTGTGACTTGAATGAACATTCTATCCAAATTTTTCACTCGCAGCATTGGGCCAATCAATTGGCCAGGAATGTCAATCGATTGACACTTGCAACTTTATAGTTTTTTACACATGCATGATATTAATCGATTGTTCCTGGAAATTTTCCTAAAAAATACCACTTCTAAACACATCTCCTTCGTTAATTTATCATCTAAATCATACACAATCATGTTATAACACACTTAAATATTTAATCCCATGAAATTAACATTTCCCAACACTAAGAAAGAACAAAAACATAGTTTCACCACATGATTTTGCAACATGAACATAATATCTGATGAGGCGAAGCCTTTGAGGTTGGCATCAATTTTGGTAAAACTAACTTAGCAGATAGATGTTGAACAAGATGTCCGGACATGATGAACTAACCGCAGGTTAAAGTGTCAAACAATATGTCCTATCATGTTGATTCGACATTATTATCTGTTATAGCTTGAAATAACTGTTTCTATTTTCCAGGTGTGATTGGAATATGATTTGGTCCTAGGTGGCATCTGAGATTGAGGAATCAGGGATCCTAATTCTAAAAAGAATATGTGGTTTCCATGTAAGGAGACATTTTTGGAAAATTAGGATTGAAGAAACTATTCTAAAGAAGAATAGGTCGCAGATTCTGTGGAACTGAATTGCTGCGATTTTGAAGCTCACATCCAGTTATGTTTTGAAATATAAATAGGATGGATTTTACCTAGAATAGGGGTGGAAGTTTACAACTGTTATAGCGTACTAGGGTTTGTACTTTTGTGAGCCTCTCTTGTATTGCATGAATACCTGAGTAGGACAGTTTATTGAGTTGTAATTTTTCAGTCACTGCTGTGGTTGAAAAGGAATTGAGAAGGGTCTCATACCTAGTAGTGTCTTAGGTAGAAATCTAGGAAGGGTAGTTTCTAGGTGCTAAGTTGTAAACTGTCACTACAAGAAATTTGGCAAATTACGACGGTTCATTTTGGTAGATTACGACGGTTCTAACTGTCATAATTTCCATTTTACGATGGTTTTAGTACTGTCGCAGAAATGAGGGTCGCGAGGGCAATTTGTGATGGTTAGTAAAACCGTCATGCAAACCGTCGTAATATTTACGACGGGTATCTTACCAACGTAACCTTAATATTATGACGGTTTCCAACCGTGTTAAATTGCTACTTGATTATTGTTTTAATTGTTAATTGCGATGGTTATAACCGTCGTAATTTTCAGTGTGATATAGAATTATGTCACTAATTGCGACGGTTTTAACAGTCGTTATTTTCTTATTATATTTTTTATTGTTGACTACGACGGTTATAACCGTCATAAATTTCATATTAATTTTTGTTTTAATTGTTGATTACGATTTATATTTTTTTTTTAATTTTAATTATTATCTATTAAAATAATTTTAAATATAATATTATAGTTTTTAATATTATTTACTTTCTTTAAATTATTTCCACATAAATATTTGTATTTATGGTTTTTTTTTAATACTTCATTACTTTTTTATATGATTTTCTATATTACATTTTAAATGGTAAAATTAAATCCAATCATAAACATGTAATATCCATAACAATAATCATGTCATATTATATAATCATGTAATATCCATAAAACATCTAATATATCCATAATCATAAAATCCTAATCTTATAATAATAAGCATCATAATGCCAAAAATACATTAAAAAAAGTTCATAAGAACGTATCCTATCATCAGGTCGCTAAAAAAGTACATAGAAAAACATATCAAAGTCTAATTTGTCCTTCTTGATGATCCATTATCTGCAAATCGGTAGCTAGACTCAGAAGAACGTCTTCCACTAGAATGAACTATCAATTTTAAACTTATGTATTTTAAAGTTAATTATAGATTTCATGAAAATCATACCTGTCTTCCACTAGAATTTTGCATTTGCATTAAGAATTCAATTTCTTCTTTCCTAGCATTGTCCCTTTCCTTTAAGAATGTGATTGCCTCCATCAAGACATGACAGGATTCACAAGACATGAAAATGCTAAATGTGTATCTAGTTATAACAAATCTGAATACAATTATTTCTAATTTTTCATTTAGCAATCCCTTTTATATGGCATATTTTTACTTAACTGATACTTGCAAAACTTAATGATATCCCTGCCATAACTTCTCTAACCTATATAGATTCTAAACAGTACTATAGCAGTACACATATATGTTATTTGTATTAATGTTTTTACAGGACAGAATTGGAATTAGTTGAAGATTAATAAAAATGTCAATGCTATAGTACTGGATATACCTGCCAGAAGCTATAGTATTGGAATTATGTTTTTACAGGACATAAATTGGAATTAGTTAAAGATCACTCACATAAAAATGTTTTTATGGATCGAGTTTATGTGAGTGATCTAAATCGGAGGGGAAGCCAGTTAACAACCTTACCTGCTTCTTTAAGCAGATTAATACGTTGCTTTAACAAAAACATATTTTAACATTCATAAAATATATATGAAAATTAATATATGCAAACCGACATAAATTTGTATGGTGGTAAATAAATCCTTAGTGAGTTCATTTGTGCCAAGAAATTGAGAAACTGAGAATTGAATTATAATGTCAATTGGTTAAATTTGTATATGCAGACAGAAACTGAGAAATTGAAAAATTGAGAAACTGAAAATTAAAATATGCAGACAAAAACTTGTATGGTGATTAATAAATCTGTAATTCAGTTTATTGGAGATATTTGATAAAGTGTGTAAAATTTGTATTGGAATCTGTTTAATATTCTATTTGACAGTTTGTATGCATGATTAACATGTATATCATATAATTAGTTACAACTAAATCTCTTGAATCTAGTATACGTAAATAGAGTTGTTTCGATATGACGAATAAATCACTGATTCAGTGTGAACAAAACCTCACTGTGAATGGTGGTTTTGTTAGATACTGTGTAGGAATCGATTCACAGGCACCGAAATAGTCAATAGTCTTAAGAAGTTTTTGTCTTATATCATCCTCTAAAGTAATAGATTCACAGGCACCAAAATATATAGCAGAAAACCAAATATTTGCAAATCATCTCTATAAAACAACATGTAGCAAACTAAAAAAGTATGAAAAATGGTAAAGTGATTGAGTTCAAGAGTAGCATACATACTTGAGCTTCTCGTTTGCAGAGTGAATAGAAAATTGTCTGCTATGAACAAGCTATTAATGGAAGAGAATGATCGTCTGCAGAAGCAAGTTTCATCAGAGAAGAAGACCAAATCATACATGAAAATGCTAAATGTTGCAAACACAAGACATAATTCACAAGACATGAAAATGCTAAATGTGTATCTAGTTATAACAAATTTGAATACAATTATTTCTAATTTTTCATTTAGCAATCCCTTTTATATGGCATATTTTTACTTAACTGAGACTTGCAAAACTTAATTATATCCCTGCCATAACTTCTCCAACCCATATAGATTCTAAACAGTACTATAGCAGTACACACATATGATATTTTTGTTAATGTTTTTACAGGACAAAATTGGAATATCAGTGCTTCCTGACTATAGGGTCACTTGTTAACCTTAAAGTGTTGAATGTGGAAACTAATGATATAGAAGAAATTCCACATTCTATTGGTAATTGTTCTTTCCTTAGAGAGCTTCACGCTGATTATAATCAGCTTAAAGCCCTACCGAAGCTGTAGTGAATGAATAAGAAAACTTCTAACAGCTGTCTTTGTATTGATAAAGAAAAGTAAGAGTCTACAACATTTTAAAACGTCAACTCGATGAACTCAAACCGTAATTTCACCTAATGACATACAACTAAGCTCTGCAATATATCATATGCGATCAACTTATTTACAAGCGAACAACTTATTTCACTTAATGACATACAACTAAGTGAACAACTCATTTCACCTAATGACATACAACTTATTTCACCTAATGACATACAACTTATTGCAGGGGTTTAAGAGAAAAAGCTTAATGTGATTCTAATTTAGGGTTGACAACTTCATGAATCAAGAGAAAGAGAGTATGAATCAACAAAATAAAAAAAACACACAAAAGCGATTTAGGGTTTTTTAACTGACCTGTTAAGTTTGGTCGTGAAAGGTTATTGCTTTGGCGTTCCAGCAGCGGCAGCGGCAGCGGTGGCTGCTTTAGGATTTTCGTGAAAGTTCTGAGTTCTGAATAGAAGAAGAAGAAGTGATTTCTTGTATTATTAGGCGCGGTTATTTTATTTTTGTGTGGGGGCAGTTTCTATCCGTCGTAGCTTAAGACAGTGGAGGCGATTTCTATCCGTCGTAATATTACATTTAGAAGGGAAATTTAAAAAACTAAAAATTGATTCAGCGCGGTTGGACTCAAATATGAGGGTGGTTGGGCTCAACCGTCGCGGCCCAATGAACTGTTTCAGCCCTTGGCCAAGAATAGAAGGATAACGATGGTCATAACTGTCGCAGATTTATATTTATGGCGGTTAAGATTAGAACCGTCGTAATTCATATTTTTTTTTTTTAAATTAGGGCGGTTACAATTAACCGACGTAATAACCGCCGTAGTAAATAAATAACAACGATTTTCAATGAACCGTCGCAACCTAACTGTCGTAAAATGGCATTTTTCTTGTAGTGGTTAGAGTTTAGCTTAGAACCAATTCTACTTAGTTGATTTCATTCCTGGCTTGGTAGCCCCCAGACGTAGGTGTTGTTGATCACCGAACTAGGTTAACAATTATTGTGTGTTGTTTTCTTTCTGCTATTTATTCTGTTCTTCATCATCCTTGTGTAGAGCAGAGATCAAGTGTCTCGACATCCCGTCTCACATCTTTGTGATCTGCCTAACCAGAATTTCAATTGGTATCAGAGCAGGCATCCTGCTCTATATCTTGGTGAGATTCAGGGACGATACTTTCTGGTTCGATGGATAAAGAAGGAAGAATTCTAAATAGACCACCCATACTTGACGGTTCCAATTATGAATATTGGGAAGTGTGCATGGTGGCGTTTATCAAGTCCATGGATGGTAAAGCTTGGAAGTCTGTGGTTAAAGGGTGGGATCCACCTAAGACCAAAGACAAAGATAGGAAGCTCACTGATGAGCTGAAAATTGAGGAAGTCTGGGAAGATGAAGATGATAAGCTTGCTCAAGGAAATTCTAAAGCCTTGAATGCCTTGTTGAATGGTGTGGATAAGAACATCTTCAGACTCATCAAGAACTGCACTGTTGCAAAGGATGCTTGGGAAATCTTGAAGACTGCTCATGAAGGAACCTCTCGAGTTAAATCATCAAGACTTCAGCTTCTCACCACTAAGTTTGATGACTTGAGGATGAAAGTATACATGACTTCCACATGAACATTTTTTATATTGCCAACAGATCTAGTGACCTTGGAGAGAAAATTCTTGAAGCCAAGTTGGTTCAGAAAATTCTAAGGTCTCTTCCAAAGAGATTTGCTATGAAGGTGACTGCTATAGAAGGAGCTCAGGATATAAATACTATGAAATTAGATGAGCTTATGGGATCACTTCAAACTTTTGAAATTACACTAAATGAAAAGACTGAGAATAAGAAAAGCTTAGCCTTGGTGTCTGATGAAGGAAAGACAAACTCCAAGAAAGAGATGTCTAAGGTTGTTGTGTTTTTGGGAAAACAGTATAGTCAATTACTGGAAAAAATTGAGGGAGAGTCAAAAGATAGTGCCAAGACTCAGTTGCTCAGCAACTTTAAAAGGAACAATTATGGAAAGAATTCAAATTATAAAGAGAGAATTGGCAAAGAAAAGGGGACCAAATGTCTTGAATGTGAGGGATTTGGACACATTAAACCAGAGTGTCCTACATTCCTCAAGAAAGAAAAGAAAGGTTTCCATACATCTTGGTCAAAAGATGATTCTGCTAGTGATGAAGAATCACCAAAGCAGATTTCTGCACTCACAGGAGTGTTTGACACTGATGTGGGATCAGACATTGGAGATCTATCTCATGATGCTCTAGTCAACTCTTACAGGGAGTTGTACACAAGAAGTGCATAAATCTATCATCTAGGAGAAGATCAACATAAGATTATCATGCTCCTTGAGGTTGAAAGATTGAAGCATCTTGATACCATATCTGATCTTCAAGAGGAAATTGCTCTGCTCAAATTTAAACTTGATAATGTTGGAATGCTCAACAGCATATCTGATAAGATACTACGGGTTGGGAGGAATACTGGAGATGTCAGAGAACTTGGCTACAATAACCAAGAACTGTAAAGCAAGAAGAGAGATCCTGAATACAATCTTGAAAGAAGACAAAAGATGTCTAACAGAATGTCTCAACATCAGTATAGACACCAGAGGAGACATGATTGGAAATGTCATTTTTGTGGCAAGTATGGCCACATTAAACGTTATTGCTACAAGCTACATGGATATCCTAAGGCTAGTATTGCTGGAAAGAAAAGGAGTCCGAAGAATCAGTTTATAGCCCTAATAGCCCATTCCGCTCAAAAAGGGTGTACTGAAGAAAAGTGGTACTTTGATAGTGGATGTTCTAGACACATGACTGGTGTCAAGAACTATCTGGTGAATATAAAGCCTCATTCCTCCAACTATGTCACTTTTGGAGATGGATCCAAAGGAAATATTAAAGGAGTTGGGAGAATGGATCAAGCTGGAAATCCTAGACTTAACAATGTTCTCTATGTTAAAGGACTAACTGCTAATGTAATTAGTATCAGTCAACTCTGTGATCAAGGCCTGAAGGTTAACTTTACAAAATCTGAATGTTTGGTTATAAATGATAAAAATAAAGCTATCATGAGGGGTGTCAGATCAAAAAATAATTGTTATGTATGGACAACCTTGCAGATGGAAAAACATCAAAAACACGTCTCAGAATTGAACATGGGTGAATTACAAATTTGAAGGTTAACTAAAATGATACATAAAAGGTTGCAACATCAGATTATCACAATGATGGAGAACCTTCTTCAAAAGGCCTCTATGATTAACGAAATTGCTGAAAATAGGTGTTCATATGCTGTCACAAAAAACTCAACACTAGAAACTAAAGAAATAACAAACAAAATTGGTTGGCTCTGGCATAATGTCATACAAAATGTCGTGACATTTTTCCATGACAAATTGAATCCTTCTAGTGGTACAAAAATTCCAAGAAAAATTTTGAAGGAAAAATTAGGGTTTTACTGGAACATTATTCAAGGATATACAGGGTTTCAAAATCAATCTTTTCAAATCAACCAAAACTGCTTCCGCGAGAGACATCTCCACTTTACACTAACTCTCTCCAACTTCTTCACCCTCTAGATTAAAGAGAAGGAAAATCGTGTCTACTTTACGATGTCGCAACAACAATCATCATCTAGAACAACTGAGAAAGAGACTGCCGCGACATCCACTTCTAGGTCAAAACCTGAAGAGATGTTTGCTGAAGATGCAATTGATGTTGTTCCTTTTGCTATCGTCCCATGCAAAATGGACAAACTTCTTGTAAGAAGATCAAAGAACTTTCCACCAGGTAACTCCTCGAACTTTTCTGGTGCTTTCTGTAGTCCTAGGAAGGGAATAGAAAAGTTTAACATGGACGAAAGAATTGACAAAATAGTGAATAGGCTCATAAGTTAGGGGGATAGAATAAGTGTTGCTGGAATCACTAGACCCCTAGCTCAGATTATGTAAACAAACTTGGTTCTTGATGAGAATGTGATAGAGAGAAATACTGATAAGGATGGAGATGATGAAGTGTTAGAAGGAAACCTTCATACCCTTGCTGATTCCATGGTGAGAAATGTTGAGACAGGTGATGAAACATCTTCATCTACACAAGGGACTTCAGAACATGCTGACAAAGTTATCAGTTTAGATGACTTACCCTCTGATGATGAAGTCGTTGCAACAAGTCTCAATCCTAGTGTGGCTGAATGATTAACGAATAGAAAAGATAAGGGCGTGGACACTAAAAACATCTCTGACAAGCAAACTAAGAAATCTGCAGTTGGACCCCATAAGCCTTGGAGCAAGGTTGTTGTTGGGTCCAAGAAGAGATAGGAAAAGTCTGACAGTGAATCAGACTATGATGGCGCAAAGGATGGACAGAAAATCATGCCCAAAAAGAAACCAACCTCTAAGAAGAAGGTTGTTACGCTTCCTAAATCTCCCATGGACAACATCTCCTTTCATGATGTTGTAAGTGTTAATAGGTGGAAGCAGGTTTATCACAAAAGAGTTGCTCTAGAGAGAGAACTGGGACAGAATGTCCTCAAGTGTAAGAAAGTAATGGATTTGATTAAAGATGTTGGATTGTTAAAGACTGTCTCTCAATTTGACTCATGCTATGAGAAGCTGGTCAAAGAGTTTGTAGTTAATATTCCAAAAGGGTGGAATGATAGAAAAAGTGAGGACTACTTGAAGGTATATGTCAAGCGAAATGTTGTGACATTTTCTCCTGCTGAGATTAACAAGTTCCTTGGTAGACCTGAAGGTCCTCAGGCTGAAATTGAAGATTCTGATGATCAAAGTTATAGGGAAATTACTGGGAATATTGTGAGGAATTGGCCCAGCAAAGAGAAACTGTCAGCTGGGAAGCTAAGTGTTAAATATGCCATTCTTTACAGAATTGGTACGGTGAACTGGGTCCCTACCAATCACACTTCAACTATTTCAACTAGGCTTGGAAGGTTTATCTATAGTGTTGGAAAAATAAAGCCATTTGACTTTGGTGGATACATCTTCAAACAAATCTTGAAACAGTCTGTCTCTTCAGCTGTCAAGCTACCAATTTGCTTTCCTTCACTCATCTGTGGAGTGATTCTTCAATAATATCTGGGGATAATTCTACTTGGTGATGATATCATGAGAAGGAAGCCCCCTCTGATACTGCACTATAAGCTGTTTGTTGGAAAGCATGTCCCAAATATTGCTTCAACATCTGCTGCAACAACTTCAGAGGAGGAAACTATTGCTCAACTGAAGGAAACCTGCAGGGAGCTTGATGATATTATCAAGGTCAGTACTTCCAGGAAGGACAAACTGGAAAGATTAATACAAGCCTTGTCTGCTAACATTGGAGTCAACACTAGAGATGTTGAGAAGTATGATGCAGTTGAAGAGGATGTTACTGCTGCTGATGGTTCTGGTGATGATGCAGTTGAAGAGGATGATGAGGCAACAGAAGATGACTACTGAAAGTTACCTTATTTTTGTTTTAGTTTTGTTTAATTTTTTGTTGTGTAAGGGCTGAATGCCCAGGATAATTTTTTCTTTTGTTTGGGTGTGTACTTTAATTACTCTATATTGTTTATTTGGTTTTTAAGTTAGTCTTTCTGTGTTTGTCATATTATGGCTAAAAAGGGGAAGTAATACTAACTTTACTAACCATTACTGCTGATATGCTACTAACCATTGAGGGGAGTAATGCTGGTGTTGCTTACAGAAGGTACTGGTTGAGGGGGAGACAAAGTTGTGTTTGTTCCGCTGTTGTTGTGATGATGTTTTGGTCTCCCTGTTCTGAATAATTCTATTTGCATGTCAAGTGTAGTTAGTTTTAGCCAAAATCTACCAAAGGGGGAGATTGATGAGGCCAAGCCTTTGAGGTTGGCATCAATTTTAGTAAAACTAACTTAGCAGATAGATGTTGGAAAAGATGTCCTGACATGATGAACTAACTGCAGGTTAAAGTGTCAGACAATATTTCCCATCATGTTGATTCGACATCATTGTCTGTTATAGTTTGAAATAACTGTTTATGTTTTCCAGGTGTGATTGAAATATGATTTGGTCCTAGGTGGCATCTGAGATTGAGGAATCAGGGATTCTGATTCTAAAAAGAATATGTGGTTTCCATGTAAGGAGACATTTTTGGAAACTTAGGATTGAAGAAACTATTCTAAAGAAGAATAGGTCTTAGATTCTGTGGAGCTGAATTGCTACGATTTTGAAGCCCAAATCCAGTTCTGTTTTGCAATATAAATAGGATGGATTTAACCTAGAATAGGGGTGGAAGTTTACAGCTGTTATAGATTACTAGGGTTTGTACTTTTGTGAACCTCTCTTGTATTGCGTGACTACCTGAGTAGGACAGTTTATTGAGTTGTAATTTTTCAGTCACTGTTGTGGTTGAAAGGGAATTGAGAAGGGTCTCATACCTAGAAGTGTTTTAGGTAGAAATCTAGGAAGGGTAGTTTCTAGGTGCTAAGTTGTAACGTTGGATTTTAGCTTAGAACCAATTCTACTTAGTTGATTTCATTCATGGCTTGGTAGCTCCCAGACATAGGTGTTGTTGATCACCGAACTTGGTTAACAATTCTTGTGTGTTATTTTCTTTCTGCTGTTTATTCTGTTCTTCATTATCCTTGTGTGGAGCAGAGATCAAGTGTCTCGACATCCCGTCCGACATCTTTGTGATCTGCCTAACCAGAATTTCAATATCAATCTAACAATAACACAACCTCCAACACACGATCATATGACAATTAACCATCATTAATATCATGGATTAGTACTTATATACATGCAACATAACAAGAACACCATGTACCAACATCAATTTCAGGCACATATAAAGATACACACAAAAATCCTAATCCCCTTTTTCATGGAAATCCCCCTACATACACACCCCCCCAAAGCTAAGTTATCTAAGAACCGACCTCAATCTAATAAAATGCTGAAGAATTTGAGATGAGGTTGGTGATGATGATGATGATCCTCCCATAAGTTTTTATTCTTCTTTATCCAAGCTTTCCTATTCTTTTCTCTTATCTTTCTCTTTTATTCTCTTCTTTGTCTTTTCCTATCTTCTTTCCTTTTCCTTCTTTCTACTAACCAAAAAGATATTTATTGGTAGGAGAGAGAGAGAGAGAGAAGAGAAATATTTTAAAATAGATATTTCATTTAAGTGAAAAATTGATCTTTCATTATGTTACCAACATGTCCTTTATTTTACCAACTAGTAAAGATCAAGCAAATTGAGTAAGAACTAAGCTCAATTGAGTTCACTAATTACTCTATTTGTTCCAACTGATAACAAATAGAGCACATATGAGCTTAATTTATCTCAACTGACAAAAAAAGAGAGCATATAAGAGCTTAATATGTCTCAACTGACAAGGAACAAAGCACTTAAGAAGATATGGGATATTACAACGTCTTTGGCTCGCTTCGGTATTCAACACCAGGCAAGTTTTCTATATTTAGGATTTGGCGAGCGTACCTCATACAGGAGGATTTAGCCTCTCATCCAACGAATCCTCCTGTAATAGTATTGAGCCTGTGGCAGACGAATTTATTGCCCTCGCCTTGGGATGCATCTTTCACCTTGGCAGGCCCAGGGCTCCTAGCGTTGTCTCGTTGCGAGAGATGGATTTGTCTGGCTCACGGGAGGAATCACCCTTTACGTACTTCTTGATGTGTTCCTCTTGGATTAGCTTCTCGATCTCTTTCTTGAGCTGGTTAGAGGCTTCAATGTGGTGCCTTTTGAATTTATGAAACTTGCACCATCTACATGGTTCAGGACCCATTATATCTGCTTTTATATCTGGAGGCATAAGGATGTTGTGCAGGTGAAGAACCTCGCGCCAGATCTGTTCACGATAAGTGCTTAGATGCATGAAACTCTCGTCCACCTTATCCGCTCTCTTGAACACAATTTTGTCTTTGATGGGAGAGGTGTAATTATTCTTCCTATGGTGATTTGAACCTTTAGCATTAGGGAGACGCTCCTCGACATCTCACTCATTCTTCTTAGTGTTGCCTTCCTCGCCTTTTATGTAATATTCTGGCATGGTAAGCGACATTCGCTAACAAAAGCACTAGTTTTTAGGCGAGATAATCATTGAAGTGTCACATCTTCAAACCATTTTGGAAGGTCCCCATAAACATTTCTTGATTTGGGGGATGACTGTGATGATGGCTTCATTGAACCAAGCGAGATAGTCCCTCAACGACTCTGATGGACCCTGTCGTATGTTGAACAACATGTGGTTTATATCTTCTTGTGATGGATGACGGCAAACTGTTACACAAGTTTCCTTACCATCTCCTCAAAACTGGTTATGGAAGCTTGAGGGAGACCTATGTACCATCGCAAAGGTTCATCCTTGAAAGTGTCAGACAATAATTTGCGCTTTAGGGAGTCAGACGCTTCAAAGATGGCCATCTGAGTGTTGAAGGAGGCAACATGCTCATAAGGATTGTTGCGCCCTTCAAACTTGGTCAAAGAAGGAGGTTTGAATGTTTTACGGATAGACGCCTCCCATATTTTGTTAGAGACTGGTTGAGGTTCCAACACTTACATCTCCTATGTGTGGTTGGACTTTTACTAGTGCTGCCTGATGTTGTGGACGTTGTCCTCCAGTGGCTAGTTTTGATGGCGTAGCTCATTCATGGCAACGCGCATCTCCGTCGGGGCTTGGCATCATTGCTACCACTAGTATCCTTCAGCGTAGGGGATGAAGCTCACCTATTGACCATGGTTGATGATGGCTAAGTATAAGAGTGGATGGTAACGTGAGTAAGGTGATTATGATGAAAAAGGTTTTGTCCAAGTTTATTTTACTAGGGCCCCATGGTGGGCTCCACTGTACTGGTAAAATAATATAATTGCATATGGTATTCCTTCAAGGATATGGAATACCTAGAGGCCTTGGTAGGTTGATAACAATTTGTGGTGGTAAGAATTTACTCGCGGCAATGAGAAGTCTTGTATGGCGGTGTTATATTGGATGTAGAGATCCTGCTCACGTGAGGTGAGAGGCTTTGTCTGTTGGCATGTTGCTTTTGGTGTTAAGTGTAAGTTATGAAATCTCATTTTCTCGTTCAAGAGAGAAATATTTATAGAGACTTTTTGGGCTTAAGACTTAGGTAACTCTAAAAGATGGTAACCGCTCCTCCTTGACTTAAGAAGGTTATTGATTACCTATTCTTTAGGAAGTCATGGTATGACTCAGAATGAATATCTGATGGAGTTGTGCTGACATACTACACATATAACATTAGAAGGGGCGATCCCATATGCTCAATAAATGACGCCTGATGTCACTTCATAGGGCGAAAACCCTCGTGTCGCCTGGTGTCACTACAAGTTTAATTTATATAAAATATAATATGATAGTATAACTGTAATACATCGTCAATTACATTAGTGTGTATCTCTAAAAAAACATTAAAATTTACTGTCTGGTGTGAATATAAAAATGCATCTCCGTATTCTGTCTGGAGTGAACACGGAGATGTGTCTCTAGATCAATTTATCTCAAAATGAATGTGACTCAGCTAATGCATGTGCTACACATATGGTGAATTCAGAGATGTGTCTATGTTAGGTGCGGATTTGACCTAAAAATGAGATATCTGTCGTTGCACTTTTTCTTCTCTTTTCTCATGTTTTCATTGGTTTTGCTAATGATTGTTGTTGTTCTTCTAACATTGAGAATATACCTTTGGTGCTAGTAATGTGTGTGTTATTTTGCAGGAAAAGGCATAAATTGATCAAAGTGTAAGACACAGGAAAATGGTGCAAGCTGCCAAAGAGAAGAGGAAAACAACAGCATGTTCGCTTTGCGAACTCTGGCGAATTGCCGGTGAACCTTCGCTTTGCGAACCACTGGCGAGGTTCCAGCGAATTGACCCAGATTTTGGCAGGGGTAAAAGGCACTAAAGTTCTCTTTGCGAACGGGAAGGCGAGTGTTCGCTTTGCGAGTGATCCTTCGCATTGCGAACTCACGAGAATTTATGTGGCGGTTTAACTATTCAGAGGCACCTGAAGTGCCTATTTTTGCCATTCGTTGTGCGAATAATTGGTTCAATTAGCGAATATGTAATTTCTTGAAGGTGTTATAAATACATTCTTCACACTTTTTGGAGATAGTTTTGATAGATTTAGATATTTTTCAGAGAGAAACTTTGCATCTCTTAATTTTCAAGGGAGAGAAGGTAATAACTTTGATTTCTTGTTGGTGTTGGATGTAATCTCTTGATACCTTATGTATTTCATCTAATGTATGTTTGTGAATATGTTTTGATTATCTATTGTTGTTGTTTTTTATTGATTATTTTTGGTCTTGACAAAACCTTTACAAATCCTTGGTCTTAGATTTTCATCTATCAATGAGTAAAACTTTTGACATGGTTTTGTGAGTTGATATTCATTGTATCTTTTGTTGTATTGTGTTGATTAAGTAGCATGGCTAGCATGAGTAGGATCAATATGGTATTGCGAGGATGCGTGATAATAGTGATGAAGAACGATATTCACATTCATTTGGCAAATTAGTTGAATACATGTAAAAAGGGTTAAACGTGTGTACGTATTCTGATCGTTGGCATTTTATATGAAGCAGTCATTTATCTGATGTGGGTGTCATCTTTGTTTATCTGTTTATCTTTGATTTGAACCGCTATAGACATATATTCTTCAGATCTAGATCAAAGATGATTATCTATTTTGTTCTGAACTCTAGAAATAGATTTAGGCTTAACACTTGTGTGAGTATCAGCTCATAATGCTCTGTGTTAGTTTTTGTTGCGTGAGACATCACCAATGAGGCAATACGGTCGATCTCTCAACGTTGCGTTAGACATAACCTCTGTCGTGGGAGATATGTGAGGATATTAGGCGAATGATTGATTTATGTATAACATGATTAAAAGAATGCATGTGTTATCAATTGATGATATCCAATTCCAAAAAGGCCCCGTTTATAATTCAGTCTTTATTTTATATTTTCAGTCTTTACATTTTCCGCATTTGCTTTTGGTTTCGTCTTAAAACCAAAACTTTTGATCCATAAGCTTACAAATGTAGAAACCGTCGAATGGAATTCTTTCCCTCGCACTGATCCTTGTGGAGAACGACAAAACTGGGTTACTTATATATTTTTGCTTGCTGCTATTTTAGCTTCAACAAAATGGCACCGTTGCCGGGGATCGGTATTTAGATATTGAATCGCATCGCGATAGTTTCTATATTTTTGAGCTTTGTACATTTGTTTATATTATATGTATTTGTTTTCTTTTATGTTTTCTCTAGTGTGATCAGGAATGATGAGAACTCCTTCTAGACTGGTTGCTATTTGTATAAAAGTATTCAATGAAGCTTCGACCGAGTCTGGATGGTGAGATTTGAATGTATGCGAGGTAAATTGTACTACTTCGTAGAATTTTAGAATGATTTAATAATTTTGTGCTTTGTGCAAATGTGTATTTTTGTTTCATTTTTCAACTTGTTGGAATGCTTGTTTCACTTAGGTCCAAAAGCCACAAATTATGAGAAACCACCATTATTTACTATATTCTAGGATGACTGATAACTTTGTTTAATACATTTGATTCATGCTTTATCTTTTGATTACTTTGATTTTGTGGAAGCATTAGAAATGACCAAGGCATTTGTTTATATTTAGCACAACCGGATCCAAAAGCACCTTACCTGTGAGTAGTGAGAATTTGTTAACCCCTTTGAGCCTAAACAGTTTAGATCTCATTTTAGTGATGAACATTGTGTTGTACATAATTTGAAAGTGTAGTTCATCATTGAACTTTGTGAGGTTCTAAAAATTTCTTCTTGAACCTTTGAACATTGTTATAATTTGATTTCCTTGCCTTAAAGAGCAAGGAGCATTCACTTGAGGTTCGGTTGAATTCAAGTTGGGGAGAATGAAAAAGAAGATTGGTAGGATGCTAAAACTTTTGAAAACGTTCAAACAAGCATGAAAAGAAAAAGTGTGAATATGAATGTGAAAAACAAAAGAAAAAGAATGCTTGTTTCAATGAGAAAAATAGAGATGAAATAATTGTGCATAAGGAAGTTTGAGAAGGTTTGTGATAAAGGAATGAAAATGGTGAATGAAGTTGTGATGTGTAAATACCATATATAGTGAATATTTCTTTTTGCATCGGCAATTTCGATTCAATGGCCTTTAGAAATGTCCCTTTGTTGTGAACCCGACCAAGTTACAACCTTTAAAGCCCTTAGTGATCTTTTTGTTTCCATGTTTTCGTTTTTTATTGTTAGATGTTGTATGAATTGGATTGCTATTTGCATTGTCTGTCAGGTGAGTGAAATTTCCCTGCGGTTGCAAACGCGTCCATTTCTTCATTCTTATTCTGAAGATGAGTGTTAGAGTGATTCAAGTATGAAAATTTCGTTGTTATTCGAAACATTCCATGATATTTGTTTAAAGAACTCAATTCTTTGTCATTGTTCGATTCTATTGAGTGGTGAACGTTGCTTTTGTGCATTTTCACCTATTCTTAGTTGAATCATAAGCTTGAGCAAATCCTCTTGTTTTCATGAGGGGCATACTTTGCTTGAGGACAAACAAAAATCTAGTTGGGGAGAGTTGTTAGGTGCGGATTTGACCTAAAAATGAGATATCTTTCGTTGCACTTTTTCTTCTCTTTTCTCATGTTTTCATTGGTTTTGCTAATGATTATTGTTGTTCTTCTAACATTGAGAATATACCTTTGGTGCTTGTAATGTGTGTGTTACTGTGCAGGAAAAGGCATAAATTCATCAAAGTGTAAGACACATGAAAATGGTGCAAGCTGCCAAAGAGAAGAGGAAAACAACAGCAGGTTCGCTTTGCGAACTCTGGCGAATTGCCAGCGAAGCTTCGCTTTGCGAACCACTGGCGAGGTTCCAGCGAATTGACCCAAATTTTGGCAAGGGCAAAAGGCACTAAAGTTCGCTTTGCGAACGCGAAAACGAGTATTCGCTTTGCGTGTGATCCTTCGCATTGCGAACTCACGAGAATTTATGGGGCGGTTTAACTATTCAGAGGCACCTGAAGTGCCTATTTTTGCCATTCGTTGTGCGAATAATTGGTTCGCTTAGCGAACGTGTAATTTCCTGAAGGTGTTATAAATACATTCTTCACACTTTTTAGTGATAGTTTTGATAGATTTAGATATTTTTCAGAGAGAAACTTCGAATCTCTTCATTTTCAAGGGAGAGAAGGTAATAACTTTGATTTCTTGTTGGTGTTGGATGTAATCTCTTTATACCTTATGTATTTCATCTAATGTATGTTTGTGAATATGTTTTGATTCTCTATTATTGTTGTCTTTTATTGATTATTTGTGGTCTTGACAAAACCTTTACAAATCCTTGATCTTAGATTTTCATCTATCAATGAGTAAAACTTTTGACATGGTTTTGTGAGTTGATATTCATTGTATCTTTTGTTGTATTGTGTTAATTAAGTAGCATGGCTAGCATGAGTAGGATAGATACGGTATTGCGAGGATGCGTGATAATAGTGATGAAGAACGATATTCACATTCATTTGGAAGATTAGTTGAATACATGTAAAAAGGGTTAAACGTGTGTACGTATTCTGATCGTTGGCATTTTATATGAATCAGTCATTTATCTGATGTGGGTGTCATCTTTGTTTATCTGTTTATCTTTGATTTGAACCGCTATAGACATATACTCTTCAGATCTGGATCAAAGATGATTATCTATTTTGTTCTGAACTCTAGAAATAGAATTAGGCTTAACACTTGCGTGAGTATCAGCTCTTAATGCTCTGTGTTGGTTTTTGTTGCGTGAGACATCACCAATGAGGCAATACGGTCGATCTCTCGACGTTGCGTTAGACATAACCTCTGTCGTGGGTGATACGTGAGGATATTAGGCGAATGATTGATTTATGTATAACATGATTAGAAGAATGCACGTGTTATCAATTGATGAGATCCAATTCCAACAAGGCCCCGTTTATAATTCAGTCTTTATTTTATATTTTCAGTCTTTACATTTTTCGCATTTGCTTTTGGTTCCGTCTTAAAACCAAAACTTTTGATCCATAAGCTTAGAAATGTAGAAACCGCCGAATGACATTCTTTCTCTCGCACTGATCCCTGTGGAGAACGACAAAACTGGATTACTTATATATTTTTGCTTGCTGCTATTCTAGCTTCAACAGTCTTAGTATTAAATTTTGAAAAAAAATGGGGTGAGACTCATTTAAGACATGCTTTAGTGAGAAAATAGTGTCTAAAAATGTACTTTTTCAAATTTATTTACAGTGTTTTTCTACCACATAAAGTGGGATAAGCGATTTCCATAAAAAAGGAAATAACGACCGATAAACTAGTCTGGCCACACTAAGATATCAGGAATTCAAAACTATTATATTATTGTAAGTCATTTTCTTTACTTATTTTCTATTTTTATTTTTATTTTCGTGATTATTTCTTTCCTCCATTTGATTGTGTTATATTTTTTACAATTATTTATATTTTTTATAGCTTACCATTCAACATTAAAATATTATTATTAATATTATTTATTTATTTATTTATTTATTGTTTGTTTGTTTATTGATATCTTAAGTTATACCTTTTACAATACATATTATTGTAGTTTTATATGTTAGACATTTGCTTTTTAAATTTGTTGAATATTTTCTTTTAATCGAATTATTCTTTTTTTTTTTTATCTTGAATTCTTTTATCGTACAAGCTTTTAAATATTTTATTATTTATCTTATATAATTTATAAAAAAATTAATTGTTATATATTATTAGTGTAAAAAATTTTACACTGTCAATGTATTAAAATAAAAGTCAAACTATTCAAATAAATTAGCAATTATAATTAAGTGACAGTGTAAATTCATTTATAAAAATTTATTTTTCTTTCAATAATATAATTTTACATCAATAGTTGAAAGAAAAATAAAAAAGCAAAAGAAAAGAAAGAGTGGTTAGAGTGTTAGCTAGGCGGGTTAGGCCCAGGCCCAGACCCAGACCCAGACCCATTTACAGAGAGGTAATAGGAGTGAGTGATGTGCGAGAAGAGGAAGAGAGAGATCGAACGGAAGAAGAAGAAGGAGAATAAAAGATGGGTGGAGGAATGGAAGCAAACAAGAACAAATACATTGAAGAATGGGGCGCTGTTAGAGAGAATCTCGAACACAATTTCCGTTGGACTCGTCGCAACCTTCTCCTTGTTGGTATCTTCGGTGTCGTTGTTCCTGTACTAGTCTACAAAGGCATCGTCAAGGAATTCGTAAGATCCACTTTTATCTTCTTGCTTTCAATCATCATTATTTCAATCCACTCTTGATTTACCCACAATTTTCAATTTAGGGATTTTATTATAGTTTTTTTAGGTCTAGATGAGTTGAGATTGAGGTTCTATATCTGATTTGAATGCATTAACTTGTATAAATTGATTTTGATTAAACTTGGATTTTTTTAGCTTTTGGGAATGGTTAATGTTTATGTTTCTTTCAGTAGTTTTATGTGCTTGGTTGAATTATTGGTTGCGATTATTAAATTATGAAGTTGAAGTTTGAGATGTTGGATAATGGGTGTTTATAAACATTGTTATCTGCAGTAATTTGAATGTTTTTTTTTTGTTGTCATATATGATATTTAATGTTACTGAATTCTCCAACTCAGACCTTGTTGAATTGCGTCTTATTGTTTGTTACTGAATTCCTCTTGGTTTCTGTTATGATTCCCACATTAGCTCTTATGTAGCACCGACGCTTCTGAAAAATGTTGTCTCTTGTCCGTGTGTCGGTTACCAACACCTACATCGATAATTGTAATCACATTTAATTTATTCATTATTCTAATTATTATCGATGTTGTCGTATCGGTGTCGTATTCAGGGTGACTATCCTTCATATAGATTAAATGAGATAAGACCTAAACATGTTTAACACGGGGGCAAACATCTCATTACAAGCCTATTTTGTAAGGGTTGAGATTGACCCAAGCCAAATTCTATGATGGTATCAAAACCTATCCAAGTTTTGTTGAGTCACATGCTATCAAGCCTCTTGGGTCATGTTACAGACATTAAGACCCGTTCAAAAGTTTATAATTGGGGGCAGTTAGTGTTGGAAAGTTTTAGTTTGGTTCAATTCAAATTTTAAAAGAAATGTATTGTTAATTGTTAAATGATATTCTATATGGTTTTCAAGCCATCTTGATTTTCTTTGCACTCAGACATGATTTTTTTAATGATTACAGCATATGCAAGATGAAGATAATGCAGACCATACAGGAAGTTCAAGCCTTAAGCATGGAAGATGCTTTGTAATAATCATGAGTTATGAAAGTTAGACCTTAATGAGGCTACAAGATGTATTTTTTCTTAACTTGCTAAGGGTTGTTTGTTATGTAGTTTGGTTCTATCAGACAACTCCTTGTTTGGCTGTGTTCATTGACACTGATATTTCTGTGATGTTAAATTGCTACTGATGTTCAAAATCAATAATATATTTGGAGAACAAAAGCATGAGTTTGAGAAAATATTATATTAACAACTATTAGATTATATTTGCTAGATGAAAAAGCTAATGGTGTTACTCACTCTCTTATATTTCTTGCAGTAACTTTCATTATATGTTTTTGTTGCATTTCTCATATTAGCAATGAAATGCTTTGATTTTTATTCCGTATGTTACAAGAAATCATGAACATAGAAACACTTCTAACCATGAAATGAATGATAATGTTAGGCCTAAAAAGATGGATTCCAAGTGAGGATGAGACCCAAACATGTTGGGTTAGAGGACAATGCATAAAAAGATGTTATTGGCATTCCTTTACATTAAAATCTTATTCAACATAGGGTGTCACAAATTTATAAATACATACCTTTTGTTATTTGGATTTAAATTTTACATTTGCATGCTTTTGTTATATGTAATTTTTAGCATAAGCTCTAGTTATGGTCTCTATGATTTTCCTTAAAATTGCATAGAGGATCAGGGTCGGCACAACCCGGTTTTGGAGGTCTAAAAAGCTCCTTTTTATTTGTGGACTATCAAAAAAAAAAACAGTGAATAAAAAAAAGAGCTTTTTTTATATCCAATATATTAACATAAAAATGATTGAATGCATGTTAAAAGTAAAATTGATAGTTAAATATATTGTTGTTATTTATAAATATGGCATTTTTTTTATTTTAATTTTTTCTCTAAACAATGGTTTCTTATCTTTCATTTTAAATCTATTTATAATTTATTATAAAGTGTTATGTTTATCTATAAACAAAATTATATATGTATAAGGATACGGAAAATATTTGAAGACTGTTGTTTGGAAAAATATTTTAAGGGACCAAGAAAAATAAAGTCAAAAGAAATAAAAAAAGTCAAAGGAAACAAAAATTATTTATATAATACTCATGAATTTAATGAACACAATAGAAAAATTTCTAATTGCATGTTAGAATGATTTTAACTCAAACGATTAAATTTGTATAAAGAAAATAAAAAAGGGATTGCTTTTTCCACTTTCTCCACACCCTAGTGAAAAATATCCATAGAATTTGAAAATATACTTCCAATCGCACACTGCTTACACACAATTTATTTATTACATACTCAAGTCTAAATTTTATTTCAAATATTTATATGGAAATGAATCTCCGTATAATTTATGGAGACACCCTTTCAAATGCGTTTTAATCAAAACACACGTCTGACTCTTTTCTTTCTTATTTTTCTTTTACCCTCTCAAACTCTGTCAACCCACGTCTAAGTTTCTACACCAATATCCATTCGATCAAAGAATTCAAAATCAAACTCACATTTAATAAATTTTTTATTTCTCTTTACATTTTTTATTTCTCTATACATTTATAAAAAAAATTGAGCAATGTGTTTGATATGTTATGTAATAGGTAATTTAGACATGTTATTTAACTGAGTAATGTATTTGATAGTTAGTTTAGACGAGCAATGCATTTTGAAAAAGTTTGATTTGCATGCATTTATCTCATTTTCATGTTTACTGAGTTGCAGGTTAATTCGAACATGCATTTCCGTATTCGTCCAAAATGAAATATGGAAATGCATTTCCGTATTTGGTTTGTCTACAATGTTTGCTTGATTTTCTTAGTGTTTCACTTGGAATGGATTTTTTATACAATTGTGTGGTTTAAGTATAGGAATTATGGCTGATAATCAAGAAAGTTTAAGGCTCAGAAGAGTGTCGCAACCTGCATCGGTTCGTAGGGAAAAAGCCCGACTTTCTCAACGACCGATCAATTCTAGTTCATTTGACGCGGAGGCATCAACTTCTATGGATCGTGTATCTTCGACTTCGTCTTTCTAGAGGAGGCATATGTCACTTCCTAATGCTCGGGAAGCCCCACCGGTCCAGGTTTTGGAATCACAGATTGATGTCGTTCATGAGGGGTTTCGAGGAGGCACATCCGACTTATCGCAGCTGCCTATATATCCGGACCATGTTGTCAGACATCTGTGGGACGAAGAGGTAAAATTCAATTGTATTCATTCTATGAAACATATTGATCATAATATTCAATGTTTTTGACGATAATTTATTTTTCTGCAGGACCGTGATGCTTTGAAATGCATCAACTATGGCCGAAAGATTATGAAGCTTCCTCCGTCTTAAGAGCAGTGGTTTCATGATGTGATGAAGCTATCTGGGATACGAGACATATGCAAGGCAAGGTATTTTATTATTAACCATGGTATGGTATCCGCGCTCGTTGATAAGTGGCATTTTGAGACATCATCTTTTCATCTTCCACATGGTGATATGTTTATTACACTTGATAATATCTCATGTCTGCTGCAACTGCCGATCAAGGGATGACTGTTATGCCACAACATGATTATCAGAGATGAGGAGGTGGAGATAATGGTCAGATATTTGGACGTTGACCTAGGGGATGCTTTAAAGGAGGTAGAAGACACTTGAGAGTGTTATGCTGGGTTTGGATTCTTGGAGAGTCTGTATGCACAACAGTTGACAGCGGCAAAGCAGGCCGCTGCTAATGATGAGTATGTTATGCAACATAAAGCATACACATTGAGAGCATACCCGTTGTACTTGGTTGGTACGTCTAATTTTGTGAACTAGATTGCCTATGATATGGATGTGGTTTACCTCAGATAATTTGCTAACTTGGAGAGAATTCATGAGTACAACTAGGGGCCGCTTGTTTGGTCTACCTATACTCCAAGTTAGCTGAAAGTGTATATGAAAGACCAAACAAATGACAATTAGCTGCACACTGTTGACGATAATACATTTACATCCTTTACTATTTATGTACCATTTTCTTAACACTCGTGCTACACTATTTCTAATAATTCATATGTACCGTTTTTAGGCATGGATCCTCTAGCACTTCCCACGCATATCTGGCTAGTCATATGTTGATACCTACATTGACGATATGTCCTTTGCTTATCCATTCACCTTGCTCAAGGGGAATCAGGCAACGAAGCCCTTTAGAGTGTATCTTGACCGCATGGTAACAAATGATATACACTTTCAAGAGTACGTAGATCGCCATCAGATGCATCCCTTGGACGAAATAACCTTAGACTCTGGATGGTTAGCTTGTGGGTCACATATGATGTATCCACATCTTCCTGAGTGCGTCATGCGACAATTCAGGTATATGCAATTTGTTCCCAGATATCCCTTAGATTCTCCTCATAGATGTATATGCCATGTATGATGATTACCTTAATCATCTTGTACAAGATGACACACAAGGTGCCCTAGATCCTAGCAACTAGAGATGCGTATATGGCTATGTCCAATGGTATTTCAGGGTGCCAGATTCCTATATGACACCAGATGCTCCAAGAGATCCACCTAGACTAACTCATCAAGATATTCTAGCGGGGGAGCAGTCTATGACGAATCATGTTGTTGATATGTTGCCTAGATGTTGACGTATCATGGATCTTGCGTAGACAAGTATAGATAAATGAGTCTTTTCAGAAGGCTCTGATGCGCGGGATATTGTAGATGTAATTCTTATTGAGCCATACAATACACTAGAATATAGAAGGCATCAAAGGATCAGGGTATCCGACATACACAATAGTGTAATATTTGTATTATGTAGTATTTATATTAAGAATTATGGATATTATTATCTTTTATTACTTTGTTACTATGATTTGACTATATTATTGATTATTTATTTATATATCACATTTTCATCTTATGCATTAAGTGTATGGTTAAATTTACAATTTTTTTACTAGGATAGTATAGTTTTAAAATAAAAACTATCAGCGTATTTCATAAAAATAATTCAAAATTTTTTGTCGGAGGGAATATGGAAGTACATCTATGTAACATGATACGAAATTGCATTTCTGTGTCATTTTAAAGGAAAAATAAGTGAGTCCCAATCAAAATCGTCTGGGTGTGTATAGGGGTAATACATAAGTATATCACTGAATTAATTTAAGGAAAAATAAGTGTGTCTCAGTAAGGAATGCATGAGATGCACATACGGTTAATATAAAAGTGAATGTCCGATTCAATTTAAGGTTAAAAATAGAGTTTGGTTCATTGACACATGTATTTAGTGTGTGCAATGGATGCGTTCGAAAATGAATTTTCGAATTTCCTTAGGATACTTATCCACCACTTAGGGTGGAAGAAGCAATTCACATAAAAAAGAGGCCTATCTCAGATTTTAACCTTGGACAAAGATTTCAAAATGTTATACTTAGCTCGCATAACTAACAAATTATTAGAATTTTTGTCCTGCCACCCCATACTCATACGTGACACCCACAATTTTCCAGAATACCCAAAATACTCTTGTTGTTATTTACTTCATCTCAAAATAACATTTGGTAAAAAAAAAATCACTCACAGTATATTTAAAATATCTGATAGTTTATATTAGACAAATCTATAAAAAACAAAGTTAACGCTACCGGGTTTTTGATAAATCCAACATGTTTTATACTTTTCCAAAATTTTTAAAATTCAATAGTTCATATCCGACAAACAAAAAAATAACGAAGTTATCACTATTTAGTATTTAAAAAAATTCCGGTAAAGACTCATAGATTTTTGAAAAACGCGGTATTACATTTAAAAAACCCGATAATTCATATTGAGTTGGCCTATAAAAAAATAAAGTTGACACTACCAGATTTTTTTTGAAAAATCAATAAAAACTCCTAGATTTTTGAAAATTCATAAAAACTCATAGATCCCCAAAAATCCTATAAAAACTCACAGGCCCCCCAAAATTCGATGTATATTTGAAAAATCTGATAAAAAAATATGATTTTACTTTGTTTTTTTTTAAATATGATAAAAACTCGTACATTTTTTAGAAAACCTGTAAAAACTAATGAAATTTTTTAGAAATACAGTAAAATTTCGGAGATCTTCAAAAAAACTGATAAAATGTAATTTTTTTTCTTCCGAAAATACGGTAAAAAGTAAAAAATTTCTTAAAAATCCAATAAACACAATAATTTTGTTTTTAAACATAAAAAATTACAAAAGATGTTATGATATAAACACTCCAATTGGAGGATGTTAGGTTTAAATGAAGGTTACACGACAAAATCTCAAATTATTTGGTTTACATTTTTGTTTGAGATTGTTTTATTAAGTAATTTTTATTGTTATATAATATAAAAATGTTTGGTTTAGTGGTATGGTTGGGTCTTGTGGATGATTTCTCTTTCCCAATTTAAACTTATTCTCCTTAAAAAATAAGTTAGAAATTCATCATCAACAAACCACGTCACGTACCACCATGGCAGAAAATACGGGCATGTAGCGAAATCAAAGTTGGATGAAAAGCCACCAACAAAGGAGTAAACTACACTACTACTCTAAAAATAACTCATGATTTTCGTTATAGAAAATTATTCTTAAAAAATATTATTTAATTATATTTTATAATATTCTAACACAAATTAAACATGTATAATTTTATGAGGCCCTTTTAAGGTGCCTCGTGATGAAAAAACAAATAGAATAGCGTGATGCTGTACTTAATAGTCCGATTGAGTCTAGTCATTAATCGGGTTTGATCGCCTTGATCGATTGAAGTTGGGCATGAATATTCAGTCTGATGTATGTTCCATTTGCTTATAAAATATAAATTATGAGTAGGCATAGCAACATAACCCGTATTCGCGGGTGTCCACTCGAATCCGCCCCAAAGTGGACGGAGAAAACCCGCTTTGACTGGGCTTGAGTTTTTCCTAATTAAAAAAATATAGAAATGAGTCGAGTAATGGGGACACTAATACCCACCCGAACTCGCTCCGTTTATTTCATTATGTACATTATTATTTATTTTTGATAATTTGAAATATTAAATATGTGGCAAATGTTTTTGATATTTTGTATTAATTATTTAAAATATTTGAAATGTATGTATGAAATTTTTTGAGATTGTTTTATTTATTATTTGTAATGTAATTTGATTTTGGAAAAAATAAATATTTCTATTTAAAAAATTGATTTTACTAAATGAATGGTGGTGGGGCGGGGATACCCGAACCCGTTTGGAACGTGTTTGGGTTTTAAATATCCATCCCCGTTTGCGTTTGAGGCGGGGAACGAGGATTGTTTGGGGATTCGGGTTTGGGTTTGGGGAGGTAAAATCCGTCCTCAACCCGCCCCATTGCCATGCCTAATTATGAGGAGTCTAAATAATATCAGTCAAAGGAAGGATAAACCTTTCATTACTCTCATGTTTTTGATCATGTAATATTGAAAACCACCTCTTGACTTTCTAGTCCAAAACCAATAGGTCATCTATAAATAGTACAATTCATAATTGAGGGGAAAAAATTCGCATATTCACACAAATACTAGACATACAAAGCTTTTCATCTCCCTACGTGAGCTAGATATAACCATACAACAAAATCTAAAACCTTTGACATTCCTTAATCACTAGGATTTATCACGTGTTATACTTTTAACAAGTACAACTGACGCCCACTGTAAGGTTAGTAAAACTGACTCAGGCTTCAAGTTCAACCCACATCATACATATACAAAACTGTTGGCAAAACACTTCTTTGACGACATAGCCTTCTACTCGGGATTGTTGGCTTGGGGTTCACGTCTGCCGTATCCTCATCTGTCTGAGCGCGTCATGCGGTAGTTCGACTACATGCAGTTTATTCCCAGAGACCCTTCCGAGTCTGCTCCTCTCGCTATGACACGTAAAAATATGGATACATGTTTGATGATTATCTTAATCATCTAGTACCGGATGAGGCACAAAGTACCATAGCTCCTACTAGAGTGTTGTACATAGCTACATTCACTGGTATTTCAGGGCGTCACATTCTTATATGACACCGGATACTCCGGGAGATCCACCCAGCTTAACTCATCAGGAGATGCTAGAGGAAAAATGTGGTATTTTGGATTTAACTCTAGTCTCGACGAGGATAACTTCATGGTTCAACAAAGGTTTAACATGCAATCGAAGTCTCACTACTACGAAAAACCCATTTAGCAACGGTTGGGAATGACATATAATGACGCGGGCGAAGGCGTTGTTATGTAGATTGTTGTTGTAAGTTCGTCGTTTCTACAACGGTCTGGAAACCGTTGTTGTATTCTGGAAGCGTGCGATATATTGCAACGGTTAGGTATTTCAACCGTTGTAATATATATTAATTATCACAACGGTTATCAGTATGAACCGTTGTCATATATGTTAACTATCACAACGGTTATTTGTCTCAACCGTTGTGGAATGTATCCTTAGTTTATTAAATACAAATGTATATTGCTTGTTTTACCATCCACCTTATTAAAGAAATACAACCATTATTAAAGAAATACAACCATTAAAATTGGTAAAGAACTATATAATCTGAAAATTAAACTGTTCTTGAAAACCAACTTAAACACACCACTGTTTTTCGAATTACATCCATTTCATTCCGCACATTTTATGTTCCTTAACATAAAATTTATGGTTCGATGGTCGGTTTCCTTCAATCCATCGATATCTTTTGTTATAGTTTACCTCATCATCACTAAAAATCGCCACGATTTTATCATCATAACAATGATCATGATCTTAACAACCACGGCGATTAGTGACGACGATGAGGTAAACTATAATAAATGATATCGATGGATTGAAGGAAACCGACCATCGAACCATAAATTTTATGTTAAGGAACATAAAATGTGCGGAATGAAATGGATGCAATTCGGAAAACATTGACATGATAAAGGTTGGTTTTCAAATACATCCTAATTTTCAGATTATAATGTTCTATAGCAATTTAACTGATTGCATTTTCAATAAAAGGATAGTGAAACAAACGATATACATAGTAATAATAAACTAAATTTCATATACAATATCAGAATGAATTCATATATATGTACCTTATCAGAATGAATTCATATATAGGTACCACCATCATCATCACCATGTGAAACAAATCCTAAGAAGTGGGAAGCAATGATGAAAATAATTTAGTATTAAATTTAACTATATACAATATACATAGTATATATATAATAAACTAATGTTCTATATCAATTTAACTGATTGCATTTTCAATAAAAGGATAGTAAAACAAACAATGTACATAGTATATAATAAACTAAATTTCATATACAATATAAGAATGAATTCATATATATGTACCTTATCAAAATGAATTCATATATATATGTACCACCATCATCATCACCATGTGAAACAAACCCTAAGAAGTGGGAAGCAATGAAGAAAATTAGTTAGTATTCAAAACAAAACAACCAAAAGTTGAAACAAAACCCTAAGAAGTGGGACTGTACCATTACAATGAAGTTCACCTTGCTTGTGAAGCATTGAAGTCGAATCTGCACAAAATGAGAACAATAAACAAAAACAACATGAAGCAAACGAGATAATGGAAACTATTTAACAAAAAGATTGAAGTAGAAGACTACCTTATTTTCCATAAACAATATGTACATTACGCTTGCTACCGCCAGCATCATCACCATGTTCATCTAGTTTTAGATTCTGCAGGAAGAACTACAAGGAGGAAGAAGCTTAAATCAAAAGCTTCATACTTCTTGTATTTCTTCTCGCAGATTCTAAAAAAAGATGAAGTTTGGGTGGTAGGGTTTCGCTGTGAAGGAAACGGCGCGACTGTCAAAAAGGGAAAGTTAATTCCCTTATTTAGGTAAATGTTTCACAACGGTTTTGTTAAATAACCGTTATGATAGATTATATATTAATTTAATAATATCACAACGGTTAGCTATAATACCCTTATACGTGGTATAAGGTTCGACACCAGGCAACAACATTTTCCTAAAATTACGCCTGGATTATAAGTGATATCGCTACGGTCATTACTTATAACCGTCGTGATATTACTAACCGTTGCACTTCCCAACATATGAACGGTTTACAAGAAAATATAGTTCCAGAATATGAACGGTTTACAAGTTATCATCATTACAAACATTAAACTATTAGTCTTTTCATCTTCACCCTCATCTATAAATAGACAATTTTACATATCTAAATAATATATTCTTCGTAACAATAAGTTCAACAAATGAGAATCCTAGAAACCTCAATGAGGAACGTCAGGCGCCAATCCAGGAGGTCGTCCAACCAGCAACTGCCAACTTCAGGGATGCCTTAAGGGTAAGGAAGGATAAGAAGAAGAAGAAGAAGAAGAAGAAGAAGAAGAAGAAGAAGCCGAAGAAGAAGAAGAAGATAAAGAAGAAAAGGAGGCCTGTATATTATGATTCCGATGAGGGGAGTGAGGAGAGATGTCTAGATTATGAAGATGCATTTTATGCTATGGGCTCTGACAATGATCCTGATATGTAATATGTTTATCAATGTACTCTTAATGGAATATTAAAATAAAATTATGTCTATATATGTTCATCTCTTACAGTTTTATTTTTAAAGTTATATATATACTCTATTGCACTTAAAATTACTAAAGAATACATTGTTGTGAATCGAAGCGTGATACATGTAGTACAACAGTCTTCTAATACAAGCGTGTTAAAATGTAAAAATATGGAAAAAAATATAGAGCTGGGAATCGAAGCTTGTTACACAGCTTGTATTACAACGGTTATGTAATACAACCGTCGTTAAATATGGCGTTATAAATTTTTAATCCTGTTACAACGGTGGGATACGAAACCGTGGTAAAGCTGGCGTCGTTAAATGGGGTTTTCGTAGTAGTGTCTGTTCACATGCTGATCCTGTATGATGTAGTCGAAGTATGCTCAAGCATGCAGTAGTCGAAATGGTAGGATTGTTAGCATGTCGAATTGGGGCATATTTGTAAGCCCAATTGTTAAGTTAGCTTGTAGCCTAAGTTAGCTTAATAGTCTATGAATAGACTAATTCTCTCAGGTTGTTGAGAGAGAGGTTAATTGTTATTATTCGCTTGTAATCCTTGAACCCTTATTGAGTAAGTGAATAGTAAAGCAATTTAACCAATTTCAGTTCTTCTTCTTCCTTCTTCTCTCTCCTTCGTAAAACATAATAGGGTTTCTTATGTTTGTTCAATAAACTCAATCATTCTCATATTTTGATTTGTTCTCGGCGACATCGATTCACAACAAAAAGCATGTTAGGGCAGATCATGCTATTGATGTATTGCCTAAATATTAATGTATCATGGAGATTGGGCAGACGAGTATAGACAAAGGACACTTTCCAGATGGCTCTGAGGTGAGAGACATTCTAGATGCCATTATGGGGGAGGCACGAGAGGCACCACAGTACAAGAGGCATCGTAGGAACAGAGGGTCTGAGTGCGTCATACGAAGTAGTATTTAGTATTTGTATTATGACCACTATTTTTGGTTCTATTTTATGTTGCCTTCATTGTGTACTCTAGATTTGTTAATTGATATATGTCATTTTCATATTATTTCGAAAGTGTATGGTTTAATTTATACAAAATTGAAAATTATAATATAGCTATAATATATCGTCAAATTCATCAAAGTGTCTCTAAAACAGTCAAAAAAAAAAATTGTCTGGTGTGTTTCTGGATATGCAACTCCGAATTATGTCTAGTGTGAATATGGAAATACATCTCTAAAACAATTTATGTCAAAAAAGGGTGTTTCAGTGAGGAATGTATGAGGGTGTACATGAAGTAGTTTCGGAGATGCATATCTGAAATAAATTTTGAAAAAAAATTGGGGTGAGACTTAGTGGGAGTGTGTTTCAGTGAGACTCAGAGTATGTTTGGAGATGCATTTCTGAAATCAAATGAGTATTTTTGAATTTTTATAGGATATTTTTCTACCACTTAGGGTGAGACTAAAAATTCCTTAAACATAATGCCTTAAAGTTTTGGATCAAAATATTGTGTTAAAATTATTTTATGAGATTGTTCAAAATCGAATGTGATTATCCTCATTTTATGTGATTGTTCGAAATCAAATATGATTATTATGAGACTCTCTCATAATCCAACAACTCATAATACATTCACATTCTAAAAACAAATATTTAACAATATTTTCAAGATTATGACACAAGAATGTACGAACAAATATAGTATATATATATATATATATATATATGTATATATATATATATATATATATATATATATATATATATATATATATATATATATATATATATGGGTTATGCTAATGCACACCCATGTAGGTGTGCATTAGCAACATACACCTTAGTGTATTTTTGTGTGAGACCCACCAATTTTGGGTGGGACCCACATTAAAAAGATGAAAAAAAAAAAAAATAGATGTAGTGTATTTTTATGTAGGGCTTGTCAATTTTGGATGTATGCTAACATTTTCATATATATATATATATATATATATATATATATATATATATATATATGTATAATTCTGATCTCTCACTTTCTTTACAAAATTTAATTTATGTAAAATTTTAACATATAGCATTTCAACCAAGTAAAAATAAGTGACTAAACCACTAATTTTCATTTTTTTTCCAACATGTGGGATGTCCACGATTATTTTAAGCTAATTTAAGAAAATAAGTGACTATACCACTAATATACAATTTATTTATCTACTTATTATAAATCCACTAATTTGCATTGATAGATAAGTCTCCCACTACTTTAATTAAGAATGTTAGAGTTGAAGATAAGTGATATGCAAAATGATAATGATAGAGACTTTATTTTCCTAACATACCATTATAAAATGAACTATATGTAGCCTTGAGTCTTGATTGACTATACTAAAGAAGAAAAAACCAAATCTGTTTGTCGAGTGAACAACTGACAACACCTTCAACTAGTGATCTTGTTAACTAGTGAAGTTTTGTTTAGCCAATCAGAAAATGGTAGTGAATGCATACATATTGCTATTATAATAAAACAAATACATTAAGTAACTAATAGTTTTGTATATGAATTTTTCAAGACCACTAAATTTTTGCATGGCCAATATAAAAAGAGAACCAGAATTGATCTCTCCATTTGCAATTCACACCAGTAATATGAATTAATATATACTTGGTTAATGGAGATAAACTGTTAAGGAGTTGATTGAGGCTCTAATTTCCACTCTTGTCACACCAGTAATATTAGTATGTACCTTTTTGAAGTCACTTTGCAGTGTAGTTGAACAATTAGGTTAGGATATCATCCATGATCTCCAATGAGCTACTCATACAGGTTAGAATATGTTTTGTTTTCTGTATGATAACAAATTGATTGTGGGCAGTAACAAAGAGCTGGATTATTTAAATAAATTAGTTAGTAATGAAAATACAGGGATCAAATAAACAGCTGCTATTGAACGATAAATAAATTATACTATAATTATGGAACATAAAAAAAAAAAAAAAACATTTCGCATTAATGTTGAAAGCTCTGCAAAACAATCACTCATTCACATCCATAAGATAAAAACAATTGTGTTCTATATATATATATATATATATATATATATATATATATATATATATATATATATATATATATATATATATATAGGTTATCAATTTAGGGGATCAACCTGAGAGAGTATTTTATTTTAGGGACTTTATTTTTTTATGAGCAAAACACATTTGTGAGAGACACACCACATACTCACCCAAAATTTCAAGGTGATATGTGTGTTGTTTCTCCCACTTATAAATGCTCAAGTTTTCACATTTCTAACTAATGTGAGACTTCTCCACACTACTCACACTTGTTATTCTCAACACTCTCCTTGAAGTGTGAGTCTTTCCACAATACTCCACATTCTCACCCAAAACCTTCAGGTGATAGTTGTGTGAGTTCTCTCACTTATAAATGTTCAAGTCTCCATGTTTCTTACCAATGTGGAACTTCCCCACACTACTCATATTTGTTATTCTCAATAAAATAATCAATCTATAAATTCATCTTATGATGGTACAAAGCCAATCGAATATGATATAATGATATAAATATCACTCTAGTATCCGATATAAAGAATGTTCTGGGCTGGACCAATGGCTAGGCATGGCCCAATCCACTTCTGCTCCCAGAACGGCCCAATTGCCTAAGTCCAATCCACGAAGGGAAGAACTTACCTTTCTGCCCTCCAACCGGGCACCCTTGGACGGATGGACCCCAAGGACATTTGCTCCTCCCCGGTACTTCTGCCCGTCATGCACGGACCCATTAGTCCCAGGACAGTCATGTGCGTGTGCCCGGAACTACGTCTTTGCCCGACATAACGGCTAGTTTTGGGCACCTTGCCCGACATAACGGCTAGTTTTGGGCAGTTACCTATTCTTCGGGAAACGGTTATTTCGCCCTGAAAATAGGGACCGTTGGCCACGCGCTGGGGGCATTATATAAACCCTCTCACTTGAGAGGGTCAGGTATCCAATATCATCCTAAGAACATTCTTTGTACTTGCCCCTTTTCTCTGACCTTTTCTTACTTGAGCGTCGGAGTGCCTTGCAGGTACACCCCCTCCTATCCTACAAGCATCATCATCTTCCCTACACGAAGGCCACGACGATCCAGTCTGATCAGCTCCGATCAGTGGCGCCGTCTGTGGGAAACTAGCTTCCCCGTCTTTGTGATTCAAGATCCTCTCTTTTTCACCTCAAAGACCAAAGCTCTCTTCAAACCTCATCTGATTATCATAGCCTCTACCAAGAATGATGCTGTCCGTCAAGAATCTACTGTCACCGTTATCCCCGATAACGCCGACCACATCCTCTCCGGAGTTGCTTTCCCGTAGACAGATCATCGTGACGGGAAAACCACCTCTCCTACTCCTGATGGCGTGAAACCTCAGGCACAGGCTGCTGACCGCGTTTTTGAGCCTATTCCGGTTCCACAAAACGCTGACCCCAGCACAGCTGCTCTCATTGCCTCCCTCAACAGGTCAAACCTGATCTTCCAACAAGGTGAAAAGATCAACGCTCTTGAGCACGTCCTCCAGGAGCACTTGTCCTCGGAGAAACCTCGCAGCCCTTCTCCACGTCCTCAGTCTCCCCCTCAGAAATGGAGGTGTGACAGGTCCAAAAGCCTCTCCCCGGAGAGAAGACGATCAAGATTAGAAGAGCCCGCATCCGACCTTGCAAGAAGGCGAAACCGCTCTCCCCTGCGGAGGTCAAGACGTTCCCATGCGTCAAAGAAATCTAGGCCCTCAGAAAAGTACGAGCATCGCCGTTCGCGCAGACATTCTCCACGACGAAGCAGAAGCCGTGGTCGTAGCCATTCTTTTTCCCGTTCTCCGAGCACAAGCAGTGACGACGACGTCCATGTCCCCCTCTCACAGGAGATCATGGACACTAGAATTCCTCGCGGGTTAGAGAAGCCCCCTACTCTAGCAACATACGACAGGACCACCGACCCCAGCGAACACATAGAGAACATAGAGGCAATGCTCCACTACCACAATGTGAGTGGAGCCATAAAATGCAGATTGTTCCCAATCACCCTTAGGAAAGGGGCTATGGCTTGGTTCAAACGCCTTCCCCGGGGGTCGGTCACATCTTGGAGAGAATTGAAGACCTAGTTCGCCCAGCATTTTACGGCCTCCCGACGACATCCCAAATCGGAAGCCACCTTAGAAGCTATCATACAGGGCAGGGACGAGTCCCTGCGGGCATATATTGAGCGGTTTAACAAAGAGGCCGTGGAGGTCCGCACGACGGACCATATGAAAAATTATCTCCTCGAGAAAGGCTTGAGACCAAAAAGCGAGTTTCGCAAAGCCGTCGGAATCGAGACCCCCCGAACGTTGACGGAACTCCTCCGGAAAGCTGAGGCGTATATATAGTACAAAGAGAAGGAAGCCGCATTTCATTCCCGGGACACAAGAGATCGAGAAAAGCCCGTGCACCAAAAAAGACGAGCCGAAGACATCCCGACAAGGAAAAGAGAGGCGACGAGACGATCGCCCCCGGGAAGGTAAAGGGCGTGTTGGCTGATTCACAGAGTATACTCTGCTCACCACCCCTCGCAAGCGTATTCTCTCCGAATGCGTCAATACGGAATTCAAACAGGGAGGTGTTAGGTTCCCCAAACCAACGACGTCCAAAGGCAACGTGGACAAAAGTAAATATTGTCGTTTTCACCGCAGCCATGGTCACACGACCGAGGACTGCGTGCACCTTAAAGATGCTATTGAGATCCTTATCAAGGAGGGTTATTTGAAGTAGTATATCAAGAAAGGTGATTCTTCGCGACAAAAGGCTTCAGACTCAAAGAAGGAAGCTGAATCATCTCCACCCAGTCCTCCCCCGCAGGTCGCTATGTCCGTCACGTGACCAGAGGACTTCGTCATCCCTGATTATTTCGAGGAGCCTTCCCAGATATTCGGGCACAGAACTTGGGAAGAATTCCATGTGGCCATGGTTATCTCATACGGGGGGTACAACGAGCTGACGGTGGGATCTTGTAGCGAGCAATTTTTGTCGGTGACGCAACCACCTTATCGTTAGGTTTTCCTCACCGCAATGGTAGGAGGGGGTGCTACTTTCTGATTTCTTATTTATCCCGTGAAGCTGGAAGGGAAATGGAAGGTATCTAAAACTAACCTTGCACGCGGATGTGTAACTGAACAAACGCTTAACGAGATTGGGGGGTCCGGGGTCAGGTTATACAATGGGTAGTTGTTAGTTACACATCCTATATGTGGTTATCCATAGGATATCAGCTTTAGGTTTCGCTTTGTAATTGATAGTGCTTATCTGTTAATGGGTTAGGAAAGTTTCTTGGGAAGTATGAGTGAGTGAGATTGAGTTTTGTTGATGTTTTTGGTAAGGTACTAGACCTAAGAATTGATTGGTATGAAGGTACTGGACCTAGGGTTTTTGATTAGTATGCTCGCTAAGATTTCGCAATCTTATGCCTACGTATTCCCGTTTAAACGAAACAGGGAAATCAGACCAATCGTAGTTCCTCCTATTCTAAGGGAGGAAAAAAATAATGTTTTGGTGTCTTGTTCGAAGCCCAAGACAGAGGCTGAAAGGTTGAGTATTTGTGTCTTGTTCAAAGCCCAAGATGGAAGCTAAAAGGTTTGACTGAGAGGGAACTTGTCATCTCTAAAGGGAGACATTTGGTCTGTTTATCACAACTGTTGGGTGACCGATTATAAAGAAGGATTACTTTAACTGGGATATGTGAATCCAGCAATGCCATAATTTCCTTTATAGGGGATTTTTGACCTGAAGGAGAAGACTTTAACTCAGTGTAGAGCAATGCTATCTTTCCTTAGGAATTTCTCATGCTAAAAGAAGGACAGTGGCGTGGATGTAAATAATCCAGAGGCTTACCGCTTACACCAATTAGATGAAGGAAAAGGAGTTTCTGTTTTGACATATGATAAATAGAGAAATGACTTCCTATAGAGGGACTTTTGATTTCCTCGGAGGGTATGTTGATTTTTGTGTGCCTTGATCAAAGCCCAAGGTTGAAGCTAAGAGGTTGATTGACTCCACTGGGGAAGTCCTTATATAAAGCCTAAGAGAAGGCTGGGAATGACTGACTCAACAAGAGCGTGTTTATATATGTCTTGTACAACGCCCAAGATTGAGGCTAAAAGGGTCTGACTCTTTTGGGGATATCATTATACAAAGCCTAAGAGGAGGCTAGAAGTTTGACTTTTTCGGGGAAAATATTCTATCTGTCTTGTACAATGCCCAAGATTGAGGTTAAAAGGATTTCGACTCCGCTGTGGAGGTTTGTATGTGTCTTGTACGAAGCCCAAGATTGAGGCTGAAAAGAAGACTGACTCTACGGGAAAGAAATCTTTATCTGTCTTGTACAAAGCCCAAGATTGAGGCTGAAAGAGACTTTACTAACTCGGCTAAGGATATTTTAGGTATCTCGTACAAAGCCCAAGATAGAGGCTGAAAAGATTTTGACTCTGCTTGAGAAATCATTCCTCGAAGCCTAAAACAAGGCTGGGAGGAAATGACTCTGATGGGGAAGTTATTTGTCTCAAGCTTAAGAGGAGGTTATGAAATTTTATATCTCGTACAAAGCCCAAGATAGAGGCTAAAAAGGGTTTGACTCAACAAGAGAGTGCTTTTTATCTGTCCTGTACTAAGCCCAGGATTGAGGCAGAACAAGCTGGAGAAATCATCATATACAGCTTGAGAGGAGGTGAACTCCTGCTAGAGGAAATTATTATACAAAGCCTAAGAGGAGGCTATTGACTCAACAAGTGAGTGTTTTTTATCTGTCTCGTACAAAGCCCGAGATTGAGGCTAAAGTGTTAACTCAATAAGAGAGTACTGAAAGGTGATTAACTCAACAAGAGAGTCTGGGACGGTGATTGACTCAACAAGAGAGTTTGAAAAGGGTAGCTCCGTTAAGGGATGAGTATCAACCCTAAAGTTAGTCTAAGGTGTTGACTCTTTATACAAGGGTCCTTGTATTAAGCCCAAGAGAAGGCATGAGAACTTCTAAGAAGCTGGAGGGTCCTTGTATAAAGCCCAAGAGGAGGCGGGGATGCATTTAGGAAGCCTGTGGGTCCCAAACCAAGAAAAGTTCAAGAAATGCTATTCACCGAGAATGGACCATTTAGTGAAAGTTCTAAGGTTTGAAGAAACTCAAGAGATGCTATTCACCGAGAATAGATCAACTCCGGGGAGTAGAATTTCTTTGACAATTCCTAGGGGTGACAGTCTGAGAAAAGGTTCACAAGGAATACTGTCTTTCTCTTTGTTCCATATTGTTTAAGCCCAAGAGAAGGCAATACTGTATCTGGAAATGCTATGGGGATCTAGTTTTGACTGTATTTAAGAGTGACCAAACTGGCTTTACCTAGTTCTAGACCTAGTTGCCGGGGAAAACTCTAAATAGCTATACTAGTATATATACAGTTGATATATGACAAGTATTTAAAAGGATACGAAAGAAGACTAACCATGTGCAGCTTCCCACAATACAGTTATATATATTTGAAATGTATTTAAGAGAATGAAAGAAGACTCACAGTGTGCAGCTTCCCACAATACAGTTATATATATTAAAGCAGGTAAATGGAAGCGGATAAAAACTTACAGGTGAGCAAGCTTCCATGCTGTATTGTTAGTTGTTCAAAGAAATTAAAGAAAGTTTTTACAATAACTGTATATTTGAACCTAAATCAAACGGGGAGTTGTTTTGATAAGATTGTACTGGGACTTATGCAATGACTGAGGCCCAAGAGGTTTTTTGTACAAAGGTATGGGTCTTACAACTCAAGGAGAGGCCTAAAGAGTTTGAAAAATGAATAAATATGGGTCTTATAGCTCAAGGAGAAACCTTGATGATTTTGTTAAAAAGGCGACGAACGCGACGTTGTTTTGAAAAGGTACAGAGGGACTTATACAATAAGTGATGCCCACAATGATTTATATACAAAGGGATTGGGTCTTACACTCTATTAGAGGCCCTAAAGGTTTATTTTTGTACAAGTGATGGGGCTTACAACTCAAGGAGAGACCCAAGGTTATTTGTTTGAAAACGGCGATCGCGCCGAGGTTTTTGAAAATGTGTTGGGACTTATACAATACCTGAGGCCCAAATTATTTTGGTTTTCAAAAGGGGTTGGGTCTTACACTCTATTAGAGGCCCATGAGTGATTGAAAATTAAAAATCGGGAAGAAACCCTAATTTTTTAATAAAAATGGTATTTTTCAAAGGTAATTTAAATAATAAATAATAAAATATCAATTATATTCAAAAACAAGTTGTACACTTTGGAAAATATTTTAGAAAATCAAGTTTAATCATATGAAAGCTTAAAATCCAATTGATTTTGAAAGATTAAAGTGAGAATTTCATTTAAAAAATGTTTAAAAGCAATTAAAATGAAATTAATTACAAAAATTATAATTATATTAAATAAATAATATAAATTGGATTTTTTTGTGGAATAAAGTAGTTTAAAATTGAGAGAGAAATTAATTTTTCAAATCATTTAAAATAATATGACAAATATTAAAAAAGTGGAAAAAAGTGGAAAAAATGGTAAAAAGGGGTCTGGGGCGAGGGGGATTCGAACCCCATACCTCTTGGTTGCAATGCGCGCCTTCTACCACTGGGGTGGTGATACATCTGTGTATCAAAACCACCCCATGAATATATGAGGCATGCCTTGTTTTAGGCTTGCCAATGCAAGCCAAGCCAAGGTTTTGGTCTAAAAACGTAAAGGTTGTAACTTTCTCATTTTTCCATGGATTGGGACACAATTTAGGTCTATCCTGCCTAGAATTTCACAAGGAATCCAACGGTGGTGGTGGTTTTTTCAGATGAGGTCCCTATTTAAAAACCCGATAGTGTTTTTGAAATAGGCCTATAATTGCATTTTCTATACTAACACATGGTACAAGCAAGAATTACATGGCAAATTGGTTCAAACACAACATATATAATATGTATAAGATGTTTATGATCAGTGGACTTCAAAGCAATGCATACTTTAGAAAGTTCAAGTGATGATGCACCTACCTCTTGGAGCTTGTTGTGCAATCTACCAAGCTTCTTGTGCCAGAAGTAATTTGATGTTTTGGACACTCTCAATTAATCCCTTAGAAGCTTTTAGAATGGTTAGAACCAGCAGGAATCCTCAGGAACAAGTTTGAGCTCTTTCTTGCAAAAGGGGCAAAAGTGACCAATATGACAACTCTCTCAAATGGTGTTCTTGATATGGGGAACCATTTGGGACAGTTCAAGGATGATATTTGGAGTGTGTTTGAGGTTTTATCTGGTTTTGAAAGTGAGTGAATCAAGACATGGCTTGAAAAATGAAAAAAGTCCAATTTTGAGGTTTTGAGAAGGGACTTTGTGATTTGGTGTTGCAGGTCACATATGAGAGTTTGGACAGCTTAGATATGACATATTGGATGTGTTTGGATCATGAGCTGTGATGGAATTGCTCTCTAACTCAAAAACTCAGAGGTACCTTGCAAAAGAAGGTATTTTGGCCTAAGGAGATGGATTTTGAGGAAAGCATAGTTTGGTTGCTTCGGTATACTTAAACTGAACACAAATGAGCTCTATTTATAGTAGAGCAAGTTTGTTTTGCAAGTAATAGTGAATGGAGGCTGCAGCAGGCCTTTGGCCAATGTTATACAAAAGGAATCTCAAGTCTCCTCTAGCCATTGACTAGAGGTTAGGGCACAGGCCTATGGTTCTTTGATTCAGAGCTTATCCTTGACTCATTCAGTTGGAATAGGCTCAGTTCATGCCACCTTGGTGTATGCATTGAATGCTTGGAAACAAAATTGGATATTTGGCATCTTTTAGGCATTTTAGGTTTGGCATGCTACTTGTAGATTCATGGAATTGTGAGGTTTGGATATCAGATCATCCCCCTTGGATTTGATCCTCAGATGTGTCTGTAGCAAGCGATTTTTGTCGGTGACGCGACCACCTTATCGAGGGGTTTTCCTCACTACAATGGTAGGAGGGGGTGCTACTTTCTGATTTCATATTTATCCCATGAAGCTGGAAGGGAAAGGGAAGCTATCTAAAACTAACCTTACACGCGAATGTTTAACTGAACAAACGCTTAAAGAGATTCGGGGAGTCGGGGTCAGGTTATACAATGGGTAGTTGTCAATTACCCATCCTATATGTGGTTATCCACAGGATATCAACTTTAGGTTTGTCTTCGTAATTGATAGTGTTTATCTGTTAATGAGTTAGGAAAGTTTCTTAGGAAGTATGAGTGAGAGTGAGTTTTTATTGATGTTTTTGGTAAGGTATTGGACCTAGAGTTTTTGATTAGTATGCTCGCTAAGATTTCGCAATCTTATGCCTACGTATTCCCGTTTAAATGAAACAGGGAAATCAGAGCAATCGTAGTTCCTCCTATTCTAACAGAGGAAAAATATGTTTTGGTGTCTTGTTCAAAGCCCAAGACAGAGGCTAAAAGGCTTATTTGTGTCTTGTTCAAAGCCCAAGATTAAAGCTAAAAGGTTTGACTGGGAGAGAACTTGTCATCTCTAAAGAGGTATTGTTGATTTTTGTGTGCCTTAATCACAACCTAAGGTTGAAGCTAAGAGGTTGATTAAATCCACTGGGGAAATCCTTACCCATAACCTAAGAGGAGGCTGGATAAGACCAACTCAACAAGAGAGGGTATATATATTGGTGTCTTGTACGAAGCCCAAGATTGAGGCAAAAAAGAGACTGTCTCTTTTGGGGATATCATTATACAAAGCCTAAGAGGAGGCTAAAGGAGACTTTTCCAGGGGAAATGTTCTATCTGTCTTGTACAAAGCCCAAGATTGAGGCTAAAAGGATTTTGACTCCGTTGGGGAGGTTTGTATGTATCTTGTACAAAGCCCAAGATAGAAGCTAAAAAGAAGACTGACTCTGCGGGAGAGAAATCTTTATCTGTCTTGTAAAAAGCCCAAGATTGAGGATGAAAGAGACTTTACTGACTCGACTGAGGATATTTTAAGTATCTCGTACAAAGCCCAAGATAGAGGCTGAAACGATTTTGACTGTGCTTGGGAAATTATTTGTCCCGAGCTTAAGAGAAGGTTATGAAATTTTATATCTCGTACAAAGCCCAAGATAGAAGCTGAAAAGGGTTTGACTCAACAAGAGAGTGCTTTTTTTCATGTCTTATACAAAGCCCAGGATTGAGGTTAAAAGGGGGTTTGACTCAACAAGAGAGTCTGGAACGTGATTGACTCAACAAGAGAGTCTGAAAAGTGGTTGACTCAACAAGAGAGTCTGAAAAGGTGATTGACTCAACAAGAGAGTCTAAAAAGTGGATGACTCAATAAGAGAGTCTGAAAAAGTTAGCTCCGCTGGGGAAACTCATTGTGCGAAGCCCAAGAGGAGGCTGACTATGCTGAGGAAAGATCATTATACAAAGCCTAAGAGGAGGCTATCTTCTGCTGGGAATTGTTGAGATCCCGAGGCAGGTCCAAGTGGGGAATCAACTCTTACTGAGGGTTCCAGAAGAGTTGAGGTATCAGATGCATTGAGGTTTTGATTTGAGATAGTGTTAGACTGACCCTGGTTGGGGGATTTTAGGAGAGAGACTGGGCTTTAGAACCCACAAGTTTTAGATCTGCTGGAGATTAATCCAGAATCTGGGGTTTCTTCCTATGTTTGGAGGGAACTTGAGAATGTCTTTGAGACTCAAGAGGATTAGACTATCCAAGTTTGCCGGTGTGGAAGAGTTTTATCTTTTGTACGATGCCCAAGAGGAGGCCGACTCTTTTAAGGGATAAGTATCAACCCTAAAATTAGTCTGAGGTTTTGACTCCTTTTTAGAAAGACAACTCTAACGAAGGATGACTAAGTTTTGTCCTATACCTTTAGGAGGTCGTCAGGGTCCTTGTATTAAGACCAAGAGAAGGCATGAGAACTTCTAAGAAGTCGAAGGGTCCTTGTACAAAGCCCAAGAGGAGAGGGATGCTTTTAGGAAGTCTGTGGGTCCCAAACCAAGAAATGTTCAAGAAATGCTATTCACCGAGAATAGATCATTTAGTGAAAGTTCTGAGGTTTAAAGAAACTCAAGAGATGCTATTCACCGAGAATAGATCAACTCTGGGGAGTAGAATTTCTTTGACAATTTCTAGGGGTGACAGTCTGAGAAAATATTTTGACATTTTTTTGAATTATTAAAAAAAGAATCATCTCAAAATCATTAAAATTCAGAGAGAAATTAATTTTTGAATCAATTAAATAAAATCACAAAATTGAAATATTTGAATTTTCAAAAAAGGCGCCAAGAGCACACCAAGAACACACGCCTGTTCTGATTTGCCCAGAATTGCATTTTCTTATCAATCTCACTGAATACTTGATGAAATCACACAATCCACATATCAATTGCTCGTTTTCACCTCACGATCATTTCTATGGTTTTTAATTTTATTTATTTTAAGCATGGAATAAGAAATCAAAGAGAAACCTCAAGAACCCTAATTTCTGCATGAAGGCTCCGAAATTTCATACATGATTCATACAAAGCAATTAATTGAGGGGAAACACTCTATACATGATTATGAATATATGGCAAAATTATTGTGCGAGGAAATATGCATGAATCATGAGATGACCAAGTTGAGGCTTACTTCTTGCAGCTGGTGATCGAGTTCTAGGTTGGAGGTGTTACAGCTTGGTTCCAATGATGTGGACAGCTTCCCTAGGTGCTATGGAGTGTGTCTGAATTCTTGAAGTGGATTGAATTGAGATGGAACTTGATTTGGCACCTCAACTGCAAATTTTTCAAAAGCTTGTGCAGATGGCTGGTGATTTTGTGAAATTGGTGTTCCAGATGTTATGTGAGAGTTTGGATCACATCTATATGTTATATGTGAGGTGTGTGTGTGTGTGTGATTGGTTTGGTTGGAATTACTCTCAAACTCAAAACCCGATAGTGACTTAAGTTAGAAGGCAAATTTGGAGTTAAAGTGTGATTTTGAGAAAGGCAAGTGTTATAGGCCTTTGGTGTACTCAAACTGATTAGAAATGAGGTCTATTTATAGTGTGTCAAGTTTGTTTTGCCAGGAATAGGGAATGGCAACTGCAGCAGGCCTTTGGTTAATGTGGATCAAATGGAATCTCAAGTCTCCTCTAGCCATTGACTTGAGATTAGGGCACAGGCCTATGGTTCTTTGATTCAAGGATAAGGCTTGACTGAAGTGTTCATCTTTACTCTGATACATGCCACCTCTAAGCATCCATTGAATACCTCAAAACAACATTGGAGTCTTGAGGCATCTTTAGCTTTTAGGGGTGCCAAACCTATATGTAGTTCCAAAGACTTGGGAGGCTTATGGATACGTGCTTGTCCCTTGGTTGTTCCCCCTTGAGGTGTGCAGATGGATAAGCATGCTTGAAATTTCACAATATGAGCAATTCGAGCACTAATGTACAAATCTGCCTTGCCAAGACCGTTTGCAGCAAGGCATGTTGCAGCTGTCATAACTCCTAGCTCAGATAGAGTTTGATGGAGTTCTTGGGCATTTTGGAAAGCCCTCATATGACACAACACATGTGTGATCATAGTTTTTCTTGAAACTTTTTGGATCCAAATGAAAAATGCCCCTACATTTTGAAAAAAAGCAAGACAGATTCTGACTTAGTGAAAATTTCAATTAGTGTTGGAAAAAGTGACATTTCATGTTTTCAGCCATTTTGATCACTCCATAACTAAAAATCCATGAGGAATTAAAATGAGATGTAGTTGACACTTTTAAAGTATGCCATAAGAGCTATAAATCCATCTTTGGATCATCCAAAATGGTTGCTTGGATCTCAAGTAATGATCCTTGGAGGTTGGTACCCTAACCACTTTGTTCCATAACTTAGAAAAATTCTAAGTTTTTTATGGTTACCCCTTTTGCAAGAAACCTCACTTTGTTTGATTTTTCTTGATGAATGATGATTCCAATCACACATTAACATTGTATTAGGGTTAAGGAACCTTGTTTGAGCAAAAAATCCAAAAGTCAAACTTTGACTTTTTGTATAGTTGACTTTTTCTAGCAGATGAAATTTAAACTGTGCGATCCTCTATGAAATCAAGTCCTTCACGTAAATCAAACTTAACGGATGGATTCCATAGGTGTTATAGGATGTATTGAATCATGTCCCAAGGTTTGGGCGTATGTCTTGGTCAAAAGTCAAAGGTACGGTTGACTTTTCCCTTGAAACCCTAATTGTGGTCCAGATGAAACTGAAACTTGTGAGCCAAGCTTTTTGGATCAATCCATTGTTACAAATGGATCAATGTAGTCTATTGGAGACCCTCAAATCATGTCTTGAGGTCTTGGCTCATGTTTTGTCCAAAACGTCAACTTAGGGGTGAATTAGGTCAAGAAACCCTAATTCCTGATTTTTGGTAAATGCATCCCCTGAGGTTAAATTAACTTGATGATTGGGTACATGAGGCCCCTTGGAGTATCTTGGATTATGTCTTGAAGTATTGGCTCATGCCTAGATGAAAATTTCCATCTGGAGGCCCTGGTCGACCAAAACCCTAATTTGGTGACACTAGCGATCTTGAGGCTTGATCCACTTGGAATGTAGCAACTTTATGATTGGTTCTTGATGTGGGAGTCCTCCTGATCCTTTATGGGTGTTGGAGAGTTTAGACAAGTTGAAGATCATGTCAATTCTTGATTGATCCTTTGTCTAAGTGCTCAGAGAGGGCTCAAAACCCTAATTCTTGGTTGTGGGGAATGCCTACCCCTCTTTGAGGAGATTAGTGAAGCATGATGGTTCATCCCTATTATGATGATGATTTACACAATAATGGGGAATCTTGGTGGTCAAAATTTGGGGTATGAGAGATGCCCCTATTCAATCTTCTTGGACCCGAAGGTGTGAATGGCGAAGGTATTCAAGCATTCGGGGTGCAAGACGATTAAATATCGGAATACGTGAAATTTTGACAGTGGTTATGAATGGCAGTTTACTCATCCATCTTCTTTCGCTGAGCAATGATGCTTAGAAAAGCTAAACTTTCCCTCGATCCTGGTCTTCACCCAAGGAACTGGTCTCAGTTTTTGAAATAAACTTCCCCTCGATCCTGGTTTCCTACAAAGGAACTGGTCTCAGTTTCTGGAATAAACTTCCCCTCGATCATGGTTTCCTACCAAGGAACTGGTCTAAGTTTCTGAAATAAATTTCCCCTCGATCATGTCTTCCTACCAAGGAACTGGTCTAAGTTTCTAAAATAAACTTCCCCTCGATCCTAGTTTCCTAACAAGGAACTGGTCTTAGTTTCTTTTGTCAATAAACTTTCTTGACAAGGGACACTATCCGTAGCGGTTTTCCTCAAACTTCTCACCGAATTTTCTTGGGGAGATTCCATTTGATGGAAGAAAGTTGATGTCAGACTTGCTGGGGAACCCATTCGTCTGAGTTGTAGAGGTGCACAAACTTCTCTATTTTTGAGACACCATTTGTCGACTCTACTGGGGAAAACGAGTCTCTTGAGAGAATACTTTCTGTTTGGGGAAATTACATCATACTTTTCTTCGAGATCTTCTCGGAGAAATGCCATGTGATGTAATCCAATTTGGAGGCGCTGATGACCTCTTTGTTAGCGCATCTTTCGGAGAAAAACTGCTATACTGCCGAATCTTTGATGAAGAGGCTTTCTCTGAGGATTTTCCTTAATTCGGGAAAGCGAAGATATCATCTTCAATGGCGAAGAGTGACATTTGTTGATAGTTTTCAGAGGTTCAAGTTATCAAAGTGGTCAAGGGCCGTCTCCAATCTAGAAATAAACTGGAGGAGAGATCGCTCAGATGATTTGCTTCCTGATGCGGAAAAGACTGACAACTCGATTGATAAGAGGACTTTTATCACTAGGGGATAAGACTGACTAGAGTGATAGTGATGCAATATGAATATGAATTTAAATCAATAATGCATGATGTATGTATGTTTATGCTGACAAAACTAACATGACATACAGACTAATAGATGAACACGACTGGATACTCGGCCACTGCAAGGGATGGAAAGTATCATCTGGTCCAAAAATAGCAATTCTGCCTTGCTTAGGAGAAAGTAGTTCCCGCGGGGAAAAACATTAGTCGGGCTTAGGAGGTAAGAACTCTGCCGGGGATGTCAGATGGAACATTGGCATCTGACATAGCTGATCCTTTATTCAGGCACACAGGTTTAGAAGGAGTACTTTAATTCTGCACTTTGAGGTTCAAACACCTTTGGAGAAGCGATCGATGTTCTTTCGATGTTCAACAGTAAAAAAAAACCATCTTTATTTAAAAAGCAGAAAAAGTTCGACAAGTAAATTCATTTTTGTTTTATTTCAAGAATCGTTAATCATGTTAAAATGTCGTTCTGTAAAGTTAAAACAAATAGGAATTACAAACAAAAGCACTAGGGCTCAAATTTTATTGATAGGATGGAAATCAGCCAAACGCGTGATTGCATGGAGTATTTACAAAGTTTAGAAAATGGTAATTTAAGGGAAAAGGGCTACATTGAAACATAACGACCGCTATCCTTCTACCAACTTTGAATTCTGGGCATCCTGAGCTTCTGTTGATGATGACCTTGACTGGAGTTTTCTTAATGGACGGCGCGACTGCTGAGGAGTTGAACTGATCAGCTGTAGCTACTTGCCATTAATCCCTAACTTTTGCCTGGATTGTACTTTGAGATTTCCAATCCATCGGGATGATTTTTTATTATGTCTCTACTTTTTGCCTGGACCGCCCTTTCGGGTTTTCAATCCACCGAGACGTTTTTTTTTTGTTTAGGCGAAGTATTTCTTGACTACATCAACATTCGTGGGATAGGCAAACTCCTCTCCATCCATGGTTGCAAGTCTCAAGGTGCCTCCTGAGAAAGCTTTCTTGACCACATAGGGGCCGTCATAATTCGGAGTCCACTTGCCCCGGGAATCAGTGAGGAATGATTGTATCTTCTTGAGCAGTTTGAAGATTGGCGCGCATGTCGCGGTCATGAGGAATATAAATATGGAAATGTAGTTCAAACATCCCAGGAATCCCCTGACTTGTTTTTCAGTCTTTGGAGAAGGAATTTCTTGAATGGCTTTGACCTTGTCAGGATCAACCTCAATTCCTTTCTGGCTGATGATGAACCCTAGCAGTTTCCCTGAACAGACGCCGAATGTGCACTTATTGTAATTCAAGCGGAGTTTGTACTTTCTCAAACACTCGAATAGTTTTGACAGGTGGGTCAAATGCTCCTCCTCTGTCCTAGATTTGGCAATCATATCATCGACATATACCTCGATTTCTTTGTGTATCGTGTCATGAAACAGAGTTGTCATGGCCTTTTGATAGGTTGCCTCGGTGTTCTTCAAACCGAATGGTATTACTTTGTAACAAAAAGTGCCCCATGGGGTGATGAATGAAGTTTTCTCCATGTCTTTCGGCGCCATTTTTATCTGATTATAGCCCGAGATTCCATCCATGAAGGAGAAAACTTTGAACCTTGCGGTACTGTCTACCAGCATGTCAATGTGCGGTAAAGGGAAGTTGTCCTTTGGACTTGCTTTGTTTAGATCTCTGTAATCCACACAGATTCTAACCTTTCCGTCTTTTTTTGGAACTGGTACTATGTTGGCTAGCCATTGAGGATATTCTGACGTGGCGAGGAAACCCGCATCGATCTGTTTTTGTACTTCCTCTTTGATTTTGATGGCCATGTCTAGATGAGTCCGTCTCAACCTCTGCTTTACTGGCGGACATTCCGATCTAAACGGTAGATGATGTTCCACGATGCTGGTATCCAACCCTGGAATATCTTGATAGGACCAAGCGAATACATCGGGAAACTCTTTGAGAAGCTTTATCAAACTTTCTTTGACAGTTGGACTGAGCAGTGCCCCAATCTTGATTTCTTTTCTCTCTTCTTCTGAACCCAAGTAGACCGTTTCCAACGGCTCTTTGTGAGGTTCAATGGACCTTTCCTCTTGTCTGAGTAGTCGGGAGATCTCTTCTAGAATTCCTCCGTCATTTTCTTCTTCAGCCTCAAATACCGGGAATTCAAAGTTGGTAGAAAGCATTAAATCGTGTGTTTCAATGGGGTTTAAAACAAGAAATCTGCATGACGTGATGATTTTTTTTTAGAAGAGATAGAGAGAATGCAAGAGTGTGTGCAGTGTATTTTTTGATAACTACTTATTTTTATTATTTGAGTTGTTTTTAGGATTACCATTTTCTGAAAAAGCGAAAAGAAAACACAACAATAAAATGTGGAAATTACAGAACGACGTTATTTTATTTATGATCTTGTCAATTCTTGAAATTACAACCCTATAAAACAAAACTCTGTCGCTTTGGGCAAAGCGAAGAGGTACAATTACAGAAAGTAAGCCCTATCAAAACATCCATTTCACCTGGGCTGGGTGAAAGGTTAAAATAAAGACGACAATTACTTAGACTTATGAACGACTTTCGAAACATTGACAGCAACCCATTGGCGTCGAACTCCTCGATGAATTACAAAGTCTGGTACTTTCCTTCCTAATTTGTCTTTAGAAATAACGCTGATTGCTGGTGGAGCGGGATCATTGGAATCTGTTTCCCAGGCAGAGTTGTCATAGACGAACTCTTTTGTTATATCTTGCATAGTATTTGCACTCTCAGGTAAATCTCCCCATCTAGTTGGCTGGATGTCTTCGAGCCTGATACGAGAGCTTTCAGGAGCGGTGTATTTGACCATGTAGTCGTAATTGCCACTCGGTTTTCCTAAGGTGTCCCACACTTCTTTGGAACTGGAGGAGTCATCCCTTTCGATGACGTTGACCTCAGGAAAAGCATAGCTGATAAATTCTAGTCTTGCAAGCTTTGCAAATTCATCGTCGTGCTGGATATTTTCTGAATTCCCCAAGTGATGATCCCATGACATGGTGGGGACGCATGTATTCTTTTCAATAATGCTCAGTTGATACGCATCTTTGGGATGACTTTCTTGCCCCAAGTCTCCCGGGTACGGCTACCAGATAGGCAGGCCATCCATTGGGCCATAATAGTCGTGGTCAAAGTTGTCTTTCATCAGAGTGTCCTCCTCTAATGAGTTTGGTGGAGCACGGCATCCTTCCAGATCACAATCTCCGTATATCATCTTGACATCTGACCTTGGTATAAATCTCAAACTCTGTGCAGGATAGCACAATGGCGTAGGCACCTCTTCCTGAGACATATAACCGTCCTCGTTAAGATAGGACTTCCACTATTCATCTATATCGGAGGGATCACCCTCGTTGATGGTATGTACTTCTTGAGACACTGGGTGAAGGAAGTCTCCACTATGGAAGAAGTCCTGAATGGGATGAAGACTTTCATCTTTAGTAGGAGTCTGGGTACAGGTTAAGGAAAAACCAAGACCCTTTATTGTTTTGTTATCCGTAGGAGTGACAAGCTGTCCCCATCCTTTAGCATTGTTACTTTTGATCACTTCGAGAGCATCTTTGTACGAAGAAATCGACGTTCCTTTTTTTTATTTGTCATTGCTCACCGAAAGTGCTTGGAACTGGGTTCCAACAACCTCTTCTGGTTCTACACAAGTGGACGACGATAAGTTACTCACGATCAAGGCTTGCTCTCCACAGACTGTGACTAGTTGGTCGTTTCTGACAAACTTCAGCTTCTGGTGTAGTGTCGAAGTGACTGCCCCAACCTCGTGTATCCAAGGTCTTCCTAACAAATAGTTATATGCTGCCCGGATGTCCATGACCTGGAAAGTGACTTGGAAAGTGTTGGGAGCGATAGTTATAGGAAGGTCAACTTCACCGATACATGTTTTTCGGGATCCTTCAAATGCTTTGACGATGACTTCACTGCATCTCATTGAAGATCCATTGAATGATAGTCGCATTAACGTAGATTTCGAAATAACGTTCAGAGCTTACCCGGTGTCTACCAGTACGCTGGCTAAAGCATCGTCCTGGCAGTTGACTGTAATGTTAAGTGCCATGTTGTGATTTTTGCCTTCTTCCAACAGTTCTTTATCTCTGAATCCTAAATTGTTGCAGGAAGTGATGTTGGAGATGATGCTGTCGAACTGTCTTATTGTTACATCCTGGTCCACAAAGGATTGCTCTAAGACTTTCTGTAGAGCCTCCCTGTGAGCTTCGGAACTGAGTAAAAGAGATAACACAGAGATTTTTGAAGGAGTTTACAATAGTTGATCAACGATGTTGTACTCACTCTTCTGGATGAGCTTCAACATCTCATCATTGTTTATTGAAAGGTCGGGATTACTAGATTGACCGACTGGTTGATCGGGAACTTCTGTTTGAGGTTCCTTTTCTCTGGTAGGTTCTCCAACTCCTCGGTTGAAGATTCGATCGCTCCGTGTTACTCGACTGATGTCTGCAATATTCACGACGGAGGGTAATGGAACTTATTTTCCATTCTCAACTATTGTTGCACCGTACTTGTAAGGGATCGCCTTATCGAATTTGTACAGTACTGGTCCCGACAGATAGATAACTACAGGAGCCTTCTGATTTTTCTGAACATCATAATCGGCCTCAATTGGTTCGAGATTCAGAATATTTCCGCTATCAAGAGGGACTCTGGATTCATGGAGTAAAGGGATTATGGCGCACACATCTTTGGCCACTTCTCGCTTAGGGATTAAGACAACATCTCTGCTTTGATTAGGATGATAGCCTGACATTGAACCAGAGCTTGACCATGGTTTAATCTCCTTATGGTCCAACTGACTTTGAAGGGCTGCTCGCACGAGGTAGCATCCTTGACTATTCTCGGAGCAGACTCTGCAGTGCTCATAGTTGTGTGGTGGCACCCGGCCACATCCGCTTTGAATGTAGTGTAACCTCACTAGGTCTGTTTCCATTGATCGAACATCCTGACTGTGACGCCTAGTATGGTTCCCGTCGATCATACTGACTTGTTGTGTGTCTTCATCTAGATAGATCGGAAGCCACCAGTGGTTTAACAAGTGTTGCAGTGTTCTTTGAACATGTGCACATCCTTAGCTACTCTCACGACATACTTTACAGTTCTGATAATCATGCGAAGTCAGAAAAACTGAGCTGAACTTGCTTAGCGTGTAACTCTACAAAGCTGGTATTCATCAAGCAAATATCAAAGATTTTAATCATATTAACTTGATACTGACTTCTATCATGGTAATCCTGAATCCATCCAAGATCCATCTGACGCTGGAGGGCCTCTTGTACAAAAGAGCATCCCTGATTGTTTACGGAGCAAATCAGACAGGAATCATAATCATGTCGTGGCAGATCATGATGTTGACTTTGCCTTGAGTGCATTGCTTCCAAGTTGACATTCATCGCACGGATGTCGTGGTTCTGAATGATGTTGGAATTTGTATAAGTCATGTTGACTTCACGAATTCGGTGATCCTGGGCATGCCCCAGGGACGATCCTTAGGCATGTTGTACCGAGGATCATACTTTTCAACTATGGGCGTCGATGTGATCTCTGAGATCACAGTCCTTTGTTGTTACATCTGGGCTGCTGCCATAGATTGCATGTCATTGTGAAGTTTCCTCAAATCTTCTTTTAGAGTGTCGATTTCTTCTCTCAACTCTCTGTTCTCTTCCTCGAGATCATCAATTTTCTTTGGTCGATTGGCCCGAGTATTGTACGAATGAGACAGTTTGACTCTAGAACCGATGAATGATATGCAATGATTATATTAATATTTTTTTATTATTTAATCAAAAGAAACTTTGACAATTGGATTGCAAACATCATACAGTGGGGAAACCCCATTTTATTGAATTCAAAGATTGCGGAAATGGAAATACAATAATTTACAAAATGGATCCTGAGTTCTCTCTGAGGAGAGCTCAGGTGTTGGTTCTGGTATTTTCCTTTTCTTTGACCAGGGCTCTTGAGCCGTTGTCGGGTTGTCATTCCTTTTCCAAGTGAAAGGAGCAAGCAATTTCCTTTGGTCTTCTTGACTTTCTACAGCATGTTGCTCTAAAATCTCGATCAGAGCATCTTTTTCTTTTAACAGTTGCTATATTTTGTTACACTCCACATTGAGAATACGATACTTGTTCTTCCAAGACTTCTTCTCCTATTGAACTTTGCTGAGAGTAACCTGAAGTTTTTCTGTATCAGACATAAAATAAAGGACAGATCCCTTTAACGGAAGAACTTCTTCCCCTTCCTTGAAAAAAAAACCTTCCAGATGAACATTACGTGGGATATGTCTCATCGGGTATCTAAATTGACGACGAACTAAAACTGGATGATAATTGATTCCTCCTTTAATTCCTATGAGGGGTACATTAGGGAAGTTTCCACAACGGTCAATGATTCTGATCCCGTCATAGATTCGATTGTACCAGTCTATGTCAGAGTTGATAAGAAACATGATACTCTGCGACCAACGTAAAGTGATCTTATGACCCCAGAAAGCATCAGACTTAGGCAAATGGGAAGTGAACCATTTGTATAGCAGGGGTACACAGCATGTGATCATTCCTCCGCTGTATAAATTCCTTAAGTGTACAGAATGATAAGTGTCTGCGAGCAAGGTTGGCACAGGGTTTCCAATTAGAAAAATCTTAATGGCATTGATATCAACGAAGCTATCAATGTTGGGAAACAGAAATAACCCGTAGGTGAGCAGTACAAAGATGCTCTTGAAAGCAGTCACGTTCCCTATACTAGCAAAGTACAGAGCCTTCTTTACCAAAAACCGGGCTGGTAAACCTTGGATTCCACCCTTAGTGGTCATGTGAGTCCTGACTTTTGACTCGTCCAAATAAATTTCTCTTACAATGGTCTGATCCTTTGGAATTTATTCCAGTCCAGAAAAGGGAGCTTGGTCAGTAATGGGTAAATCAGTCAGGTGAGAGTACTCCTCCAGTGTTGGTGCTAGCTGATAATCCGAGAATGTGAAACAGTGATAAACCGGATCGTAGAACTGGATTAGTGTGGACATGATTCCTTCAATTACATGGACCCTTAACAGAGACAGCAGTCCTCCGTACTTAGCTCTGAAAGCATCAGGGTTGGTGATCATCCTTGTCAATCCTCTCAAATCCTCTAATTTTGGAACCTTGAAGGTGTACTTGTGAGTCCTTCTTCTACCGAAATCCATAACGCAATCATTCTCTCTGACATTTGCAATCATTGTCTCAGTTTAATTTGAAAAAAAAGAGACTAGAAGAGAAAATCTTTCTTTGTTTTAAGTTTTTTAATGAAATGAATGCATGATCGCAGCACACAAAAACATAGAAAAAACATGGGGTTAAAGGTTCGGTGTCATGAAGTCCTGGCTCTACCCATCCCCAAAGGTTATACTGGTGATTTTTTGTACCTGTCCGCACAAAAAATTAACCCCTCTTGGGATAACAACAGCAGGCTGGTTCACCCGAGCGAGCTGGTGTATCTTACAGTGATCTCAAATGAGGGTAGTATCACATGACAACTATTTCTGATAGCTTCCCCACTACAAAATAGTAACAAGGTCTCAGCCTACTAAATCCTCAGTTTCATGGACAACCACAATCGAACAATCTGCTTTCAACAACCGAAGTCGTATAGGCATTAAATCCGCAAAAGGTGTCTCCACTGATTCGATGGTCGACCGGGGTCTCTTATTTGGGAGTCACTCCCTGTAAGATTACCCGTCTAGTGCCATCACCTATCTTAGGTGTCACTCAAACTTTCCAGATGCGGCATCACCCATAGTCCCATTAGCAGAAAAATAAACATGGATATCAATTAGGAAAAGTGATATATATATATTTATCCTAAAACTAACATCCTAGACCTCTTAAGAGCTAGTCCTATGATCCTACACAGTCAATGAGTCCCCAGCAGAGTCGCCATTTTCCTGTAGCGAGCGATTTTTGTCAGTGACGCGACCACCTTATCGCTGGGTTTTCCTCACCGCAATGGTATGAGGGGGGGCTACTTTCTGATTTCTTATTTATCCCGTGAAGCTGGAAGGGAAAGGGAAGCTATCTAAAACTAGTCTTGCATGCTAATGTTTAAGTGAACAAACACTTAAAGAGATTCAGGGAGTCGGGGTCAGGTTATACAATGGGTAGTTGTCAATTACCCATCCTATATGTGGTTATCCACAGGATATCTGTAACACCCCGTTTCCCAAATACATAATATAATAATAATTATAATAGCACTTATCAGAGTTTTCGTAAAATACGGGATATTACATTCTTTTCAACTTTATAATAATAGTAACTATAAAAATAATACTTTATTAATTCCATAAAAATTCCTTTATAAAGGTTTATACAAACTGCAGCGGAAAAATATTTTTTTTTATAACATCACCATCTTCAACTCAAATGGCACTAAGGCCTTCATTACAACAAATAAACAACTTTTTCATAATATGTTTCAAAATCTAATACGTAACAAAGTAGGAATAAAAACAACTAAACGAAACCCATCCCGTTACGTATCAGAGCAGACTCCTACACAAAGACACAAGAGACTCCGAACTCAAGCAGCTACTACTCCAATAAATCTGCACGTTACCCACGTAAGAGGTAACATTCAAGTAGAAAGGGTGAGATTTCACAATTCATAATAAAATGATAACATAGTAAGGAGTTATCATGTCCAGCAACTTACAATCCTTCACCAATAACAACACATAATGCATGTTATCAACAACAACAATATATTATCATATTATAGCAACAATAGCAATTTATCACGTATGTGTAGTTAACAACTGACATCAAAATCAACACCACATATAACAGCAACCATACAACATCAACTACACATTATTATTCATATTTATCAACAGTTTACAACATCATCAACAATTAGCAGCATCAACAATTAACATCAACATCATATGAAATGCAAGTGCAATCATGCATGTGGTACCCAGGGCATAAGCCCTCAACATTTTTCCTTAAATAAGGATCCAAGGCATAAGCCTTCAACAGTGCCAATCCAGGCCAACAACAGGGCATAAGCCCTCAACAATGCATATGTAATCATGCCAAATGAAATCAGCTCAAAAACATCAACAATCAACATTTGGCACAATGGCCCAAGGCATAAGCCTTCAACAACGTCATCAACAACAACATCATCAATATTGGTACAAAGACCCAAGGCATAAGCCTTCAACAACAAACATCAACAATAACATAATTTATTTCATCAAGTAAATAATTACTCCCAACGTCATTTTATACATCATTTGATTCGCCCAAATGCGTAACACAACTACCAACGATCGACACAATCATATTCAAATAATTATTTAAAATACCAAACGAAGTCGGAAGCATGCAAATGAATATGTTCCGGAAAGCTTAGAGAGTCTATTTCAAGTATATGAATTTTATTTTAAGACCTAATACACCAATCCATTCAGTTTAATCAAACCATAAGAACACATACTCACACCGGGCAGAATATTTTGTCTAACTTCAAAATGATGCCAAAACTTATATACTTATGATAAAATTCCAAAACTTTCCAGTTGGAAAGGTCATTAAGTCCTCTTTCCAACGCAACTGAAGCCACCCCAAACGGACTTACGACGCTCCAGTTACACTCGAAACAAAATGACCAACGCATGACCGAAATCGCCAACATTTATGGTATAAAAACAAGGTAACCACTACTATTGAAGAACTCCTGGACTTAATTTCTCCATATAAACATAAATATTATCGTGTTAGCTTTCTAACACTTTGAACGGGACCTCAAACGGACTTACGGAACTCAAGATATGCCCAAAACAAGTCGGTCAATACACTTCTACAGTCTCCTGCGATCCCATTACGGAAATTTCACTCTTAAACTCATTTTTTTCAACTTAAAATTATGGTAAACATTCCCCAACATGTTCAAATAGCTTATTTTGAAAATCACTTATTATTGGTCAATTACTTTTTGTTATTTCACTCTAAACCTATCAAACAACATCAATTCTAACAACATTATGCCATCAAAATTCATCCCCATTCATCAATTCAACACAAATCAACATTTAACAACATTATCAACAAACATATACAACCCTATTACATCAATTCATAATCAACTCAAAAACATTCCTAAACAACCCTAACCCCAAACATACATTATCAATCCCATTATAAAATGTTAGTCCCCCCTTACCTTGTAACTGGAGGCTCTAACTCAAAGGGTTTGCAGAACGTTACATTCCTTTCTTTCTCTTCTCTCTACGTTCCGTTCTTCACACTTCTCAGCCAGCCTTTTCCCAAATGATCGTACCAATGTTATGATCTAACTCTATTCTTCCTATATTATATTTTTCATATTCCAATAATAACCTTAGGACCCCTAATATCCCAAGTTATTCCAATTCTACCCTTCTCAACTTATATTTTATTTTTTTATAACGATATACCACTAATCCCCTTTTATTATAATTTCTAATAACAATAATAATAACAATAACCATATAATAATAATAATTATTCCCAATATTACTAATATTATATTTTAAGTATTAATAATAATAACATACTAGCATCCTCATGCCACCCCCAAGGTTCTACACTTTTGGTCATACACCCCCTACCTTATATTTTATATTTTAATAAAAATACTAATAATTTCTATTTTTTATTTTTTTAAATTATTTTAATTACTCAATAATAATAATAATTAACTAATTATATTATTATATACCATCATCAACATCACGCAATTCATCACAAAACACAATAATTCATAAATCATCGCCACAATTAGTCAAATTAATTAATTAGACTCTATAAATAATAAAATAAATAAAAGAGGGCGTTACAATATCAGCTTTAGGTTTCACTTTGTAATTGATAGTGTTTATCTGTTAATAAGTTGGGAAAGTTTCTTGGGAAGTATGAGTGAGAGTGAGTTTTTGTTGATGTTTTTGGTAAGGTACTAGACCTAGAGTTTTTGATTAGTATGCTTGCTAAGATTTCGCAATCTTATGCCTACATATTCTCATTTAAACGAAACAGGGAAATCAGAGCAATCATAGTTCCTCCTATTCTAAGGGAGGGAAAAGATGTTTTTGTGTCTTGTTCAAAGCCCAATACAGGGGCTAAAAGGCTTATTTGTGTCTTGTTCAAAGCCCAAGATTGAAGCTAAAAGGTTTGACTGAGAGAGAACTTGTCATCTCTAAAGAGGTATTGTTGATTTTTGTGTGCCTTGATCACAGCCCAAGGTTGAAGCTAAGAGGTTGATTGACTCCACTGGGGAAATCCGTACCCACAGCCTAAGAGGAGGTTGGATAAGACCAAATCAACAAGAGAGGGTATATATATTGGTGTCTTGTACGAAACCCAAGATTAAGGCAAAAAAGAGGCTGACTCTTTTGGGGATATCATTATACAAAGCCTAAGAGGAGGCTAAAGGAGACTTTTCCGGGGGAAATGTTCTATCTGTCTTGTACAAAGCCCAAGATTGAAGCTAAAAGGATTTTGACTCTCCGTCGGGGAGGTTTGTATGTATCTTGAACATAGCCCAAGATAGAAGCTGAAAAGAAGACTGACTCTGTGGGAGAGAAATCTTTATATGTCTTGTACAAAGCCCAAGATTGAGGCTAAAAGAGACTTTACTGACTCGGCTGAGGATATTTTAAGTATCTCATACAAAACCCAAGATAGAGGCTTAAACGATTTTGAATCTGCTTGGGAAATTATTTGTCCCGAGCTTAAGAGAAGGTTATGAAATTTTATATCTCGTATAAAGCCCAAGATAGAGGCTGAAAAGGGTTTGACTCAAGAAGAGAGTGCTTTTTTTTTTCTGTCCTGTACAAAGCCCAGGATTGAGGCTTAAAGGGGTTTTGACTCAACAAGAGAGTTTGGAACGTGATTGACTCAACAAGAGAGTCTGAAAAGTTGTTGAATCAACAAGAGAGTCTGAAAAAGTGATTGACTCGACAAGAGAGTCTGAAAAGTGGATGACTCAACAAGAGAGTCTGAAAAGGTTAGCTCCGCTGGGGAGAATCATTGTACGAAGCCCAAGAGGAGGCTGACTATGCTGAGGAAAGATCATTATACAAAGCCTAAGAGGAGGCTATCTTTTGCTGGGAATTATTGAGATCCCGAGGCAGGTCCAAGTGGGGAATCAACTCTTGCTGAGGGTTCCAGAAGAGTTGAGGTATCAGATGCCTTGAGGTTCTGATTTCAGATAGTGTTAGACTGACCCTGGCTGGAGGATTTTAGGAGACAGATTAGCTTTTAGAACCCACAAGTTTTAGCTCTGCTGGAGATTAATCTAGAATTTGGGGTTTCTTCCTATGTTTGGAGGGAACTTGAGAATGTCTTTCAGACTCAAGAGGATTAGACTGTCCAAGTCTACCGGTGTGGAAGATTTTTATCTTTTGTATGATGCCCAAGAGGAGGCCGAATCTTTTAAGGGACGAGTATCAACCCTAAAATTAGTCTGAGGTTTTGACTCCTTTTTAGAAAGACAGCTCTAACGAAGGATGACTAAGTTCTGTCCTATACCTTTAGGAGGTCGTCAGGGTCCTTGTATTAAGCCCAAGAGAAGGCATGAGAACTTCTAAAGAGCCGAAGGGTCCTTGTACAAAGCCCAAGAGGAGGCGAGGATGCTTTTAGGAAGCCTGTGGGTCCCAAACCAAGAAAAGTTCAATAAATGCTATTCACCGAGAATAGACCATTTAGTGAAAGTTCTGAGGTTTGAAGAAACTCAAGAGATGCTATTCACCAAGAATATATCAACTTTGGGGAGTAGAATTTCTTAGACAATTTCTAGGGGTGACAGTCTGAGAAAAGGTTCACGAGGAATACTACCTTTCTCTTTGTTCCATATTGTTTAAGCCCAAGAGAAGGCAGGGCTGTATCTGGAAATCCTATATGGATCTAGTTTAGACTGTATTTAAAGAGTGACCAACATGGCTTTACCTAGTTCTAGACCTAGTTGCCGAGGAAAACTCTAAATAATTATACTAGTATATATACAGTTAATATATATATATATATATATATATATATATATATATATTTGACATGTATTTAAAAGAATGAAAGAAGACTAACCATGCTTCGCTTTCCACAATACAGTTATACATATTAAAGCAGGTAAATGAAAGCGGATAAAAACTTACAGGTGAGCAAGCTTTCATGCTGTATTGTTAGTTGTTCAAAGAAATTAAAGAAAATTTTGATAACAACTGTATATTTGAACCTAAATCAGAAGGGAGGTTGTTTTGAAAAGATCGTTGGGGCTTATACTCAAGGAGAGGCCCAAAAGGTTTTCTGTACAAATGTATGGGTTTTACAACTCAAGAAGAGACCCAAAGAGTTTCAAAATGAATAAAGATGGGTCTTATAGCTCAAGGATAAGCCCAGATGATTTTGTTAAGAAGGCGACGATCCCGCCATTGTTTTGAAAATGTACAGAGGGACTTATACATTAAGTGAGGCCCACAATGGTTTATTTACACAGGGATTGAGTCTTACACTCTATTAGAGGCCCATGAGTGTTTTTAAAAAAAAAGATGGGACTTACAACACGAGGGTACGCCCAGGTTATTTGATTTTGAACTGGCGATCGCACTGAGGTTTTTGAAAATGTGTTGGGACTTATACAATACCTGAGGCCCAAAAATGGTTTTGGTTAAAAATGGATTGGGTCTTACACTCTATTAGAGGCCCATGAGTGTTTGGAAAAGATTTATGAGAGTGGAATTAATCAGAACCCTAATTTGGTTAAAAATGGAATTAATTTTGTTTAAAAATTAACAAAAATTAATGAAAACATGTAAAAAAATGAGTGGTGATCTTGGATCAATGTTTCTAAAATCATGTTTTTATCCACAAAATGATTGAAAACCATTTAAGTTTGGAAAACCAAGAGGGAAAAAATATTTTAAATGTTAAAAACAAATAAAAATTAATTATTTGCCAAAATATCAAGTATATGACATAAACATTGTTTTTGGGAAATTTTTGTAAAATAAAATATTTTAACATTTTTGTGAATTATTAAAAAAAGAATCAACTCAAAATCATTAAAATTCAGAGAGAAATTAATTTTTGAATCAATTAAATAAAATCACAAAATTCAAATATTTGAATTTCAAAAAAGGCGCCAAGAACACACGCGTGTTCTGATTTGCCCAGATTTGCATTTTCTCATCAATCTCACTGAATACTTGATGAAATCACACAATCCACATATCAATCAGCTCTTTTTCACCTCACGATCATGTCTATGGTCTTTAATTTCATTTATTTTAAGCATGGAATAAGAAATCAAAGAGAAACCTCAAGAACCCTAATTTTTGCATGAAGGCTCAGAAATTTCATACACGATTCATACAAAGCAATTAATTGAGGGGAAACACTCTATACATGATTATGAACATATGGCAAAAATTATTGTGCGAGGAAATATGCATGAATCATGAGATGACCAAGTTGAGGCTTACCTCTTGCAGCTGGTGATCGAGTTCTAGGTTGGAGGTGTTACAGCTTGGTTCCAATGATGTGGACAACTTCCCTAGGTGCTATGGAGTGTGTCTGAATGCTTGAAGTGGATTGAATTGAGTTGGAACTTGATTTGGCACCTCAACTGCAAATCTGTCAAAAACTTGTGCAAATGGCTGGTGATTTTGTGAAATTGGTGTTCCAGATGTTATGTGAGAGTTTGGATCACTTCTATATGTTATATGTGAGGTGTGTGTGTGATTGGTTTGGTTGGAATTGCTCTCAAACTCAAAACCCGATAGTGATTTGAGTTAGAAGGCAAATTTGGAGTGAAAGTGTGATTTTGAGAATGGAAAGTGTTATAGGCCTTTGGTGTACTCAAACTGATCAGAAATGAGGTATATTTATAGAGTGTTAAGTTTGTTTTGCAAGGAATAGGGAATGGCAACTGCAGCAGGCCTTTGGCCAATGTGGATCAAATGGAATCTCAAGTCTCCTCTAGCCATTGACTTTAGATTAGAGCACAGGCCTATGGTTCTTTGATTATAAGATAAGGCTTGACTGAAGTGTTCATCTTTGCTCTGATACATGCCAACTCTAAGCATCCATTGAATTCCTAAAAAAAAAATTGGAGTCTTGAGGCATCTTTAGCTTTTAGGGGTGCCAAACCTATATGTAGTTCCAAAGACTTGGGAGGCTTATGGATTCGTGCTTGTCCCTTGGTTGTTCCCCCTTGAGGTGTGAAGATGGATAAGCATGCTTGAAATTGCACAATTTGAGCAATTTGAGCACTAATTCACAAATCTTCCTTGCCAAGACAGTTTCCAGCAAGGCATGTTGCAGCTGTCATAACTCCTAGCTCAGATGGAGTTTGATGGAGTTCTTGGGCATTTTGGAAAGCCCTCATATGACACAACACATGTGTGATCATAATTTGTCTTGAAAATTTTTGGATCCAAATGAAAAATGCCCCTACATTTTGAAAAAAAGCAAGACAGATTCTGACTTAATGAAAATTTCAATTAGTGTTGGAAAAAGTGACATTTCATGTTTTCAGCCATTTTGATCACTCCATAACTAAAAATCCATGAGGAATTGGAATGAGATGTAGTTGACACTTTTAAAGTATGCCATAAGAGCTAAAAATCCATCTTTGGATCATCCAAAATGGTTGCTTGGATCTCAAGTTATGATCCTTGGAAGTTGGTACCCTAACCACTTTGTTCCATAACTTAGAAAATTCCTAAGTTTTTTATGGTTACCCCTTTTGCAAGAAACCTCGCTTTCTTTGATTTTTCTTGATAAATGGTGATTCCAATCACACATTAACATTGTATTAGGGTTAAGGAACCTTATTTGACCAAAAAATCGAAAAGTCAAACTTTGACTTTTTGTACAGTTGACTTTTTCCAGCAGATGAAATTTAAACTGTGCGATCCTCTATGAAATCAAGTCCTTGACCTAAATCAAACTTAATGGATGGATTCTATAGGTGTTATAGGGTGTATTGAATCATGTCCCAAGGTTTGGGAGCATGTCTTGGTCAAATGTCAAAGGTATAGTTGACTTTTCCCTCGAAACCCTAATTGTGTTCCAGATGAAATTGAAACTTGTAAGCCAAGCTTTTTGGATCAATACATTATTGCAAATAGATTAATGTAGTGTATTAGAGACCCTCAAAACATGTCTTGAGGTCTTGGATCGTGTTTTGTCCCAAACGTCAACTTAGGGGTGAATTAGGTCAAGAAACCCTAATTCCTGATTTTTGGTAAATGCATCCCCTGAGGTTAAATTAATTTGATGACTGGGTCCATGAGGCCCCTTAGAGTATCTTGGGATATGTCTTGAAGTATTGGCTCATGACCAGAAGAAAATTTCCATCTGGAAGCCTTGGTCGACCAAAACCCTAATTTGGTGACACTGGCGATCTTGAGGCTTGATCCACTTGGAATGTAGAAACTTTATGCTTGGTTCTTGATGTGGGAGTCCTCCTGATCCTTTATGGGCGTTGGAGAGTTTAGACAAGTTGAAGATCATGTCAATTCTTGATTGATCCTTTGTCTAAGTGCTCAGAGAGGGCTCAAAACCCTAATTCTTGGTTGTGGGGAATGCTCACCCCTCTTTGAGGAGATTGGTGAGGCATGATGGTTCATCCCTATTGTGATGATGATTTACACAATGATGGGGAATCTTGGTGGTCAAAATTTGGGGTATGACAGTGTCCAAATTGATGACAAGGCTTGGATTTATCATATTTGGACAAATCGAGCAAAATGCACAAAATCTACCAAATCTGTCTTGAAAAAATCAGCTCATGATTCCATGTTTCAAGGGTTGTATCTCCTTGCTCAAATGGAATTTGGAGATGATCTGGTACTTGTTGGAAAGCCCTCATGGCAGACTTTAACTTTGATGTCCACCCCTAGACCTGGTTTGACTTGGATCAAGGTGAAAACTGCCCCTACATTTTGGAAAAAGTAAGGCAGATTTTGACTTAGTGAAAATTTCACTAAGTGTTGGAAAAAGTGGCATTTCATGTTTTCGGCCATTTTGATCACTCCATAACTAAAAATCCATGAGGAATTGGAATGAGATGTAGTTGACACTTTTAAAGTATGCCATGAGAGCTACAAATCCATCTTTGGGTCATCCAAAATGGTTGCTTGGATCTCAAGTTATGATCCTTGGAAGTTGGTACCCTAACCACTTTGTTTCATAACTTAGAAAAATTCTAAGTTTTTAATGGTTACCCATTTTACAAGTTAACTCACTTTTCTTGATTTTTCTTGATGAATGATGATTCCAATAACATATTAACATTGTTTTAGGGTTAAGGAACCTTGGATGACCAAAAAAATCAAAAAGTCAAACTTTGACTCTTTGTACAGTTGACTTTTCATCAGATGAAATCCAAACTGTGCGATCTTTTGTGAATTTAAGTCTTTGACCTAAATCAAACTTAATGGATGGACTCTATAGGTGATATAGGGTGTATTGAATCATGTCCCAAGGTTTTGGATCATGTCTTGGGCAAAAGTCAAAGGTACAGTTGACTTTTTTCCCAAAACCTTAATTGTGGTCCAGATGAAATTGAAACTCGTGAATCAAGCTTCCTGGGTTAATCCATTGTTGAAAATGGATCCATGTAGTGTATTAGAGACCCCAAAATCATGTCTTGAGGTCTTGGCTCATGTTTTATCCCAAAAGTCAACTTAGGGGTGAATTAGGTCAAGAAACCCTAATTCCTGATTTTGGGTGAATGCATCCCCTGAGGCTAGAGTGACTTGATGATTGGGTCCATGAGGTCCATTGGAGTATCTTGAGTTATGTTTTGAAGCATTGGCTCATGCCCAGAGGAAATTTTCCACCTGGAGGCCTTGGTCGACCAAACCCCAAATTTGGTGACACTAGCGATCTTGAGGCTTAATCCACTTAGAATGTAGCAACTTTGTGCTTGGTTCTAGATGTGGGAGTCCTCTTAGAAAAGTTGAAGATCATGTCAATTCTTGATTGATCCTTTGTCTAAGTGCTCTGAGAGGGCTCAAAACCCTAGTTCTTGGTTATGGTGAATGCTCACCCCTCTTTGAGGAGATTAGTGAGGCATGATGGTTCATCCATATTGTGATGATGATTTACACAATAATGGGAAATCTTGGTGGTCAAAATTTGGGGTATGACAGATGCCCCTATTTAATTTTCTTGGACCTGAAGGTGTGAATGACGAAGGTATTCGGGCATTCAGGGTGCAAGATGATTAAATATTAGAATACGTGAAATTTTGACGGTGGTTATGAATGGCAGTTTGCTCATCCATCTTCTTTCGCTAAGCAATGATGCTTAGAAAAGTTAAACTTCCCCTCGATCCTGGTCTTCAGCCAAGGAACTGGTCTCAGTTATCTTTTGAAATAAACTTTCCCTCGATCCTGGTTTCCTACCAAGGAACTGGTCTCAGTTTTTGAAATAAACTTCCCCTCGATCCTGGTTTCCTACCAAGGAACTGGTCTCAGTTTCTGAAATAAACTTCCCCTTGATCCTGGTTTCCTACCAAGGAACTGGTCTCAGTTTCTTTTGTCAATAAACTTTCTTGACAAGGGACGCTGTTTGTTAGCGGTTTTCCTCAAACTTCTCGCCGGATTTTCCTAGGGAGATGCCATTTGATGGGAAAAACTTTTGATGTCAGACTTGTTGGGTAACCCATTCGTCTGAGTTGTAGAGGTGCACAAAATTCCCTGTTTTGAGACGCCATTTGTCGACTCTACTAGGGAAAACGAGTCTCTTGAGAGACTACTTTTCGCTTGGGGATATTACATCATACTTTTCTTCGAGATCTTCTCGGAGAAATTCCATGTGATGTAATCCAATTTTTGAGGTGCTGATGACCTTATTGTCAGCAAATTTTTCGAAGAAAAACTGCTATACTGCCGAATCTTTGATTAAGAGGCTTTCTCTGAGGATTTTCCTTAATCCGGGAAAACAAAGATATCATCTTCAATGGCGAAGAGTGACGTTTGTCTAATGTTTTCTTGTTTTTCAGAGGTTCAAGTTATCAAAGTGGTTAAGGGCCGTCTCCAATCCAGAAATAATTTGGAGGAGAGATCGCTCAGATGATTTGCTTCCGAATGAGGAAAAAACTAACAACTCGATTGAGAGGACTTTTATCACTAGGGGACAAGACCGACTAAAGTCATAGTGATGCAATATGAATATGAATGTAAATCAATAATGCATAATGTATGTATGTTTTTGCTGACAAAATTGACGCGACATACAGACTGATAGATGAACACGACTGGATACTCAGCCACTGCAGGGGATGGAAAGTATCATGTAGTCCAAAAATAGCAATTCTACCTTGCTTAGGAGAGATAGTCCCTGTGGGGATCAACTGTTGGTCGGACTTAGGAGGTAAGAACTCTGTCGGGGATATCAGATGGAATATTCGCATCTGACATAGCTAATCCTTCATTCAGGCACACAGGTTTAGAAGGAGTACTTTGATTCTGCACTTTGAGGTTCAAACACCTTTGGAGAAGCGATCGATGTTCTTTCGATGTTCAACAGTCAAAAGAATTACCATCTTTATTTAAAAAGCAGAAAAAGTTCGACAAGTAAATTCATTTTTGTTTTATTTCAAGAATCGTTAATTATGTTAAAATGTCGCTCTGTAAAGCTAAAACAAATAGGAATTACAAACAAAAGCACTAGGGCTCAAATTTTATTGATAGGATGGAAATCAGCTAAATGAGTGATTCCATAGAGTATTTACAAAGTTTAGAAAATTGTAATTTAAGGGAAAAGGGATACATTGAAACATAACGACTATTATCCTTCTACCAACTTTGAATTCTGGGTATCCTGAGCTTCTGTCGGGGATGAGCTTGACTGGAGTTTTCTTATGGATGGTGCGACTGCTGAGGAGTTGAACTGATCAGACGTAGTTACTTGCCATTACTCCCTAACTTTTTCCTGGATTGTACTTTGAGACTTCCAATCCAACGGGATGATTTTTTTTTTATTATGTCTCTAATTATTGCCTGGACCGCCCTTTCGGGTTTTCTATCCACCGAGACGTTTTGTTTTTAGTTTAGGCAAAGTATTTCTTGACTACGTCAACATTCGTGTGGTAGGCAAATTCCTCTCCGTCCATTGTTACGAGACTCAAGGCGCTGCCTGAGAAAGCTTTCTTGACCTCATAGGGGCCGTCATAATTCAGAGTCTACTTGCCCCGAGAGTCGGTAAGGAATGATTGTATCTTCTTGAGCACAAGGTCTCCTTTCCTGAAGACGCGAGGTCGAACCTTTTTGTCGAACGCCTTCTTCATTCTTTGTTGATACAACTGACCGTGGCATAGAACCGTTATTCATTTTTCTTCGATCAGATTCAGATCTTCGTGCCGACTTTGACACCATTCAGCTTCTGTTAGTTTAGCTTCCATCAATACCCGGATTGATGGGATCTCTACTTCGATGGGGAGAATTGCTTCCATGCCATATACTAGAGAGAAAGGGGTTGCCCCCATTGAAGTGCGGATAAATGTGCACATGTCGGCGCAGTCCTTATTCTTTTTTAGTAATTTGAAGATCGAAGCACATGTCGCGGTCATGAGGAATATAAATCTGGAAATGTAGTTCAAACATCCCAGGAATTCTCTGACTTATTTTTCAGTTTTTGGAGAAGGCATTTCTTAAATGACCTTGACCTTGTCAGGATCAACCTCAATTCCTTTCTGGCTGACGATGAACCCTAAAAGTTTCCTTGAACGGACACCGAATGTGCCCTTATTGGGATTCAAGCAGAGTTTGTACTTTCTCAGACGCTCGAATAGCTTTGACAGGTGGGTCACATGCTCCTCTTCTGTCTTAGATTTGGCAATCATATCATCGACATATACCTCGATTTCTTGGTGTATCATGTCATGAAACAGAGTTGTCATGGCCCTTTGATAGGTTGCCCTAGCATTTTTCAAACCGAACGGCATTACCTTGTAACAAAAGGTGCCCCATGGGGTGATAAATGAAGTTTTCTTCATATCTTTCGGTGCCATTTTGATTTGATTATAGCCCGAATATCCATCCATAAAGGAGAATACTTTAAACTTTGTTGTACTGTCTGCCAACATGTCAATGTGTGGTAAAGGAAAGTCTTCCTTTGGACTGGCCTTGTTTAGATCTCTATAATCCACACACATTCTGACCTTCCCGTCCTTTTTTGGAACTGGTACAATGTTGGCTAGCCATTGAGGATATTCTGACGTGGCGAGGAAACCTGCGTCAATCTGTTTTTGTACTTCCTCCTTGATTTTGATGGCTATATCTGGATGAGTTCTTCTCAACCTCTGCTTTATTGGTAGATATTCTGATCTTAACGGTAAATGATGTTCCACGATGCTGGTGTCCAACCCTGGCATGTCCTGATAGGACCAAGCGAATACATCGAGAAAATCTTTGAGATGTTTTATCAAACCTTCTTTGATAGTCGTACTGAGCAGTGCCCCAATCTTGACTTCTTTTCTCTCTTCTTCTGAACCCAAGTTGACCGTTTCCAACGGCTCTTTGTGAGGTTCAATGGACCTTTCCTCTTGTCTGAGTAATCGGGAAATCTCTTATGGAATTCCTTCGTCATTTTTTTCTTCAGCCTCAAATACCGGGAATTCAAAGTTGGGAGAAGGCATTGGATCGGATATTTCAATGGGGTTTAAAACAAGCAATTTGCATGACGTGATGATTTGTTTTTAGAAGAGATAAAGAGAATCCAAGAGTGTGTGCAGTGTATTTTTTGATAACTGCTTATTTTTATTATTTGAGTTGTTTTTTAGGATTACCATTTTTTGAAAAAGCTAAAAGAGAAAACAACAATAAATGCAAAAATTACAGAACGACGCTATTTTATTTATGATTTTGTCGATTCTTGAAACTACAACCCTATAAAACAAAACTCAGTCGCTTTGGGCGAAGCGAAGAGAGACATTTACAGAAAGTGAGCCCTATCAAAACATCTGTTTCACCTGGGCAGGGTGAAAGGTTAAAATAAAGACGGCAATTACTTAGACTTATGAACGACTTTCGGAACGTTGACAGCAACCCATTGACGGCGAACTCCTCGGTGAATCACAAAGTCTGGTACTTTCCTTCTTGATTTGTCTTAAGAAATAACGCTGATTTCTGGCGGAGCGGGATCATTGGAATCTGTCTCCCAGACAAAGTTGTCGCAAGCGACCTCTTCCGTTGTATCTGGCACATTATTTGTACTCTCAGGTGGATCTCCCCATCTAGTGGGTTGGATGTCTTCGAGCCTGATACGAGAGCTTTCGGGAGCGATGTACTTGACCAAGAAGTCAAACTTGTCGCTTGGTTGTCCTAAAGTGTCCCACACTTCTTTGGAACTGGAGGAGTCATCCCTTTTGATGACGTTGACCTTAGGAAAAGCATAATTGATGAATTCTAGTCCTGCAAGCTTTGCAAATTCATCGTCGTGCTAGATATTTTCTGAATGCCTTGAATAATGATCCCATGACATGGTGGGGCGCAGGTATTCTTTTCAATAATGCTCAGTTGATACGCATCGTTGGGCTGACTTTCTTGCCCCAAGTCTCCCGGGTACGGCTGCCAGATAAGTAGGCCATCCATTGGGCCATAATAGTCGTGGTCAAAGTTGTCTTTCATCAGAGTGTCTTCCTCTAATGAGTTTGGCGGAGCACGACATCCTTCTGGAACACAATCTCCGTATATCATTTTGACGTCTGACCTTGGTATAAGTCTCGAACTCTGTGTGGGATAGCAAAATGGCGTAGGCACCTCTTCCTGAGACATATAACCATCCTCGTTAAGATAGGATTTCTACTCTTCATCTATATCGGAGGAATCCCCCTCATTGATGGTATGTACTTCTTGAGACACTGGGTGAAGGTAACCTCCACTATGGAAGAAGTCCCGAATGGGATGAAAACTTTCATCGTTAATAGCAGTCTGGGTACAGGTTTAGGAAAAACCAAGACCCTTCTTTGTTTTGTTATCAGTAGGAATGACAAGTTGTCCCCATCCTTTTGCATTGTTACTTTTAATCACTTCGAGAGCATCTCTGTACGATGAAATTAATGTTCCCCTTTATGATTTTTCATTGCTCACCGAAAGTGCTTGGAACTAGGTTCCAACAGTCTCCTCTGGTTCTACACAAGTGGACGACGATAAGTTGCTCACAATCAAGGCTTGTTCTCCACATACTATGACTAGTTGGTCGTTCTTGACAAACTTCAGCTTCTGGTGAAGTGTCGAAGTGACTGCCCCAGCCTTGTGTATCTAAGGTCTTCCTAATAAATAGTTGTATGCTTCCCGGATGTCAATGACCTGGAAAGTGACTTGGAAAGTGACTTGGAAAGTGTGAGGACCGATAGTTATGGGAAGATCGACTTTGCCAATAACTATTTTTTGAGATCCGTCAAATGCTTTGACGATGACCTCATTGCCCCTCACCGGAGATCCTTTGAATGATAGTTTCATTAAAGTGGACTTCGGCATAACATTCAGAGTCGATCTGGTGTCTACCAGTACGCTGGTGTTGCACCCCAAAATTTGCTCTCCTTACTTTATTACTAACTTGCTTATGTTTCATTGCATTTTTGCATTATCATGTGTGCATATCATTGGTTCTTAGCATGGGGTCAAGGTGCCTGAGGCATGTTCAAGAGGAGAAGATATTCTTCAAAGGGTCAAGCAAGAGAGTTCAAGTGGATCACTCTCTCCTAACCAGTGCATAAATTAGGGTTTTGAAATTCCTGGGTTTATTGCTCCAACGGGCAAGATCCTTGGGTTTTTATCATCACCAAATGGCATATCTTATCTTTGTTGGAGAGGATACACATCATATTCAGAGGAATTTAGATTTGGAGACTGTGTTATTTCCTCCTAGACTGAGGGTACCACAACTAGGGTTTGCTATAAAGTCAGTTTATTTCTGATTTCTTGGGCAAGACTTGATTCTATGGTATTCCTTGGGTCCCCAAGTATCTAGGGATGGGAGGTTGTCCATCAGTCTGGTTCAGGAGAGATTCAATTGGCCAATGGATTTGAAATCAGGTGAATGGAGTAAAAGTCAACAGTGAGAGGAGAAGTCAACTGTGGAATTTTGAGGTTCTCTCCAAGGTTTTCAAGGTCTCACATCCTCATATGGTCCTCAAAATTCAAGTTTCATGCCATTTATCAAGAATCAGGAGTTGGTGCAAAAGTTACCAAATTTGGAAATGACCTATAATTTGAAAGTTTCCTTTTTAGGCAAGTTCCTGCACTGCATTCAACTTGACTTTTCATCATCAAAGAAGCTTCAAATGAATTTTTCTCCAACATAAAAGTTGAATATCTTTTTCTCCTATTTCCAACAAGTATTAGTGGGTCTCCATATCATTTGTGAAACTCCAGTTATGATCAAAAGAAAGCAAAGTGGTTTTTAGGGTTTCTGATGGTTCCATTTTCACAACTTTGGGCATAATGACCTATAATCAATTCCATTGCTTCATGCCACATTCTAATATCAAAGAACATTCCTTGAGGTTTATTTTGGGCCGAAGAATTAAGAAATTCCATGGTTTATTCTTCACTTATTTTCCATTACTCAAAATTGCCAAAATGTTGAAAACTCATTAACCAATACATCTCAAGGCCCAATTCCAATTTGGGTGTGATTAGCAATTCAGATATGGGTGATCCATCATGAAATATTTGGATATCCATGCATGGAAGGAGGTGTATCTAATATTATGTGATTTTCCAAAATTATTCAAAAACTCATTAAACAAAGAATTGCCCAAGCCCAAATCATTATCAGTGAAAAACCTTAGTCTATTTAAACCAATTCATGCACTGGTTAGGGTTTCATCACGTGCATTTGGAGGAGAATTGAAGTGTGCAACCCCAAAGCTTTTCTTTAACAAATCTCACAATCCTCAAGGTTTTTTCAAGAACTTCTTCCACAAACTTCTTCCTGGTGATCAATAGAGTGCAAACCATCCCCCATTCGCAGCCAAAAGCAAGGATTAGGAGTGCACCATCTCAGGTTAGTCACTTTTTTCATGATCACGAAACTCTCCTTTTAAGTATGCATATTGATGTGTGATGTCTGCTGATCATCCTGATATAGTTTTTGTTGAGTTTGGACGTGCGGTTTGCTTGTATGGTGCGTTTAAAGTTTTGTGCCCTAATATTATTCCTTGCGTTTTTTATTGTGTGCTAATGGTTTGTGATTTTTTATGAGAGATTTGGAATCCTCGTTGAATTCTAGATGGAATAGTGTATTGGTTCGCATTTTCTGGAAAATTTTAGTTGCAGGTGACCGGAGAAGGGAGCGGAACCCTAACTCCGGCGGCGGCGATTGGTTCAGTCCGACGAGGGTGGCTGGAGGTAGGAGAGATAATCGTGATCGTCCATGGTCACGATCCAATGGCCATCAGCTTGCCACGCGTTCCTTTTTATTTTTTTTCTAAGTTTTTATTTTATTATTCGTATGCTTATTACCCCACGGTAAGTATCATGTGCCATCATATAATTGCCAATCATTCTAATTACTTTGACTTAACTGCGTGCGTTGGATGGATCGTGTGGTTACAATCATGACAACACATTAAAAAAACCATGTGCCTGGCACATGGGAGTACATAGTATACTGACCAGTTGTATGCGTGCGTGTGTATCATAACTATGGTGTGTATTTAATCTAGGCCCCTTATCATGATTACTTTTTATTTTGTTTGACCATTTGTGAACGCAGGATTGATCCAAGGGTGATGGTGAGTCAACTGGTTTAACTAAGGTCTATGGTCTTTTTTTTTATTTCGTTTTTTTTCGCTGATGGGTTTAATACCTGGGCCTGCTAATTGCACCCTACCTTCCAGCCCAGTTCCATATTCCAATGCATTTTTCTTACTAAACGCACCTCCTTGCATTTTTATTTCATTTTATTTTTATTTTAATTATTATATTTCATTTTAATTTTTAAAAATGGTTTCTTGCATTAAAAAATCCCAATAAAATTCATGAAACATATTTGTCATTTTATAAAATTTTCCAAATTTTATTTTTTATTTTTATTTTATTTTTTATCATCCAAATTGATTATTTAGTTTATTTTCTTTTTGCATTATCCATACCATGCATACTTAAATTTGTTTATTTTATTTCTCTGCATCCATAAAATATTTTCAATCCGTTCTTTTTGCATTTGTTAGATAAAATTCTGAAGTACATTAAAAAAAAAAATTTATCATTTTTAAAATTATTTCATATTGCATTTTGGTCCTCCTTTTTGCATATTAAGTCATATTCCTCATCTGAACTTTGTATGATTGATTGAATGACTAACACCTTGAATTTTTGCAGGAGTTTTTGGTATTTTGTTTGTCTCTGGTTGAGTAACTTTGATATTTAATTTGGTGATTTTAGGAGTTGTTTTACCATTTGTTTAATGGCTCTTTGTGTGAGATTTTCTTGTATGCGTATCCTTGATCTTGTCTGATTATCTGTTTGAAAAGGTACTTGTGCCATTGTCTTGGGGTTGTTTATTTGACTTCTTAATTCATGTTTGGATTGTTATCATTATTATATGCCATTGTTTGGTTTTCATTTGCCTTGATATTATTTATGTTCGTTTCGTACTAACCTTTTATGCAGGGACTAAGGTATGTTCTTTAAGGGTGTGGATAGTTATCCATGTCCCCCTTACTCTTTCCTTCTCTCATCTTTTTCCTTTAGGTTCAGGTTGTCGTCAAACCTCACTAACCGTAGGTCACCCATGCATGATAACTTTAGGACTCTTAGTCCCCCTTAGAGTATCCCTTGTGTCTTCTCTCTTCTCATCTCAAACTTCTTGAAAACACTTAATAAGTATAAAGTGTATTGCGCATGAGCCTTAAGTGTGGGGAATGAGAAATGAGGGGCTTCCTCTCATCTTTCTAGAGTGCTTAGCGAGCGTCCTGTCTTGGGACGATGCGTTAAGTATTCGCCCCTGTGCCCTAGACTTTGGTGCAATGCAACTTAGGAACTAACTTAAGTCACTTCTGTCCTAAAAAATACAAACCAACGTCAAACCTTTTTGTCCTTCGGGATTGTCAAACTAAAGGCTATTTTCAAAAAGGGCACGTTACCTTCCGTCTGAGTCGCAAACAGGCATCGACCCTAACTGTCGGACGCGAACTTAACGTCGCTCATAAAAAACACAAAAAGAACTTGGTCCGAACTACGTTGACTCTGAATTCCCCATTGCACAAAGGGGGTACGTAGGCCTAGGACGTCGACGTCCTACCGAGTCTTTCTTGGTCTTCCCCTTCCGTTTTAGCACAGCCCTAGATGATAGGATAACTCACCCTTAGAATAGACAACAAGCGTGGATCCCATCGAGTACGATGGACGTGTGGGGTGCTAGCACCTTCCCCTCGCGTAACCGACTCCCGAACCCAGGTTATGGTTGCGATGACCATTCCTTTCCCTCTTCCTCAGGTTTATGCGGTGTTCCCTTTCCCTCTCTTGGGATAAATTTACACGGCTGGCGACTCTGTTTTTCCGCGCCACTCTCGCGTTTGTACCTGGATGAAAATCCTGGGAGCGACAGCTGGCTAAAGCATCGTCCTGGCAGTTGACTGTAATATTAAGTGCCATGTTGTGACTTTTTCCTTCTTCTGGCAGTTCCTCATTACTAAACCCCAAATTGTTGCAGGAAGTGATGTTGGAGATGATGATGTCGAATTGTCTTATCGTTACATCCTGTTCCACAAAGGCTTGCTCTAAGACTTTCTGCAGAGCTTCCTTGTGAGCTTCGGAACTGAGTAAAAGAGATAACACAGAGATTTTTGAAGGATTTTGAAACAGTTGATCAACAATGTTGTACTCACTCTTCTAGATAAGCTTCAGTATCTCATCATTGTTCTTTGAAAGGTCGGGATCACTAGATTGACCGACTGGTTGATCGAGAACTTCTGTTTAAGGTTCATTTTCTCTGGTAGGTTCTCAACACCTCGATTGAAGATTCGACCGCTCCGTGTTACTCGACTGATGTCTGCAATATTCACGACGGAGGGTAACGGAACTTCTTTTCCATTCTCAACTATTGTTGCACCGTACTTGTAAGGGATCGCCTTATCAGACTTATACGGTACTGGTCCCGGTAGATAGATAACTACAGGAGTCTTTTGATTTTTCTGACCATCATAACCGACCTCAATTGGTTCGAGATTAAGAACCTTTCCACTATCAAGAGGCACTCTTGATTCACGGAGTAAAGGGATTATGGCGCGCACATCCTTGGCCACTTCTCGCTTATGGATTAAGACAACATCTTTGCCTCGATCAGGATGATAGTTTGACATTGAACCAGAGCTTGACCATGGTTGAATCTCCTTATGGTCCAACTGACTTTGGAGGGCTGCTCGTACGAGGTAGCATCCTTGATTATTCTCCGAGCAGACTCTACAACACTCGTAGTTGTGTGGTGGGACCCTGCCACGACCGCTTTGAATGTAGTGTAACCTCACTAGGTCTGTTTCCATTGATCGAACATCTTGACTGGGATGCCTAGTAGGGTTTCCTTCGATCATTCTGACTTGTTGTGTGTCTTCATCTAGATAGATCGGAAGCGACCAATGGTTTAATAAGGGTTGCAGTGTTTTTTGAACGAGTGCACATCCTTGGTCACTCTCCCGACACACTTTACAGTTCTGATGCTCATGTGAAGTCAAAAAACCGAGCTGGACTTACTTAACGTGTAATTCCACCAAGGTGGTATTCATCAAACGAATATCGAGGATTTGAATCATATTAACTTGATAGTGACTTCTATCATGGTAATCCTGGATCCACCCAAGATCTATCTGACGCTGGAGGGCCTCTTGCACAATAGAGCATCCCTGATTGTTTACCGAGCAAATCAGACAGGAATCGTAATCGTGCCGTGGCAGATCATGATGTTGGGTTTGCCTTGAGTACATTGCCACCAAGTTGACATTCATCGCCAGAATGTTGTGGTTCTGAATGATGTTGGAATTTGTATAAGTCATGTTGACCTCACAAATTCAGTGATCCTGGATCCATCAGAGATCCATCTGTTCTTGTAGAGCTGATTGCACCACAGGACATCCTTGATTGTCTTTCAAGCAGATATCACACTGGTGATAGTTATGAGATGGTATATGACCGTATCCACTCTTCCTGCAATGCATCTTGACCAGGTTGGTTCCCAATAAGAGTACATCCTGAATTTGATAGCTGTGCTTAGACTCTTCCTCTATCAAATTTACCATAGCCTTCTCGTGTTGAGGCAACGGGTTCGTCTGAACATTTGGATTTGCATCCTTGAAGGATAAGACCCCGCTCCTTAAAAGCTTTTGTACATCGGATTTGAAGCTGAGACAGTTTTCTATGTTATGCCCTGGTCCTCCTTGATGGTAAGGACAAGTCTAATCCGCCTTGAACTAAAAAGGCGGATTTTCCGGTACTGTAAGAGGAGACCTGGTTTGGACGTGCCCCTTGACCAGTAGTAATGGAAACAGTTCTACATACAACATTGGTATAGGGTCGAAACTGAGCAACCCGAGGTTGATACGCAGGAATAGGCGCAGGGTTAATAGCAGGAGTTACAGTTGCTACTGGTTGGTAACCTCGCCTTTGCTTTTCGAGAGAGATATTGCCAATATCTTGCTCTTTTTTCTTAGGTAAAGCACTACCGTATCTTTTGGTACTGCTTGATGGTCCAGTATCTTTAATTAAACGTCCTTCTCGGACTGCTTCTTCAAGACGAACTCCCATGCCACCATTTCGGTGAAGTCACTGGGCGCACTGGCGACCATTCTGTCGTAGTAAAATGAGCTCAAGGTTTTCAAGAAGATCTTTGTCATCTCTTTTTCCTCAAGAGGTGGATAAATCTGGGCGTAAATTTCATGCCATCTCTGAGCATATTCCTTAAAGGTTTCCTTATCCTTCTGCGACATGGCTCTAAGTTAATCTATGTCCGGTGCCATGTCCAAGTTATACTTATACTGTTGAACAAAGGCAGCGCCAAGATCTCTGAAAGTGACGGTCTTAGTGCGGTTTAATCCCATGTACCATTTAAGTGCAGCACCGGTTAAACTATCTTGGAAATAGTGGATCAGTAGCTGTTGGTTCTCTGTCTGAGTTGACATTCTCTGAGCGTACATCACTAAATGACTTTGAGGGTAAGATTTACCCTTGTATTTTTCAAATTCGGGCACCTTGAATTTGTCCGGAACTTTCACATTGGGGACCAAACATAGGTCCGCGGCGTCCTTTCAAACAGATCCTGACCGTGAAGGGTAAGCAGTTCCTTCTGCATCTCCAGGAATTTCTCATGGAATTCCTTCATTTTTTCGTTCATACTTTCGTTTCCATCAGAAGGTATCTATGGAATCTGTCCTTCCGGGACAGTGTGTACCACTGGTGGTGGTATAGTCATTACGGCAGTGACTCTTGGTACTTCCCTCTCCCGAAGTTTGTAACCTTCAGGAGTTGCTGTCATGCCCCTTGCATCTTCGCTTTCCTGAAGTTTGTAACCTTCAGGCCCAACGGCTCCTGTTGCAGTTTCCGGATCTTCTATGATCGGCGGAATATATGCTTCTAGGATATAGTTGGGTGGAATGCCCCAGGGATGATCCTTAGGCATATTGTACCGAGGATCATACTTTTCCACTATGGGCGTAGATGTGATCTCTGAGATCACAGTTCTTTGTTGTTGCATCTGGGCTGCTGCCAGAGATTACATGTCATTGTGAAGTTTCCTCAAATCTTCTTTTAGAGTGTTGATTTCTTCTCTCAACTCTCTGTTGTCTTCCTCGAGATCATCCATTTTCTTTTGTCGATTGGCCCGAGTATTGTACGAATGAGACAGTTTGACTCTAGAATCGAGACACAAACGTGAGATTCGTAGGGAAGAAGAATGCGTTAGGTGAGAATGATGAATGATATGCAATGATTATATTAATTTAATTTTTTTTATTTAATTAAAAGAAACTTTGACAATTGGATTGTAAATATCATACAGTGGGGAAACCCCGTTTTATTGAATTTAAAGATTGCGACAATGGAAATACAGTAATTTACAAAGTGATATAAAAGGAAATGTCTAAACTTATGGATCCTGAGTCCTCTCTGAGGAGAGCTCAGGTGCTGGTTCTGGTATTTTTCTTTTCTTTGACCAGGGCTCTTGAGCCGTTGTCGGGTTGTCATTCCTTTACCAAGTGAAAGGAGCGAACAAATTCCTTTGGTCTTCTTGATTCTCTATAGCATGTTGCTCTAAAATCTCAATCAGAGCATCCTTTTCTTTTAACAGTTGCTGTATTTTGTTACACTCCACATTGAGAATACGATACTTGTTCTTCCAAGACTTCTTCTCCTGTTGAACTTTGTTGAGAGTAACCTGAAGTTTTTCCGTATCAGACATAAAATAAAGGACAAATTCCTTTAATGGAAGAACCTCTTGACGAGGGTAAGGCATCCTCAACCTGAGAGCTCTAGTTTGTACCCAGTGGAGATAAGGCTCCACAGAGATACAATCTGGTTTTCCTGGAGACTCTCTTCCTTTCCCGTGAACATGTTTCTAGGCATGCACTATTTCTGTCTTTAGTTCCCTGTCATTTTCCCCTTCCTTGAAGAAAAGACCTTCCAGATGAACATTACATGGGATACGTCTCATCGGGTATCTAAATTGACGACGAACTAAAACTGGATGATAATTGATTCCTCCTTTAATTCCTATGAGGGGTACATTAAGGAAGTTTCCACAACGGTCAATGATCCTGATCCCGTCATAGATTTGATTGTACCAGTCGATGTCAGAGTTGGTAAGAGACATAACTCTCTGCGACCAACGCAAAGTACTCTTATGATCCCAAAAAGCCGTAGACTTAGGCAAATGGGAAGTGAACCATTTGTATAGCAGGGATACACAACATGTGATCATTCCTCCATTGTATAAATTCCTTAAGTGTACAGAATGATAAGCATCTGCGAGCAGGGTCGGCTCAGGGTTTCTAATCAGAAAAATATTAATGGCATTGATATCAATGAAGCTATCAATGTTAGGAAACAGAAATAACCCGTAGGTGAGCAGTACAAAGATGCTCTCAAAAGCAGTCCCGTTCCCTATACTGGCAAAGTACAGGGCCTTCTTTATCAAGAACTGGGCTGGAAAACCTTGTATTCCACCCTTAGTTGTCATGTGAGCCCTGACTTCTGACTCGTCCAAATAAATTTCTCTTGCAATGGTTTGATCTTTTGGAATTTCTTCCAGTCCAGAAAAGGGAGCTTGGTTAGTAATGGGCAAATCAGTTAGGTGAGAGTACTCCTCCAGTGTTGGTGCTAGCTGATAATCCGGGAATGTGAAATAGTGATAAACTGGATTGTAGAACTGAATGAGGGTGGCCAGGATTCCTTCAATTACATGGACCCTTAACAGAGACAACAGTCCTCCGTACTTAACTCTGAAAGCATCCGGGTTTGTGATCATCCTTGACAATCCTCTTAAATCCTCTAATTTTGGAACGTTGAAGGTGTACTTGTGAGTCCTCCTTCTTCCGAAATCCATAACGCAATCTTTCTCTCTGACATTTGCAATCATTGTCTCAGTTTAATTTGAAAAATAGAGACTAGAAGAGAAAAAATTTCTTTGTTTTAAGTTTTTTTTAATGAATGTATGAATGCAGCACACAAAAACATAGAAAAAACATGGGGTCAAAGGTTCAGTGTCATGAAGTCATGGCTCTACCCTTCCCCAAAGGTTATACTGGTGATTTTTTGTACCTGTCCGCAAAATCATTGACCCCTCTTGGGATAACATCAGCAGGCTGGTTCACCTGAGCGAGCTGCAGTATCTTAGAGTGATCTCAAATGAGGGTAGTATCGCATGATAACTATTTCTGATAGCTTCCGCACTACAAAATAGTAACATGGTCTCAGCCTACTAAATCCTCAGTTTCATAGACAACCAACATCGAACAATCTTCTTTCAACAACTGAAGTTGTATAGGCATTGAATCCCCAAAGGGTGTCTCCACTGATTCGATGGTCGACCGGGGTCTCTTATTTGGGAGTCACTCCCTGTAAGATTACCCGTCTAGTGTCATCACCTATCTTAGGTGTCACTCAAACTTTCCAGATGCAGCATCACCCGCAGTCCCATTAGCAGAAAAATAAACACGGATATCAAGTAGGAAAAGCGATATATATATTTATTTCTAAAACTAACATCCTAGACCTCTTAAGAGCTAGTCTATAATCCTAACAGATCAACGACGTCCCCAGCAGAGTCGCCATTTTTCTGTAGCGAGTGATTTTTATCGGTGACTCGACCACCTTATCGCTGGGTTTTCCTCACCGCAATGGTAGGAGGGGGTGCTACTTTCTGATTTCTTATTTATCCCGTGAAGCTGGAAGGGAAAGGGAAGGTATCTAAAACTAACATTGCATACGGATGTTTAACTAAATAAACGCTTAAAGAGATTAGGGGGTCCGGGGTCAGGTTATACAATGGGTAGTTGTTAGTTACCCATCCTATATGTGGTTATCCACAGGATATCAGCTTTCAGTTTCGGTTTGTAATTGATAGTGCTTATATGTTAATGGGTTGGGAAAGTTTCTTAAGAAGTATGAGTGAGTGAGATTGAGTTTTTTTGATGTTTTTGGTAAGGTACTGGACCTAAGGATTGATTGGTATGAAGGTACTGGACCTAGGGTTTTTGATTAGTATACTCGCTAAGATTTCGCAATCTTTTGCCTACGTATTCCCGTTTAAACGAAATAGGGAAATCAGAGCAATCATAGTTCCTCCTATTCTAAGGGAGGAAAAAGATAATGTTTTGGTGTCTTGTTCAAAGCCAGAGACAGAGGCTGAAAGGTTGAGTATTTGTGTCTTGTTCAAAGCCCAAGATGGAAGCTAAAAGGTTTGACTGAGAGGGAACTTGTCATCTCTAAAGGGAGACATTTGGTCTGTTTATCACAACTGTTGGGTGACCGATTATAAATGAGGATTACTTTAACTGGGATATGTGAATCCACCAATGCCATAATTTCCTTTATAGGGGATTTTTGACCTGAAGGAGAAGACTTTAACTCAGTGTAGAACAATGCTATCTTTCCTTAGGAATTTCTCATGCTAAAAGAAGGACAGTGGCGTCGATGTAAATAATCAAGAGGCTTGCCGCTTACAGCAATTATATGAAGGAAAAGGAGTCTCTGTTTTGACATATGATAAATAGAGAAATGACTTCCTATAGAGAGACTTTTGTTTTCCTCGGAGGGTATGTTGATTTTTGTATGCCTTGATCAAAGCCCAAGGTTGAAACTAAGAGGTTCATTGACTCCACTGGGGAAGTCCTTATATAAAGCCTAAGAGGAGGCTGGGAATGACCAACTCAACAAGAGCGTGTTTATATATGTCTTGTACAACGCCCAAGATTGAGGCCAAAAGAGACTGACTCTTTTGGGGATATCATTATACAAAGCCTAAGAGGAGGCTCGAAGTTTGACTTTTCTAGGGAAAATGTTCTATCTGTCTTGTACAATGCCCAAGATTGAGGCTAAAAGGATTTCGACTCCGCTGGGGAGGTTTGTATGTGTCTTATACGAAGCCCAAGATTGAGGCTGAAAAGAAGACTGACTCTACGGGAAAGAAATCTTTATCTGTCTTGTGCAAAGCCCATGATTGAGGCTGAAAGAGACTTTACTGACTCGGCTAAGGATATTTTAGGTATCTCGTACAAAGCCCAAGATAGAGGCTGAAAAAATTTTGACTCTGCTTGGGAAATCATTCCTCGAAGCCTAAAACAAGGCTGTGAGGAAATGACTCTGATGGGGAAGTTATTTGTCCCAACCTTAAGAGGAGGTTATGAAATTTTATATCTCGTACAAAGCCCAAGATAGAGGCTAAAAAGGGTTTGACTCAACAAAAGGGTGCTTTTTATCTGTCATGTACCAAGCCCAGGATTGAGGCAGAACAAGCTGGAGAAATCATCTTATACAGCTTGAGAGGAGGTGAACTCCTGCTATAGGAAATCATTATACAAAGCCTAAAAGGAGGCTATTGACTCAACAAGAGAGTGTTTTTTATTTGTCTTGTACAAAGCCTGAGATTAAGGCTAAAGGGTTGACTCAACAAGAGAGTACTGTATGGTGATTGACTCAACAAGAGAGTCTGGGACGGTGATTGAGTCAATGAGAGAGTCTGAAAAGGTTAGCTCTGTTGGAGAGAATCATTGTACGAAGCCCAAGAGGAGGCTGACAATGCTGAGGAAAGATCATTATACAAAGCCAAAGAGGAGGCCATCTTCTGCTGGGAATTATTGAGATCCCGATGCAGGTCCAAGTGGGGAATCAACTCTTGCTGAGGATTACAGAAGAGTTGATAGATCAGAGACCTTGAGGTTCTGATTTGAGATAGTGTTATGATGATGATAAACTCACCCTGGCTTGGGATTTTAGGAGAGAAACTGGGTTTTAGAACCCACAAGTTTTAGCTTTGCTGGAGATTAATCAAGAATCCGGGGTTTCTTCCTATGTTTGGAGGGAACTTGAGAATGTATTTGAGACTCAAGAGGATTTTTAGACTGTCCAAGTCTACCGATGTGGAAGAGTTTTATCTTTTGTATGATGGCCAAGAGGAGGCCGACTTTTTTAAGGGATGAGTATCAACCCTAACATTAGTCTGAGGTGTTGACTCTTTTTTAGAAAGACAGCTCTAACGAAGGATGACTAAGTTCTGTCCTATACCTTTAGGAGGTCTTCAGAGTCCTTGTATTAAGCCCAAGAGAAGGCATGAGAACTTCTAAGAAGCCGGAGGGTCCTTGTACAAAGCCCAAGAGGAGGCAGGGATGCTTTTAGAAAGCCAGTGGGTCCCAAACCAAGAAATGTTCAAGAAATTCTATTCACCGAGAATAGATCATTTAGTGAAAGTTCTGAGGTTTGAAGAAACTCAAGAGATGTTATTCACCGAGAATAGATCAACTTCGGGGAATAGAATTTCTTTGACAATTTCTAAGGGTGACAGTCTGAGAAAAGGTTCACGAGGAATACTGCCTTTCTCTTTGTTCCATATTGTTTAAGCCCAAGAGAAGGCAAGACTGTATCTGGAAATCCTATGGGGATCTAGTTTTGAGTGTATTTAAGAGTGACCAAATTGCCTTTACCTAGTTCTAGACCTAGTTGCCGGGGAAAACTCTAAATAGCTATACTAGTATATATACAGTTGATATATGACAAGTATTTAAAAGGATACGAAAGAAGACTAACCATGCGCAGCTTCCCACAATACAGTTATATATATTTGACATGTATTTAAAAGAATGAAAGAAGACTCACAGTGTGCATCTTCCCATGATACAGTTATATATATTAAAGCAGGTAAATGAAAGCGGATAAAAACTTACAGGTGAGCAAGCTTCCATGCTGTATTGTTAGTTGTTCAAAGAAATTAAAGAAAGTTTTGACAATAACAGTATATTTGAACCTAAATCAAAAGGGAAGTTGTTTTGATAAGATTGTATTGGGACTTATGCAATGACTGATGTCATACCCCAAATTTTGACCACTAATATTCCCCATCATTGTGTAAATCATCATCACAATATGGATGGTTCATCATACCTCATTAGTCTCCCCAAAGATGGGTGAGCATCCACTACAATCAGACTTAGGGTTTCAAGCCCTATCAGAGCTCTTAGTCAAAGGATCAATCAAGGAATGAAATGATCTTCAACTTCTCTAAACCTCTCAAACATCCACAATGGATCAAGAGGACTCCCACAGCAAGAATCAAGCACAAGGTTGCAACATTCTGAGTGGATTAAGCTTTAAGATCGCCAGTGTCACCAAATTAGGGTTTTGGTCGACCGGGGCCTCCAGGTGGAAATTTTCATCTGGGCATGAGCCAATGCTTTAAAGAATATCCTAAGTTACTCCAAGGGACCTCATGGACCCAATTATCAAGTCAATTTAACCTCAGGGGAGGCATTTATAAAAAAATCAGGAATTAGGGTTTCTTGACCTAATTCACCCCTAAGTTAACTTTTGGGACAAAACATGAGCCAAGACCTCAAGACATGGTTTGAGGGTCTCTAACACACTACATTTATCCATTTGCAATAATGGATTGATCCAAAAGGCTTGACCCCCAAGTTTCAAATTCATCAGAACCACAGTTAGGGTTTCGCGGAAAAAGTCAACTGTGCCTTTTACTTTTGACCCAGGCATGCTCCCAAACCTTGGGACATGATTCAATACACCTTATAACACCTATGAAATCAATACATCAAGTTTGATTTAGGTCAAGGACTTGATTTCATAGAGGATCGCACAATTAGGAATTCATCTGATAAAAAGTCAATTGTGCCCAAAAAGTCAAAGTTTGACTTTTTGATTTTTTAATCAATTATGGTCCCCTAACCCTAAAAGGATGTTAATGTGTGATTTGAATCAACATTCATCAAGAAAAATCAAATAAAGTGGGATAACTTGTAAAAGGGGTAACCATAAAAACTTAGAAATTTTCTAAGTTATGGAACAAAGTGGCTAGGGTGCCAACTTCCAAGGATCATAACTTGAGATCCAAGCAACCATTTGGGCTGATCCAAAGATGGATTTGTAGCTCTCATGGCATACTTTAAAATTGTCAACTACACCTCATTCCAATTCATCATGGATTAGAAGTGAAAATGTCACTTTTTTCCAACACTTAGTGAAATTTTCACTAAGTCAGAATCTGTTTCACTTTTTCCAAAATGTAAGGGAATTTTTCACTTGGATCCAAAAAGTATCAAGACAAACTATGATCACACATGTGTTGTATCATATAAGAGCTTTCCAAAATGGCCATGAACTCCATGAAACTCCACTTAAGTCATGAGATATGACAATGGCAATGTGCCTTGCTGTAAACTGTCATGGCAAGGCAGATTTGTGCATTTTGCTCGATTTGAGAAAATTTTGCAAATGACAAACAAGTTTATCCATCTGAACACCTCAGGGAGGAACCAAGGAGGGACAAACACTGGTTCATAAGCCTCCTAAGTCTTTGGAACTAAAAATAGCACGGCAAACCTAAAAATGCCTAAAAAGGGGACAAGACTCCAATTTTGTTTTGGAGCATTCAATGGATGCACCAAGGTGGTATGAACTGAACCATTTCCAACTGAATGAGTCAAGGATGATCTCTGAACTAGGGAACTAGCAGCCTGTGCTCTAACCTCTAGTCAATGGCTAGACGAGACTTGAGATTCCAAAATGCAACCATTGGCCAAACCTCTGCTGCAGTTGCCATTCACTTTTGCTTGGAAAACAAACTTGCTCTACTATAAATAGAGCTCATTTGTGCTTAGTTTAAGTACACCAAAGCCATCAAACAGATGCTTTCCTCAAAATCACCTTCTCACTTCCAAATTTGCCTTCCAAAGCAAGTCACTATCGGGTTTTGAGTTTGAGAGTTATTCCAACCAAACCAATCACACACACACCTCATAAACATCATATAGAAGTGATCTAAACACTTAAACAACATCTGGAACATTGATTTCTCAAAATCACCATCCAACTACTCAAGCTTTTAGCAGACTTGCAGTTGGGATACCATCTTCAGTTCCAGCTTGTTTCAAACCATTCCAAGCATTCAGGCACATCACTTGGCACCTAGGGAAGCTATCCACATCATTGGAACTTGGCTACAGCACCTCCAACACAAAACACGATCACCAGCTGCAAGAGGTAAGCCTCAACTTGGGGATCTCATGATTCATGCATATTTCCTCACACAATAATTTTTCCATATGTTCATAATCATGCATAGAATGTTTCCCCTCAATTAATTGCTTTGTTTGAATCGTGTATCAAAATTCTCACCCTTCATGCAAATTTTAGGGTTCTTGAGGTTTTGTCTTGATTTCTTATTCCATGCTTAAAATAAATGAAATTAAAGACCATATACATGATCGTGAGGTGAAAACGGTAGATTGATATGTGGATTGCATGATTTCATCAAGTATTTAGTGAGATTGATGAGAAAATGCAAATCTGCAGAAACTGAGGGACGACGCGTGTTCTTGGCATGTTCTTGGCGCCATTTTTGAAAATTTGAATATTTGAATTTTGTGATTTTATTTAATTGATTCAAAAATTAATTTCTCTCTGAATTTTAATGATTTTGAGTTGATTCTTTTTTTAATAATTCACAAAAATGTTAAAATATTTTATTTTGCCAAAAATTCCCAAAAATATTATTTATTTCATATACTTGATATTTTTGCAAAAAATTAATCTTTTATTTGTTTTTTACATTTAAAATATTTTTTCCTCCTTGATTTTCCAAATTTAATTGGTTTCCAATCATTTTGTGGATATAAACATGATTTTTCAAACATTAATCCAAGATCACAACTTGTTTTTCACACATGTTTGATAATTTTGATCATTTTAATTAAATTTTTATTTAATTAAAATACATTTTGAAATTAATTTAGGGTTTTGATATTAATCACCCTAAACAAATCATTTTCAAACACTCATGGGCCTCTAATAGAGTGTAAGTCTCCTCCCTTTGTACAGAAAACCTTTTTGGGCTTCAGTCATTGCATAAGTCCCTCTGCGATTCTTAAAAACGACAGTGCGATACTGTTATTTCTGGGCCTCCCCTTGTGTTGTAAGTCCCATGTTTCTTTTAAAAATACACTTTTGGGCCTCTAATACAGTGTATGACCTAATCCTTGTTGTACAAAAAACCCTTTTGGGCCTCAGATATTGTATAAGCCCATCTGCGTTAAAAGAAAAATCTCGGCGCGATCGCCAGTTTAAAACTAGGGCCTACCCTCGTGTTATAAGCCCCATTTCTTTTCTTTAAATTTCATTGGGCCTCTAATAGAGTGTAAGATCCAACCCCTTTTTGAAACCAAAATAATTTGGGCCTCAGTCATTGTATAAGACCCACTGTGCTTTCAAAAACCTCGGCCCGACCGCCGTTTTCAAACAAATCATATGGGCTTCTCCTTGAGCTATATGCCCCATCACTTGTACAAAAAATAATCTATAGGCCTCTAATAGAGTGTAAGACAAATCCCCTTGTACAAAAAAGCTTTTTGGTCCTCACATATTGTATAAGTCCCTTTGTACAGTTTTCAAAACAACGGTGCAATCATCGTTAAAACTTGGGCCTCTCCTTGAGCTGTAAGCCCCAACAATCTTTTCAAAGCACTTTCTCCTTTGATTATGAATTCAAATATACAATATTGTTATCAAAACTTTCTTTGTTGAACAACTAACAAAACAACATGGAAGCTCTACAATGGGTAAGTGTTTATCCGCTTTCGTTTACCGCTTTCGTATGTATATAACTGTATTGTGGGGCTGCTTCACTGTAATTTTTCTTTCACATCTTTTTATATACTTGTCACATATCCACTATGTAATACTAGTATAGTTATTTAGAGTTTTCCCCGACAACTACGTCTAGCACTAGGTAAAGCCTTGTTAGTCACTCTTAAATACAGTCAAAACTAGATCCCCCATATGATTCCAGACACACTCTTCCCTTCTCTTGGGGTTAAACAATATGGAACAAAGAGAAAGGCAGTATTCTCGGTGAACCTTTTCTCAGACTGTCACTCTTAGAAATTGTCAAAGAAACTCTAACTCCCCAGAGATGATCTTTTCTCCGTGAATGCCATCTCTTGAGTTTCTTCCAAATTCTTGAACTTTCCTGGAATGATCTCTTCTCTGTGAATTGCATTTCTTGAACTTCTATTGGTTTGGGGACCCACAGGCTTCCTAAAAGCATCCCCGCTTCCTCTTGGGCGTTGTACAAGGACCCTTCGGCTTCTTAGAAGTTCCCATGCCTTCTCTTGGGCTTAATACAAGGACCCTGACGACCTCTTAAAGGTATAAGACAGAACTTAGTCATCCTTTGCTAGAGTAGTCTTTCCAGTGTCAAATCTCTGGCCACTTTAGGGTTAATACTCGTCCCTTAATGCCCGTGCCTCCTTTTGGGCATTGTACAAAAGATAAAACTCTAGACTTGGACAGTCTAAAACTCTTGAGTCTCAAAGACATTCTCAAGTTCCTTTCAAACATAGGAAGAAACACCGATCACTCTAAAAACCGGTCTCTCTCATGAGAGTTCCCCAGCCTTGGGCCTGCCTATGGATCCAATCCTCAGCAGTAAGACAGCCTCCTCTTAGGCTTTGTACAAATGATTCTCCCTAACGGAGCTAACCTTTTCAGACTCTCTTGTTGAGTCAGTCTTCCTTTTAGCCTCCGTCTTGGGCTTGGTACAAGACATATAAAAACTCACTCTCTTGTTGAGTATAAAAGACTCTCTTGTTGAGTCAGTCTCCTTTTAGTCTCCGTCTTGGGCTTCATACAAGACACATATAAATCACTCTCTTGTTGAGTATAAAAGACTCACTTGTTGAGTCAATCTCCTTTTAGCCTCCATCTTGGGCTTCATACAAGACACATATAAATCACTCTCTTGTTGAGTATAAAAGACTCTCTTGTTGAGTCAAATCCCTTCTAGCCTCAATCTTGGGCTTCGTACGAGACATCAAATCACTCTCTTATTGAGTATAAAAGACTCTCTTGTTGAGTCAATCAACCTTCAGGCTCTCTTGTTGAGTCAATCACCTGTTCAAGACTCTCTTGTTGAGTCAATCTTTTTTAGCCTCCGTCTTGGGCTTTATACAGGACAGATAAAAGTACTCTCTTGTTGAGTCAAACCCTTTCAGCCTCCATCTTGGGCTTTATACAAGATACATTCTCCCCAACATAGTCAGAACCCCTGGTTGAGTCAATCAACCTTTTAGCATCAAAGTTGTGCCTTGCTCACAGCATACAAACATCAACAACTCCTCTTTAGAGATGACAAATTCTCTCTCATCCAAGACCCTTTAGCTTCACATCTTGGGCTTTGAACAAGATACAAATAAACTGTTTAGCTTCACGTCTTGGGCTTTGAACAAGACACCAAAACAACCTTTTTCCTCCCGTAGAATAGGAGGAACTACGATCGCTCTGATTTCCCTGTTTCGGGAATACGTAGGTATAAGATTGCAAAAAAAAATCTTAGCGAGCATAATAATCAAAAAGCCAAAATCCAGTACCTCCATACATCAATCAAAAGCATCATACCTAACACAGAAACCTACTCTCTAGTCTAGACCTTATTTTTAAGCAAAATAACCTTAACAAACGAACCCCCCTATAGCATCTATAAACCAACAATTTTGACTGTTTAACCTCAGTTTGCGAGCAGGGTTAATTGGAGACATCTATTTCCCTTCCTTAATCAGCTCAATAGGATAAAAAATGAATCGAAGTGTAGTACCAAAGCGATAGTGATTCGAAACCACAAAAACCGCGCTACAGAAAAGTGGCGACCATAGTGGGAGACATTCTTTTTTGCATCCCCGAGGGAGAAAACCCTTAAATTCACAAAGTGTCACGGAAATGGCGACTCTGCTGGGGAGACATTGTCTGTATATGATAATAAGACTACAGGTTTAGGATATTAGGACAAATATATATACTGTTTTTCCTAATTGATATCTGTGTTTATTTTTCTGCTAATGGGAATGCGTGTGATGCCGCATGTGGAAAGATTGAGTATACACCTAAGATAGTTGATGGCATTATACGGGTAATCTTACGGGGAGTGAATCCCAGTTAAGAGTCCCCGGTCGACCATCAAACTCAGTGGAGACTCCCTTTGCAGATACATTGCCTATACGACTTCAGTTGTTGAAAGTAGTGTGGTCGACTAGGTTATCTAAGAAGATGAGGTTTTTAGTAGACTGAAACCATTTTGTAGTGCAGAAGCTATCGGGAATAGTTGTCACGCGATACTACCCTCATTTGAGATCACTCTAAGATACATTAGCTCACTGGCGATACGCTTGCTGTTGTTATCCCAAGAGGGGTCAATGATTTTGCGGACAGACACAAAAAATCACCAGTATAAACCTTTGGGGATGGGTAGAGCCTTGACTTCATGACACCGACCCTTTGACCCCATATTTTTTCTATGTTTTTGTATGCTGCATTCATACATTCATTTAAAAAACATTAAAACAAAGAAAAAATTTCTCTTCTAGTCTCTCTTTTTTCAAATTAAACTAAGACAATGTTTGCAAATGTCAGAGAGAGAGATTGCGTTATGGATTTTGGTAGAAGAAAAACTCACAAGTATACCTTCAAGGTTCCAAAGTTATAGGATTTAAGAGGGTTGGCTGGGATGATAACCAACCCTGAGGCTTTCAGAGCCAAGTATGGAGGTCTGCTGTCCCTATTAAGGGTCCATGTAATTGAAGGAATCATGTCTACACAAATCCAGTTTTACGATCCGGTCTATCACTACTTCACATTCCCAGATTATCAGCTAGCACCAACGCTGGAGGAGTACTCTCACCTGATTGATCTACATATCACTGACCAAGCTCCCATTTTTGGACTGGAAGAAATTCCAAAAGATCAAACCATTGTAAGAGCAATTTATTTGGATGAGTCAGAAGTCAGGACTCACATGACCACAAAGGGTGGAATCCAAGGTTTGCCAGCCCAGTTCTTGAAAAAGAAAGCCATGTACTTTGCCAGTATAGGGAACGTGGCTGGTTTCGAAAGCATCTTTATTTTGCTTACCTACGGGTTATTTTTGTTTCCCAACATCGATAACTTTGTAGATATCAACACCATTAATATTTTTCTGATTGGAAACCCTGTACCTACCTTACTCGCAGATGCGTATCATTCTGTACACTTAAGGAATTTATACAGCGGAGGAATGATCACATGCTGTGTACCCCTTCTATACAAATGGTTTATTTCCCACTTACCAAAGTCTACCGCATTTTGGGATCAAAAGAATACTTTACGTTGGTTGCAGAGAATCATGTCTCTTACTAACTCTGACATCGATTGGTACAATCGAATCTACGACGGGATCAGGATCATTGACCGTTGTGGAAATTTCCCAAATGTACCCCTTATAGGAACTAAAGGAGGAATCAATTATCATTCGATTTTAGTTCGTCGTCAATTCGGATACCCGATGAGGCATTAATGCTCATCTGGAAGGTCTTTTCTTCAAGGAAGGAGAAAATGACAGGGAATTAAAGACAGAAATAGCGCATGCTTGGAAACATGTTCACAGGAAAGGAAGAGAGTCTCTAGGAAAACCAGATTGCGTCTCAGTGAAGCCTTATCTCCACTGGGTACAAACTAGAGCTCTCAAGCTGAGGATGCCTTACCCTCGTCAGGAAGTTATTCCATTAAGGGACTTCGTCCTTTATTTTATGGCTGAGACGGAAAAACTTCAGGTTACTCTCAACAAAGTTCAGCAGGAGAAGAGGTCTTGGAGGAACAAGTACCACATTCTCAATGTGGAGTGTAAGAAAATACAGCAACTATTGAGAGAAAAAAATGCTCTGATTGATATTTTAGAGCAACATGCTGTGGAAAATCAAGATGACCAAAGAAATTTTCTCGCTCCTTTCACTTGGCAAAGGAATGACAACCCGGCAACGGCTCCAGAGTCCCGGTCAAAGAAGAGGAAAGCACCAGAACCAACACCTGTGCTCTCTTCAGAGAGGACTCAGGACCCATAAGTTTAGATTTCCTTTTCAGCACTTTGTAATCTACTGTATTTCCATTTCGGCAATCTTTGAATTCAATAAAACAGGGTTTCCCCACTGTTTGATATTTGCAATCCTATTGTCGAAGTTTATTTTGATTAAACAAAAAATAGCTAATATAAATATTGCATATCATTAATCATTCTCACGTAATGCATTCTTCTTCCCTGCGAATCTCACGTTTGTATCTCGATTCTAGAGTCAAAGTGTCTCATTCGTACAATACTCGGGCCAATCGATAGAAAAAGATGGATGATCTCGAGGATGAGATTAGAGAGTTGAGAGAAGAAATCGACACTCTGAAAGAAGATCTGAGAAAGCTTCATAATAACATGCAAGCTCTAGCAGAAGCTCAGATGCAACAACAAAGGACTGTGATCTCAGAGATCACATCTACGCCCATAGTGGAAAAGTATGATCCTAGGTACAAAATGCCGAAAGATCATCCCTGGGGCATGCCTATCAACTATATCCCAGAAGGATATATTCCGCCGATCGTGGAAGATCCGTAAACTGTAGCAGGAGCCATTGGGCCTGAAGGTTACAATCTTCGGGAAAGCAAAGATGCCAAGGGCATGACAACAACTCCTGAAGGTTACAAACTTCGGGAGGCACCTAGAGTCTCTACCATGATGAATGTACCATCACCCGTGGTACACACTGTCCCGGAAGGACAGATTCCACGGATACCTTCTGGTGGAAACGAAAGTATGTTCGACAGAATAAATGAGTTCCAGGAACAGTTCCTGGAGATGCAGAAAGAACTGCAAGCCATTCGCGGTCAGGATCTATTTTATAAAAGATGCCGCAGACCTTTGTTTGGTCCCCAATGTGCAAGTTCCGCACAAGTTCAAAGTGCCCGAATTTGAAAAGTACAAGGGTAACTCTTGCCCTCAAAGCCATTTGGTGATGTACACTCGGTGGATGTCAACTCAGACAAAGAACCAGGAGCTACTGATTCACTACTTTCAGGATAGTTTAACCGGTGCCGCACTCAAATTGTACATGGGTTTAAACCGAACTAAGATCGCTACTTTCAGAGATCTTAGCGCCGCCTTCATTCAGCAGTATAAGTATAACCTGGATATGGCACCTGACAGAGATCAACTAAGATCGATGTCACAAAAGCACAAGGAAACCTTTAAGGAATACGCTCAGAGATGGCGTGAAATTGGCGCTCAGATTTGTCCACCTCTTGAGGAAAAAGAGATGACAAAGATCTTCTTGAAAACCTTAAGCTCATTTTACTACGATAGAATGGTTGCCAGTGCGCCCAGTGACTTCACCGAGATGGTGGGCATGGGAGTTCGTCTTGAGGACGCCATCCGAGAGGGACGTTTAATTAATGACGCTGGATCATCAAGTAATACAAAAAGATATGGTAGTGCTCTCCCTAAGAAAAAAGAGCAGGATATTGGGAATATCTCTCTCAGAAAGCAAAGGCGACGTTACCAACCAGTAGCAGTTGTAACTCATGCTATCAACCCTGCGCCTATTCCTACGTATCAACCTCAGGTTGCGCAAAGCTGATCGGTGGTTTTCATACGTTATTTTACTATTGGTTTTAGTTTATCTTTTGTTATTGTTTATTAGTTTTACATCTCTTTTACCATATTTTATGCCTTGGTATTGTCCTTTAGTGTTTTCAGGTTTACATAAGCAGCCAGGAAGAATCGGAGCGGAAAATCGAGAAAAATTGGAAAATGCGGAATGAAATTTGATTCAATACAGTGGGCTGACACGGGTGCCCGTGTCAGCAGGCCTGGAAGTGGAAAAAGTTTGAGCACAAAAATGTGGAAGGAAAAGATCAACCAGAAGCCTGACATGGCTGCCCGTGTCACAGGACACGGCCCGTGTCAGAGCCCCTGAGAAACTGCCTATGCGCATGAAGAGTCAGCAGCTTGACACGGCTGCCCGTGTCATGGGACACGGCCCGTGTCAGGGCCACTGGAGGGGAATTTTGTGTTTTTTGTATTTATTCCATTTTAGTGTCCTCTGAGGGTATTTTGGGAATGTTCCATGTTGTTATGTGATCTGATACTTTTTAGGCTGGAAAAAAAGAAGAAAAAAAAGACTTTTTGATCGTACGAAAGAATTACAGAAGAAAGGATAGAGCTCTGGAGAATTGGGAGAAGAGGAGATTTTCATGATCGGAAGAAATTGAAGATCAACTTTTATCATCAATTCTTGTAATGTCTTTATTTTGTATTTTGTTTTCTTTGAATATTATGAGTAGCTAAACCCCCCAATGCTAGGGGGTGTCCCTGAATTGTGATGTAAGGAACTGTTTTGAATTATTTGATCAGTTTATGCTTTCTTAACTTAATCTTTTGTTATGCAAATAAATTAATACTTTTTTCAATCGTACAAATTGGGAACGATTTACGGTTAGGGATTTGGCCTGAAAAACCAATCTATTGTTTTTGCATAATACATTACGGTAGATATTGCCTAGGAATGGGGATACCCCGTAGTGACTAAAAGACCTTGTCAGAACTATTGTTTGATGTTTTCTCTTGACTGCTAAGGAATTAGGGTCAGGGGGAATATCAAAGTTTTTCGGTTAAGGAATTTAAGAAAAATATTTGAGGGTCAGTAAAATTAAGGTTTGGAGGAATATATCTTTGAGGATAATTTAGGGTTCTTGCTGAGCAATTCATACACCTTTCCTAGCATAACTTCTCATAATTGTTATAGTCATTTTATTATTCTGCTTATTTCTTTCTGTCGTTAGAATTAGTTTGAAAATCAAAACCCCCAAAAGGAACTTTTGTCTAATTGAAATAACATCTGCACTTACAAATTATACGCAGTCCTCGAGAGATCGATTTTGGGGATAACCCCACTTATTACTACATCGTTAAAATAATACACTTGCTATTTTTCCGATCAAGTTTTTGGCGCCGTTGCCGGGGACTGCCAAATTTTAAGTGTTTGTTAGTTCAATTGGAATTTTGTCACTCTGTGACTAAAATTTTTAATTTTATTTTTCTGTTATTTTTATTATTACTATTATCTGTCTAACCTGTATATGCGAGGCAATCCCTCAGCAAAATTTTATCTTGACGCAGAACCCGAAAGATCATTGCACGCTAGACGTCAGTAAACTAAGCTAGAAAGGCTGGCAGCATTGAGTTCAGAACCAATTATCCCTGAGCTCGAGAAAGAAGAGTCAGTTTCAGGCCACTCTCAGCACACAGATTCCGGTACAGTCTCCGAGTCGGAACTTAGTATCATGGCAACAGATCCACCTGCCGAAAGACTTCTCGGTGATTATGGCCGAGCCAACGCTCCAGCAGTACGGTTGACAATAGTTAATCAACTAGTTACTGTTGCATAGTTCCAGCTGTACCCATCTACCATCCGACAGCTTCAGAGTAGGCCGTTTTCAGGAAGAATCAATGAAGATGCCAACAAGCACTTGCAAAGGTTCCTTACCATGAGCACGTCCTTGAAAATTGAGGGACACTCTGAAGAGGCAAAGAAGTTGGTGATGTTCCCGTTTACTTTATCCGAGGACGTCGAAGAGTGGTTTTATTCACTACCCGCTAGGAGTATTACTACTTGGCAAGAGATGGAGACTACATTTCTGAACGAGTATTTTCCTGCATATGTATACATTTGGAAAAGATACGACATTGTTAATTTCAAGCAGAAAGAAGGAGAATCACTTGGAGATGCTTACAAGAGATTTAAGAGGTGTTTGGTTGCATGTCCCACTCATAATATGGATGCAACCGAACAAATGCAGAATTTTGTGAATGGGTTAAAGATGAAGACAAAGCAACTTATTGATACAGCTGCTGGTGGCTCTACAAACTTTTTAACAGCCACTGGCATTAAAAAGATAATTGAAGCGTTAGCAGCAAATGAGCACCTTGAGTTGTATAATCGCAGTGTTAGTAAACCTGAGAAGATAATTGATTTAAAGCTAACAGAACAGGTTGTAAAAATGGAGGATCAAATTGCGGCTGAGGTTGAGAGAAGGTTAAAGAAAATGAGTCTTGAAACACAAACTGTAGCACAGGTTCAACCGGTTCAAGCGGTAAAGTGTGAGATTTGTAGTGGACCTCATTCTACTGCACATTGTGTTGCAACTCCGCAACAAATTGAAGAGATAAAATTCTTGAAGCAGAATAATCCCTATGCTCAAACTTATAATCCAGGGTGGAAGAATCATCCTAACTTCTCCTGGAAAGATCTGAATCAACAACAATATCCACAGCAGCAGCAAGCTCCCCTAAAATCACAATGGGAGATTGCCATTGAGAAGATGGCAGCTCATAACCTGCAATTTCAGGAAGAGACCCAGAATAGCTATAGGAATACCACGACCTTCATAAAAAATCTTGAAGTTCAGATGAGCCAGATAGCGCAACAACTAGCACATTCCCAAACACCAGGTGCCTTACCGAGTGCAACAGTGACAAACCCAAGAGATAACTAGAATATGAGTGCCATCATGGCTGGAAGTGGTGAGTCAAGTGAGAATTACAGAGAGAAAAGAAAAGAAGCGGTCAAACCTAAGATCAAGTTATCGTACCCCTCAAGAGCGACAAAGAAGGAGACACAAGAGAAGGACTTTGAGAAATATGTCGCATTGTTCAAAAAGTTGGAGGTTCATATGCCATTCTTTGAGGCACTAGAGCAAATGCCGGTGTATCAGAAATTCATGAAAGAGATGATCATTAAAAAGAAACCTATGGAGGAAGAGCTGAAAAATGTAAATGAGAAATGTAGTGAAGTACTCCAAAATAGGAAAATCCCTGCCAACCAGAAGGATCCCGGATCTGTGGCAATACCGTGCACTATAAAAGACAGAAATTTCAAAAAAGTTCTGATTGATTCAGGTGCTAGTGTTATTCTCATGCCATTGTCCATTTATAAAAAGTTGGGAATTGGAAGGGTGAGCGATACGGGAACAAATTTAAAATTTGCAAACCACACAATTGAGAAATCTTATGGGGTAGCTGAGGATGTGTTAGTGATGATCGGTGAATTGGTTTTTCCAGTTGACTTTGAGATCATGGATATTCCAGAAGATGAAGATACCCCTGTCATCCTCGGTAGACCTTTCCTGCTCACTAGTCGGTGCAACCTCGATATTGACAAAGGCACTGTGACTTTTAAATCTTTTGATGAGGAAATCACTTTGAATGTTTTGGATATCAAGAAGCAAAATGAAGGTAAGGGTAAGCAAGCTTCAATTGGAATTATCAGAATGGTGAAAAAAAGCAGAAGTGCAAGACCACCTCCTGAAAAAGTCTCGGGCATAATCTCCAAAAATGCAGAGTCTCGGTCATCTATTGCACATGGCAACAATACGCCAAGGTCCACTCATGAAATCAAGAAAAGAAAGAAAAAGAAACTTCGAAGGAAGGATATGGAAGTGGGTGTTGACTTGAGGCAACAAGTAGCTCGTATCTCTCCATCAGGTCAGTTCTTGGTAGCGGAAAGGTCACGCAACAAGATGGGGAAGCTGAAGTATCCCCCATAACTATGGGGAATGGACCGTCGAGCCATGCGACGTTAAACGAAGCGCTACGTGGGAGGCAACCCACGCTTTTCTGATTAATTTCTTTCTTTTTGCTGTTTGTTTTGTTTTTGTTGCAGGAAATAATCTGGATCCTACATGTGCAAATGATGATGTAGCAGTGGCGTTGCATTACCGTCAGCATCCTGAGAAGGATCTCTGTGAGTGACCTCTCTCGCTTTTGTTCTAACACATTGAGGCCAATGTGTAGTTCAAGTTTGGGGGAGGATTTACTGCTTTTAGTTTTTCCTTTTTGTACGGGTCATGTCTGTTTTGTGTGTTGAAAACCATTCTGAATTCTCCCCGAATTTGAACTGTTAAAATTTTTCTTGTAAATACTATGATTTTGAGGTGGTCAAGAAAGTATATAGAGTTTGAGGGAAGAGGAGTTAGAATTAGGGACATTGGGAAAGTTTGAAAACTTAGGAATGACTCGAACACCCTAGATTCCCTGGAGTAAGGAAATGAGTCCAACGTGTAGATTTGTGCCATAGTACTTGGATTTGAGAAGTATTCCCCGATTAGTTCATTGTGATAGTCCGGCATGACTAAAAAGAATTGCATGTACAGGGTTGATTGAGATAATAACCTAAGGCACCGATAAAAATGAATAATGGCGATAAAGACAACTTGTCCTTCTAAGTTAGGTAACCCTTACCCGGTTACTGCCTAACGGCGGTTGAGTCTCAATTGTCGTCCCAAAGAGGACTAATAAACGCCTATGAGCGAGAAAAAGAGATAATGGTGCCTAGAAAAACTTTCGATCGATTTTGTACATGTGAGGGAAAACGAAAAAAAAATGCCTTAATCTGACTATCCGAATGAAAGGGGTGGAGAATCGAAGAAAAGACTTAAGCCCAAAGCATAGTTGGTGAGGTAACCGAAAAGGGGGGTGTAGGTCCGTGGTTTTATCGCGGTTTGTGTTTGTGGAATACCTTCGTTATTGGACGATTACCAAGAGAACTAGTTTTAACCGATCGGAACAAAGGCTCACGTATGAGTATCGACACACCTTACCTTCACAAGTCTTCCATTGGATTTGTACCGTTTGATCTGAAATTCTTATGCAAGCTTGTTGCTTGAGGTCAAGCAACGGTTTAAGTTTGGGGGAGTTTGATCGGTGGTTTCTATACGTTATTTTACTATTGGGTTTAGTTTATCTTTTGTTATTGTTTATTTGTTTTACATCTCTTTTACCACATTTTATGCCTTGGTTGTGTCCTTTAGTGCTTTCAGGTTTACATAAGCAGTCAGGAAGAATCGGAGCGAAAAATCGAGAAAAATTGGAAAATGCGGAATGAAATTTGATTCAAGACAGTGGGCTGACACCGGTGCCCGTGTCAGCAGACTTCGAAGTTGAAAAAGTTTTAGCACAAAAATGTGGAAGGAAAAGATCAACCAGAAGCCTGACACGGCTGCCCGTGTCACAGGACACGGCCCGTGTCAGAGCCCCTGAGAAACTGCCTTTGCACATGAAGAGTCAGCAGCCTGACACGGCTGCCCGTGTCATAGGACACGGCCCGTGTCAGGTCCACTGGAGGGGAATTTTGTCATTTTTGTATTTATTCCATTTTAGTGTCCTCTGAGGGTATTTTGGGAATGTCGCATGTTGTTATGTGATCTGGTACTTTTTAGGCTGGAAAAAAGAAGAAAAAAAGGACTTTTTGATCGTACGAAAGAATCACAGAAGAAAGGATAGAGCTCTGGAGAATTGGGAGAAGAGGAGATTTTCATGATCGGAAGAAATTGAAGATCAACTTTTATCATCAATTCTTGTAATGTCTTTATTTTGTATTTTGTTTTCTTTGAATATTATGAGTAGCTAAACCCCCCAATGCTAGGGGGTGTCCCTGAATTGTGATGTAAGGAACCGTTTTGAATTATTTTATGAGTTTATGCTTTCTTACCTTAATCTTTTGTTATGCAAATAAATTAATACTTTTTTTGATCGTACAAATTGGGAACGATTTACGGTTAGGGATTTGGCCTGAAAAACCAATCTATTGTTTTTGCGTAATACATTATGGTAGATATTGCCTAGGAATGGGGATACCCCATAGTGACTAAAAGACCTTGTCAGAACTATTGCTTGATGTTTTCTCTTGACTGCTTAGGAATTAGGGTCAGGGGGAATATCAAAGGTTTTTCGGTTAAGGAATTTAAGAAAAATATTTGAGGGTCAGTAAAATTAAGGTTTGGAGGAATATATCTGTGAGGATAATTTAGGGTTCTTGCTGAGCAATTCATACACCTTTCCTAGCATAACTTCTCATAATTGTTATAGTCATTTTATTATTCTGCTTATTTCTTTCTGTCGTTAGAATTAGTTTGAAAATCAAAACCCCCAAAAGGAACTTCTGTCTAATTGAAATAACATCTGCACTTACAAATTATACGCAGTCCTCGAGAGATCGATTATGGGGATAACCCCACTTATTACAACATCGTTAAAATAGTACACTTGCTATTTTTCTGATCAAAAGCCAACCGAATCAACAACAATATCAGCAAAGGACACAACAGCCTCTTCAGCAGGCTCGTCCTCCGCACAACAACAACCGTACAACGCGACCACCAGGGTTCGACCCTTTACCAATGTTGTACGCAGAACTGTTTCTGTTACTACTGGTCAAGGGGCATGTCCAAACCAGGGCTCCTCTTACAGTACCAAAAAATCCGCCTTTTTGGTTCAAGGCGGATCAGACTTGTCCTTACCATCAAGGAGGATCAGGGCATAACATAGAAAACTATCTCAGCTTCAAATACGACGTACAAAAGCTTGTTAGGAGGGGGTCTTATCCTTCAAAGATACAAATCTGAATGTTCTCACGAACCCGTTGCCTCAACACGAGAAAGTTGCGGTAAATTTGATAGAGGGAGAGTCTAACAACAACTATCAAATTCATGATGTACTCTTATTGAGGGCCAACTTGGTCAAGATGCATCGCAGACAGAGCAGATATGGCCATATACCACCTCACAATTATCATCAGTGTGATATCTGCTCTAAAGACAATCAAGGATGTTCTGTGGTGCAATCAGCTCTACAGGAACAATTGGATCTCGGATGGATCCAAGAGCATCGAGTTCGTGGAGTTAACATGACTTATACGAATTCCAACATCATTCAAAACCACGACGTCCATGCGATGAATTTCAACTTGGTGGCAATGAACTCAAGGCAAAGCCAGTATCATAATCTGTTGAGGCACGATTACAATTCCTGTCTGAATTGCTCGGTAAATAAACAGGGATGCTCTTTTGTACAAGAGGCCCTCCAGCGTCAGGTGGATCTTGAATGGATCTAGGACTACCATGATAGAAATCAGTATCAAGTGAATATGATTCAAATCTTTAATATTCGCTTGATGAAAACCAGCTTGGTGGAGTTACACGCTACACAAGTCCAGCTCGGTTTTCTGACTTCGCATAATTATCAGAACTGTAAAGGATGTTGTGAGAGTGACCAGGGGTGCACTCTCATTCAAAGAACTTTGCAACACTTGTTAAACCACTGGTGGCTTCCGATCTATATGGATGAAGACACGCAAAAAATCAGTGTGGTTAACGGGAAACCTACTAGGCATCAAAGTCAGGATGTTCGATCAATGGAAACAGATCTAGTGAGGTTACACTGCATTCAAAGCGGACGTGGCCAGGTGCCACCACATAACTACGAGCGTTGTAGAGTCTGCTCGGAAAATAATCAAGGATGTTACCTCGTTCGAGCAGCCCTTCAGAGTCAGTTAGACCGCAAAGAGATGCAACAATATTCAGTTTCGGGGACCATCAACTGGACGCCAGACTATTTCGCTGACAAATCAAAGATGTTATTGTGATCTCTGATCCTGAGAGGACCAAAGATGTTTGTACCATCATCCCTCGACTGGACGAATCAAAGGTTCTTAACCAGGAACTGATTGAAGTTACTTACGACAGTCAGATAAATCAGAAGGCTCATATAGTTATCTATCTGCTGGGACCAGTGCCATACAAGTCGGATAAGGCGATCCCTTATAAATACGATGCAACAACAGTTGAGAATGGAAAGGAAATTCCATTACCCTCCGTCGTGAATATTGCAGACATCAGTCGAGTAACACGGAGTGGTTGAATCTTCAACCGAGGAGTTGGAGAACCTAACAGAGAAAAGGAACCTCAAACGGAAGTTCCTGATCCACCAGTTGGTCAATCCAGTGATCCCGACCATCAAAGAATGATGATGAGATGTTGAAGCTCATCCAAAGGAGTGAATACAACATTGTTGATCAGCTGTTACAAACTCCTTTAAAGATCTCTGTGTTATCTCTTTTACTCAGTTCCGAAGCCCACGGAGAGGCTCTACAGAAAGTCTTAGAGCAGGCCTTTGTGGAACAGGATGTGTCAATATGACAGTTCAATAACATCGTCTCTAACATCACTTCCTGCAACAACTTGGGGTTTAGTGATGAGAAACTGCCAGAAGAAGGCAAAAGTCACAACATGGCGCTCAATATCACGGTCAACTGCCAGGACGATGCATTAGCCAGTGTACTGGTAGACACTGAATCAGCTCTGAACATTATGCCGAAGTCCACTTTAGTGCGACTGTCATTCAAAGGATCCCCGATGAGGGGCAGTGAGGTCGTCGTCAAAGCATTCGACAGATCTCGGAAGGCAGTTATCGGCGAAATCGACCTTCCCATAACTATTAGTCCTCATGCTTTCCTAATCACTTTCCAGGTCATGGACATCTGAGCAACATACAGCTGTTTGTTGGGAAGACCTTGGATACACCAGGCTGGGGCAGTCACTTTAACACTGCACCAGAAACTGAAGTTCGTCAGGAATGACCAACTCGTCACGGTCTGCGAAGAACAAGCCTTGATCGTGAGTAACCTTTCATTATCCACTTGTGTAGAACCCGAGGAGGTTGTTGGAACGCAGTTCTAGGCACTTTCGGTGACTAATGAAAATCAGTCAGAAAGAGGAACCTCGATTTCCTCATACAGAGATGCTCTTGAAGTGATCAAAAGTAACAATACCAAGGGATGGGGACAACTTGTCATTCCTACTGATAACAAAACAAAGAAGGGTCTTGGTTTTTCTTCGACCTGTACCCAGACAGCTGCTAACGATGAAAGTTTTCATCCCATTCAGGACTTCTTCCATAGTGGAGGTTTCCTTCACCCAATAACTCAAGAAGTTCATACCATCAACGAGGGAGATTCCTCCGATACAAATGAGTAGTGGAAGTCCTATCTTAACGATGACGGTTATATCTCTCGGGAAGAGGTGCCTACGCCATTTTGCTATCCCGCACAAAGTCTGAGATTTATACCCAGGTCAGACGTCAAAACGATATACAGAGATTGTGATCCGGAAGGATGCCGCGCTCCACCAAACTCATTAGAGGAAGACACTCTAATGAAAGACAACTTTGACCATGACTATTATGGCTCGATGGATAGTCTGCCTATCTGGCAGCCGTACTCAGGAGACTTGGGGCAAGAAAATCAGCCGAACAATGAAGATCAACTGAGCATCATTGAAAAGAATACCTGCGTCCCCACCATGTCATGGGATCCACAATCAGGTCATTCAGGAAAATATCCAGAACGACGATGAATTTGCAAAGCTTGCAGGGCTAGAATTCATCAACTATGCTTTTCCCGAGGTCACCATCATCGAAAGGGATGACTCCTCCAGTTCCAAAGAAGTGTGGGACACCTTAGGACAACCAAGCGGCAAGTTCGACTACTTGGTCAAGTACACTGCTCCTGAGAGCTCTCGTATCAGGCTCGAGGACATCCAACCGACTGGATGGGGAGATTCCCCTGAGAGCACAAATACTGTGCAAGATACAACAGAAGAGTTCGTCCACGACAACTCTGCCTGGGAGATAGATTCCCATGATCTTACTCCACCAGAAATCAGCGTTATTTCTGAAGACAAATCAAGGAAGGTACCAGACTTTGTGATTCACCGAGGAGTTTGCCGCCAATGGGTTGCAGTTGATGTTTTGAAGATTGTTCATAAGTCAAAGTAATTGTCGTTTTTAACCTTTCACCTTGCCCAGGTGAAACGGATGTTTTGATAGGGTTCACTTTCTGTAAATATCCCTCTTCGCTTCGCCCAAAGTGACAGAGTTTTGCTTTATAGGGCTGTAGTTTCAAGAATTGACTCGTTCATAAATAAAATAACGTCGTTCTGTAATTTCCGCATTTATTGTTATTTTCTCTTTTTGCTTTTTCAGAAAATGGTAATCCTAAAAAACAATTCAAATAATAAAACAAGCAGTAAAAAAAAAACACTGCACACACTCTTGCATTCTCTCTATCTCTTCTAAAAACAATCATCACATCATGCAGATTGCTTATTTTAAACCCCATTAAAACATACGATCCGATGCCTTCTCCCATCTTTGAATTCCCGGTATTTGGGGCTGAAGAAGGAGTTGACGACAAAATTCCAGAAGAGATCTCCCGATTACTCAGACATGAGGAAAGGTCCATTGAACCTCACAAAGAGCCGTTGGAAACAGTCAACTTGGGCTCAGAGGAGGAAAGAAAAGAAATCAGGATTGGGGCACTGCTCAGTCCAACTTCCAAAGAGAGTTTGACAAAGCTTCTCAAAGGGTTTCCCAATGTATTCGCTTGGTCCTATCAGGACATGCCAGTGTTGGATACCAGCATCGTGGAACATCATCTACCATTAAGATTAGAATGTCCGCCAGTAAAACAAAGGTTGAGAAGAACTCACATGGACATGGCTATCAAAATCAAGGAGGAAGTATAGAAACAGATAAATGCGGGTTTCCTCGCCACATCAGAATATCCTCAATGGCTAGCCAACATAGTACCCGTTCCAAAAAAGGATGGAAAGGTCAGAATGTGTGTAGACTACAGGGATCTGAACAAAGCAAGTCCAAAGGATGACTTTCCCTTACCACACATAAACATGCTGGTAGACAGTACATCAAAGTTCAAAGTTTTCTCCTTCATGGATGGATTCTTGGGCAATAATCAGATAAAAATGGTGCTGGAGGACATGGAGAAAACTTCATTCATCACCCCATGGGGCACTTTTTGTTACAAGGTAATGTCGTTCGGTTTGAAGAACGTCGGGGCAACCTATCAAAGGGCCATGACTACTCTTTTTCATGACATGATACACAAGGAAATCGAGGTATATGTCGATGACATGATTGCCAAATCTAAGACGGAAGAGGAGCATGTGACCCATCTGTCGAAACTATTCGAGCGGTTGAGAAAGTACAAACTCTGCTTGAATCCCAATAAGTGCACATTTGGTGTCTGTTCAGGGAAACTTTTAGGGTTCATCGTCAGCCAAAAAGGAATTGAGGTTGATCCTTACAAGGTCAAGGCCATTTAAGAAATGCCTTCTCCAAAAACTAAAAAACAAGTCAGGGGGTTCCTGGGACGTTTGAACTACATTTCCATATTCATATTCCTTATGACCGTGACATGCGCGCCGATTTTTAAATTACTCAAAAAGAACCAGGACTGCGTTTGGACAGAAGATTGCCAAACCGCCTTCGACAGTATCAAGAAATATCTGTTGAACCCACCAATTCTATCACCTCCAGTGGAAGGAAGACCACTGATCATCTACTTAACAGTCCTAGAGGACTCAATGGGTTGTGTGCTTGGTCAATAAGACGAAACAAAAAGAAAAGAGTCTGCCATCTACTATTTGAGCAAGAAGTTCACCGACTGCGAGACTCGGTACACTATGCTTGAGAAAACTTGCTGCACTCTAGCTTGGGCAGCCAAACGTCTTCGACAGTATATGATTTGTCACACTACTTGGTTAATCTCCGAAATGGATCCAATAAAGTATGTCTTTGAAAAACCTGCTCTAACGGGAAGAATTGCCCGTTGGCAGATGTTGTTATCGGAATATGACATAGAGTACCATGCTCAGAAAGCCGTTAAAGGAAGTATTTTAGCCGATCATTTGGCTCATCAACCGATTGATGATCAAGAATCAATCGGGTTTGACTTCCCAGATGAAGATGTCATGTACTTGAAAATGAAAGATGTCATGACTCTCTCAATAGCTTGCCAATTCTCATTACTCGGTCTACTTGTAAACCTGCACAACAATCCTACCACGTATACAATGTTGGGTCTAGTACAATCAATGGCATACCTATGACTATCAATGATGCTCTCATACTCAGTTTGTCTAACACCATAAAAAATGTTTTTAAATAGTTTAGCACTAGGATTGTATAGTGTACAAACAAGTTTATAGTTAATGTAGTTATATTTCTTTAAGATCTTTTCCACACAGTGAATATTTCCTCGTTATAGTCGATTGCTTATTATTTCCTGTGGATTTTGGGATCCTAGACATACCTGAAGATGCTGAAACACCACTCATTCTAGGAAGCCATTATTGGAAATATGTAGAGCTCTCATTAATGTATAAGTCGGGGAGTTAATATTGAGAATCAACAAAAAAAAGTTGTCTTCAATGTTTTTGAAGATATGTGACATCACAAGAGAATCCTCAATGTTATTAAATTGATGTGGTGGAGGAAAACATTCAAAAGGCCATGACATATGAAATACAATCACTACCTATGGATCAAGTTATATTAATTCAGTTGAACAGGTGGAAGATGAATCTGATATGAAAGTAGGAGAATGTTTACTTCAACTTCAAGAAACACATGTTAAGGATGCAACAAGAAAAAATGAGGAATTAGGCAGGGCTAAGCAACAAAGTCATCCAATTACCCAAAAGGGCCTAGAGTTGAAGGAACTTCCAAAGCACTTGAAATATGTATTTTAAGGTGAGAATCCATTGCAACATGTGATCATAAGCAATGCCTTGTCAAAGGTGGAAGAAGATAAGTTGTTGAGAGTGTTACGAAATAACAAGAAAGCACTCAGTTGGAGTGCAAGTGATCTGGAAGGTATTAGCCCAACTTATTACATGCATAAGATAAAATTAGAAGAAAAGTTCAAGCTTGTAATTCAACCACAAAGAAGATTGAATCCTACGATGAAAGAAATAGTAAGAAAGGAAGTCTTAAAATTGCTTGAAGAAGTTATGATATATCCGATTTCAGATAGTTTTTGGGTGAGTCTAGTGCATGTAATCCCTATAAAGGGATATATGACCGTCATTCACAATGAAAAATACGAGTTAATTCCGACTCAAACTCTCACCGGGTGACGAATAAGTATTGATTATAGGAGGTAGAACCAAGCAACAAGAAAATATCATTTTCCATTACCTTTTATGGATCAAATGTTAGAGATATTAACAGGTCAAGCTTATTACTGTTTCTTAGATGTATATTCGAGATACAATCAAATTGTTGTAGATCCCACAGACTAGGAAAATACCACTTTCTCATGACCTTTCAGAGTATTTGCTTACCGAAGAATGCCATTTGGTTTATGCAAAGCTCCCTCTACTTTTCAAAGGTGCATGGTTTCTATCTTTTCATATGTGATTTAATCATCGACTGAGGTATTTATGGACAAATTTTTTATTTTTGGTAATGATTTTGATACTTACCTTGCACACCTCAATGCTGTTCTTAAGAGGTGTACCAAAACGAACCCTATTTTAAATTGATAAAATGCCATTTTATGGTTATTGAAGGTATCATTTTGGGGCATAAAATCTCATCGAAGGGCATAGAGGTGGACCAAGCCAAAATTGAGGTGAATGAAACATTACCCCCTCCAATGAATGTAAAAGGAGTGAGAAGTTTCCTTGGACATGCCATTTTTTACAAAAGGTTTATAAAGGACTTCTCCAAGATTGAAAAACCTCTTTGCAATTTTCTAGTAAAGGAAAATGCTTTTGTTTTTTATGATGAATGCTTTAAATTGTTCTCTATTATTAAAGAAAAGCTTAAAATTGCACCCGTGATTGTTGCACCTAATTGGGAATTTCCCTTTGAAATGATGTACCATGCAAGCAATTACGCGGTAGACGTAGTTCTTAGTCAACTCTATGAGAAGTTTTTCCATGCAATTTACTATGCTAGTAAGGTTTTGAATGAAAGTTAGGTGAATTATACCACCACTGAATAAGAATTACTAGTAGTAGTATTTGCCTTGGAAAAATTTCAGGCATATCTAATTGGGTAAATGGTTGTTTTTACAAATCATGTAGCGTTGAAATACCTATTCAACAGAGGAAATTCTAAACCAAGGCTACTCAGATGGATATTGTTGTTACAAGAGTTCGATTTAGAAATAAAAGATAAAAAAAATGGTGTTGAAAATGTTGTAGTTGATCATTTGTCCAGGTTGGAGAATGAGGAAATAACTAAGAAGGAAAATAACATCAATTAAGTGTTTCCGGATGAACACTTAATGGAAATTAGTGAACAGCCTTGGTTTTCAGATATGGCCAATTATAAAGCCACAAAAGTGTTCCGGGAGACTACACTTGGCAGCAGAAAAAACACTTCTATAAAGAGGCAAACCACTATTTATGGGATGAGCCTTTTCTATTTAAGATTAGTGCTTACACTTTAATCCGCATGTATTTTGGAGGTAAATAAGCAAAGGACATTATGTGGCTCTGTCGTAGCTCAAATTTTGGAGGCCACCATAATGGTAAAAGAATAACAAGAAAAGTACTTCAAAGTGGCTCCTGGTGGCCAACATTATTCAAAGATTGTAAGTCATACGTGCAAGAATATATTGAATTCCAGAAAATAGGTAATATTTCAAAGCCATATGAGATGTCGCTTAAAGGTATAATGGAGGTTAAACCTTTTTGCTGTTGGAGAATCGACTCTATCGGTCCTTTTCTGTCATCCAATTCTAATGTTTACATCCAAGTTTGTATTGATTATGTCACAAAATGGGTTGAAGGCATAACTTGTGTTGCTAATGAGGCCCAAAACATCTCTAATTTTTTGAAAAAGAATTTTTTTGCTATGGGTGACACACTTTTACAACAAATACTTGGAAAGTGTGTTGGCCAAATACAATGTGAAGCACACAATATCCACACCGCATTATCCTCAAACTTATGGCTAGGCCAAAGTGTAAAACAGGCAGTTGAAACAAATTTTAGAAAAGATGGTTGCTACATCCAAGAAAGGTTGGCCCAAGAAACTAGATGGCGCTCTATGGGCATATAGAACAACATTTATGACTCGTCTAGGATTGTCACCATATATGTTGGTTTATGGGAAGGCTTGTCACTTACCTATCGAGATCGAACATAAAGCATATTGGGCAATCAAGTTCTTACATTTTGATGAAAAAGTAGTAGGCTAGAAGAGATTATAAAAGTTGGATAAGTTAGAAGAGATGAGACTGAAGGCATAGAAGAATACAGTGATCTATAAAGAAAGAACCAAACAGTATCATGATAAGAAGTTAATAAGAAGAGAATCTCAATTAGGATATAATGTTTTGTTGTACAACTCTCGACAGAGGTTGTTTCATGGTAAGTTGAAATCTAGATGGTCGGGACCTTTTATTGTGAAAAAAGTGTTTGCGAATGGTGTAGTAGAAGTACAAGATCCTGGAGATATGCACATTCTTAATTTCATTGGACAAAAGTTAATGATTTATTCAGGAGGTGAAATAACATCAGAGAAGGTGTCTCTGATGCTCGCAGAGCCTTAGACGAAAGAGTCAAGCTAATGACCTTAAAGAAGTACTTCATGGGAGGCAACCCATAAAATTTTGAATTTTAAGTTTTAACTTTTTTATTTATTTCCCTTTTTGTACTATAACTCAAAGAAGAGTAATAGACGACTCTAAAAAAATTCTCTTCCCTTTCTTACTTCTCTTTTGTTAGTTCCATGGTTTTAGGATTGACATCAATTTTTCTAAAACATGGTTCATAGAAAGATGTTGGGAGAAATGTCCTAACTTGTTGGTTGGTCAACATTGAAGATAGATGTTCTGACAGATGTTGTGACATGCTGTACCAGAACATCAGTACAGGTTGTTGTCTTATTCTTGATAGATTTGATTTGATTATGTGAGATTTCTTTTGGATATATCTCACTTATTTTCGTAGGTCAAGAAGATTTAATCTGGAACATTTGATTTGATCTCCAAGTATTCTTAAGTTTCTAAAATTGGATGTTGAGACAATTTAGGAAACTTGATGATTTGTTCCAAGACTTAAGGAGATTTTTCTCCATAATTTATGCACCCTCAGAGTGTGGATCAAGCAATATCTGGGTGAAGATTTCGAAGCCCATGGACTACTAGGGAGTATATAAAGAGAAACCTAGACCTAATGTTTTTACGGCTTTTCATAACTTTGTAAAATTAAAGGAAGTGTAAAGTCTTAGGTTTTGAGAGTCTCTTTAGTGTGTCTTTGTAAGTCACCCATGTATCTTTTGATGCATTGAGGTAGACTGATTGTAGGTTGTTTATTGTTCACTCATGAGCTTCTAAGCAAGAGTGTATTGTCCTTAGTTTAAAGCTTTTAAGCAAAACTAAGTATTTTTCTTGGAAGTGTGTTCTTCTATTTTGGGTTATTGTTGAATTGTCACTGGTTTGTAACTGGTAGGAAGTGAAAGAGGGATCTTATATCTAGAAGGGTTCTAGGTAGAAGTTACAAAAGGTAATTATTAGGTGATAAATTGTAAACGAGGGAGTTTAGCTTTGAACTAATACTGTCATAGTGAATTTCCTTCCTGGCTTGGTAGCCCCCAGATGTAGGTGATGTTGCACCGAACTGGGTTAACAATTGACTGTGTTATTTTATCTTTATGCAATTTAATTCTATATATTTTACAGTCTGATACAAATTGTTCTGTCAAACAAAAGATGTCGTAACATCTGTCTTGATATTATGTTCTGATGATGGTGTACCGAGCGATTTTGGACGCGGATGCGAAGCGCTATCGCTCTTTGGTGTCTACAGCTCGATTCATTTTTTATCCTATTAAAGCTGATGAAGGAAGGGAAATAGATGTCTCAAATTAACCCTGCTTGCAAACTGATTTTAAACAGTCAGAACTGTTGGTTTACAGATGCTACAAAGATTCGGGGTCTCTATTAGGTTTATTTTTTTTAAAAGCGGTGTTCGGTTAATTGGTGGGAGGTTAAGATGTTAGGACAGATATATGGAAGTATGGGATTTTGGGTTTTTGTTTAGTGTGCTCGCTAAGATTTTTCTTTCAATCTTATGCCTATGTATTCCCGTTTATCGAAACAGGGAAATCAGAGCGTTCGTAGTTCCTCCTATTCTATGGGAGGAAATGGTATTTTGGTGTCTTGTTCAAAGCCCAAGACATGAAGCGAAAGGTGGTTTGTATCTTGTTCAAAGCCCAAGATGTGAAGCTGAAAAGTCTATTTGTATCTTGTTCAAAGCCCAAGATGTGGAGCTGAAGGGGTTTGACTTTAGAGAGAATTTGTCATCTCTAAAGGGGTCTGTATGTCACAACTGTTTATAAAGGAGAATTACTTTAGCCGGGATATGTGAATCCGGCAATGCCATAATTTCCTTTATAGGGGATTCCTAACCTGAAGGAGAAGACTTTAACTCAGTGTAGAGCAATGCCATCTTTCCTTAGGAATTTCTCATGCTAAAAGAGGGACATTGGCATGGATGTAGATGATCCAGAGGCTTGCCGCTTACAACAGTTAGATGAAGGGGAAGGAGTTGTTGATGTTTGTGTACTGTGAACAAGGCACAGCTTTGATGTTAAAAGGTTGATTGGATCAACTAGTGGTTTTCTTATACAAAGCCTAAGAGGAGGCTAATATGTGTCACGTACAAAGCCCGAGAGAGAGGCTAAAAGGTTTTGACTCTACGATGGAGTCTTTTGGTATCTCGTATAAAGCCCGAGATGAAGGCTATTTGACTCAACAAGAGAGTTTTTTTGTATCTCGTATGAAGCCCGAGATGGAGGTTGTTGTTTGTTTGGCTCAATAAGAACCTTTTTGTATCTCGTATAAAGCCCGAGATGGAGGCGAAAGGGTGATTGACTCAACGAGGGAGTCTCTTATGTGTCTCGTACAAAGCCCGAGAGAGAGACTAAACGTTGTTTGACTCCGCTGGGGAGAATCATTGTACAAAGCCCAAGAGGAGACTAATGCTTTTCAGTTGAGTGACAGGTCCAATATATTGATTTTGAAAGAGAAAATCAGTTCTTATATGAGCAACACTGTACTCAAGGATTTGATTCGAGGATCCGGGTTATTCCTGTTCTTTAAGGAATTGAGAAATCCGAAGGGTATTGAGACTGTCCGAGTCTACAGGTTTCCTTCCTATTTAACGAAGGGGTCACTTGAGAATGTCTTTGAGACTCAAGGATATTAGACTGTCCGTGTCTAGAGTTTCATCTTCTTTACTATGCTTTGAGAAACAGTAGTAGAGTCTTTGAAAGGACTGTTCTATGCAGATGACTAAGTTCTGTTCCTATACCTCTAGGAGGTCGTCGGGACAATTTGTACGAAGCCCAAGAGGAGGCTGAAAGCTTTTAAGAAGCCGACGGGTCCTTGTACTAAGCCCAAGAGGAGGCTATCATTCCCAAAGGAAGAGATCATTATACGAAGCCTAAGAGGAGGATGTGAATACTTCTAAGAAGCCGACAGATCCTTGTACTAAGCCCAAGAGGAGGTGGGTTTGCTTTTAGGAAGCCTGTGGGTCCTTGTACGATGCCCAAGAGGAGGCCGATGCTTTTTAGAAGCCGATGGGTCCCCAAACCCCGAGAAATTCATGACATGCCATTCACCGAGAATAGATCAAGCTAGGAAAGTTCGAGAATTTGGAAGAAATTCAAGATATGCCATTCACGGAGAAAAGATCATCTCTGGGGAGTAGAGTTTCTTGACAAGTGCTTTTAAGAAGCTAGTGGGTCCCCAAACCCCGAGAAATTCAAGACATGCCATTCACCGAGAATAGATCAAGCCAGGAAAGTTTGAGAATTTGGAAGAAACTCAAGAGATGCCATTCACGGAGAAAAGGTCATCTCTGGGGAGTAGAGTTTCTTTGACAACTTCTACAAGTGACAGTCTATGAAAGGGTTCACCGAGAATGCTGCATTTCATGTCTCCATATTGTTTAACCCGAAGAGGAGGGAAAATTGTGTCTGGTAATCCTATGGGGATCTAATTTTGACTATTTAAGAGTGATCAACGGGCTTAATGCTAGACGTAGTTGCCGGGGAAACTCTAAATATCTATACTATTATTACACAGTTGATATGAGTTTATGAAGAAGACTTACAGTGAGACAGCCCCACAATACAGTTATATGTATATGAAAGCGGTAAATGAAAACATATAAACACTTACTCGGTTGTAGAGCTTCCATGCTGTTTGGTTAGTTGTTCAACAAAGAAAGATTGAAAACAACAGTATATTTCAAAATCAAAGGAGAAAGTGCTTTGAAAAAGAAAGATTTGGGGCTTACAGCTCAAGGAGAGGCCCAGGGTTTTATCAGTGAGCGCACTGTTTAAATTTGTACAGAGGGACTTATACAAGTGACTGAGGCCCAAAAAAAAAAGTTTTCTGTACAAAGGGATGGGTCTTACACTCTCTCAAGAGGCCCAAAAGGTTTAAAGAAAAAGAGTGGGGCTTATAACACGAGGGTAGGCCCAGATGATTTTTCGTTTGAAATGGCGATCGCGCCGAGATTTTCTTTTAACACGAGGGGACTTATACAACAAGTGAGGCCCAAAATGTTTTGGTTAAAAGGGGATTGGGTCTTACACTCTATTAGAGGCCCAAATGAGTTTTAAGAAAAGAAATGGGTCTTACTACTCGAGGGTAGGCCCATGGTTTTTTGTTTTGAAAAGGCGACGATCGCGCCGTTTGTTTTTTACGGTATCGGGACTTATACAATGCACTGAGGCCCAAAAATGACTTGGTCAAAAAAAGATTGGGTCTTACACTCTATTAGAGGCCCAAAAAGTTTTGAAAATGATTTATGAGGGTTGAATTAATCCAAAACCCTAATTTGTTTTCAAAAATGTATTTAATTGAATAAAAATTCAATTAAAGTGATCAAAATTGTTTAACATATGGAAAACAAATTGTGATCTTGGACTAATGCTTCAAAAATTAAGTATTGACCTACAAAATAATTAGAAAGCATTAAAAATTGCAAAATTAAGGGGGAAAAATATTGTAAATGTTAAAAACAATTAAAACATTAATTCTTTGCAAAAATATCAATTATACAAAATAAATAATATTTTTGGGATTTTTTGGGAAAATAAAATATTTTAACATTTTTGTGAATTATTAAAAAAAGAATCAACTCAAAATCATTAAAACTCAGAGAGAAATTAATTTTTGAATCAATTAAATAAAATCACAAAATTCAAATATTTGAATTTTCAAAAAATGGCGCCAAGAACACACCAAGAACATGCGCGTGTTCTGGGTTTTCCCAGATTTTCATTTTCTCTTCAATCTCACTGAATACTTGATTATATCATGCAATCTACATACCAATCAACTCGTTTCAACCTCACGATCATGTCTATGACAATTAATTTCATTTAAATTAATCATAAAACAAGAAATCACGAGAAATCCTCAAGAACCCTAATTTCTGCATGAAGGCTAGGATTTTTGATACATGATTCAAACAATGCAATTAATTAAGGGGAAACATTCCATGCATGATTATGAACATATGGCCAAATTATTGTGCAGCAAAAATTGCATGGATCATAGAGTTAGAAGAGCTCATGCTTACCACTTGCAGCTGGTGATCGTGATTTGTGTTGGAGGTGTTACAGCTAGGTTCCAATGATCTGGATAACTTCTCTAGGTGCCATGGAATGTGTATGAATGCTTGGAATGGATTGAAATGATCTGGAACTTGAGATGGTACCCCAACTGCAAATCTGTCAAGAACTTGAGCAATTGGCTGGTGATTTTGTAAAATCTGTGTTCCAGATGTTATGTGAGTGTTTGGATCACTTCTATATGATGTATATGAGGTGTGTGTGTGTGATTGGTTTGATTGGAAAAGCTCTCAAACTCAAAACCCGATAGTGACTTGCCTTAGAAGGCAAAATTGGAGTGAAAGAAGAGATTTTGAGGAAAGCATCTGTTTGATGGCTTTGGTGTACTCAAACTGATCACAATTGAGCTCTATTTATAGTACAACAAGTTTTTTTGCAAGGAATAGTGAATGGCAACTGCTGAGTAGGTTTGGCCAATGTTGGCAAATGAAAATCCAAGTCTCCTCTAGCCATTGACTAGAGGTTAGGGCACAGGCTGCTGGTTCCCTTGGTCTTGGATAAGTCTTGACTGAATTTAGTTGAGAATGGCTCAGTCCATGCCACCTTGATGCTTCCATTGAATGCTCTAATCCAAAATTGGAGTCTTGTCCCTATTTTGGCAATTCTAGGTTCAACATGCTATTTCTTGTTCCAAAGACTTTGGAGGTTTGGCTCAGTGATTGTCCCCTTTAGATTCAATCCTCAGATGTGTCCAAGTGGATAGGAGCATTTGGATTTGGATGATTTTGGCAAATCGACCAAAAGTGTAAAAATCTGCCTTGCCTTGGCAGATTTCAGCAAGGCAACTTGCCAATGTCATATCTCATGTCTCAAATTGAATTTGGTAATGTTCTTGGCCATTTTGGAAAGCCCTTACATGATACAACAACTGTTTGAACATGTTTGGTTTTGATCTCTTTTGAATCCAAGTGAAAAATCCCCCTACATTTGGCAAAAAGTAAGGTAAAATCTGACTTTGTGAAATTTTCACTAAGTGTTGGAACAAAGTGACTTTTCTTGATTTTGATCACTCCATAACTCAAAATCCATGAGGAATTTGGACATAGGTCAGTATGAAGATTTTGTAGAGGGCAATGAGATCTACAAATCAAGCTTTGAATGGGGAACAATGGCCTTGTGGTTTAGGAGTTATGATCCTCCAAAGTTGGCACATTAGTGTCAGTTTTTCATAACTTAGAAATTTTTCTAAGTTTTTATGGTTACCCCTTTTACAAGTTATCCCACTTTCTTTGAATTTTCTTGATGAATGATGATTCAAATCATACATTAACATCATTTTAGGGTTAAAAATCCATTTTGGTGAAAAATCTCAAAAAGTCAAAGTTGACTTTTGTGCACAGTTGACTTTTTATCAGATGAATTCCAAACTGTGCAATTCTTCATGAAATCATGTCCTTGACCTAAATCAAACTTGATGGATATGTTCCATGGGTGTCATAGGGTATATTGAATCATGTCTTAGGGCTTGGGAGCATGTCCTGGTCAAAAGTCAAAGTTACAATTGACTTTCCTCGCGAAACCCTAATTGTGGTGCAGATGAAATTGAGACTTGTTGCTCAAGCTTCTTGGATTAATCCATTGTTCCAAATGGATCAATATAGTTCATTAGAGACCCTTAAACCCTATCTTGAGGTCTTGTCTCATGATTTGCCCTAAAAGTCAACTTAGGGGTGAATTAGGTCAAAAAACCCTAATTCCTGATTTTTGATGAATGCATCCCCTGAGGCAAAATTGACTTGATGATTGGGTCCATGAGGTCCCATGAAGTATATTAGGTTATGTTTTGGATCATTGGCTTGTTCCCAGATGAAAAATTTCCATCTGGAGGCCCTGGTCGACCAAAACCCTAATTTGGTGACACTATCGATCTTGAGACTTGATCCACCTAGAAGGGAGCAGCCTTGTGCTTGATCCTTGAAGTGGGAGTCCTTTTGATCCATTGTGGATGTTTGAGAGGTTAGACAAGTTGAAAATCATGTCATTCCTTGATTGATCCTTTGTCTAAGGCTCTGAGAGGGCTTGAAACCCTAATTTTGATTGTAGTGGATGCTCACCCATCTTTGGGGAGACTGATGAAGTATGATGGTTTCTCCATATTGTGATGATGATTTTCACAATGATGGGAAACCTTAGTGGTCAAAATTTGGGGTATGACAGATGGGACATCAATATTAACATATGTTAGAGTGCCAAAATTTCATCTTTGCTTTAAATTAATGAATCGGTTTGCTTATGTTGTTTCTTTTAGTTTTGATTTGCCACCTTACCAATGCCAATATAAAAAAAATATAAAAAAATGACAAGAAGGGTATCTTAAGAAGTGATCAAAGATAAAGATGGCAAGAAGGGTTTGGCTTTGATGAAGTGCTTTTGATGATGACAACTTAAAAGGCAGATTGTATGGCAACCGATTAAATATACAAGCAGGCGAATTAGGGTTTGGTGATCACTGTAAACATACTCTGATGATGGCATTCAAATTAAAGATATCTTAAGCCTCATCTCCAAGAATATTCAAGCAAATGCTTATATGATTGACTTATTTGGCAAGTCTTGAAGATTCAAAGTGTGGAAGTGAAAGCTCGCCCAATCGCGTCTGGCTGAATTGTGTTTTTTTAAAAACACAAGGGATTTTTCATAAAGTTATAAGTCTAAATCACACACACACACACAAAAGATGTTTTTAAGCCTCTATTCCTTAAAGAAAACACTCCTAAAATGTTTGGGAGTCGTGCCAGTTGAATCACGAACTATTAGAATAGTTTTGGACATGTTTTTAAACTGTCCAATTGATTAACACTTATACCCAATCGATTGGGTTAATGTAAAAGTTGTTAATAATCAATTAGGATGACGTCTTAATGAAGGGAAACATCTCTGTATCTTATCTTTCCTTTTTGATATATGGTAATTGATTATTTTTATGGCTTCCATTTGATTGGGTCAAGATGCCAACCGATTGGCACAATAATTTTGGCCCATGAATATTTTCTTTCTTGTACCAACCTTAAGCCTATAAGTAAAGGCTTCTCCATTCTCATTTTCACATTCGGAAATATGAGCCTCTTATCCTACTTCTCACCCTCTCTCCAAAATAAAATTTCCACTTTCTATCACTTTAATTTAGTCGTTGCGCTTCGAGAAAGATTATGTTTGGTGAAGAAGTTTGCATTCTAGAAAGAGAATTGTTGTAAATTCACCGAGAAGTATTTTTCATTTGGTTGAATAATTTATCCTTAATGAAACATTTGTTTGGGTTAAAAAGCTAAACTCGTTAAAATATTTTTTTGGGGATTTAGGTTTTAAGTCACCGTTTAGTTCTTAAGTCCAACCTATTAAAAAGCTTACTTTGGTTTGAGATCAAACTGGTTTAAAATCTCAACTTTGTTCGCGGTGATCCTAGTCAAAACATCACTTCGGTTTGTAAGGTTAGCCCTGTTCAAAAACTTTCTATGGTTCAGGATAATCTTTCTTGAAATCTTAGTGGTTCATGGTGATTTTGGTCAAAACCTCAACTCGGTTCATTAGTTCATCTTGGTTAAAAGCCCATCTTGGTTCGAGATAAGTATGTAGAAAATATCCGTTTAGCTTGGTGACTAACCGCTTTAATTTATTGTTTGGAAATAAGACTAAAAGGTTCAATCTGCTAATTTGAAGGAAAACTAACCACTTCTTTCCGCAAGTTGTTGTTTGGAAGGAAGACTGACCACTTATCTCCGTTGTTTGTTGTTTGGTTGCAAGTTAGCCTAGAATTTCATTTTTCCTTGTATAAGGGGGTTCAAGATTTTAACTTGCTAAAAGCTCTTAAGCATGATTCGATACTCTAAAGATCAAATCATGGGGAGAGGATTATGTCATTTCATTTCAACCAAACCTCTATAATTTCTGATGTCAATTCTCTTACCCTTAACTCTTTATTTCCAGCATATTAACTTTCGGCTGCTATTTCTTAAAATGATTTTTATCAAAATGTTTTAAAACTCTAATAATGATAAACAAAAATTTTCAAACAATTTTTTTTTCTAAAATCCACAATTCACCCCCCTCTTGTGTGTATAGTCACATGTCCAACAAGTGGCATCAGAGCCTAACTAATGTTCAATGACTAATCGTCTTAGGAGGAAGATGACTTCCAACACATTTTCTAACAAGAGATCTTTCCTAAGCACACCTCCACCATTTAATGGAGTTAAATTTGAACTATAGAAAGCTAGATTCAAATTTTTTATATAATGTATTGATATTGAATTGTGGGAAACTCTAATCAATGATCTATTTATTCCTACCCACCAAATAGACAGAGAAGTAGTAGATAAATCTAATTTCCTTTGGAGCATAGAGGAAAATAGAAAATTCTAAATTGATTTCAAAACTAAGAATTTTCTAGTAATGTCTTTAGATGATAGTAAACTCTTCTATATTTATAATTGCAAAACTGCCAAGGAAATGTGTGATACTTTTGAAATGATATTTGGAGTCCCTCTTAGTCACAAACGAGAGGAGATGAACACATGAGGTGAAAAAGATGAATGTTTACTTCATAAATGCTTTTCAAAATTTAGAAACATTAGAAGGTATATTGGATGTTTGTCACTAACCAATATTTAAGAGTTAAGAATTGGAAATTTAACACAATCCTTAAATTAATAAATGAGAGTGCTTATAAATTTCAAGAAAAATCAAAGAAAGATGAAATCATAGAAAATTTGAATAAGCTAGTTCAATTACTTAAAGATGAATGCATAAGCTCGAAAAATGAAAAATCCTCAACATCATCAAACTCCATCAAATAACTCCCATGGATTCCTTCAAAAGAACATACCCAGTAGTTGAATGATCTTAGGAGGTTTCAACATCAAATTAAAGAACTTCATCAGTGAAAGGATGTGAGGAAGAAGCATCATCTAGTGGAATCTTTGAAAGAAGAGAAAAAGCCTCCACAAATGAAGAAAATTTAACCTCATAAAAATCATAGAAGAATCCTCTTCCAACGAAGAAGATGAAGTATGCTTGAGAGTATCTACGAGGAAGATGATTATGAGGTAACAAAGCTATGTTACAAGCAATTGTGTAAAATAAGTGCTAAGTTAATTGAAGAAAATGATACGATTTAAAAATGTAACTTATACCTTAAGGAGTATCTAGAGTTTCTTGAAGAAAGCAATAAAACACTTAAGCTAGAAATGGCTTTTATTAGAAACTCATCCGAAACATGTGAGACTTGTGTCTCTTTGAAAAAGGAAGTAACAAATTTGCGTTAAGCCCTAAGTAAATTTACTAATGGGAAAGAAAACCTTGAACTTAGTATTATCAATTCAAATGTCTTCCTTAAATAAGAATAGACTGGGATTTGTAAACAATAGAGTACCTAGTAAGGGATTAAAAAGGAAGAAATCAAACCGACCTGCTTATAAATGTTGTCATTGGAGTGCTAACCTTGCAGCTTATACATTTGATTTTAGTACTTTGTCATACACGAGATCACAACGACATTAAAGATATGGTCAAATGATGAATTGTGCTAGTGATCAAAATAGTCAAGTCTTGATGCATATTCCCGCTTAGTCCAATAAATATATTTACAATGGCCAATTAATAAATTGGGCTCATAATAGAGATGAATGTTTAATTCAATCCATCATCTTAAGAGAGGTTAAATTGAGATCACAATATAAACCTCAAACATCTTCTTCCCCTGCTTGAATGAGAGAAATCCTTGATGTAACACCCCTTCTATACCCCGTACAAAAATCGGAATAAACTAATCTTATAAATAAAACATCAGAGCAAAGAATAATTTATCATGATATAGCCAGAGATGTCACACCAACGTGAACTAAAACATTATGCTCATATAGATATATAACAACCTGATAGTCATATAATCATAGGAACTCAGTTCCAAAAATATCCTCGTTCAGTTACAGAATTAAAGCGGAACATCCATAACTGATGTCATCACAAAAGATAAGTATGTCATATACATGTTCATAGAAGCCACCATATACAAGCCAAAAGAAACATCTACACTCGAACCCCGACTACCCGTGTTACATATCAGAGCCGACGGAACGACAAAAGACGAAGACACTAATCTTCGCAAAAGACTCCAGCCTCTAATCTGCAATGCCTCATAGAGCATTAAACCACAGCAGAAGGGTGAGAAACAGGATTATAATATAATTGCATATCATTATATAACACTTAGCAAAATATGCACAATTATTCTCACCACACAAATATGATACTTGTAAACAACACAAGACATATTCAACCCATTTCACACATCAATCACATAAGCATATACATTAACACAATGCATAACAAATCCTTCTCAAAATTCAACACATAAACATTCATGTAATGAATTATGCAAATGCACAGAGACCGACACAACGACTCTATGCATGCGGTACCATTAGTCCCCCAGGAACTCTTGGAATCATCGCTCGTTACTTAGGGTAACTCCCCGTCGGGCATACGATGTTCCCCGTCGCTACCACTTATCACCAAGCATACGACGTTATGGATCGTTTTTAGTCCTTTATAATAGGCACACGATCAATACAACAATTGCTTACACCCATAAGGGATCTACAATTCAACATGCATTGTTTACACCCACGAAGGGATCTTACAATGTCTAACTGCATTGTTTACACCCACGAAGGGATCTTACAATGTCTTCATGCATTGTTTACACCCACGAAGGGATCTTACAATGTCTTCAACATGATGCATGTCATATAATGATCCATGGCAATCAAGACTCATACATTAAATCATGCATTTCAAGTACATATAAAGTAATGCACACAATTGCCCAAAATGGCCACAAACACTAATATACCATTCCACAACATCAAATTCCCATCAAAGAATCATCACACAAGCCATCTCATAACATATCATAACATGTCTTACAATATTGAAAAATAACTCAAAATTCCATTTTACGATTTCTCGGAAAAGTCGGCTAAAAGTCGGCCAAAAATAATATTTTCTATCATCATCAAAAAGTACTCATCGACAGCTTCGATTCGGTATAAAGAACTCTTAAATACGATAAACGGTTAACAAGATATGAATATTTCAAAATAACGCAAAACATAAACCGGACGCCCGACACTACAAAACGGTTCGTAAAAACTGTACCGATTGGAGCAATTTCAGACCCCAAAACTATTTTTCCTAGAAATAACATCTCGTTAGCTTCCCAACGCTTCGAACGAGGGTTAAAATCGACTTACGGTTCAAGAGATATGAATTTCCGAAAATTACACGAAAACAGAATTTTCACCTACAGCACGCGTCCGTACGACGCGCACAAAAACCAGAATTTTGGGGCAGCTGCTGCCAGCCGCGCGAAACCCCTCAAAACCCGACCGATTCTCAGAATTCCCTCAAACAAAACACGCGGTAATATCACATAAATGCATACAGACATATTAGGATCAAGAAAAACCCGATTCCTCGACTTTTCGAAATCACTATTCATACACATAATCAAAACTCAAAAACACAAAATCTTCAATTATCAACCGATTTTAACGAAACGAGTTTCTATAACGTCGGCCTAACCTCACACGACTAAACTACACAATTTGTTTCGAATTTCATCCGTAAAAACTCCCGATTTTATCGATTATGTCAAAAACTAACCTAAACTCAATATTTTCCTACACAATCCAAACAATTCAAAAACAAACGGATATAATCGTATACAATGATATAATAACCGAGTTTCGCACCCTTACCCGATAAGAAACCGATTCCCGAAGCTCGTTTGGTGAATTTTCCAACTTTTCTTCACTTTCTCTTCACTTCTCTATTTCTCTCTTTTTCTTCTCTTTTGAAAAAACTCTTACTAACTTTTCTTTTTCTTCTTTTCTAAACTTATAATACTTTCTAACTTACTAACTTATTATATTTTCTTAACTTAAAATCTACACTTCTAATAAATATTAAAACTAACTATTAATTAAATACCACTAATTATAAAATATCTAATATACCCTCTATTCTAATTTTCCCGCGAAATCTCCAAAAACGGTAAAAATACAACATATGTAAAAACAACATATTAACTTACCAACATCATAATTAACATAAATATCTATTAAGTACACAAAATCCAAAACATCACAGAAACGTACACGCCGCCCGGCGACACATACTTCGCCCGGCGAGGCTAATAAAACACCAACTTCACCATTCACATAAATATTGCTCAATTAAATAAAAGACTCAATAACAAAACATCAATTAGCACAAAAATAGGGAATATCAAAAACAGACCGTTACAACTCTCCCCCACTTTAGAAATTTTCGTCCTCGAAAATATTACCTGATTCAAACAACTCCGGATACGACTCCCGCATCCGACTTTCCAATTCCCATGTCAAATTGCCCTCAGCAGCGCCTCCCCACGCCACTTTCACAAGTGCAATCTCCTTGCCTCTTAACCTTTTCAACTCGCGATCTAAAATCCTCACCGGTAAAACCTCAACCGTAAGATTATCTCTTACCTCAACCTCATCCATCGGAATCACATGAGACGGATCTGGAACATACTTCCGTAGCTGTGAAACATGGAAAACATCATGTAGATTCGAAAGATTCGGTGGCAATGCTATCCTGTAAGCCACTGCACCAACTCTTTCGGATATCTGGTATGGACCAATAAAACGAGAAGTCAACTTCTTCGACTTCAAAGCACGACCCACACCCGTAACCGGTGTAACTCTCAAAAACACATGGTCGCCTTCTTGAAATTCAAGATCTTTCCTTCTCTTGTCATGATAGCTCTTTTGTCTACTTTGAGAAGCTTTCATCTTCTCCCGAATAAACTTCACTTTCTCCGTTGTTTGTTGTACCATTTTCGGTCCAACTATCGTCCTCTCGCCGGTTTCATGCCAACACAAAGGTGTTCGACATCTCCGACCATACAAAGCCTCAAATGGTGCCATACTTATACTCGAATGAAAACTGTTATTGTAAGTGAATTCAATCAACGCCAAATAACCATCCCAAGCACCACCTTGCTCGAGTACACAAGCACGCAATAAATCCTCCAACGATTGAATCGTCCTCTCGGTTTGACCGTCCGTTTGCGGATGATAAGCCGAACTCAATCTTAGCTTAGAACCCAAAGCCTTTTGTAAACTCTCCCAAAACCTCGATGTAAACCTAGGATCTCTATCCGATACAATACTCTTAGGAACTCCATGTAACTTCACCACCACAAGAACATAAATCTCGGCTAACTTCTCCAAAGGATAACTAATATCAATTGGAATAAAGTGAGCAGATTTAGTAAGCCTATCAACAATTACCCAAATAGCATTATGACCTCTTTGCGTATTCGGCAATCCCGTAACAAAATCCATCGATATACTATCCCATTTCCATTCCGGAATATCCAACGGTTGCATAAATCCACTCGGTTTTTGATGTTCCACCTTAGACTTTTGACAAGTTAAGCATGCATACACAAATTGAGCAACGTCCCTCTTTAATCCGAACCACCAAAAGATTTTTCTCAAATCTTGATACATTTTGTTCGCTCCCGGATGAATACTTAAGTTACTTCGGTGCCCTTCTTCCAATATCATCTTTTTTAACTCCACATCATCGGGAATACAAATACGACCACGGAATCTCAAAACTCCAAAATTATCAACTTTGAAATCTTCATTCTCATTCAACATCAAATCAACGAATTTCAAGTCCAACTTTTGCTTTTCACCTACCGTTGCAAGAAAATCATTTGTAACATGTAGCATACCAAGTCTCACACTTCTCGGCGTCATTTCACAAACTAAACTCAAGTCTCTAAAATCCTCCAAAAGTTCCCATTCTTTCATCATCAATGCGGACATATGTAACAACCTCCGACTTAAGGCATCGGCCACCACGTTTGCCTTACCCGGATGGTAATTCAAACCAAAATCATAATCCTTTAAAAGTTCTAGCCACCTCCTTTGTCTCATGTTCAACTCTTTTTGATCAAATAAATATTTCAAGCTCTTGTGATCACTAAAGACTTCAAATCTCGCACCATAAAGATAATGCCTCCATATTTTCAAAACAAACACCACGGCCGCTAACTCCAAGTCATGTGTAGGATAATTCTTTTCATGCACTCTCAATTGTCTAGATGCATATGCCACAACTTTTTCATCTTGCATCAAAACACCACCTAAACCCGTCAATGAAGCATCACAATACACAACAAATGGTTCATTAGGATTAGGCAAAATCAAGATCGGAGTCGTTGTCAACCTTCTCTTTAGCTCATTGAAACTCTCTCCACAATGAATATCCCAAATGAAAGCCTTTCCTTTACAAGTCAATTGCGTTAAAGGAAGTGCCAATTTCGAAAATCCCTCAATAAACCTCCGATAATAACCTGCCAAGCCTAAAAAGCTTCGAATCTCCGTAACCGACCTAGGAGCCTCCCATTGCATCACCGCATCTATCTTGGATGGATCAACACTAATACCACTACCGGAAATAACATGTCCAAGGAAACTTACTTCCGACAGCCAAAATTCACATTTTGACAACTTAGCATACAATTGTTTTTCTTTCAAAATTTGCAACACAATTCTCAAATGCTCTTCATGCTCCTCTTGAGACTTAGAGTAAATCAAAATATCATCGATGAACACAACCACAAAACGATCCAACTGTTCATGAAAAATACGATTCATGTATTCCATAAACACACCCGGCGCGTTAGAAACCCCGAATGGCATCACGGAGTATTCGTAATGACCATACCGTGTCCTAAAGGCCGTCTTTTGAATATCCTCTCCTTTCACGCGAATCTGGTGGTATCCTGATCTCAAATCAATCTTGCTAAAAACATTCGCACCAACCAATTGGTCCATCAAATCATCGATCCTTGGAAGCAGATACTTGTTCTTAATTGTCACTTTGTTCAACTGTCGATAATCAATGCATAACCGCATACTCCCGTCCTTCTTCTTTACCAACAATACCGGAGCACCCCAAGGAGAAACACTTGGCCTTACAAATTTCTTGTCCAACAAGTCATTCAATTGCTTTTTCAATTCTACCAATTCCGATGCCGACATACGATACGGTGCCATCGAAATCGGTCTAGTACCCGGAACTAGATCAATAGAAAATTCAACTTCTCTTTCCGGCGGTACGTCCGTAATATCTTCCGGAAATACTTCTGGAAATTCACACACCACTAGAAACACATCAAGCTCAACTTTACTCTCCACCGACAATGATGCAAACAAACCAAACAATTGAGCTTCGTCCGCTAAAAGTTTCTTCAACTCTTTAGTGGATAGGAAACTCTCAAATTCATCACCTTCCATAGAAGGAAACCTTACTAACTTGTGATAGCAATCTATATGAACTCGATTAAATTGCAACCAGGTCATACCCAAGATCACGTTCAATCCCACCAACGGCAAACATACTAAATCCATAACAAAGTCTTTACCATACATGGTTAAAGGACAACTCATACACACCAAAGATGTATTTACCGACCCTGAAGCAGGAGTCTCAATAACCATTTCAGCACCCATCAAAGTTAACGCAAGATTCAAACGCTTCGCGCACTCAGACGAAATAAACGAATGAGTCGCTCCCGTATCAATAACAGCAACTAAAGGTGTACTATTAATAAAACACGTACCTTTAATCAAACGGTCTGCATTCGTAGTTTGAGTCCCCGCCAATGCAAACACCTTTCCGCCCGCTTGAGCTTGTCTTGGTTTCGTGCACTTTGTACTATAGTGACCATTCTCCCCACAATTATAACACTTGACCGTATTCCTCCTACAATCAGCAGCCACATGACCCGTCAAACCACAATTAGAACACTTGTTCATATTCCTCCTACACTCCGACACACGATGACCCATACCACCACAATTATAACATTTCACAGAAGAATTCATTCCTCCTCCACTCGGCTTCCTATCAAAAGTAGCCTTCTGTTTCCCCTTATCAGCAGAAGTCACATAAGGCCTACCTCTGAACTGCCCTTTTCCTTTCTTATCATTCAGATTCTTGTAATGAGTAGCACGTGCTTTGCTATCCTCATCAAAAATCCTACTTTTGTTCACCAACACTGGAAACTGCCAGATCTCCTGATAACCGATACCCTGCTTGATTTCTGGCCTCAAGCCATTCACAAACTTCAAACACTTTGACCTCTCAGAACCAGCCGTATTATAATTAGGACAGAACTTCACAAGTTCCTCAAACTTAGCAGCATAATCCGCAACAGAGGAATTATCCTGCTTCAGTTCAAGAAATTCAATTTCCTTCTTACCTCTCTCATCTTCCGGAAAATACTTTTCCAGAAAAGCATCCTTGAACACAGCCCATGTAACCACTATTTCATCCTCCTCAAACCTCTGAGAAGCATTCGCCCACCAATCTTCAGCTTCCTTTTCCAACACATGAGTACCAAATTGCACCTTCTGATCCTCGGAACACCTAATGAAACGGAAGATCTTCTCAATCTTCTTCAGCCAAATCTGTGCTCCCTCAGGATCATGAGTACCTTCGAAGCTCGGTGGATTATTCTTCTGAAACTTATCCATACTACGCGACTCCTCGTCCGCCGCAGCATTCGGTAAATTCTGCATCGCTTGCGCCATAGCTTGCATGGCCGCAGTCATAGCAGCGTCACGTCTTGCCGCCATAATCTGAACATTCCCAATGATAGCAAATTATGGTTAAACAACCACTCCACAGAGTGCAACAGACCAACAAGACACAACCGACACGACAACATGGTCGGACAAACCAAACATTGGCTCTGATACCACTTAATGTAACACCCCTTCTATACCCCGTACAAAAATCGGAATAAACTAATCTTATAAATAAAACATCAGAGCAAAGAATAATTTATCATGATATAGCCAGAGATGTCACACCAACGTGAACTAAAACATTATGCTCATATAGATATATAACAACCTGATAGTCATATAATCATAGGAACTCAGTTCCAAAAATATCCTCGTTCAGTTACAGAATTAAAGCGGAACATCCATAACTGATGTCATCACAAAAGATAAGTATGTCATATACATGTTCATAGAAGCCACCATATACAAGCCAAAAGAAACATCTACACTCGAACCCCGACTACCCGTGTTACATATCAGAGCCGACGGAACGACAAAAGACGAAGACACTAATCTTCGCAAAAGACTCCAGCCTCTAATCTGCAATGCCTCATAGAGCATTAAACCACAGCAGAAGGGTGAGAAACAGGATTATAATATAATTGCATATCATTATATAACACTTAGCAAAATATGCACAATTATTCTCACCACACAAATATGATACTTGTAAACAACACAAGACATATTCAACCCATTTCACACATCAATCACATAAGCATATACATTAACACAATGCATAACAAATCCTTCTCAAAATTCAACACATAAACATTCATGTAATGAATTATGCAAATGCACAGAGACCGACACAACGACTCTATGCATGCGGTACCATTAGTCCCCCAGGAACTCTTGGAATCATCGCTCGTTACTTAGGGTAACTCCCCGTCGGGCATACGATGTTCCCCGTCGCTACCACTTATCACCAAGCATACGACGTTATGGATCGTTTTTAGTCCTTTATAATAGGCACACGATCAATACAACAATTGCTTACACCCATAAGGGATCTACAATTCAACATGCATTGTTTACACCCACGAAGGGATCTTACAATGTCTAACTGCATTGTTTACACCCACGAAGGGATCTTACAATGTCTTCATGCATTGTTTACACCCACGAAGGGATCTTACAATGTCTTCAACATGATGCATGTCATATAATGATCCATGGCAATCAAGACTCATACATTAAATCATGCATTTCAAGTACATATAAAGTAATGCACACAATTGCCCAAAATGGCCACAAACACTAATATACCATTCCACAACATCAAATTCCCATCAAAGAATCATCACACAAGCCATCTCATAACATATCATAACATGTCTTACAATATTGAAAAATAACTCAAAATTCCATTTTACGATTTCTCGGAAAAGTCGGCTAAAAGTCGGCCAAAAATAATATTTTCTATCATCATCAAAAAGTACTCATCGACAGCTTCGATTCGGTATAAAGAACTCTTAAATACGATAAACGGTTAACAAGATATGAATATTTCAAAATAACGCAAAACATAAACCGGACGCCCGACACTACAAAACGGTTCGTAAAAACTGTACCGATTGGAGCAATTTCAGACCCCAAAACTATTTTTCCTAGAAATAACATCTCGTTAGCTTCCCAACGCTTCGAACGAGGGTTAAAATCGACTTACGGTTCAAGAGATATGAATTTCCGAAAATTACACGAAAACAGAATTTTCACCTACAGCACGCGTCCGTACGACGCGCACAAAAACCAGAATTTTGGGGCAGCTGCTGCCAGCCGCGCGAAACCCCTCAAAACCCGACCGATTCTCAGAATTCCCTCAAACAAAACACGCGGTAATATCACATAAATGCATACAGACATATTAGGATCAAGAAAAACCCGATTCCTCGACTTTTCGAAATCACTATTCATACACATAATCAAAACTCAAAAACACAAAATCTTCAATTATCAACCGATTTTAACGAAACGAGTTTCTATAACGTCGGCCTAACCTCACACGACTAAACTACACAATTTGTTTCGAATTTCATCCGTAAAAACTCCCGATTTTATCGATTATGTCAAAAACTAACCTAAACTCAATATTTTCCTACACAATCCAAACAATTCAAAAACAAACGGATATAATCGTATACAATGATATAATAACCGAGTTTCGCACCCTTACCCGATAAGAAACCGATTCCCGAAGCTCGTTTGGTGAATTTTCCAACTTTTCTTCACTTTCTCTTCACTTCTCTATTTCTCTCTTTTTCTTCTCTTTTGAAAAAACTCTTACTAACTTTTCTTTTTCTTCTTTTCTAAACTTATAATACTTTCTAACTTACTAACTTATTATATTTTCTTAACTTAAAATCTACACTTCTAATAAATATTAAAACTAACTATTAATTAAATACCACTAATTATAAAATATCTAATATACCCTCTATTCTAATTTTCCCGCGAAATCTCCAAAAACGGTAAAAATACAACATATGTAAAAACAACATATTAACTTACCAACATCATAATTAACATAAATATCTATTAAGTACACAAAATCCAAAACATCACAGAAACGTACACGCCGCCCGGCGACACATACTTCGCCCGGCGAGGCTAATAAAACACCAACTTCACCATTCACATAAATATTGCTCAATTAAATAAAAGACTCAATAACAAAACATCAATTAGCACAAAAATAGGGAATATCAAAAACAGACCGTTACAACTCTCCCCCACTTTAGAAATTTTCGTCCTCGAAAATATTACCTGATTCAAACAACTCCGGATACGACTCCCGCATCCGACTTTCCAATTCCCATGTCAAATTGCCCTCAGCAGCGCCTCCCCACGCCACTTTCACAAGTGCAATCTCCTTGCCTCTTAACCTTTTCAACTCGCGATCTAAAATCCTCACCGGTAAAACCTCAACCGTAAGATTATCTCTTACCTCAACCTCATCCATCGGAATCACATGAGACGGATCTGGAACATACTTCCGTAGCTGTGAAACATGGAAAACATCATGTAGATTCGAAAGATTCGGTGGCAATGCTATCCTGTAAGCCACTGCACCAACTCTTTCGGATATCTGGTATGGACCAATAAAACGAGAAGTCAACTTCTTCGACTTCAAAGCACGACCCACACCCGTAACCGGTGTAACTCTCAAAAACACATGGTCGCCTTCTTGAAATTCAAGATCTTTCCTTCTCTTGTCATGATAGCTCTTTTGTCTACTTTGAGAAGCTTTCATCTTCTCCCGAATAAACTTCACTTTCTCCGTTGTTTGTTGTACCATTTCCGGTCCAACTATCGTCCTCTCGCCGGTTTCATGCCAACACAAAGGTGTTCGACATCTCCGACCATACAAAGCCTCAAATGGTGCCATACTTATACTCGAATGAAAACTGTTATTGTAAGTGAATTCAATCAACGCCAAATAACCATCCCAAGCACCACCTTGCTCGAGTACACAAGCACGCAATAAATCCTCCAACGATTGAATCGTCCTCTCGGTTTGACCGTCCGTTTGCGGATGATAAGCCGAACTCAATCTTAGCTTAGAACCCAAAGCCTTTTGTAAACTCTCCCAAAACCTCGATGTAAACCTAGGATCTCTATCCGATACAATACTCTTAGGAACTCCATGTAACTTCACCACCACAAGAACATAAATCTCGGCTAACTTCTCCAAAGGATAACTAATATCAATTGGAATAAAGTGAGCAGATTTAGTAAGCCTATCAACAATTACCCAAATAGCATTATGACCTCTTTGCGTATTCGGCAATCCCGTAACAAAATCCATCGATATACTATCCCATTTCCATTCCGGAATATCCAACGGTTGCATAAATCCACTCGGTTTTTGATGTTCCACCTTAGACTTTTGACAAGTTAAGCATGCATACACAAATTGAGCAACGTCCCTCTTTAATCCGAACCACCAAAAGATTTTTCTCAAATCTTGATACATTTTGTTCGCTCCCGGATGAATACTTAAGTTACTTCGGTGCCCTTCTTCCAATATCATCTTTTTTAACTCCACATCATCGGGAATACAAATACGACCACGGAATCTCAAAACTCCAAAATTATCAACTTTGAAATCTTCATTCTCATTCAACATCAAATCAACGAATTTCAAGTCCAACTTTTGCTTTTCACCTACCGTTGCAAGAAAATCATTTGTAACATGTAGCATACCAAGTCTCACACTTCTCGGCGTCATTTCACAAACTAAACTCAAGTCTCTAAAATCCTCCAAAAGTTCCCATTCTTTCATCATCAATGCGGACATATGTAACAACCTCCGACTTAAGGCATCGGCCACCACGTTTGCCTTACCCGGATGGTAATTCAAACCAAAATCATAATCCTTTAAAAGTTCTAGCCACCTCCTTTGTCTCATGTTCAACTCTTTTTGATCAAATAAATATTTCAAGCTCTTGTGATCACTAAAGACTTCAAATCTCGCACCATAAAGATAATGCCTCCATATTTTCAAAACAAACACCACGGCCGCTAACTCCAAGTCATGTGTAGGATAATTCTTTTCATGCACTCTCAATTGTCTAGATGCATATGCCACAACTATTCCATCTTGCATCAAAACACCACCTAAACACGTCAATGAAGCATCACAATACACAACAAATGGTTCATTAGGATTAGGCAAAATCAAGATCGGAGTCGTTGTCAACCTTCTCTTTAGCTCATTGAAACTCTCTCCACAATGAATATCCCAAATGAAAGCCTTTCCTTTACAAGTCAATTGCGTTAAAGGAAGTGCCAATTTCGAAAATCCCTCAATAAACCTCCGATAATAACCTGCCAAGCCTAAAAAGCTTCGAATCTCCGTAACCGACCTAGGAGCCTCCCATTGCATCACCGCATCTATCTTGGATGGATCAACACTAATACCACTACCGGAAATAACATGTCCAAGGAAACTTACTTCCGACAGCCAAAATTCACATTTTGACAACTTAGCATACAATTGTTTTTCTTTCAAAATTTGCAACACAATTCTCAAATGCTCTTCATGCTCCTCTTGAGACTTAGAGTAAATCAAAATATCATCGATGAACACAACCACAAAACGATCCAACTGTTCATGAAAAATACGATTCATGTATTCCATAAACACACCCGGCGCGTTAGAAACCCCGAATGGCATCACGGAGTATTCGTAATGACCATACCGTGTCCTAAAGGCCGTCTTTTGAATATCCTCTCCTTTCACACGAATCTGGTGGTATCCTGATCTCAAATCAATCTTGCTAAAAACATTCGCACCAACCAATTGGTCCATCAAATCATCGATCCTTGGAAGCGGATACTTGTTCTTAATTGTCACTTTGTTCAACTGTCGATAATCAATGCATAACCGCATACTCCCGTCCTTCTTCTTTACCAACAATACCGGAGCACCCCAAGGAGAAACACTTGGCCTTACAAATTTCTTGTCCAACAAGTCATTCAATTGCTTTTTCAATTCTACCAATTCCGATGCCGACATACGATACGGTGCCATCGAAATCGGTCTAGTACCCGGAACTAGATCAATAGAAAATTCAACTTCTCTTTCCGGCGGTACGTCCGTAATATCTTCCGGAAATACTTCTGGAAATTCACACACCACTAGAAACACATCAAGCTCAACTTTACTCTCCACCGACAATGATGCAAACAAACCAAACAATTGAGCTTCGTCCGCTAAAAGTTTCTTCAACTCTTTAGTGGATAGGAAACTCTCAAATTCATCACCTTCCATAGAAGGAAACCTTACTAACTTGTGATAGCAATCTATATGAACTCGATTAAATTGCAACCAGTTCATACCCAAGATCACGTTCAATCCCACCAACGGCAAACATACTAAATCCATAACAAAGTCTTTACCATACATGGTTAAAGGACAACTCATACACACCAAAGATGTATTTACCGACCCTGAAGCAGGAGTCTCAATAACCATTTCAGCACCCATCAAAGTTAACGCAAGATTCAAACGCTTCGCGCACTCAAACGAAATAAACGAATGAGTCGCTCCCGTATCAATAACAGCAACTAAAGGTGTACTATTAATAAAACACGTACCTTTAATCAAACGGTCTGCATTCGTAGTTTGAGTCCCCGCCAATGCAAACACCTTTCCGCCCGCTTGAGCTTGTCTTGGTTTCGTGCACTTTGTACTATAGTGACCATTCTCCCCACAATTATAACACTTGACCGTATTCCTCCTACAATCAGCAGCCACATGACCCGTCAAACCACAATTAGAACAGTTGTTCATATTCCTCCTACACTCCGACACACGATGACCCATACCACCACAATTATAACATTTCACAGAAGAATTCATTCCTCCTCCACTCGGCTTCCTATCAAAAGTAGCCTTCTGTTTCCCCTTATCAGCAGAAGTCACATAAGGCCTACCTCTGAACTGCCCTTTTCCTTTCTTATCATTCAGATTCTTGTAATGAGTAGCACGTGCTTTGCTATCCTCATCAAAAATCCTACTTTTGTTCACCAACACTGGAAACTGCCAGATCTCCTGATAACCGATACCCTGCTTGATTTCTGGCCTCAAGCCATTCACAAACTTCAAACACTTTGACCTCTCAGAACCAGCCGTATTATAATTAGGACAGAACTTCACAAGTTCCTCAAACTTAGCAGCATAATCCGCAACAGAGGAATTATCCTGCTTCAGTTCAAGAAATTCAATTTCCTTCTTACCTCTCTCATCTTCCGGAAAATACTTTTCCAGAAAAGCATCCTTGAACACAGCCCATGTAACCACTATTTCATCCTCCTCAAACCTCTGAGAAGCATTCGCCCACCAATCTTCAGCTTCCTTTTCCAACACATGAGTACCAAATTGCACCTTCTGATCCTCGGAACACCTAATGAAACGGAAGATCTTCTCAATCTTCTTCAGCCAAATCTGTGCTCCCTCAGGATCATGAGTACCTTCGAAGCTCGGTGGATTATTCTTCTGAAACTTATCCATACTACGCGACTCCTCGTCCGCCGCAGCATTCGGTAAATTCTGCATCGCTTGCGCCATAGCTTGCATGGCCGCAGTCATAGCAGCGTCACGTCTTGCCGCCATAATCTGAACATTCCCAATGATAGCAAATTATGGTTAAACAACCACTCCACAGAGTGCAACAGACCAACAAGACACAACCGACACGACAACATGGTCGGACAAACCAAACATTGGCTCTGATACCACTTAATGTAACACCCCTTCTATACCCCGTACAAAAATCGGAATAAACTAATCTTATAAATAAAACATCAGAGCAAAGAATAATTTATCATGATATAGCCAGAGATGTCACACCAACGTGAACTAAAACATTATGCTCATATAGATATATAACAACCTGATAGTCATATAATCATAGGAACTCAGTTCCAAAAATATCCTCGTTCAGTTACAGAATTAAAGCAGAACATTCATAACTGATGTCATCACAAAAGATAAGTATGTCATATACATGTTCATAGAAGCCACCATATACAAGCCAAAAGAAACATCTACACTCGAACCCCGACTACCCGTGTTACATATCAGAGCCGACGGAACGACAAAAGACGAAGACACTAATCTTCGCAAAAGACTCCAGCCTCTAATCTGCAATGCCTCATAGAGCATTAAACCACAGCAGAAGGGTGAGAAACAGGATTATAATATAATTGCATATCATTATATAACACTTAGCAAAATATGCACAATTATTCTCACCACACAAATATGATACTTGTAAACAACACAAGACATATTCAACCCATTTCACACATCAATCACATAAGCATATACATTAACACAATGCATAACAAATCCTTCTCAAAATTCAACACATAAACATTCATGTAATGAATTATGCAATTGCACAGAGACCGACACAACGACTCTATGCATGCGGTACCATTAGTCCCCCAGGAACTCTTGGAATCATCGCTCGTTACTTAGGGTAACTCCCCGTCGGGCATACGATGTTCCCCGTCGCTACCACTTATCACCAAGCATACGACGTTATGGATCGTTTTTAGTCCTTTATAATAGGCACACGATCAATACAACAATTGCTTACACCCATAAGGGATCTACAATTCAACATGCATTGTTTACACCCACGAAGGGATCTTACAATGTCTAACTGCATTGTTTACACCCACGAAGGGATCTTACAATGTCTTCATGCATTGTTTACACCCACGAAGGGATCTTACAATGTCTTCAACATGATGCATGTCATATAATGACCCATGGCAATCAAGACTCATACATTAAATCATGCATTTCAAGTACATATAAAGTAATGCACACAATTGCCCAAAATGGCCACAAACACTAATATACCATTCCACAACATCAAATTCCCATCAAAGAATCATCACACAAGCCATCTCATAACATATCATAACATGTCTTACAATATTGAAAAATAACTCAAAATTCCATTTTACGATTTCTCGGAAAAGTCGGCTAAAAGTCGGCCAAAAATAATATTTTCTATCATCATCAAAAAGTACTCATCGACAGCTTCGATTCAGTATAAAGAACTCTTAAATACGATAAACGGTTAACAAGATATGAATATTTCAAAATAACGCAAAACATAAACCGGACGCCCGACACTACGAAACGGTTCGTAAAAACTGTACCGATTGGAGCAAGTTCAGACCCCAAAACTATTTTTCCTAGAAAGAACATCTCGTTAGCTTCCCAACGCTTCGAACGAGGGTTAAAATCGACTTACGGTTCAAGAGATATGAATTTCCGAAAATTACACGAAAACAGAATTTTCACCTACAGCACGCGTCCGTACGACGCGCACAAAAACCAGAATTTTGGGGCAGCTGCTGCCAGCCGCGCGAAACCCCTCAAAACCCGACCGATTCTCAGAATTCCCTCAAACAAAACACGCGGTAATATCACATAAATGCATACGGATCAAGAAAAACCCGATTCCTCGACTTTTCGAAATCACTATTCATACACATAATCAAAACTCAAAAACACAAAATCTTCAATTATCAACCGATTTTAACGAAACGAGTTTCTATAACGTCGGCCTAACCTCACACGACTAAACTACACAATTTGTTTCGAATTTCATCCGTAAAAACTCCCGATTTTATCGATTATGTCAAAAACTAACCTAAACTCAATATTTTCCTACACAATCCAAACAATTCAAAAACAAACGGATATAATCGTATACAATGATATAATAACCGAGTTTCGCACCCTTACCCGATAAGAAACCGATTCCCGAAGCTCGTTTGGTGAATTTTCCAACTTTTCTTCACTTTCTCTTCACTTCTCTATTTCTCTCTTTTTCTTCTCTTTTGAAAAAACTCTTACTAACTTTTCTTTTTCTTCTTTTCTAAACTTATAATACTTTCTAACTTACTAACTTATTATATTTTCTTAACTTAAAATCTACACTTCTAATAAATATTAAAACTAACTATTAATTAAATACCACTAATTATAAAATATCTAATATACCCTCTATTCTAATTTTCCCGCGAAATCTCCAAAAACGGTAAAAATACAACATATGTAAAAACAACATATTAACTTACCAACATCATAATTAACATAAATATCTATTAAGTACACAAAATCCAAAACATCACAGAAACGTACACGCCGCCCGGCGACACATACTTCGCCCGGCGAGGCTAATAAAACACCAACTTCACCATTCACATAAATATTGCTCAATTAAATAAAAGACTCAATAACAAAACATCAATTAGCACAAAAATAGGGAATATCAAAAACAGACCGTTACACTTGACCCCAATCCAACTTGACCGAGGTTTATTGTATCTTAAAGAGGAGGAAGAAAAACATCATAGTGGGGACACCATTGTTATACTCACACCAGTACTAAAAAAACCTTGACGTACGCCTAACTCACCAAGTGCATCCCCCATGGGGGAAATTTCAAGGTGGTTCATGACCCCAACTTTAAAATCATTAAAAGAGATCATGAACCCCATTATAGTGAAAAAACATTGATGGAGAGGTAGTACCCACCCCTCAAATTGATTGCACAATCTATTACTTGGCTCGACGTGCAATACTTCCTAATCAGGGGAAAGGAACACATCTATGTGGATATTTTCAATCCTCACTGCATCACTGAAGATGAATTTCATCCAAAAATGGCTTATTCTATCCTAAAGAGTTAGTATGCGTTAGTAAGGAACTCGGGATCTTTTTTGCCTTATCGTACCATTTCAACTTCCCTACCAAAGACAAATATTTATGACCATGAGTACGTGAGTGTGACTGAGGCTATATCCACCACCTAACTTCTTTGGTACTAGGTTTGATCCCGTTAGGCGTTTGAAGGCTTTAACATATATTTAAGACTTTAGTTCATCCATTTAATTGTCTATGATTTCCTAGTATAGTGTGGAAAGTTCAGGAAAGGCAAAGTCGTAGGCGACCTCTCTAAAATTGACTTTAAAGAGAGTACTTTCTCCCTCTCTAGTCACATCCACCTTGGGATTTCTATTTTCCATTGATTCTTCCAACTCAACAACATCCACAATGGACTCCTTGCATTTTTATAATACACCCTAGGTTCTACAAAAAATACTAAAAGACTTCTTACCTCTAAATAAAACACTTCTAAGGTTTCTAGGTTTATCACATCAATTTTGGAGGAAACATCACTTATATCAGTGTCGCTAAGAAATTTTATGAAGGCAAATTTTGGGTTTTCTATATTGGAAATACCTATAAAGCAAACACAAAGAACCAAAATGATAAGGAAAGAGAGTGATACCTTGAATGTGTGCGAGTTAAGAGTGAAATCACCAAAGATATAGCAAAATGAATGGCAAGAGAATTCATAAAGATTGTTGAAAAGCAAAGAGCAAAAACACTCATGAAGAGTGCTGAGAGATGAAAATCGTAGGGAAGGTAAGAGAGATTTTGGCACACTGGAGCAAGAAAAGTGAAATGAATAACTAGTTGCACTCCTCAAGTTTATAAGCAACCAGGAGCATCAACATCTTCAACTAGTGAATAAGGAAATGCTAAAGGTAACGATCGACAGTCCGTATGCAACCTCGATCTTACAATGACACTCGAGTACACTCCCACCCTAAAGGCTTTGCCTCCCTAGCCTATGAACCTATGTACATACGGAACCCCTCCTTGAATTAACATTTTAGCGACATGATAAACATTTAATGTGCGTATTCTCGAGGCTACCGATTCCCACTAAACTCAACCGACTCCTCCTCTCCTCAGGGAAATTTTCAATAGAGAAAACATCTCCCTTGCCATTGGTCATATCATTTCCATAGAAAATTGTAGCTTCTTGTTTAATAACAAGGATTTGCAGGAAAAATGTTTTAGACTCGGCAAACAGTTCAATAAGACTAACCCAAGTTAAAAGCCCAATCCAATTCGATTTCGACTCAAGTTGAAGAACAAGTACACTCCCACAAGACAACCCTACACTAGAACAAGACATAGTTCCATCTCAAATGTTGGACTCATTCAACAATCCTCTGTGCGTGAATTTACACTTACCTAGAACTTTTCTAACCGTCATTCTTATATAAGTTCTGATTGCTTTGTTTCTACATGGATTACTTTATTTCTACTCAGATAGCAGCGAATTTGCTTCAACATGGCTATAGGTGTCAATAAAGAGGAAGAAGAAAACATGTCCTTAATTTTTTTCATAAAATTTTACAAAAGCAAAAATTAAGTATCATTTTAAAAAATCCTCAGTTTTGCTGAAAAAAAAGCTTGGGATCAACTATCACTACTACGAAAAACCCATTTAACAACGGTTGGGAATGACATATAATGATGTGGGCGAGGGCGTTGTTATGTAGATTGTTGCTGTATATATGATACTTACAACGACGGCCTTGTATGCGTTGTAATAAACAGGAAAGTGCGCTAACTATCACAACGGTTTTACATTACACCGTTGTAATAAATATATTTGTCCTCAGTTCGATTCCCAGCAGCACAGTTTTGATATTTATTTTTTGTTGGATAGTGCGCCAGATATTATAACGGTTAGGAAATATAACCGTCGTTAAAGTTTTTGCAAAGTTAACAAATATCATTCTGCTTTTATAATTAATCCCATTTTTTACTTGTATTATTGTTCTCCATATCTCAGCACAGCAGAAAAATACAATTCACATTTTGTGATACAGTTTTCATAATAATATTAATCGTAACATTACATATGTGATATTTATTTTTTGTTGGATAGCGCGCCAGATATTATAACGGTTAGGAAATATAACCGTCGTTAAAGTTTTTGCAAAGTTAACAAATATCATTCTGCTTTTATAATTAATCCCATTTTTTACTTGTATTATTGTTCTCCATATCTCAGCACAGCAGAAAAATACAATTCACATTTTGTGATACAATTCACATTTTGTGATACAGTTTTCAGAACAAACAACCTACATAAATAAAATATCACATATACCATATTACAGTTTACACACATTACATAACTTCACATAATTGTAACTTGGTGTATTGGTATCTTGTCTCTTGGTGTCTTGTCTCCTGGCCTGGTGTCTGGACTCAAAATACCTATGATTTCAAATAATTATACTTGTTAGTAAAAATACTTCTAGACTATAACATATAATTAATATATTATGAATAAATAATAAATTACGTACTTGTTAATTTTCCCATATGCCTTCTTGTAGCGAGCGATTTTGGACGCGGTTCTTAAGCGCTGGTCGCTCTCTGCGGTTGAGCTTAAAACTACAGGTCGATTCATTTTTTATCCTATTGTGAGCTGAATAAGGAAGGGAAATAGATGTCTCCAATTAACCCTGCTTTGCATACTGAGTTTAAACAGCGGTCTGTTAGGTTACGAATGCTATCAATGTGGGGGGGCCTTTGTACTGGTTATTTGTATTTTTGCCAATACGGTTTTCTTTCTTTTTATCTAGACAGAAGGTTTCTGGCGGGGAACAAGGATTGGGATGTTAGGACTGATGCTTTTGAATTACTGCTTTTGATTGATGGAGATATGGGATTTTGGGTTTTTGTTTAGTGTGCTCGCTAAGATCTTTTCTTTCGATCTTATGCCTACGTATTCCCATTTACCGAAACAGGGAAATCAGAGCGTTCGTAGTTCCTCCTATTCTATGGGAGGAAATGGTTGTTTTTGGTGTCTTGTTCAAAGCCCAAGACGTGAAGCGAAAGGTGTTTTGTATCTTGTTCAAAGCCCAAGATGTGAAGCTGAAAAGTCCATTTGTGTCTTGTTCAAAGCCCAAGACATGAAGCTAAAAGGGTTTGACTTTAGAGAGAATTTTTCATCTCTAAAGAGGGGTTTGTCTGTTACGACTGTTTATAAAGGAGAATTACTTTAACCGGGATGTGTGAATCCGACAATGCCATAATTTCCTTTATAGGAGATTTTTAACCTGAAGGAGAAGACTTTAACTCAGTGTAGAGCAATTCTATCTTTCCTTAGGAATTTCTCATGCTAAAAGAGGGACAGTGGCATGGATGTAGATGATCCAGAGGTTTGCCGCTTGCAGCGATTAGATGAAGGGGAAAGAGTTGTTGATGTTTGTGTACTGTGAACGAGGCACAGCTTTGATGCTAAAAGGTTAATTGGATTAACCAGTGGTTTTCTTATACAAAGCCTAAGAGGAGGCTATTATGTGTCTCGTACAAAGCCCGAGAGAGAGGCTAAAAGGTTTGGACTCAACGAGGGAATCTTTTGGTATCTCGTATAAAGCCCGAGATGAAGGCGATTTGACTTAACAAGAGATTTTTTGTATCTCGTACAAAGCCCGAGATGGAGGCGGAAATTTGTTTAGCTCAATAAGAACCTTTTTGTATCTCATATAAAGCCCGAGATGGAGGCTAAAAGGGTAATTGACTCAACAAGGGAGTCTCTTATGTGTCTCGTACAAAGCCCGAGAGAAAGGCTAAACGTTGTTTGACTCCGCTGGGGAGAATCATTATACAAAGCCCAAGAGAGAGGCTAACTTCACTGGAGAAGGATCATTATACAAAGCCTAAGAGGAGGCTATGGTTACTGTTTTAGTTAAGTGACAGATCAAATATACTGATTTTAAAGAGAAAATCAGTTCTTATATGAGCAACACTGTACTCAAGGATTTGATTCAAGGATCAGGGATATTTCCTTTTCTTTGAGGAAATGGGAAATCTAAAGGGTATTGAGATTATCCGAGTCTACAGGTTTCTTTCCTATTTAACGAAGGGGTCACTTGAGAATGTCTTTGAGACTTAAGGAAGTTAGACTGTCCAAGTCTAGAGTTTCATCTTTTGTACCATGCTTTGGGAAACAGTAGTAGACTCTATGAAAGGACGGTTCTATGCAAATGACTAAGTTCTGTTCCTATACCTCTAGGAGGTCGTCGGGACAATTTGTACGAAGCCCAAGAGGAAGCTAGAAACTTTTAAGAAGCCGACAGGTCCTTGTACGAAGCCCAAGAGGAGGCTATCATTCCCGGAGGAAGAGATCATTATACGAAGCCTAAGAGGAGGCTGTGAATACTTCTAAGAAGCCGTAGGGTCCTTGTACTAAGCCCAAGAGGAGGCGGGGTTGCTTTTAGGAAGCCTGTGGGTCTTTGTACGATGCCCAAGAGGAGGCCGATTGCTTTTAAGAAGCCGATGGGTCCCCAAAACCCCGAGAAATTCAAGGCAATGCTATTCACCGAGAATAGATCAAAGTCAGGAAAGTCCGAGAATTTGGAAGAAACTCAAGAGATACCATTCACGGAGAAAAGATCATCTCTGGGGAGTAGAGTCTCTTGACAAGTGCTTTTAAGAAGCCTGTGGGTCCCCAAAACCCCGAGAAATTCAAGGCAATGCTATTCACCGAGAATAGATCAAAGTCAGGAAAGTCCGAGAATTTGGAAGAAACTCAAGAGATGCAATTCACGGAGAAGAGATCATCTCTGGGGAATAGAGTTTCTTTGACAACTTCTATGAGTGACAGTCTATGAAAGGGTTCACAGGGAATGATGCCTTTCATATCTCCATATTGTTTAACCCCAAGAGGAGGGAAGACTGTGTCTGGTAATCCTATGGGGATCTAGTTTAGACTATTTTTAAGAGTGATCGAAACGGCTTTACCTAGTGCTAGACGTAGTTGCCGGGGAAACTCGAAATATCTATACTATTATTACACAGTCGATATGAGTTTATGAAAGAAGACTTACAGTGAAACAGCCCCACAATACAGTTATATGTATATGAAAGTGGTAAATGAAAGCAATAACCACTTACTCGGTTGTAGAGCTTCCATGCTGTTTAGTTAGTTGTTCAACAAAGAAAGACTGAAAACAACAGTATATTCAAAATCAAAGGAGAAAGTGCTTTGAAAAAGAAAGATTTGGGGCTTACAGCTCAAGGAGAGGCCCAGGGTTTTATCAGTGAGCGCACTGTTTGAATTTGTACAGAGGGACTTATACAAGTGACTGAGGCCCAAAAAGGTTTTCTGTACAATGGGATGGGTCTTACACTCTCTCAAGAGGCCCAAAAGGTTTAAAGAAAAAGAGTGGGGCTTATAACACGAGGGTAGGCCCAATTGATTTTTCCGTTTAAAATGGCGATCGCGCCGAGGTTTTCTTTTAACGCAAAGGGACTTATACAATAAGTGAGGCTCAAAGTGATTTTGGTTAAAAGGGGATTGGGTCTTACACTCTAATAAAGGCCCAAAGTGTTTTTGAATGGGTCTTATAGCTCAAGGAGAGGCCCAGGGTTATTTTTCAAAAGGCGAAGATCGTGTCGTTTATTTGAAAATGTACAGAGGAACTTATACAACGAATGAGGCCCACAATATTTATGTACAAGTGGGTTGGGTCTTACACTCTCTCAAGAGGCCCAAAATGATTTGAAAATGATTTATGAGGGTTGAATTAATCCAAAAACCCTAATTTGTTTTCAAAAATGTATTTAATTGAATAAAAATTCAATTAAAAATGATCAAAATTGTTTAACATATGAAAAACAAATTGTGATTTTGGATTAATGCTTCAAAAATTAAGTATTGACCTACAAAATAATTAGAAAGCATTAAAAGTTGCAAAATCAATGTAGACAAAATATTTAAAATGTCAAAAACAATTAAAATATTAATTCTTTGCAAAAATATCAATTATATGAAATAAATAATATTTTTGGGATTTTTTTATAAAATAAAATATTTTAACATTTTTGTGAATTATTAAAAAAAGAATCAACTCAAAATCATTAAAACTCAGAGAGAAATTAATTTTTGAATCAATTAAATAAAATCACAAAATTCAAATATTCAAATTTCTAAAAATGGCGCCAAGAACACACCAAGAACGCGCGCGTGTTCTGGGCTTGGCCAGATTTGCATTTTCTCTCCAATCTCACTGAATACTTGATTATAACATGCAATCCACATATCATTATGCTCGTCTCAACCTCACGATCATGTCTATGTCCATTAATTTCATTTAAATTAAACATATAACAAGAAATCATGAAAAATCCTCAAGAACCCTAATTTCTGCATGAAGGCTAGGATTTTTGATACACGATTCAAACAATGCAATTAATTGAGGGAAAACATTCCATGCATGATTATGAACATATGGCCAAATTATTGTGCAGCAAAAATTGCATGGATTGAGAGATGACCAAGTATATGCTTACCTCTAGGTCGTGACAGCAAGTGCAATGTGATTTTTGATTTGGAGGTGTTACAGATGAGTGGTGATGATCTGAACAGCTTCCCTACACCCTATGGAGTGTGTTTGAATGCTTGGAATGGATTGAAATGGTTTGGAGTTGAAGATGGCACCTCAACTGCAAAACTGTCAAGAACTTGAGCAATTGGCTGGTGATTTTGTGAAATCAGTGTTCCAGATGTTATGTGAGTGTTTGGATCACTTCTATATGATGTATGTGAGGTGTGTGAGTGATTGGTTTGATTGGAAAAGCTCTCAAACTCAAAACCCGATAGCTACCTTGCTAAGAAAGGCATTTTTGCCAAGAGAAAGAGATTTTGAGGAAAGCATCTGTTAGATGGCTTTGGTGTACTCAAACTGATCACAATTGAGCTCTATTTATAGTAGAGTAAGTTTTTTTTAGGATCCACAGTGAATGGCAACTGCAGCAGGTGTTTGTTCAATGTTGGCCAATGGAAATGGAAGTCTCCTCTAGCCATTGACTAGAGATTAGGGCACAGGGCTGTGGTTCCTTTGGTCTTGGATAAGTCTTGACTGAATTCAAATGAAAGTGGCTTAGTCCATGCCACCTTGATGCTTCCATTGAATGCTCCAATCCAAATTTGGAGTCTTGTCCCTATTTTGGCCATTCTAGGTTCAACATGTTATTTCTTGTTCCATGGACTTTGGAGGCTTGGCTCAGTGTTTGTCCCCTTTAGATTCAATCCTCAGAGGTGTCCAAGTGGATAGGAGCATTTGAATTTGGCTGATTTTGGCAAATCGAGCAAAGTTGCAAATTCTGCCTTGCCTTTGACAGATTTCAGTAAGGCAACTTTCCAATGTCATATCTCATGACTCAAATGGAATTTGGCAATGTTCTTGGCCATTTTGGAAAACCCTTACATGATATAACAACTGTTTGAACATATTTGGTTTTGATCTCTTTTGAATCCAAGTGAAAAATCCCCCTACATTTGGCAAAAAGTGAAGGCAGATTCTGACTTAGTGAAAATTTCACTAAGTGTTGGAAAAAGTGACATTTTCACTTTTCAGCCATTTTGATCACTCCATAACTCAAAATCCTTAATGAATTGGACTTAGGTCTAGTTGAAGTTTTTGTAGAGGATAATGAGGGCTACAAATCCATCTTTGGATGAGAAAAAATGGCTTTGTGGTTTAGGAGTTATGATCCTTCAAAGTTGGTACCCTTGTCACTTTATTTTTAACTTAGAAAATTTTCTAAGTTTTTATGGTTACCCCTTTTACAAGTTATCCAACTTTTCTTGATTTTTCTTGATGAATGATGATTCAAATCATACATTAACATCATTTTAGGGTTAAAAATCCATTTTGGTGAAAAATCTCAAAAAGTCAAAGTTAACTTTTGTGCACAGTTGACTTTTTATCAGATGAATTCCAAACTGTGCAATTCTTCATGAAATCATGTCCTTGACCTAAATCAAACTTGATGAGCATGTTCCATGGGTGTCATAGGGTATATTGAATCATGTCTTAGGGTTTGGGAGCATGTCCTGGTCAAAAGTCAAAGTTACAGTTGACTTTCCTCGCGAAACCCTAATTGTGGTGCAGATGAAATTGAGACTTGTTGCTCAAGCTTCTTAGATCAATCCATTGTTCCAAGTGGATCAATATGGAATATTGGAGACCCTCAAATCCTCTCTTGAGGTCTTGGTTCATGTTTTTCCCTAAAAGTCAACTTAGGGGTGAATTAGGTCAAGAAACCCTAATTCCTGATTTTTGATGAATGCATCCCCTGAAGCAAAATTGACTTGATGATTGGGTCCATGAGGTCCCATGGAGTATATTAGGTTGTGTTTTGGATCTTTGGCTTGTGGCCAGATGAAAATTTTCCATCTGGAGGCCCTGGTCGACCAAAACCCTAATTTGGTGATACTGGCGATCTTGAGACTTGATCCACCTAGAAGGGAGCAGCCTTGTGCTTAATCCTTGAAGTGGGAGTCCTTTTGATCCATTGTGGATGTTTAAGAGGTTAGACAAGTTGAAGATCAAGTCAATCTTTGATTGATCCTTTGTCTAAGGCTCTAAGAGGGCTTGAAACCCTAATTTTGATTGTGGTGAATGCTCAATAACCCTTGAGGCATTTGATGAGGCATGATGGTTCATCCATATTGTGATGATGATTTGTACAATGATGGGAAATCTTAGTGGTCAAAATTTGGGGTATTACACTTCTTCATGATCGAGTCGTATAGCATGCACGACATCTCCATCAACTTCATCATATGAGGTAGGAACTTGTGTTGTGTAAGAAGGTGTGGACGGAATATCAAGACTTTCATCACTAAGAGCAATGTATTTTCCTTGGAGAATGATTGACCATTTCCCCGATTTGTCCGATGGATCGGAAACATAGAAAACTTGTTTTGCTTGAGAAGCCATGATGAATGGTTCTGTATTAAAAGATGTCTTGCCAAGGTCGACCCGAGTGAATCCTAAGTCATCAATGTCTACACCATTACTATTATTGGGAACCCACTTGCATTTAAATAAAGCCACTTTGAAAATAACATAATCAATCTCCCAAATCTCATCAATGACACCATAAAATGCGGTAGTTGCCAATACCGGATTCTTATCTTTCGAACTAGAGAAATACATCGATTCGGCTTCAACCATAACCCCACTATTTTGCATTGCACTACGATCATCTTTTGATTTTGTATAAAAGGTATAATGACCAATGTTGTATACACTCCAGGTAATGACACAAAATTTTGGCCCGTACGACAACCATCTAAGTATCTCAGATGCACTAGGATCATTAGATACACTTTTATTAAACCAATCCATGAATCTATTGTTATGCTCTATCAACAACAACTTGTCATTCATTCGGGGATATTTTTTCTTCATAAGTCTTTTGTGAGTATCTATGAAAGGTTGAACCTCATCTATATTATTCAATATATAGAAATGTGATTGAATAACTACATCCCGAGCCATTGACCTAACATTTAGACCTTGAATACCTCTTCCGTTTGTGTCAGCATCATGAGACTTTGGAATTCCTATAAAATCTGCATCCGACAAATAGTTTGTACAAAACTCGACAACTTCTTTTGTGATGTACCTTTCAACAATCGAAGCTACCGGTCGGTGATGATTCTTCGTATATCCTTTAAAGATCTTCATATATCGCTCTATTGGATACATCCACCTTAAATAAATTGGACCATAAATTCTGATTTCTCTTACGAGATGAACATATAAGTGAACCATAATTTCAAAAAATGATGGCGGAAAATACACCTCCAATTGACACAAGATTATGGCAGCCTCATCTTCTAATTCATCAAATTTTTTGAAATCAAGAACTTTATTACATATGGCATTGAAGAATAAACACAATCTCGTTATAGTTACTCTCACATTTTTTGGAAGGATCCCACGGATAGCCACTGGTAGAAGTTGTTGCATCAATACATGACAATCATGAGATTTTAAACTAATTAACTTGAGATCTTTCATTGATACAAGTTTCTTGATGTTTGATGAGTAACCTTGCAGAACTTTAATACCTTGCAAACACTCGCAGAACATCTTCTTTTCCTTTTTAGATAGAGTGTGACATGCTGGAGGCAGATAAGTTCTTTTTCCTTTCTCTATTGGAGCCAACTGTTTTCGTATACCCATCTTCTCCACATCAAGACCGGAAGACTTACTATCTTTAGTCTTGCCCGTAATGTTTAGAAGTGTGCCAATCAAACTATCACACACATTTTTCTCCACGTGCATCACATTAAGACAATGTCTAACATCAAGACTTAACCAATATGGAATATCAAAGAAGATGGACCTCTTTTTCCATATATTTTTGCAACTGCCCCTTTTTCTTTTCCTCTCTTCCCACCTTTTTCTTTTTCTCTCTTCCCACCTTTTTCTTTTTCTCTCTTCCCAAGGATAACATTAATGTATTCCTGCCGTTGATAAACTTCATCCCCGGTTAAAGGTTTAGGAGCCTCACCAAACTCTTGCTCTCCATTAAAAGCCTTTCGCAATCTACGATAAGGATGACCCGGTTTTAGAAATTTTCGATGCCCAAGGTAAACGGTCTTTTTTCCAAACTCAAGTTGGTGATAACAAGTATCATCTTCACATATAGGACATGTTTTATGTCCTTTGACACTGTATCCCACCAAGTTACCATAAGCTGGAAAGTCGTTAATTGTGCAAAATAACATTGCACACATATTAAACTTTTCCCCAGAATATGCATCATCAACTTCAATGCCTTCATCCCACAAGAGTCGTAAATCATCAATTAATGGACTAAGATAAACATTTATGTCCTTACCAGGTTGTCGTGGTCCAGAAATCATCATACTTAACAGTATATACTTGCGCTTCATGCACAACTAAGGAGATAGGTTGTAAATAGTGAGAAGAACAGGCTATAAAGTATGATTAGTGCTCATATTACCAAAGGGGTTCATTCCATCGGTGGTAAGCCCAAGCCTAAGATTTATTGGCTCGACTCCAAAATCTGGAAACAACGAATCAATTTTCTTCCATTGCAAAGAATCAGCTACATGGCGAATAATCCCATCACGAATCCTTTCATCTGCATGCCATCTAAGATTCTTTGCGTCATTCGAATTAGAAAAATGTCTCTTTAATCGTGAAAGTATTGGCAAGTACCATAACACTTTAGCAGGAGGATGCTTCCTACTAACATTGTCATAGTGATCATTGTCATCACCATTGCTAGCCTTCAGCTTGTAACGCGACACACCACATTTTGGACATTGAAACAAGTCTTCATACTCTTTTCGGTATAATATGTAATCATTAGGGCAAGCATGTATCTTGATATACTCCAGACCCAGTGGACACAATATCTTCTTGGCCTCATAGAAACGATCCGGCAATTTGTTATCTTTTGGTAACATTTGCTGTAGCAATTCAAGTAATTCCGTGAAACTTTTATCCGACCATCCATTTTTTGCCTTCAGATTAAACAACTTTAACACCGCCGACAATCTTGTGAACTCTGTGCATCCCTTATATAAAGGGGTGTCTTTATCACGACATAAATTATCATAAATATGAGCATTCATAAAAGAAGATTCCCCAATATCACGTAACATATCCTCTAGGTGATCTTCCATATATTCATCTTCCTCCACTCTTTGACTTTGTGACGCCCGAATTTCCTTATTATCCATCTCACCATGCCATGTCCATATTATATAATTTTGACATATACCATCACAACAAAGGTGATTGTGTATTTCTTTCTTTGTACCCTTTTTAATATTAACGCAAACAACACAAGGACAATAAAAGATACTATCATTGTCGGGAAGATGTTTATCAGCATATTCAAGGAATTCACAAACTCCGTTCTCATAAACCGGATCTAATCTATTGGCTTTCATCCAACTACGATCCATTACAACTTCTGAAATTTATACATGTATAATAATGTGAATGACACACCAAAATCTAATCCAAAAACTCAAGCATATGCATATACAATATGAACAAAGAAAAAATCAATGAAGATGTAGTCTCATACTAAACGTAAATCATATGAAACATCTCATTCTAACTTGAGCATATACAATATGAACAAAGAAAAAAGGAATGAAGATGTTGAAGAGAACCTTACTTCGAAGCTGAAGAAGCAAATGAATGATGAAGACGGTCAATATTTGAGCATAAACCAAGAAAAAAGGAATGAAGATGTTGAAGAGAACCTTACTTCGAAGCTGAAGAAGCAAATGAATGATGAAGACTGTCAATATTTGAGCATAAACCAAGAAAAAAGGAATGAAGATGTTGAAGAGTACCTTATTTGAGCAATATTTGAGCTCCAAATGAATGGATATGAAGAGGGTAAAGGTTAGGGCGTCTCTGGCTCACTTGTTCGATTAGGGCGTCTTATGAAAGAAATACATAATAATTTTTGTTTTAATTTATCAGTAAACTTTTTAATCTCGGTTGGAGAAACAAAACGTCGTGGAATCTTAAGTGACACACGCTAAATATGTATCCTAAAAAAAGGAAAAAATGTGTTGTAGGGAATCGAAGCTGGTTACATTTCATTTATTATTACGGTTGTTCATCTTAACCGTTGTAAAATAATTTACAATTTATTTTTAAAATAATGGACTTAATTGTCACACGCTAAATGTACTCTAAAAAATGGAAAAAATGTAGTTGCAGGGAATCGAAGCTAGATACATTTTATTTATTGCTACGGTGGTTTCATTCAACCGTCATTAAATGACTCAGCTTTTACATGGGCGAGAAATTTTTAACCTATTACAACGGCATAAAAGGATGCTTGTTTTAGCGTTTTGTAGTAGTGTATGAAGATGAATTGTGTGAGATATCGATATCTATCACCAATAATAGTGATCGTGAAGGCTGATTAGATCTTGTGATGGGCCAAGAAGAACGTCTGTGATGCTGGATGTGATATGAGGAGGAGGGGGTGTACCTGCAAGGCACTCCGACGCTCAAGTAAGAAAAGGTCAGAGAAAAGGGGCAAGTACAAAGTATGAGTTCTTAGGGTGGTTATTCCATACCCGGCCCTCTCAAGTGAGAGGGTTTATATAATGCCCCCAGTGCGTGGCCAACATTCCCTATTTTTGGGGCGTAATTACCGTTTCCCGAAGAATAGGTAACTGCTAAAAACTAGCCGTTATGACGGGTAGGAGTGCCTGAAACTAGCCGTTGCCACGGGCAAGGGCACAGTTTCGGGTACGGGCGCAATTCCGGGTACGGGCGTCGTGGCTATTCTTGGACGATTGAGCCGTGTGTAACAGGCAGAAATGTCGGGGAGGAGCAAATGATCCTGAGATTCATCCGTCCATATGTGCCCGACGGAGGGGCAGAAAGGTAAATGCTGCCCTCCTCCAGTTGGACTTGGGCAATTGGGTCGTTCTAGGAGTAGAAGTGGATTGGGCCATGCCTAGTCGTTGGTCCAGTCTGGAACAGGAGCCCCCCAAGTCGTTGCTCCCGAGCATGGGAGTGATGACTTAAGGATAGCCCGTAGCCCCGGGGAATTGTGAAGGAGTCGTCGTTTGGTGAAGAAGGGGAGTTGTCCCGTGGTGCCCGAGAGATCCAGTGCCCGCGAGACTCGTAACATCATTTGGTTTTCCCGACGTTCGGGGAGGCTAATGGTTAAAGTGAATTGAAATGATGGGGCGCCACATGTGCCTCGAGCCCTGCGCTATATTAAATAGGCAATGATGGCTAGGCTAGGGTCATAATGACCCTATCCGCGCATGTTCGTGCACGTGCCCTTAGGCAGTATATAAAGGGAGGAGGTCTGCTCATTTGTATTTTCATTTCTCTCTCCTTCTTCGTCTTTCACAGAGAACTCAGCCTGTCGCCACCGTCAACCATCGTTTCAGCCGCCGTGAGTAGCTTCAAGCAACTTCTTCGGATATCCACACTCTCTTTGATCATGTAAGTCACTTGATTTCTTCTTCTCTTCTAGCTTTTTCACTTTTATTTAGTTAGAATGCATATGGTTAGGTTGACTTAGGTGAGATTGTGGTGATTTTCTGGTGTCTGTTGGTGGTAGACGGTGGCGAGACCATCTTCTGTTGCTGATGCGGTCGCCAGAACTCCTTAGAAACCCTCGAATTAGGCCGTTTACAGTGCTGTCGCGACGATGGCATTGGCATAATCGGTGGAGCCACCCAGTTTTCTGAAGTTCTGATGAATTTCTGATGAGTATATGAAGTTTGCGATGGAGCTTCAAATGGAACTGGAGAGTAGTTCGGGTAGATTCCCTGTATGCGCAGGAGGGGATACCTTCGGACATCTCCTCGTGGGGACTTTCGTGTCTTTTTATTTTAGGGCCTAGGTTAGGGGCACCATCCTTGGCCCTTCACGCGCCCTTTCACTTGACTAGCGGTGGAAGGGTGGATTTGATTTCGTAGTCGAATTCACTTTTTTCCTATGCTTTTCAGGTGAATGAGATGGCACATGAACCCGAAAGAGAGATTCTCATAGATTCGTCCGAGGAGAGCTCCTCGGAGAGTAGCGATTCGGAAGCTTCGACTACTCCCAGCGAAGTTGGTGAGGATCTCATTTTCACGGAGGAGTGGACGGTTGACGAGCCAGCCGAGCACGCGTCCACCTTTGCGTCCTATACCGGGGATGTTTTCACGGACATAGGGCCAGAGGGGGAATGGAAGGTGCAGTTTCCCACTCAGGATGATTGTATTTGCACGGATTACATGGAGAGGTTCTCGATTTATGAGTACACTTTCAAAGAACTAGGGCTGAGGCTGCCCTTTACTGATTTTCAGCGGTCCATCTTTGTTCACCTGGATCTGGCTCCGTCACAATTACACCCTAACTCGTTGGCGTTCATCTGTGCCTTCGAGCTGGCCTGTGAGTTCCTGAAGATAGGAGCCACTTTGCCTTTATTCTTCACCGTCTTCCACCTTCAGAGGCAGGTTACGGGGAGAAGGTATGGTTGGGTGTCGCTGAAGCAACCTAGGAAGTTGTTTAAGCCCTTTTCAGAGTCTATCCGGACCTTCAAGGAGATGTTCTATGTCATCGAGCCTGTGTCGGGGCAGGCCTAAGATAACACGTACGTTTGGGTCGTGTCAACAGACGAGGATGGTAAAGACATGTATGATGAGGAAGGGAAAGTGATTGTGGAGAGGGCGTTCAAATTCCCCTTTCATTTGAGTGGGAACCATTTTACTCGGGGGTCCGGTCATTATATTGCTCAGTCGAACATGTTGGAAGAGCAAGACGTGGTCGGTTATGAGATATTGGTGAGCTATGTCAACTTCTTTAGGCTCACTGATTGCTGGATGAAGAAGGGCGATCCGATCTTTGAGGAGGATGATAGTCAACGGGTGGAGTATCGTTATATCAATATGAAGGCACTTTTGGAGTGCAAACTCCTGCAGATGCTTTTAAACTGCTTGGTAGTTTTAGCTTTTTGACTTGTCCGAATTGTCTTTACTTCGACAACTAATATGTTTGAAATATTTTTTGCAGGTGAGATGCCTTCTGCCCACGAGAGGATGGTGAAAAATGTTGTGGCGAGGGGGAAAGCGGGAGCGACTACTCCGAAGTCGAGGTTTACTCAGCAGGCGCCTCCTCCTCCCCCACCGACGGGGAGCTCTCCGCCCGTTCCTTCTACTGCTCAGGGGTCTCTAGTGCCCGGGGCTCCAAGTTTCAAACGGACCAGGGCTAACGAGCTGGTGGATCTTAGCCAGGCGGCTGAGATATGCAAGTTCAAACTTCCTCCTTGCCTCCATAGGAAGTACTTTGAGGGGACGTCTCTGGTGGTTCCTCGGGCAAAATCTCTCAAGTTAAAAGGCATGGATCGTCCGAGTAGACGGGCATTGTTGGTGCAAGATGCCTCCGCGGTGATCCGGGTTTTAGAGATGGCGGCGGTGTATGCCGAGGGCGACACCTCCTCCAAACTTGAGCTTAAGAGAGCCCAGGCGATGATAGCTGCTCTGGAGGAAAAATTCAAGAAGGCCAAGGAGGAGGCCAACGCTGCCACTACTGCGAGGAAGAAATTGGACGAGGAAGCTGCCCAGTTAAAAAGGGAGAATGAGGCTCTGACTGCCGAGAAGAAACCTACTGAGGACCTGGTCGAGCAATTAAGATCTGTAGGCGCTCCGGCCGAGGATGAGCCTGAGGACGTAAGGGCGCTGAAGACCAGGGAGGAGCTGGTTGCTCGTATGGTGCGGGAGGAAGAGGACGTGTTTTCTATTGGGGAGGAATCATTTGAGAATGTTGTGGCCCAGCTTAGGTTGGTAAACCCAGATGTCCAAATCTCTAACGATGGTGCCAACTTTCTTGGCCATGTTGAGAATGACATGATAGTTATCTCAGCGTTCCTCAATATTGTTGCCGAGCACACCTGTCCCGAGGAAACCCAGTCGCCGCGGCCTAATACCGAGCAGTCGGAGCTTGACCAGGAGCAGTCAAAGCGGATGAAGGAATGATTTCTTTTTTTGTCTTGTTGTAATGTATCTGGCTTGCGTGCCATGTTTATGTAATTTATCATTTTGTATGGGAGCGTGGCCCCTTGTCAATGTAACAAGTACAATTGTGGTACTCATGACCACTTATTATCGTAATATGTATGGTTCCGGCAGCTTTGGTCAGTTTTTGTGATTTGGACTCGTTCATGGCTTTATCTGTTTTGATTTATGCTAAGTGTTATACTTTTGCTCGATATACTTGTGTGCTTGTAGCAGAGATCACTTTGATTTGTTTAAAGTTTTAGGGAATTGCTCGACGTACATGTGTTGTCAGTGAGGGGGACTGGTCGAACGACCTGGGAATTTCTGGGAGAGAAAGCGGAGCTCAGGTCGCGTTTGAGGCTTGAGTTCGCGGCGTGAACCTCCCACCGCGAGCTAGGTGTTCTGCCTATCGTAGTACTTTCACGACGGCGGTGCTCGGTTGAGGGACCGCTATCAGGCAGGGACCCTACTCGTTCCTGAGCGGGGGTCCTGCCTTAGCTGGCATGCAACACTTGTACCTAGGCGTGCATCGTGGTCGGGATGTGGTGTTCGTCGTTTTGACGACAAACCGATAGTTAGGGCCTTAGCTATAGTATTGCTTTAGCTTTTCAGCGTTCATGGTCGAGCAAGTTCTTCCCCGTTGAGATGTTCTAGGTAGTAGGCCCCATTCTCCATTTTTGCTCGGACACGATATGGTCCTTCCCAGTTGGTGGCGAGTTTGCCCTCGCGGGAGTCCTTGTGGTTCCTTCCCAAGACGAGTCTTCCCATTTGGAATTCACGCCGTATTACTCTGGCATTGTGCCTGATTGCAATTTTTTCTTTTAATGAGGCTTCACAGAGAGTTGCTCCTGATCGGACCTCTTCGACGAGGTCGAGCTCTTCCCTTAGTGCCTCGTCGTTCATTTCTTCGTCTAGGGGTGACTCAGTCCGCCTGGATGGTACGTGTACTTCAATGGGAATTACAGCTTCGGTCCCATAGGCCAGGCGAAAGGGGGCTTCCCCAGTTGAAGAGTGTGGAGCTGTGCGGTACGCCCACAGGACGTTGTGCAGCTCCTCGACCCAAGCTTTCTTCGTTTCGTCTAGCCTTTGCTTGAGGCCTCGAAGGATTACTCGGTTTGCTGCTTCGGCTTGCCCGTTAGTCTGAGGATGTTCGACGGATGCGAGGTGTTGTTTTGTGCCCAGCTGAGCAATGAAATCCTGGAACTTCCTGTCCATGAACTTTGTCCCGTTGTCCGTGACTATCACTTAGGGAATGCCAAAACGTGCGAGGATGTTTTGTTTGTAGAAACGCAGTATGTTAAGGGCTGTTATTTTGGCTAGAGCTTCCGCTTCTATCCAATTTGTGAAGTAATCAACGCCTACTATTAAATATTTGTCTTGGTTTGATCCTACTATGAATGGCCCCAAGATGTCTAGGCCCCACCAGGCAAATGGCCACGGGGAGGACATTGCCTTGAGCTCGTTAGGCGGAGCCAGGTACATGTCCCCGTGTCGCTGGCATTTATCGCACTTCCTCACGTGCTCTTTAGCATCTTGCTGCATGGTTGGCCAGTAGTACCCTGATCAAAGGGCTTTTTGGGTGAGGGATCTCCCCCCCAGATGTTGGGTGTTGATTCCTTCGTGGATCTCGCGCAGGACATGGGCGACCATCTCCTCCTCGACACATCTGAGTAATGGGATGGAGAACCCTAGCCTGTAGAGTTTATCTTCGACCAGGACGTAGGAGTAGGCCCTGCGCCTGACTGTGTTGGCCTTCTTGGGATCAGACGGAAGTTCGTCCTTAGCAAGGTAGTTATAAACGGGGGTCATCCAGTAGTTTCTGTCGCCGATCACCTGTACGTCAAGGGTCGGGGATGCCTTCTCGATACTGGGTCGAGGAAGTACCTCCTGGATGACGGATTTGTTTCCGCCCTTTTTCTTCGTGCTTGCTAGTTTAGGTAACACGCCTGCTCTGACGTTATGTTCGCGGGGAACATGCTTCACCTCTAGTGCAGCGAACTTCGTCATCTTTTCTTTAACCAAGGCTAGATACTCGGACAGGCTGTCATTTTTTGCTTGGTATTCTCCTCGAACCTAGAGGGCCACGAGTTGTGAATCCGTGCAGATAACGATCTCTTTCGCCCCGAGATCTTGGGCCAGGCGCAAGCTGGCGAGGAAGGCTTCGTACTCAACCTGGTTGTTAGACATGGGGAAGGATAAGGTAAGTGATACCTCTACGATGATTCCCTCATCATTCTCCAATATGATGCCTGCCCCGCTTCCTACCGAGCTGGATGGCCCGTTCACGAAAATGGTCCACTTGCGCGCCCCGTAGGTAGGGGAATCTGCGAACGTCATTTCCGCGACGAAGTCAGCCAAAGCTTGGGCTTTGAGGGCTTTTCTGCTTTCGTACTAAATGTCGAATTCGGACAGCTCTAACGACCATTTGAGCATTCTGCCGGCCATGTCTGGTCATCACAACAGCTGCTTTACGGGTTGATTTGTTCGGACAACCATCGTGTGGGCCAGGAAGTAGTGTCTCAGTCTTCTGGCGGCGTTGATGAGGGCCAATGCTACCTTCTCTATCTGCTGGTATCTCAGCTCTGGTCCCTGCAATGCTTTGCTGGTGAAATATATGGGCTTTTTCCCGTCAGGTGTTTCGCGGATAAGAGCGGCGCTCACGGCCTCAACCGCTATGGCGAGATACAGATACAGAGTTTCGTCGTTGTCTGGTCGAGAGAGGACTGGTGGCTCTTATAGTGCTCGTTTCAGTGGAGGAGAGCCTAGTCGCATTCCTCCGTCCATTCAAATGCAGCCTCTTTGCAGAGGAGTTTGAAGAAGGGCAGAGCGTGCTGGGCAGACTTGGCCACGAAACGAGACAAAGACGCGAGCATCCCATTGAGGGACTGGATGAATTTCTTCGAGTTGGGCGTTGGAAATTCAGAGAATGCCCGAAACTTGTCAGGGTTGGCCTCGATTCCTCATTCTGTCAGGTAGAAGCCGAGGAACTTGCCTGCCCGGACTCCGAACGTGCACTTCTCTGGGTTGAAACGCATCCGGTATTTCCTAGCCTATTCGAAAACCTTTCTTAGATGGGTCGTGTGATCGGTCTCCTCGTGGGATTTTACGATCATATCATCCATATAGACTTCGAGCATGTCGCCTATCTCTCCCCAGAAGACCTTGTTCATCATCCTCTGGTAGGTCGCGTCGGCGTTCTTCAAACCGAAGGGCATTACGTTGTAGTAGTAATTTCCCGATTCGGTCATGAAGTCCGAGTATTTTTTATCGCTCATTGCCATTGGTATTTGATTATAGCCCGAATAGGCGTCCATGAATGATAATAGTTTAAAACCGACAGAGTTATCAACAAGTTTATCAATATTGGGGAGGGGTAGGCATCTTTTGGGCATGCCTTATTAAGATCGGTATAATCAACGCACATTCACCATTTGCCATTAGATTTTTTCACTAGTACAACGTTGGACAGCCAAGAGGTGTACTTGGCCTCCGATATAAATTTTGCCTCGAGGAGGTCTTTTACAGCTTGTTCTACAGCCTCCGTTTTCTCCGGAGACTGCTTTCTCCTATGTTGTGCTACTGTTTTGACGGTTGGGTCGATCGTGAGTTGATGGCAGGCAAATGAGAGGTCTAAGTCGGGCATCTCTGTGGCGCTCCAGGCGAACAAATCTGCGTTCTCTCAAAGGCAGGCTTTGAGTTGCTTCCGTGCGATGTCGGGGAGACCTATCCCTATCTTTACTCCCCGTCGAGGATCGTTGCTGAGCAGGACGAGCTCGAAGTCACCATCTGGGATAGGGCGCATCGGATGGGAGTTGTTGATGGTCGAGGCGGATGAGCTGATCGGGATGGCCTGGTCCTCTTTCTGGTTATCTTCGGCGTAGCGGCTATCGAGGTCGACGGAGTCGACGCGAGGCAGTGGCTTGGCTTCCTTCGAGCTACTGGGCAAGGCTGGCTTGTTGGGGGTCTTCGGCTTGGAAGCGATGGCGCTGAGTCCCTTGGTGGCCGCTTTGAAGCACCTTCGTGCATCTTTGATGTCCCCGTGCAATGTGGCGACCATACCTTTCGAAGTGTAATACTTCATTTTGAGGTGGACGGTGGATGGCATAACTACCAGCTCGGCTAGTGTCGGCTGCCCGAATATACATTGATAGAGGGACGGGCAGTCAATCACCAGGGGCTGCACTTTAACGGATCTGGCTGTCTCCACAGATCCAAAGGTCACGATTAGCTCTACGTACCCCCAGGGTTTCATGACCGACCCATTGAAACCCTGGAGGTCGGAACCCACATAGGGGGTGAGATGCGATTCGTCCAGTTGGAGGGTCGAGAAAAGCCGTGAGTACATAATATCGACCAAGTTGCCTTGGTCGACAAGAATCCTGCGAACATCAAAATTGGCCATCTAGGCTCGGACGAGCAGTGGGATACTTGAGTTCGGGGACCCTCCGAGGAGCTCTTCTCTGTAGAAGGAGATGGGGACTAATCCCTTCTGGGCCTTGTCAAGTGTTGTCACCTTGCTGGAGCTCATGTTGATCAGGTGCTCAAACTTTCTCTTTACGGAGCCCACGGTGAGTTAGTTAAAGCCCCCTCCGGAGATGACCATCGCGGAGGGAAAAGTCTCCCACGGGCTGTGGGCCGCGAAGTACGCGGGAGCGCTGAGCTCGTCTGGAACGTAGAAATCCTCCGGTCGTGATATAGACATGGCGACTTAGAGGTTGGTTTCTTCTGAGGAAGGCACCTCTTCCTCTACTTTCTTTGACTCCTGGGAGTCTTGCCGGGGAGCCTCTTTCTTTTTTGTAAACTGCTTCAGGTGGCCATCCCTAATCAGTATTTCTATGGCATCCTTCAAGTGGATGCAGTCTTCAGTGGTGTCGTCGTGACTCTTATGAAAATGGCAGTACTTTGATTTGTCAGCGTTGGGCTTGGTCGGTATCTACTTGGGGAACCGGACTCCCGCCTGCTTAAACTCCGAGTTGGCACACTCGGAGAAAATCTTTTCCCTGGAGACAGTCAGGGGAGTGTAGTCGTGGAACTGGCCAGAGGGTCCCTTATTGTCCCTGGATTCTCGGGGACGATCTTCGTGCCTTCTTTCCCCCCAACGGGATGTCAAGGGCTCGTCTCCCTTAGAGGCCCGAGCATTCTCCTGATGGCGGAAGGCTCGGGCGGAGCTGGCCGCTTCCTTTTCCTCGTACTGAATGTACGACTGCGCCTTGAGGAGGAAGGCGTCCATGCCTCTTGGAGGTGCGAGGCCGACAGCTTTAGAAAACTCTAAGTGTGGGCGGAGCCCCCGTTCGAGCAGAAATTTTTTCATGTCGTCGGTAGTGGGGACTTGCACAACTTTTTTTGTTAAACCTCTCAATATAAGCTCGGAGAGGTTCATCCTTCCCTTGAATTATGGCTTCAAGGGAGGCTTCAGTCTTGGGATGGCAGCGTGATGCCGTAAAGTGCCTGGAAAATATCCTGCCCAGCTGCTTCCACGAGGTGATGGACTCCTCGGACAGTTGTTTGTACCAAGTCATTGCCCCTTTCCAGAGCGTGGTCGGGAACAGGCGGCACTTGATGGCGCCCCAGACGCCACGGTAATCTAACAGTGCATCAAATTTTTCGATGTGCTCATCGGGGTCATTCGTTCCACGTAAGTGCCCAACGCTGGGGGTTTCTCCAAGCCTTTGGGGAGGCGTGTAGCCAATATCTCTTGGTACAATGGGCCGTGGGGCTCATCGTCGCTGCTGGAACTGTTCCGAGAAGGGGAACGGACGACTTGCTCGTGACGCCGACTTCTTCAGGGTGAAGGTGGGTGGGTCCCGCCCTTTGATCTGGCCGGGGGTGAACGTTGATCTCTCTGGGTTCTCTTGTGGCCCGGGGAAGATTGGTTTTGCGGTAAAACATGATCGCGCTTCCGAACAGCATGGGACTCTGGTTCTTAGCGCCCCCGATGGTCGGTTTCTCACCGGGATCGTGGACTCTTGGATCGTCGTTGATTCTTCCTCGGCGGAGGGGATCTTGGACGGGCAGATTCTTCCAATGCCCCGATCCTCTCGTTTTGTTGGAGGATTAAGAGGTTGGTTTTGTTGATCGCTTCAAGGAGAGCCACCACGGTCGGGTTGGCGTTGGGTGGAGCTGGAACGGGCTGGATGGCCAGCAAGGGCTGGTCGTTGTCACGGTCAGCAGGAGTGGGGGAAAGAGATGCGGTAGCCCCGTCTCTCGGGTGACGAACGTCTCTTCCGAGGAGGGATGAGGAACCGTCAGCATCAGTTTTGTTGACGGAGAGGATAGAAAGATGGTGAGCACCTTTGACGTGATCTTGAGAGGCCATGATTGTAATCTTGGACGAAGAATGTGTTTTGGTCTTAGAATCTGAGGTGGATGTTAAGACGGGGAAAACAAGATTCCCACAGACGGCGCCACTGATCGTGAAGGCTGATCTGATCCTGTGATGGGGCAAGAAGAACGTATGTGATGCTGGGTGTGAGATGAGGAGGAGGGGGTGTACCTGCAAGGCACTCCGACGCTTGTACCTGCAAGGCACTCCGACGCTCAAGTAAGAAAAGGTCAGAGAAAATGGACAAGTACAAAGTATGAGTTCTTAGGGTGATTATTCTATACCTGGGCCCTCTCAAGTGAGACGATTTATATAATGCCCCAGCGCGTGGCCAACGGTCCCTATTTTCGGGGCGTAATTAGCGTTTCCCGAAGAATAGGTAACTGCCAAAAACTAGCCGTTATGATGGGTAGGAGTGCCCGAAACTAGCCGTTGCCACGGGCAAGGGCGCAGGTCCGGGCATAGGCGTTGTGGTTGTTCCTGGACGAGTGAGTCGTGCGTAACGGGCAGAAATGCCGGGGATGAGCAAATGATCCTGAGATTCATCCGTCCATATGTGCCCGGCAGATGGGCAGAAAGGTAAATGCTGCCCTCCACCAGTTGGACTTGGGCAATTGGGTCGTTCTAAGAACAGAAGTGGATTGGGTCATGCCTAGTCGTTGGTCCAGTCCGGAACAAATAGAATATTAAAAATAAGAAGATTTATACACTTAAATATTAATTGTGGTCAATTGTTTCTATTTAATGTGTATTGTTTTTAAGTGGGAAGTTATTGATGATAAAAAGAGAAGTTACATGATTTAGTTATGATGGGAGAAAATTGTGTGTGAGATTGTTCAAATATTCTTATTCTTAATTATAACAGCTTAGATGCGTTCATCAATTCTAACGATAAAGGTTTCACTCGTGAGGGATTTAATTAAACCCTCACCTTAGACTTCACCATACTTTAACATAACTTTTTTTAAGAATAAAATTAAATTGAACATCTTCGAAAAAACTTTTGTGTAATAAGTCATTTCCTTCACATTTTTTCATACTACAGTTAAAAAGATTAAAAAACAAAAATAAAAAACTATAATTAAAATAAATAGTTAAATACTATTGTAAAAAAAATTAATTTAATTTTTTTATATCTTTTCCTCTAGTGATCACCTTCAAAAAGGACTTAATCTTTAAATATAAAAATTAAAGGTAAGGGAATAAGATGAGAGAAATAGAAAAAATAGAATCAAACAATAAATATAATAAAATAATAAAATATAAAAATTAAACAACATATTTGAAGAATATTTTTATTCTGTATACAATTATTTCATTCATGATACATTTATACATGTTAAAATCAATAAAAAATCATAAATAAAAAATAGTATAAAACAAAAAAAAAAATTATTTATTTATATCTAAAAAAATAGAATATACTATATTTTGTACTTGATAAGAAAAATGAAGTTAAAAATTGAAAAATGATATTGAAAATGGTAAAAATTATAGAAAGAACTTCACCTTCACATTAATCACACGACTACAATTTGTTACGTGATAAAGTCTAATATTTCCACTCTTTAATTTCTCTAAAAATGAAAAAATAATGAGTTGAATACAAACTAACAAAAATAATACAATTAAATATGTAAATTGAGAAAACGAAAAAAAAGAACAATCTGATTAAAATTGAAGAAAAGGGAAATAACAATTTATCTAGATGGATAACATGTATATCAAAATTTCTTCTTTTTGATTTCTTAAATAGCATGAGAATAAATGGAAGTATACTGTAGCAATATATATATAAGCATAATCTTGTAAAATATTGTATTGCATGAGTTAGTGGTTTAGTGGCTTTTAAATCTTTGTACAGGAGTTAGTTTTATCATTTGTTAATGGGATAATGCTTTTTAATATGAGTTAGTTTCTAATTATTTGTTAGTGGGTTAGTGGTTAACTAACAATAAAAAAAAAAGTAAAAATAGTTAAATATAAAATTAAAGAATGCCTTAATCTCATCTATAGGATGCTAATACATACAACAACATATGACATATTTATACCTGCAATAACAACAACAGTAAAATAAAAAAATAAAAAAATAACATGAATAAGAAAATATAAAAAATTAAAAAATAAATAAGTAAATAAATAATATAATATAATAAATTGATAAAATAGAAAAATTGAAGCATTGTTTACTTTATATGCATAAGGACATACTTATACCTCTAAAATAATAACAACAAAATTAAGCAAAATAAAAAATAAAAAGAAAACATATATAAGAAAATATTTAAAAAATTGAATAATATAATAAACTAATAAAATTAAAAATTGAATGACATGTTTATCATCATGAGTATTTTAAAATTAGTTTTAACGTGGGTTTATGTGTAAAGTGTAAAGGTCTTAGAAATGAATTTATTTTATTATTATTATTTATAAAAAAATATTTAACTTGCTATTTTTTAGCCATTTGAAAATGTGTAGAGAATTAGTTTTTTATTTATTACGTGGGTTTATGTTATTTTGGTTTATTTTAAAAAAAAATTAAGAAATATTCAAATTAGGAAAGTGGATAGTGGGTTCTAAAGTTTTAACGTGGGTTTATGTGTAAAGGTCTTAATAATAATAATAATAATAATAATAATTATTATTATTATTATTATTATTATTATTATTATTATTATTAATTTAATAAGTGAATTAATTTTAGAGAAAGTTTTGGAGGGAAATTTTAAGGATGAAGTTATAGGATTATATATATATATATATATATATATATATATATATATAGCTTTTACAAGGTACTTTGTTAGTCATCGTTCAATTTACAAAGATGTTAAATCATTATATTTTTTAATCAATAAAGATTAGCACGACTGAAACAAGACTCGTGATTTATAGAGTCCAAAGCCTTCAAAATTTCTCATGCAAAGACAGATATGGTTTAAAAGTAAATTATTTAGAGGACCATACATATATAAAAGAGGATACTGCATGCAAACGACAATTCACGGTATAAAATTATATGTCGAATAAAAATGTGTTAAAAGAGGATGAAACACAAAATGCTTAGTTTCACCATTTATGATAAGACACGCACGCTTATGTGAATCAAGTAGAGTCAGATAGAATAAAAGGAAAACTAGGGAAGCCCACTAAAAATAGAAACATAGATACGAAAACTTACATCGAATAGTAAAAATAGAAGTCAACAATCAATAAAAAAATCACTAAAGATTCGAATCAAGAAAAAAAATTATTAGAATTTAACCACCACTACCAGCATCCAATAAATTTTTAACAAAACAATCTTATGAGTTTTGATACTATATTAAGAAATAGAGTATGGTTGATTTTAATTTAGAGCATTTTTTCTCACACCATCCTTGTTTCTTAGGCACCATCTGAATTTCCGATTTTGCCCCCTGATTCCGGATGTGCACATCCAGACGCACCAATTTTTTTAAATACGCTGATTCTTTCCGGATGTGCACATCCAGACGCACCAATTTTTTTAAATACGCTAATTCTTTCCGGATGTGCATATCCGGAAACATTCCTGATCTGCAGATCCGAAAAAAAGGCAGAACATTATTTTTTTTTAAAAATCGGTTTTTTTGCTTGGTCGCATATGTTAATAAATCGTCGCAATTTAATATACATTTGACAACATCCATATATAAAATAAATCTCTGTCAAAATACAGTGCATACATCTAATATAAATATAATACATCAAACAAAAAACTACTGCGTATGGCGAAGGATCTCTCCTGGCTCCCCTGCTCCTCTGCCCCCTCTGCCCCTACCCGCCATCCTGGATCGATGTTTGCGGTACTGAAGTGCCCCCTGAGCAATCGCAATAATCCTGTCCACGGCAAGTCTGGCACCAAAGCCCTCAGGGAGGTGACCGTCTGCAATGGCCTGCCGCGCTATCTGCTCTATCTCACGACAGCGTGGTTGGACATCCTAAGTGTGGTTCAGCTGAGACTGCCGCTCCTCTAATATCTCCTGATGAGCAGGTCTGGGTGGCGATCCCTCAGCAGTGGGCACCATGCATGGGTGTGAGACGGTGTAGAACCACACGATGTACCCAGCAGCAACGCTCCAGTCTGTCTCCGCTCTGGTCGCCCGAGCCTCCTCCGGTACCAAGTGGGACTGGTAGTCAGCATATAGCTCATCTATCTGCCTGCGGGTCAAGCCTAGAGGAGCAGACTCATGAGGCATCCTGGGTATCGTCTGCGTGTAACCGAACTGACGCAAGACGCGCTCTGGCAGGTATCGGGCAGTAATAGTCGAACTCCATGCCAGCCATCCTGAGAACAAACAAACCTCATCGAACGGGCGCGTCACACGGTGATCGGCATAGGGGCAATACAAAACGTCCTCAGCAGCAATCCGATCTAGATACACTCTAAAGGGGTCCGGCGCCTGGTTCCCTCTGAGCAGGACAAATGCAGCAGCACGTGGCATATCCTCAGTGTACCCCTGGGCACTCCCCCAACCAGTAATATAGGGAAAGTGCTGTAAAATCCACGCCTAAAATGGAAAACATAACATGGGTGTCAAACATTATAATGAATACAGAAAGAAAAGAAATGAAAAAATCACTTAGAATATTATATTGTTAGCACGTATAGCGTACAGCTGCCTGCCACAGTCTTGGCTGCCCAGCGGCAACCATCAAAGAGCCTAGAATAGGTGAATGCCAGTGCAACAGCCCCCCAGTTGTACCGATGGATCTCTGTCTGATCCGAAAGGTACCTGAGGTAGACGATATCAACATAATAGGCGCTGGTGTCCACAAACACCTACGTGCCTAGCAAAAACAAGTAGTAGCACCTTAGGGCACGCGTCCTGTGGATCGCCACCTCAGCTGGATCACCATCTGTCCGTTCTGCCTCTGCAAGCGCCTCAGTAAATCTATCCATAAAAAATGAGAACCGGACGTGTGCGCCCCTCAACTGGTACACCTCCGCATGTGCCTTCTCTGGGATAGCCCCAAGCTCTGTAACCAACAACTCTATGCCGTCCGCCTTCGTCATCCTACCGTGACTCAGAAGGGTACCCGTGATCGGTAGATGTAAGAGGCACGAGATATCGTCTAGCGTGATCGTGATCTCGCCGTACGGTAGATGGAATGAGGATGTCTCAGGGTGCCATCTCTCAACAAATGCCATCAGGATACCGTACTGGATCTGGGAATACCCAATCCTAGACAGGCCTCTAAGACCAGACTCCGCAACTGCAGACGTGAACCACTCAGCTGTAGACAGCATCTCAATCGTGTCCATAACCTTGCCCCCATGGTTATAGAACTTCTGTGAATCCTTATCCTGAAAATTTCCAAATAAAACAATGTTACAAATGAACATATTTTCAACGAATACAATTCTATAAATAAACCGAGAAAGGTTACCTGTCCTAGCCAGACAAATCTGGCAGTATGCTCAGAGTACCCCGCGAGTAGGGACATATTAGACGGTCCCCCGGGGTAACCGCCCAGCTCATCGAAATCGTCATCATCGTCAACACCCTCATGTGTTGGGTGATCACCCTCTGGAACAGGAACAGGAACAGGGGAACGAGGAGGAGCAGCTGATGGAGCTGGAGTGTCCCGACGACGCCTGCGTGCGGGCTGGGACCCTGATGAACTAGCAGTAGAATCCCGACGCCTCCGAGATGTAGAATCGGCGGCTGACGGAGGAGTGGCCTGAACCTGTGATGTGGAAGTGGCCTGAACCTGTGGTGTAGGATGTCCCTCAGCTGTAGGGGCTACCCCAACTCCCTCTGCGTCGGAAGCCTGGGCTGTAGACTGCATCCGCTCACGTCGGACAGATGCGTGCTGAGCTGTCCGTCCATGTATGGTACGATCGTCTCTGTCAGCCATGTAATCTGCAAAGCATAATAAATAAATTAAATTTTCTTTAAAAATAATTAAACAAAAACAAACAAACAAGCAAAATTAAAAAAGGAAAAAGAAATAGTCTTCCGAATGTGCACATCCGGAAGGACTCAGAATTTTAAACGTCAGGTATTTCCGGATGTGCACATCCGAAAACACTAAACGTTTTAATGTTTCCGGATCTGTACATCCGGTACGTATTTTGAAGTTTAAAAACGGCACTCATGGCCACTGTAACAACCAAAATGGCAATTTTATGCCCTGATCGTCCGTTTGAAGCAGTAAAAATGACCTACATTGTCTCTAACCTATGTTATTCATACAACCTAACAATTTCTACACCTAAATATCTACTCTAAATCGATTACTCGAAAATTACTCCGAAACTCTAAAATTTGAAAACTTACCGATTAAAATGTGATACGGAGGATTTGGAGTGTGTTGATCGTTGTAGTAGTTGCTCGCGCCGAACTCGAGTGGAAAAAATCGAGATTGTGGTGATTGAAAATTTGAGAGTTTGAGAGAGTTTGAGAAGGAGTGGAAATGGAAAGGTGAATAATGAGGGGGAAGAACGTCTGGCGCGAACTAATAAGAAATACTTCCGGATGTGCACATCAGAATTGTTTCCGGATATGCATATCCGGAACACTTCAGCGTTATTTAAAAATTTGGTGCGTCCGGATGTGCACATCCGGAATATAGGGGCACAAAAATAATTTCACGTGGTGCCTAAGAAACTTGGGTGGTGCATTAAGAAATGCCCTTAATTTAATCATACAAAATTCGTTTTGTAGAATGCTGATTGCTCCAACTAATAAATATGTGTTGTTGAAGTTATATATTGTCCGATGAAAGATTCTTTTATACTCTCATATCTAGAAGTAGACAACCAAATCGAAAATAAATGATGGAAGAGTTAATAGCATAAATTTGATAGCATATGATTTACCTTATTTTAAATCAGACTCTTGATACCATGTAATAAATGTGATTAAATTTAACTTCATCGTACAAAATCAATTTGTAGCATAAAGATTGCACCTAAATAATATCAAGTGTCATTATTGTAATAAAGTTTAACATATTAGGTTAATTGTCATATTAGGAATATAGAAGTTTCTAATGAACTTATGATATGGGCGCCTAAAGATTCCATAATTAACCCATAAGGACCTAACTCAAGTTGAGTAGTATATAAATTTCATTGCTTATCTTCAATGTAGTCCAACAACCACCTATAGGATGTGGTTTCTAATTATTAATTATTTAAGACACATGACGTAGACGTCTTATATGGAGATAATATAAGAGTAATTATTACAACAGTGAAGAAAACACATATTTAAATCATATATTGTTTGATGTAAGATTTTTAATAAAAAATAATTTTGGCATATTACTTTACATGTTAATTGATTTTAAATTAATGTTAATTTTATAAATAAGATCTATTATAATATTTTTAGAGTTAAATATGTTTTTAACCCCTCTAAATATAGGTTATTTAATTTTTAGTCTTTCAAAACTTTTTTTTAAAGAATCGTCTTCATAATATTTATCGTCCACACTTTTGGTCCTTGACATTAAGTTTGTCTAATAGAAGGCGACGCGACAATACATGTGGCATATATTTGAAAGTTAACCGTAAAAATGCATGCCACTTAGGTTTTTTTTACCGGGGATTTACTGCTTCATTACTACAATGTAAATGTTAAATTAAATTTCCCATTTTGTCTCTAGAAATTATGGTTTAGCCAAATCACGCTTCATTGTTGTGACATCTCCTGCTCACCATTGATCAAAATGGAAACCTTTCGTTGCCAATGCCATTACAAAGTTAACTATTGTGTACGAAGGTTTATGGTGTGGTTCTTGAAGTGGGTAGGTCATTGAAAGCTGTAGTTCTTGAAGTTTCATTTGGTGTGTTTCAAACATGTTTGTCCCACATGTCTCTTTCTCTTTTCCTTTTTTTAGAATTGTTTATTTTTGCTCTGTCCCACAATTTTAGGGTTTCTATATTGAAATTCCAAAACAATGTAATAGAATAACAAAACATTTAATTTAGTTTTCATTTGATCGAAATTGATTTATGGTAGTTACACATTGATGTTATATTGATTGAATATTTAATGCCCACTTGATATTTTCTTGACTGAATTATTTTAGTTATGTGAAATTATTACCAAATTTATCCTTTACCATTTATGTAATGTATAGGAGATGGGCTTATTTAAGGTGATGTTTTACGCTATGATTTGTTTTTTAAAAGACCCCAAGTTAAGATATGGAGGTAAGGACTTCCATGCATACAATGGACAAAACACTGATTACTGGTCCTTTTTTGAAACTCATGATCTAATTAAGGCTATGGATTCAGAGTTTAATGTTTATGGTGTGAAAATGTGGTGGAAACATGAAGGTGTTAGTTTGGATGAAGTTAAATGAAGTAGTGTTAGATCTAAACAAGTTGAAGAACAATAACAAGGTGAAGTTAAATGAAGTAGTGTTTGATGCAAGGTTGAGGTTTGCTATTGAGATTACTGGTTGTAGGGCTTTCAAAGCTAGGCAGCTTGCTAGACAAATTATAGAAGGGGAATTAAATAAGCAATATAGTATATTATGGTCCTATGGAACTGAATTGAGGAGGGCTTCACCAGGAGACATATTCATATTAAGCATTAATAGACCTGGACCAGGGTTGCAACCAAAGTTTGGGAGATGTTACATGTGTTTTAATGGGATGAAAAAGGAATTGGTACTAGCTTGCAGACCCTTTATAGGTTTTGATGGATGCCACTTAAAAAACAAATATGGTGGAATTTATTGATTGTTGGTTGAGGGATCCTAATGATCAGTAAATGCCTATTGCTTTTAGGGTTGTTGAGAATGAAACCAAGGACTCTTGGAGCTGGTTTATTAAGCTACTTCTTGAAGATATTTGTGATAGTAGATTGTGCTTCATTTCAGTTCAACAAAAGGTATGCGTAATAGTCCATGTTTATCATTTCATTTTTCATTTAGGTTTGCTGAAAAATGTGTTATTTTTGCAGGGACTTGTTCAAGTTTTTGAAGAGGAATACCCTGGATATGAACACAAGTTTTGTATTAGGAATTTGTATGCTAAATTCAAGAATAAATCTGGAGGTGGTACATTTTTAGAGATCTCATGATGGTTGCAACAAAGGAAACCTACTATGAAGCACATGAAGCTAAGATGATGCAAATTAAGGAGGTAAGTTCAGATGATTTTGAATGGTTAAATATTGTTCCCAAACATAAATCGGGTAAGCATGCATTTACATTTTACTCTAAGTGTGATGTTCTAATGAACAATTTTAGTGAATCATTTAATGCCACTATCTTGCTACAAAGGTACAAATCTATCATCACCAAGTTTGAGTATATTAGGAATTACCTTTTAGGTAGGTTTACCACACTTAGGGAAAAATTAGAAAAATACAAGGGGGAGATAATGTCTAAGACACTTAGGAGATTAGATAGAGAGATAGAAAAGAGTGAAACTTGGTCTGAAACATATGCAAGAAGATTAACATTTCAGGTAACACATGTTTTGTTCAATGATAGTTTTGTTGTAGACTTGGTAAAACACACTTGTTCATGTAAATTTTAGGACTTGGTTGGGATACCATGTAGACATTATGTTGTTGTAATACATAGGAAGGCTGATGATCCAATAAAGTATGTACATAAGTATTATCATCGGTCTACTTGCATGAAATGCTACAATGAAGTTGTCAGTCCTATAAAAAGGCAACAAAATGGCACAAAACCACCGATCCTATCATATTGCCACCAATGTTCAACCGTGGTCCAGGAATACCAAAGAAACTACATAGAAGTGAACCATATGAGGCAAACCAAACCAAATGACAAAGAACTAATACAAGCCACGTGTAACACCCCCAATCTATCCCCTAATTAATTAAAGCGATACCAAATAATCAGAGTATAATTAAAACATTCATGGCATAGACTTGGGCGTCACATCAATTGAAACGAAATACAACAACCTGCTCATATAGATATGCAACAATTAGGTAGCAACATAAACAGAGGAACTCGGTTCCTAACACCCACAATTCAGATACAGAAAAAAAGCAGAAAATCTGCAACTGAATCTCATATATATAAACATAAAGGTTTGTCTGTCATATACAGAGTCATACAATTACAATCCAAAAAGAACATATACAAATACACATAAATCGCACAACGATCTCCCCGACTATCCGGTGCTACATATCAGAGCCGACCGACAAAAGAATGAAGACCTAAGCTTCATAAAAAGACCTCCAGCATCTAATCTGCAATGCCTCATAGAGCATTCAAAACAGCAGAAGGGTGAGAAACACAATTATAATATAATTGCATACAATTATGTAATAACACAAAATACACATGTAGAACATTCTCACCACAATTTACACCATAATTCAAATACAAACAACACAATTCATATATCATTCATCCCTCACAAAGGCATATCAATCATGCTTAATATATTTATCACCAACCTATATATATATATATATATATACCAACTCGTCAATTCCATTCACAATTCCACACATAATTAATCCATTCATGATTTATGCAAATGCATAGAGACCGACACAACGACTCTATACAATGCAATGCAATGTGGTACCGTTCCATCCATCATCTCATCATTAATTCACTCAGGAATTATTGGAATCATCGCTTGTTACTTAGTGTAACTCCTCGTCGGGAAAACGATGTTCCCCGTCGCTTTAGGTCCTCTTTGTATAAGGCACACGACGTTTATGGATCGCTTTAGGTCCTCTTTGTATAAGGCACACGATCCGATCTCTTTAGGTCCTCTTTGTATAAGGCACACGATCGTCTATAACGTCGTTTTAGGTCCTCTTTGTATAAGGCACACGACCGTTACAGCAGATTCCCTCTGGAATCGTTTCGTCGCTCACACCCACTAGGGTACACGACATCACAAGAATGCATATCATGATGCTTGGCATACAATGACTCATGACGATCAAATGCATACATATACACATCCATGTGAACCATTCCAACATCCATAATCATGCATATACAATCAAACACAATCACAATGCATTTACTTGCCCTTAGGCCACAACCTTCATCACAACATTTCATCACATGCATTCACATCATACAACAGTACACAAGTCATACGTTATATATCAAGAGCATATTGCATGATAACGCATCAATTACGCACAGTTAAGACGGTAAAAGTCGACAAAATGACACATTTCCCGATTCCCGACATAATTAAATCGGACACCAATCTCAAAACCATTTTCATAAGAAAGAACATCTCATTAGCTTTCCATCGGTACCAAGAACGCCTCGATCCGAGTTACGGATCAAAAGTTATGAATTTTCAAAGAAAATAATTTATTGAGAAACAGCCAGATTCGCCTGGCGACTTAGGATTTTGCCTGGCGGATCCCCCTTCGCCAGCACTTCGCCTGGCGAACTAGTGGCAAACCTCCATTTAGAAAAACACCCAAGAGTTCCAGTAGCTAACACATTTCGATCTCCCCGTTTTCGCCTGACGACTTACGATTTCGCCTGGCGAATCCCCCTTCGCCAGCACTTCGCTTGGCGAACTAGTGGCGAGACCTAATTTGCCTGGAGACTTTCCAATTTGCCTGACGAATTGTACCAGAACCAGAATTTTCTGCTGCGGGTTACATGGCTCCAAAACCCCCAAAAATCCCATTTTTCATCCCAAATCAATTCCAACAGCAAAACAAGTATCAGCAATTGTTCATAGACACAGTATGATCATACAACTCGATTTATATCGATTTTCGACCGCGAAAACATCGATTTCTAATCATTTACTCATTTTCAACCTAGAAGTGAAAACTATGGAAAGACAAGTAGACATTCAAACACACACATACATAATCATACACAAGCATATAATAACCGAGTTTCGCACCCTTACCCGATTAATCGTGCTTTGAAATGTTGGTTGTATCGGTTTCTTACTCTCCAAGTTTTCCTCTTTTTTTCTTTTTTTCTTTCTCTTTTCCTTCTTCTCTTCTTTTCTCTCTATTTTTCTCTCTATGTTTCTATTTAATGAAAAACATAATATCTACCCAAGCAAAAGACCAAAATACCCCTACACTCAATTTTCTCGCAAATGTTCCCAAAACGCGATAAAACATAATAACGAAGAATAAAATAATATAAAGACCAAAAATAATTAAATCGACTCAATTAAATAAAACTAACAAAAACTGGGGCGTTACAACTCTCCCCCACTTAGAAATTTTCGTCCTCGAAAATGTTACCTGAGACGAACAACTCCGGATACAACTCCCGCATCCGACTCTCCAACTCCCAAGTCAAATTGCCTTCAACAGTGCCTCCCCACGCTACTTTCACAAGCGCAATATCCTTGCCTCTTAACTAGGGATGGCAAAAAAATCCGTACCCGCGGATATCCGCGGATAAAATCTGTCACGGATATGGAGCGAGTAGCTTAATGGATATCCACGGATAAAATAAATGGATATTTAAATATCCGTTTGTTAATGGATATGGATATAGGTTTAAGGATATTCGTGCCCGCAGATATCCATATCCGTTTATAAATTATAAATATAATTTAAATATCATTTGTTTATTATACCTTATCTTTTCATCCTCTAAAAAAAATAGTCTTCTTATATTTCTTTTGTTTTTTTTTTTTTTTTTTTTTTCTTTGAAAAAAACCTTTCACATTTCATTCAAATTCTATTAGCCATTTCATATTTAAACTCTTCAATACTTCATATCTCACTTCAACAATTTCACAGTCCAACCAACTAGTGTTTTCATTCCTTTGTCGAATCAGTGTCTGCCTGCCTACACCTCTGTCGTTCGCTCTTCCATCATAACTCACAATCACAATATCTTCTATTTTTTTGGTTAAAAATGAAATGTATAGATATTATGTTTGGATCTAATAATGTTTTGGTGAATAAGATGTAAATTAATGTGATGAAATTTTATTATTAAATTAAGAGCGAATTGTATGGATCTTATGTGATAATAATTTTTTGTGTCTTTAAAAAAAAGTTAAAAATATTTTTTTCAAAAAATAATTTTTATAAAAAAAAAATTATCCATGGATATCTGTAAATATCCACGGATATTGTAAAACCCGTGGATTACCCGCTTAACGGATATCCGCATGGATATGGGGCGGATATGGATATCATATTTATCCAATGGGGCGGATACGGATAACACAGTATCCGTCCCCATGGATATCCATTTACATCCCTACTCTTAACTGCTTCAACTCGCGATCCAAAATTCTCACCGGTAATGCCTCAACCGTAAGGTTCTCCCTTACCTCAACCTCATCCATCGGAATCACATGCGACGGATCCGGAACATACTTTCGAAGCTGTGAAACATGGAACACATCATGCAAATTCGAAAGACTCGGTGGAAACTCCACCCGATAAGCCACAGCACCCACTCTCGCGGATATCTGGTAAGGACCAATAAACCGAGAAGTAAGCTTCTTAGACTTCAATGCACGTCCAACACCCGTCACCGGTGTAACTCTCAAAAATACATGATTGCCTTCTTGAAACTCAAGATCTTTCCTCCTTCGATCATGATAACTCTTCTGCCTACTCTGAGAAGCCTTCATTTTCTCACGAATAAGTTTCACCTTGTTCGTAGTTTGTTGAACTAACTCCGGTCCAACCACCGAAGTCTCACCAAATTTTGCCAACACAAAGGTGTTCGACATCTTCTTCCGTACAACACTTCAAAAGGTGCCATTCCAATACTCGAATGGAAACTGTTGTTATACGTGAATTCAACCCACGAAAGATAACTATCCTAAGCACCACTTTGCTCAAGAACACACGCTCTCAACAAATCTTCCAACGACTGAATAGTTCTCTCGGTCTGACCATCCGTCTGAGGATGATAAGCAGAACTCAATCTCAACTTGGAACCTAACGCCTTTTGCAAACTTTCCCAAAATCTGGAAGTAAACCTCGGATCTCGATCTGAAACAATACACAACGGAACACCATGTAGCTTCACAATCACACTGATATAAATCTCAGCCAACCTCTCCAAAGAAAAACTGATGTCAATCGGAATGAAATGCGCCGATTTAGTCAGCCTACCACAACCACCCAAATGGCATTATGTCCCCTCTGTGTATTCGGCAACCCTGTCACAAAATCCATAGAAATGCTGTCCCATTTCCACTCGGGAATATCCAACGGTTGCAATAATCCACTAGGCTTCTGATGTTCTACCTTTGACTTCTGACACGTCAAACACGCATAAACAAACTAAGCCACATCCCTTTTAATTCCGAACCACCAAAAGATCTTCTTCAAATCTTGATACATCTTGTTAGCTCCCGGATGTATACTCAAATTACTCCGGTGTCCTTCCTCTAAAATCATCTTTTTCAAGTCCGAATCATCAGGAATACAAATTCTACCACGGAATCTCAAAACTCCCTTATCATCCACTTCAAAGTCACCATTCACACTTTTACCTCCAACCGTCATCAAATCAACAAATTTAACATCCAATTTCTGTTTCTCGCTAACGGTCAACAAAAATTCATTAGTAACCTTTAACATACCAAGCCTCACACTGTCAGATGTCAACTCACACACCAAACTCAAATCTCTAAATGCTTCCAAAAGTTCCCACTCTTTAACCATCAAAGCGGACATACGCAAAGATTTCCGGCTTAACGCATCGGCTACCACATTAGCTTTACCCGGATGGTAATTCAAGCCAAAATCGTAGTCGTTCAAAAATTCCAACCATCTTCGTTGCCTCATATTCAACTCCTTCTGATCAAACAAGTACCTCAAACTCTTATGATCACTAAAGACTTCAAATCTTGCACCGTAGAGATAATGCTTCCAAATTTTCAACACAAAAACCACTGCCGCTAATTCCAAATCATGAGTAAGGTAGTTCTTCTCATGAATCCTCAATTGCCTCAAAGCATAAGCCACAACCTTACCTTCTTGCATCAACACTCCACCTAAACCACTCAAGGACGCATCACAAAACACCACAAACGGTTCATTAGGATTCGGTAAGATCAAAATCGGAGTTGTAGTCAATCTTCTCTTCAGCTCACTAAAACTTTCCTCACACTGAAAATCCCAAATGAACGCCTTACCTTTACAAGTCAGCTGGGTCAAAGGAAGTGCTAACTTGGAAAAAACTTCAATGAATCTTCGATAATATCCAGCTAAACCCAAAAAGCATCTGATTTTAATAACCGATCTAGGACCCTCCCATTGTAGAACTGCATCTACTTTGGATGGATCCACAGCAATACCATTACCTGAAATCACATGCCCAAGGAAACTCACTTCTGACAACCAGAACTCACACTTAGACAACTTGGCATAAAGTCTCTTTTCCTTCAAGATTTGCAACACAACACGCAAATGCTCCTCATGCTCCTCCCGAGACTTAGAATAAATCAAGATGTCATCAATAAACACAACAATAAATCGATCCAAATGCTCATGGAAAATACGATTCATATACTCCATAAACACTCTTAGCGCATTAGAAACCCCGAACGGAATCACGGAATATTCGTAATGTTCGTAACATGTCCTAAAAGCCGTCTTCTGAATGTCTTCCTCTTTCACTCTAATCTGATGATAACCTGACCTCAAATCAATTTTACTAAACACACGCGCACCTACCAACTGGTCCATCGGATCATCAATTCTCGGAAGAGGATACTTATTCTTAATCGTCACCTTATTCAGCTGGCGATAATCAATACACAATCGCATACTTCCATCTTTCTTCTTCACCAATAAAAATGGAGCACCCCAAGGCGATACACTCGGCCTCACAAACCTCTTTCCTAACAATTCATTCAACTGATTCTTCAACTTAACCAACTCAGATGCCGACATACGATAAGGTGCCATAAACACATGTCTAGTACCAGGAACTAGATCTATAGAAAACTCCACCTCTCTCTCTGGCGGCACATCTGAAATATCCTCCGGAAACACCTCTGGAAAATCACACGCAACTGGAAACACATTAATTGTAACTTGACTATCCACAGTCAATGATACAAACAACCCGAACAACTGAGCTTCATCCACCAAAAGTTTATTTAACTCTTTGGTAGATAAGAAACTCGATTCCTCGTCTTCTTCAAGAGAAGGAAATCGTACTAACTTATGATAATAATCAATATGCACTCGATTGAACTGCAACCAGTTCATTCCCAGAACCACATCTAAACCCTCCAACGGCAGACACACCAAATCCATCTCAAAATCCTTACCATAAATGGTCAAAGGACAACTTAAACAAACCAAAGAAGTAGTTACCGACCCCATTGCTGGAGTATCGATAACCATCTCTCCACCCATCGATGACAACAAAAGATTCAAACGTTGCGCACACTTAGACGAAATAAACGAATGAGTCGCTCTGATATCAATAATAGCAACTAAAGGCGTACTATTAATAAAACAAGTACCTCTGATCAGACGATCTGCACTAGTAGTCTGAGTTCCTACCAATGCAAATACTTTCCCTCCAGCCTGAGCTTGCTTTGGTTTTGGACACTTCGTACTAACATGACCAGGTTCACCATAGTTGAAACACTTCACCACATTCCTCTTACAATCAGCTGCGACATGTTATAAACCTCCACAATTGGAACACTTCCTCATATCCTTTCTACATTCAAACTGAAGATGTCCTAAGTCACCACACCTAAAACATCTCAGAGGATTAGACATACCTCCCCCACTTGGCCTTTTATCAAAATTAGCCCTTTGTCTTCCCTTGTCAGCTGGTGACACATAAGGACCACCACGAAACGGTTGCTTCCCTTTCCTTTCATTCACACTCTTGTAATGAGTAGAATGAGCCTTGCTATCCTCCTCATAAATTCTACAACAATCCACCAAATCTAAAAACCTTCTAATCCTTTGATAACCAATTGTATGCTTAATCTCAGGACGCAACCCGTTCTCAAACTTCACACATTTGGAAAACTCTGCAGTTGCTTCAGCATAATGTGGATAAAACTGTACAAGCTCCACAAACTTAGTAGTGTAACCAACAACAGACATGTTACCCTGTTTCAACTCCAAGAAGTCTATTTCCTTCTTTCCTCTAACATCCTCAGCAAAATACTTCCTCAAAAACTCCCTGCTAAACAAAGCCCAAGTGACCTCTTCACCTGTAGCTTCCCACACAAGACGCGCACTAACCCACCAATCATCAGCCTCCTCCTGCAACATATGAGTACCCAATCTCACCTTATGTTACTCAGCACAGTCCATCACCCAAAAGATTCTATCAATCTCCTTAAGCCAAATCTAAGCACCATCAGGATCATGTCTCCCTTTGAAGACAGGCGGTTTGTTCTTCCTGAACTCATCATTCCTACCAGCATTAGGTGCACCCCGCACAGCCTGGGCCATAGCTTGCATAGCAGCAACAAGAGCAGCATCATTCCTACCAGCCATATTCTATTCATATCCAATAACAACAACTATGGTTAAACAAACAGCTCGACCGAACACAAACATCGCACAACAAGCAACTTGGTCACAATGACCGACACGGACTGACACAGACGCAAACTGACACAAACTGGCTCTGATACCACTTAATGTAACACCCCTAATCTATCCCCCAATTAATTAAAGTGATACCAAATAATCAGAGTATAATTAAAACATTCATGGCATAGACTGAGGGGTCACATCAATTGAAACGAAATACAACAACCTGCTCATATAGATATGCAACAATTAGGTAGCAACATAAACAGAGGAACTCAGTTCCTAACACCCACAATTCAGATACAGAATAAAAGTGGAAAATCTGCAACTGAATCTCATATATATAAACATAAAGGTTTGTCTGTCATATACAGAGTCATACAATTACAATCCAAAAAGAACATATACATATACACATAAATCACACAACGATCTCCCCGACTACCCGGTGCTACATATCAGAGCCGACCGACAAAAGAATGAAGACCTAAGCTTCACAAAAAGACCTTCAGCATCTAATCTGCAATGCCTCATAGAGCATTCAAAACAGCAGAAGGGTGAGAAACACAATTATAATAGAATTGCATACAATTATGTAATAACACAAAATACACATGTAGAACATTCTCACCATAATTTACACCATAATTCAAATACAAACAACACAATTCATATATCATTCATCCCTCACAAAGGCATATCAATCATGCTCAATACATTTATCACCAACCTATATATATATATATATATATATATATATATATATACACCAACTTGTCAATTCCATTCATAATTCCACACATAATCAATCCGTTCATGATTTATGCAAATGCACAGAGACCGACACAACGACTCTATGCAATGCAATGCAATGCGGTACCATTCCATCCATCATCTCATCATCAATTCACTCAGGAATTATTGGAATCATCGCTTGTTACTTAGTGTAACTCCCCGTCGAGCAAACGATGTTCCCCGTCGCTTTAGGTCCTCTTTGTATAAGGCACACGACGTTTATGGATCGTTTTAGGTTCTCTTTGTATAAGACACACGATCCGATCGCTTTAGGTCCTCTTTGTATAAGGCACACGATCGTCTATAACGTCGCTTTAGGTCCTCTTTGTATAAGGCACACGACCGTTACAGCAGATTCCCTCTAGAATCGTTTTGTCGCTCACACCCACTAGTGCACACGACATCACAAGAATGCATATCATGATGCTTGGCATACAATGACTTATGACAATCAAATGCATACATATACACATCCATGTGAACCATTCCAACATCCATAATCATGCATATACAATCAAACACAATCACAATGCATTTACTTGCCCTTAAGCCACAATCCTCATCACAACATTTCATCACATGCATTCACATCATATAATAGTACACAAGTCATACGTTATATATCAAAAGCATATTGCATGATAACACGTCAATTACGTATATTTAAGACGGTAAAAGTTGACAAAACGACACATTTCCCAATTCCTGAAATAATTAAATCGGCCACCAATCTCAAAACCATTTTCATAAGAAAGAACATCTCATTAGCTTTCCATCGGTACCAAGAACGCCTCGATCTGAGTTACGGATCAAAAGTTATGAATTTTCAAAGAAAATAATTTATTGAGAAACAGCCAGATTCGCCTGGCGACTTAGGATTTCGCCTGGCGGATCCCCCTTCGCCAGCACTTCGCCTGGCGAACTAGTGGCGAACCTCCATTTAGAAAAACACTCAAGAGTTCCAGTAGCTAACACATTTCTATCTCCCCGTTTTCGCCTGGCGAATCCCCCTTCGCCAGCATTTCTCCTGGCGAACTAGTGGCGAGACCTAATTCGCCTGGCGACTTCCCAATTCACCTGGAGAATCGCAACAGAACCAGAATTTTCTGCTGCGGGTTACATGGCTCCAAAACCCCCAAAAATCTCATTTTTCATCCCAAATCAATTCCAACAGCAAAACAAGTATCAACAATTATTCATAGACTAGTGTGATCATACAACGCGATTTATATCGATTTTCGACCGCGAAAACATCGATTTCTAATCATTTACTCATTTTCAACCTAGAAGTGAAAACTATGGAAAGACAAGTAGATATTCAAACACACACATACATAATCATACACAAGCATATAATAACCGAGTTTCGCACCCTTACCCGATTAATCGTGCTTTGAAATGTCGGTTGAATCAGTTTCTTACTCTCCAAGTTTTCCTTTTTTTTTCTTCTTTTCTTTCTCTTTTCCTTCTTCTCTTCTTTTCTCTCTATTTTTCTCTCTATGTTTCTATTTAATGAAAAACATAATATCTACCCAAGCAAAAGACCAAAATACCCCTACACTCAATTTTCTCGCAAATGTTCCCAAAACGCGATAAAACATAATAACGAAGAATAAAATAATATAAAGACCAAAAATAATTAAATCGACCCGATTAAATAAAACTAACAAAAACTGGGGCGTTACACCACGTGTGCAAGAAAGGCTTAGAATATGGGTACAATAATAGAATATGTAAGAATGATAAACAACTTGCAATTATTCTAGGGGAAAATGCAACAATTGTTAATGAGGTACCTACACAAGCAAGCCAAGTTCCATATGTCCATAAATAACCAAAGAAAAAGGTTAGTTAACTATCTTTCATTCCTGAATTTTTTTATACTAAAAATTGAATGTGTTTGTTAACTATCTTGTATTTGCAATATGGGAGCCCCAAAGGCAGTGTTAAAAAGGGATGACCAAAGAAGAAATCTTCTAAATTGCTAAATAAAAAGGGCCTTAACTCTACAACTTAGACATCTACAAGTTAGACCCATGCAACTCAAGCCCATGACATTCCTGCCCCTAACCTACCTGCAACTTAAGCCCCTAAACTATCAGTAACTCAGGACCCTAACCAACCTATAATTCATGTAAGTGAACCTGCAACTCATGTAACTGAACCTATAATTCATGAACCCGAACCTCATGTAAATGACCCTGAACCTAAGGTAAATGATCTTGAACCTAAAACTCAGGCATCTGTTGAACATAATATTCACTTGAGAAAATTTTGTGAGATAGAACCTGAAACCTTGGCTTCATTGTTGAATGATGAAGACTTTAGAGTTAATGTGATACTATACATTCAACCACTTCATATTGACATAAGTCCTGCTAAATAACCTACTCCTGCCAAAGAAACTACTCATATCAATCTAACATCAAGCGGTGTCAGAATATTCATTGGTGTAAGACCCAAAATATCTAAGTCTACTACATTCAAACAACCAAAAGTTTTCAAGGAAACTACTTACAAGCTAAGTATTAGTGATCCTGTAAGTTATGTTATGGTAATTATTGTGTTATACTTAGTTTCTTTCAATTATCATCATTATACTATAACTATGCTATCATTAATGGTCAAAAACATGATATCAAAGAGGAAAAAGATCAATCATGTCCACCTAAAAAAAGAAAGAGTGATAGTCTTATGTCGATCAAGACATGGGACATTGCGGGACCTGGAAACAATGTTGGATCCACTTGTGATTCCCGGAGAAGAAAAAGCAATTGGTGGTAGTACTAAGATAATGAAGAGTTGTAATGAAATTCAAAAGGGCATGTCTCAAAGATTCCAAAGAAAATGAAGTTCCATTATTAATTTTCCTGAGAGTTTTCTGTCATGAATTATCTACTTTGGCAATTTTTGTACTCTAAGTTTTGTCATGATATATTAGTGATCCATTTTGTACAATAAGTATCATGTATCATCATTAGGTAGTTTGTGTACTCTAAGTAGCTTTGTATATTGTAAGCATTTTAGGCTGTATTTGTTTTGGTACTATAAGTAATTTGTGTACTATCAGAATTCTACTACTCTATGTATGAAATTAAACCATCAATTTTATATTCACTTCTTACCAAATTCGTGCTATTGAGTGGTTATACATCTGTTTTGTAATATAATAACAAGTTTAAAATTATTAACCCAACATCTTAGTGTTAAACATTTAAGTGTTATTATGCCAATTATTAAGCCAATATATTTCATTCCAAAATTTAAGTGTTAATTTTCTAGATTTATGCAAATCATAACAATGCTTTAACCAAAACTAACATTTCATTATCAAACATTATCAATACATAGAGTCAAGCATTTTGAACAATACACCAATGCCTCTTAATCATTAACACAATCCTTCAACATTTACATCTTCTTCTGCAATGTAAATTTGGCTACCATCTAACAGACTAAAATAATCAAAACCCACTACTGAATCGACTAACATTTATATATGCTAAAGGCATTGGGTATTCATCTTTTGGGATAACAACATTTAAATCTCTAAAATCAATACAGACTCTTAGTGTCCCATTCCTTTTAATAAAAAGAACTATATTTTCTAACCATTCGACATACCTTGCAGTTTGTATGAATTTTTTTCTTAGAAGCCTTTCAATTTCCTCTTTGATCTTCGACATCACTTCTAGTGCAAACCTTCTTGGTGTCTGCTTCATTGGTATCTTGTGTGGTCAAATTGGAAATCTTAACTCCACCAGATCTCGACTAAGTCCTGTAATTTCATCATAATCCCTAGTGAAGAAGTCTTTAAACTCTTTAAGCAATTTGATCATTTAGACCTTCGGGCTTGGATCAATCTTTGTACTAATGTATATTGGCTTTTTTATTGCTCCATCTCCAAAATTAATCTCCTCTAGTGGGTTTTGGGATTATATCCTATTACTTGAAGTTAATGGATCCTTTTTAAATCCCAAAGGCTCATCATCATAAATGCAATCAAGCCTATAGCCATCTGAAATTGGAGTTTCAACAATCTCACATGTTTTATTAATTTCAATTGTGGTGGCTTTGACAACCAACTTTTGTTGGGACTCGGCAGGTGTGCTCGACTCAGTCATTGTTATCTTCCATACCTGACCATCCATTACTCCAGTGGTCTCGTACTCCCACATGAACCCATGGGCGAGATGTAACTTCATGGAATAATACACATCTCTTTGTAGGGAAAATCCTGTCCCAACAGGTATACATGGTGAAATGCTCTCCAATTGTCTATCAAAGTTTTATCTTATCTATATGGTTAACTTCAGTTAAGTAATAACTCAGATCTGCCTCAATGTTTTCTACAATTCCACCATGTCTCAAAATCGAGATCCTATGGTGGAGCATCGAATGTACTGCTCCTGCACCATGGATCCATTCCTGACCAATCAATAGGTTATAATTTTCCTTGGTCAAAATGACCACAAATAATGTTGGTCTTGTAATGGTCCCCACAACAATGTTAACTTGTATGACCCATAAAGAGTAACTCATTTTTCTCTCATAATTAGATAGAACCATGTTATAGGGCTTTAAGTCAGTGTCATATTTTCTAATATTCTTTAACAAAGAGTGTGTCACTAGGTTAATATCATCCCCTCCATCTACTAGGACTTTATTAACCCTTACGTTCTCGAAATTATCCCATATGAAAAAAAGGCTTCAGGTGTTGTTGCATTCCTAAATCAAGCCTTTCAAAAATGGCTTTATTCTCATCTACATAACTGTTATTTTTCACATAGTAACACAAAGGCTTATGGTTTGCTGATTCTTCAGCAAACTCATTTTCCTCTTCATCTATCACCTCATTGATCCTAACAAATTCAATGGGCAAGTCATAAACAACATTACAAATAACATCGCAATCGTTCTCTGATCCAAAGTGGAAATTGTCAGTCAATATTTCGTCATTTTCATTTGGCAAAGGATCCTTACCATTTGGTTTAACTATTGCTGGTAAAGGAGGAAAATTTTTTCCCTCGTGTGTTTTTTGCCATTCATCCTTAGATAGTCTTGGGTATTTTCCATTATTATTGGAAATTGTAACCTCCATAGCCTTCTTCTTCTTCCTTTTGTGTCTTCTCCTTTGATTTATAGCCATGGGATTTTTACCTAAATAATTTCTAGAACCATAGGGAGAGTTCTTCGACACTTGAGAATTGTCCTGATAAGAAAAATTGACGCCAACCTAGACAACCCTCCACTTCGGTAAGTTCTGTTGACCAAGGTTTGGCCTGACTATTGATCGAATACGTTCACCAGATGGAACAGGAGAAAATGGAACATAACTCTTCTTTTGATTTCTCCACTTGTTTTTAGTCTCTTGATATTGTTAGTAGGGGACTCCTCTCTTGTCGAAAATAAATTGTGGCCTCCTATCACTCCAATTATTCCTCTTTGGTTATTCAAGCCTTATATTTTCGAGGTCTTTTGTGGCCTCCCTATTAAAAACAATACTGCAACGAGAAAATTATGATCAAGAAAATTATGATGCTTAGAGAAACCTTTTTTCTTTGTTTGTTCCAATGGTGGTGTCTTTAGACCTTCTGGCACTATGATTTAACCATCGACAATCAAAAGATAAAAAATTTCATCACATTTAGTTACATCAAGCGTATAATTTTTTGTAATGATTTTTTTCATTTTTACTTGATTCGACATGATTTTTTTTTCCATTAGAGGGTCTTAGAACCTTACAAACATATGGAGGTCCTGGCTGTAACTCTGTCAGGTTAATATCATTTCCTTCAACATATTCATAAACTATGTTGGGTTCTTGATCATTTTCATCTATTTCTACATAAGCAAATTTTTCTTTTTTATGGTATTTATTTGACCTAGCCTTCTCAGCTTTCAACTATTCGACTTGCCTAACCCTAAATGCTAAATTGGCCATATCTCTTAAGTATTGGGTATCTAACTTCTTCCTAACGGAATAGTCTAAGCCTCCTGCAACCATTTCGACTAACTCATTTTCATGAACTTGAGTGAAACATCTTGACTTCATTATCCTAAACCTATTGAGATAATCATTTATTGACTCAACCAACTTTTGTCCCACACTTGGTAATTCTTTCAGGCTGATCTTTGACTGCCCCATGTAAAACTGCTCATAGAACACCCTTTCTAATTGATTCCAATTACATATAGTATTTGGAGGTAAGGTGTTGAAACACACGAAGGCATTCTTTTTTAAATAATTAGGGAAGTATTTCATCTTTACATTTTCATTATTGGTCTAATCTCCTGCCTCTGACTGATATCGAGTAATGTGCTCGACACTAGATGAGGGTAAGCTTCCCGCATCTCGGACTCTAGCTCCCAAGTAGCTTCGCCCAGATGTGATCCTTCCCAAAGATCTTTGACAAGAAGAACCTCTTTATTCCTTAATATCTAAGTTAAACAATCTACAGTCTGACTGGGTTCAGGTTTGAATGAAAGGTCCACTTCTACCTCAATGATATATGGAAGAATAAGCTTAAGAGAGTCGGGAATGAACCTCTGAAGCTTGGATACATTGAATACATCGTGAAAACTAGAGAGTGAGGGTGGTAAGGCTAAATGGTATGCTACTTCGTCGATCCTTCCACTGATCTGATATGTTCCAATGTACCTTAGACTCAACTTTCGTGACTTAAATGGTCATTTCAATCTCAAGATTAAAGTAACTTTTAAGAATACATGGTCACCTTCCTCGAACTCCAATGATCTCCATCTATGGTATACATAACTCTTCTGACGATTTTGAGCATTCTTCATTTTCTCATGTACCATCTTTATCTTTTCAATGGTATCTTAGATAATTTATGGTACTAAGGTTCCCTTATCACCAACCTTTATCCAATAAAGATGTGTTCGACATCTTATTCCATAAAGAGCTTCATACGAGGCCATATCAATGCTAGCATGATAACTATTATTGTATGTGAATTCAATCAAGGGTAAAAGATCTTTCCAATTTCCTCGACTATCAAGTACACATGTTCTGAGCATATCCTCCAAACTTTGAATCATCATCTCAGTGTGATCGTCCATCTGAGGATGATTGGAATTACTCAAACACATATTTGAACCAATAACATGTTGAAATTCTCCCTAAAATATTGATGTGAACTCCGGGTCTCTATCAGATACGATACTAGAGGGAATACCATGCAACTTCACAATTTCTGCAATAAACAATCTTGCAAGATGTATAGCTTTGTACGTGGTTTTCACGGCTAGAAAGTGAGTTAACTTAGTTAGTCTATCCACAATTATCCAAATCGAGATTTAACCACCCTGATTACGCGGTAAACCTATATCAAAGTCCATGGAAATACTATCCCATTTCCATTTCGGGATTTCTAATGGTTGCAACAATCCACTTGGTCTTTGATCCTGAATCTTCACCTATTGACATACTACACATTTAGCCACTTATTTGGTGATACTCTTATTCATACCAAGCCACCAATAATCCTTCTTCAGATCTTAATACATTTTGGATGAACCCGGATGAATGGTAAACATAATCTTGTGTGTCGCTTCTAAGATTATCCTTCTTAACTCCACATCCTTCATAACACATATTATTTGATTAAACAAAATAATCCATATGTGGCCTAGGCAAAACCCAGTTGATTTTACATTGACTGCAACTTATCATCCAATAACTGACTATGTCGGATCCTTTCCCTTAAATCAAAAGTGACATTCAAATTACCCATCAATATTATCAAATGAAAACACTAGTATTCTAATGAATTCACACGATTTTATTGATTTATATTTGATAAATAAAATCGATATTATAAAATGAAAAAAAATTCATAAGGATTACTACTATTTTTATAAAACATTTGTTTATTTTATTTAGGAAAATTCGGTAAAATATTATGACTAGTCTATAGCGAATTTTTCCTTTGTATTTTGTGATAATTAGAGTTATACATGTAGAGACTAAAGGGAGGTAAAAGAGTCCCTGCTCTTGTGTTTAGGTCAAATGTGTCTTAGACCCAACTATTTGTTGTGGGTATATGAGTGGGGTTCGTGGATAGTAGCCTCACGTTATAGTTTTGAGGTATTATTGTAAATTGGGTTGTAGTATTATATATATATTGCTTGTAAATATATAATCCTAATTATCACCGAAAATATAAAGGAGCTATGTTGCTTTATAGTCACAGAGGTAGGAACAATTGGCCAAACAACTTTAACAAAGATCGATCGTGTTCAATGTCTTTTACTTGCATTTCTCTTTAATTATCTATATTGTTTTTGTTTTAACAATTGATATCACATGACGATTAACCCTGATGAAAAACTTTAGGTGACAAGGTTCAAAGGGATGAATAATTTTGGATTATGGTAAAGGAGGTTTTAGGATCATTTGGCTCGACAAAATTTACATAAGACGTTGCATGAGACGAAACTGACCGACATAGAGAATATCAACTGGGAAGAGATGAAGGAGAAGGTCGTTGGATTGATTTTCATATTTGTTTCATACAACGTGATGTATCTTATCTTTAACATAATGATGCCAAATAAGTTTTGAGAGAAATTTAAGAATCAGTATATGTCAATGACATTGATGAACAAATTGTTTGTGAAGCATCAACCATACAGTCTAAAGATGCAGGAAGGATCCGATTTTATAATAATACATTAATATTTTCAACAACATAATCATTGATTTGTAAAGACTTGAGGTGAATATTGGTGACAAAATAAGATAATAATAATGTTGTGCTCGTTACCATTTCTTATGACCACTTGGGGACTAGTCTTACCTACTGAAATTATTATATCATTCTCGATGTGATTACTGCTATACCTTTGCCTCATTATTAAAGAAGACAAAGTGTAAAGGAAGAAACTAAAGGTGACAATCTATATATGAATGGGGGTGAAGATCATGTGATAAATTAAAATTTTCATGGACGATGTTGGCGTGCAAACATTGAAGGATGTCAAATTAATTCTAAAATTAAGGAAGAACATGATTTCCCATTATACTCTACAGGAAAATAGTTCATCCTACAAGTCTGATGGAGATAGAGACATTATAAAGATTAGAAAAGGTGTATTGCTTGTGATGAGAGCAATGATAAATGAAGGTAACATCTACAAACTATTAGCGATCAACGTTGTAGGTGATGTCACATTAGTTGAGTATGGTAATGATGCAACCAAACTCTAGCAGATGCGTCTGGGTCATCTCAATGAGTGTGGGATGACGGAACTCCATAAGATAAATTAATTGAAGAGTTTTGGTAGTTGCAAGATGGATTTGTGCAAGTATTGTGTACTTAGGAAACCATGTCTTGTTTGGTTCAATATCGGAAAGCATAAAACAACAGTAATTTTAGACTATGTGCATTCTGATGTGTGTGGGGGGTTCCAAGAATTCTGGGACTTTTACAGATGATTTTTATCGCAAGGTTTGGTGTATTTATTAAAGCAGAAATTTGAAGTCTTTACCAAATTCAAGTTGTGGAGGTTGTGGTAGAGAATCAAACGTGCAGAAAAATTAAGTATTTACCGTTAGATAATGGGACAGAGTACACTTATTCAAATTTCAAGATGTTTCGTGAATAAAATGATATTCAAAGCAATTTATCACTTTGTAAGACACCACAACAAAATGGTGTGGTAGAGAGGATGGATATATCTCTTACTGAAAGGGGAGGATGTCTCTTGTTAAATGTTGGAATATCAAAAGATTTTTGGGCAGAGGGAGTTAACTGGTGTGATATCTTATTAATCAGTCACCGCAGATTTATTTGGAGGGAAAGGTTGCAAAGGAGGTATGTACATGTAATCCTAATGAATTGGACACTTCAAGGATTTTTTAGTCCAGCTTATGCCCATATATCTAGTGAAGATCGATCTAAACATGATCCAAATTCAAATAAGTGTGTCTTCATCGATTAAACGAAAGGAATGAATGGGTTCAAGTTATGGGATATGATTAAAAAGAAGATGGCAATCGTAAGAGATGTAATTTTTGATGAGCAGATACTATTGAAGTAATTAGTTGTAACAGAAGTGTCAACATCAGAAGGAGAAACTTCTAACAAACTGGTGATTTAGGCTCTAATATTAAAATTTATCACAAACTTGAAGTTTCAGCTGGAGTACAAGTTTATATTCTTGTATGTGACAATGAGCATCGTTCAACCAAGCTACCATAAAGATATGGGTATGAAAACTAGATATTCTATGCAATTCTTACTAGTTTTGGAGACCTTTCCATCTTTCTAGAAGCTATAGCTAGCTAGGAGAAAGATAAGTGAATGGGTGCAATAGTGGAGGAGATAAAGTCCTAGAAGAAAAATCAGACATGGAAGTTTGTTCAACTTCTTAAGTGGTATCAGAGTCATGCTTAGGATTGGGGGGAAGGGGGGAAGAAATGAGATCCTAGTATGGATGCAGACTAGTAATGTGGGTGAGTCACACTTGTAAGGGATGCACTTGAATTCATGTGTAAGTGTTTAAGTCCCACATCGATAAAAAATACAAAAAGTGTTGGATATATATGAGAAATGACTCATACACCTATTTCTTAAGATTTTGGGTGAATATGTGATGTCAACGTCTCTTGGATCTTAAACTTTTAACTCATTGACACTCCCAACACTCTTCGGACTCCTTAATAATATAGATTTCAAATCAAGTTATTTAAATTCATATTACTCATGCACAACAATATATGTTATTTTAGTAAATTTTGATAAAAATTTTAATATTTTTATCAATAAGAAGATAGATAAATTATTTTTTTGATAATTAGATAATAAAAAGAGAAAAAAAAGAGTGAAATATTAAATTAGAAGAGAAATAACATAAATTTAAAATCTGTAATTGAAACATTGAAAAGAAAAACTAAAATGGAAAAAGAAAACAAAAATAAGATATGATAAATAAGAAAGATAAGAGAAAAAATATTGAAAAAGTTATAAGTTAAAAGATAAAATAAAATCAAAGAAAGAAATATAAAAAGATATAAAATAAAAAAGTAAAAATTAGAAGAGAAATGAAAAGATAAAAAAAAAAGAAATATTAAAATAGTTATTTAAAAAAATTGATTTCAAATATGTGAGTGGATGAAAGATTCTTAACATGTAATTGAAATTTTAAATAGATAGTATAGAAAAGATAAAAATAAATTAGCTTTACTTGTTAAATAAAATATAGTTTAGCTCTACTTTTAATCACTTTCATGATGTGATTGGGCAATGTTAGTATGCGAATAATTTCACATAATTACAACACTTGGAAATTTTTTATGCAAATAACTAATTTTTCAACTTTAATCTCATATAATTCTCAAAGTAATCCATTTTCATATAAAATGGATTAAATGATAATGAAATATTTTTTATGCTTCATATATCATATTATGATGTGTGTGTATTGAATGAATAATGAATGAATAATGAATGAAGCAAGTTCCATGGTGACGAGTGAGAGTAAACCTAGAGTTATAGCTTGGTGAATGAAATTAATAAATATAACTTAGATTATGGTAAATAAATTAGGTTGTGCTACTCGAATGTAAGAAGTACCTTTGTGTGTACCCGTGAGTGAGTAGTCACGTGAGATGAGTCGTCCCATCCACCAGAATGCTGAAGGAATGGATGAGAACGATGTCACAGTTGCACTTCAATGAGCTTGAATATAAAATTATTATGATATAATGTGATTGTGATATAATGTTAGATGTCAAACATGCTATATATTTGTATTTGATACTTGGCATTTTTCAACACTTTCTTGTTTTAATTGAGGATTTTATTAGTGAATTGTTGTTGTTCTTCAAACATTATATTTATACCTTTGGTGCTTGTAATGTGTGTGCTAATGTGCAGGAAAGTGCGCTAACTGATAAAAGAACGAAGACACAAAGAGTTGATGCAAGTTGCCAAAGAATAGAGGAAAACTTCAAGAAGTTTGCTTTGCGAACTGGCTAGCGAAGGTTCGCTTTGCGAACAGCTAGCGAGGTCTCCAGCGAATAGCTCCAGAATATGGCGGAAGCAAAAGGAGCTAAAGTTTGCTTTGCGAACTCTAGCGAAAGTTTGCTGCTTCGCTCGCTGTGCGAAAGTCCTGGCGAAGAACCCTTGGCTATGGCAGTGGCAAAAGGACCCAAAATCCGCTTTGCGAATGTTTTGGCGAGTGGTTCGCCTTGCGAATGAAACTTTCGCTTTGCAAACCCACGAAGACAGTCAAAGGCAGTTTAACTTTCAAAAGGCACTTAAGGTGCTATTTTCTTCATTCGCTAGGCGAATGGATCATTCACAGTGCGAATGTATCAGATTTCAAGTGCATTATAAATAGATTTTTGCATTTTCTTGGGATCATAACTTCACCTTTTCACACCATAACCATATTTTCTAAGTTTTCTTCATCAAAGAGATATTTTTCACATAGAGAAGCTGAAGTCGCATTCGATCTCGATTATTCGACGCAGATGCTCTTTCATCTTCTCAGGAAACTTGTGATACAAGCTACCATGAATATGTGTAGCTAAACACATCTTGTGTTAAGATTAGAGGTAGTTAATCTTGCTTATATATATATTTCTTTTGATCTTTTGTATATGAACAAGGTTGATGATCAATATATGATGAAGTTGTTTGTTCTTAATGATGTATTTGTGGTTTGAATCACTCTAGACATAGATTTTCCAAACCTTGACCTAATATCTTCATCTCTTAAAAACCAAACTCTAGACATATATTTGGGGTTTAATATTCGCTTTGTATTGATCTTAAGGGTTGTTGTTTCGATTGGTAGCGTGAGACATCATCTAACGATTTAAACAACGATACTCACGAATTTGCTTTAGACATAAACTTATTCGCGAGGATACGCGATTGTATTGATCGAAACTAAGTTCATATGCTTGATTAATCGGATATGTATGAAAAGGATTAGCGAAATCCAATCTTGACATGCTTTTACAAAACTTACAACATCTTTGTTATAGTTTACTTCATTGCTACCAAGTTGATGTTACACAACCAAGAACAATTTGAAACCCCCTCACTTAAAACATTTCGACTATTGAACGGCAAACATTGATATCGCGCAATCCCTGTGGATAAGATAAAAACACCCCCGAATTATTCTTCAATATAATCACATGGTAATTGTGCATAAACCCATGATGGTTGTGATATAACACATGTAGATTGATGAGAATAATCCCGTAATGATTAATAAGAATAATCACATATTCGGGAATAACCCTTATTTGTGCTTGTACTGAATCTAAGACTTATATAAAGTAGGGATCTGGATAGATGAATCATTGAGATAGATACCGTGATTCGTGTCCATAGTCCATGGATTTGGATCGGGTGGGAGAAGTATTCCAGCTATAGGAAGTCTGTGACCCGTGTCCATAGTCCTTGGATTGAGATTGGTCAGGGAGAAGACACTCCTTATTGAGCGGACAACCGTGACCCGTGTCCATAGTCCATGGATTTGGATCAGTCAAGGAAAGTTATCTGAGGTGACATATATCTGTGATCCGTGTCCATAGTCCTAGACGTGTGATCGATCGGGGAAATATACTTTGTTATTGCATTCCCGAATAGTGATTCATTGAGTTATGTGAACTCATGTTGTGTGTTTCCATACTAAGCGTATAATCCCCATGAACGCTTAAGTCCCAGTTACATTTGTGTGAGTGTTACACAAGTAACGTAAGAGTGAAAGGCTTAAGTAAGAAATTGATAAGAGACCCCTTTAGAGGAGAGTGGACCCATAAGATAAGGGAACTCGCTAAGATTATCATCTCACTCCACTTGTTTTTCAAATAGTCTTATGCAGGAAAAGGCAATGACATGCTTACTTGACGATGTTTGAAGACTCGACTTTTTGATTATGATCTTCTGTTGTGAATAATGTAGATGTTATACATAGATCCTAGTCTTTGTTTAGGAACTCTCTTATATCATATTCCATATTTTGTATATTATTCATCTTGGACACACACACACACACACACGCGCGCGCACACACACACACATATGCACACACACGCACACATACACACACACACACGCACACACGCACGCACATACAATGATGCTAATATGCTCTTATGCTGTATCAGTACCAGTCATACTATGTATCATGTGTTTTCTAGATGTATATTATATATGGGTGTTACACATATTTTTACAAAATCAGATCCTTTCCTACATCTTCAAACTGTATAGTTGTTGCTTTGCGAACAATTTGTTCATTAATGTCATTGACATATATTGATTCTTAAATTTCTCTCGAATCTTCTTCGACGTCGTTAGGTTCAGGATTTGATACATCACCTTATATGAAACAAATAAGAAAATCAATCCCGCAGACTTTTCTTTCATCTTTTCCCAATCGATATCCTCCAAGACGGTCAGTTTATACTCACGCAATGCCTTATGTAAATTTTGTCGTGCCAACAGATCCTAAACCCTCATTTGCCATAACCCATGATTATTCATTCCTTCGAACCTTGTCACCTAAAATTTTGCATCAAGGTTAATCGTCACCTGATATCAATTGTTAAAACAATAACAATATAGATGATTAAAGAGAAACGAAAGTAAAAGACAACAAACACGATCGATCTTTGTTAATGTTGTTTGACCAATGGTTCTTACCTCTATGACTATAAAGCAACTATAGCTCATTTATATTTTCGGTGTTAATTAGGATTATAGTGTTACAAACAATCTATATAATACTATGACCCAGTTTACAATAATACCTCTGAATTATAACGCGAGGCTACCGTCCCCAAACCCCACTCACATGTATCTATAAAAAATAGTTGAATTTAAGACACGTTTGATCCAAACACAAGAATATATATATATATATCACTACTACAAATTTCATATTTAATAGCGTTTTTTTTAAAGTGCTATTAAAATTTTCAAACAAACACTTATAATAGCTCTTTTTGTTAAGTGCTATTAACATTTTCAAACAGAAACTTCTAATAACGAAAGACTTATAAAGAAAGACTTATACGTTCTAAAAATAAAACATAGAAGGACATTAGCGCGAACACTAAACAAAGGAGTGCTCCTATAAAAAAAATTCGCACGGATGTTAACAAAAAATTATAAATAATATATTTTCTTTAAAAAATAAAATAAAAGATGACCCACTAACCTTTTTCTTTGTCGTTCAACTCTCTCCCTCATTTTCACCGAACTTCTCTCACCTTCACTTCACCTTGATTGAACTTAGAATCTATCATGCTCACCCTCACCTTCAATGAACTTCCCTCAATTCTTTTCTCCAAATATAGGATTAGGATTTCAACTGCACCTTCTCCTCTTGAAATTTTATGCGAAACCCTTGACCTTGTTAACAGTAACACTAAGAGACCATTACAAGTCTAACACCGTGGGAGCTGGTAAACACACTCTCTGAGACGCATTTTCCCTCATACTTCCTTTGATTTGTGGTAATTGTTTCTATCTCTCTCAAATCTCACTTGAAATTATTTTTTGAAATTTACCAATTATCGCTAATTAGGGAATGTCGTTTACATTTTTGTAAATCGATTAATGTTCACATTTCTCATGTATGATTCTTCTTCCACTAATTTCTCGTCCTTTATTGATGTCTCTATATATTTTGCAAAAGATGAAGTTATTGATTCTCTTTCAACCGCCATGCTTGGTGAATCAATGGAATTAGATGATGAACAACCAAAATGCCTTTTGTCACCTCTTTATAGCACAAAAGATGTTGCTTTTGTTAAAGAAGCTCAAGTAAAATGATTTCCATGTGTTTGGGCCTTTTATGTGGGAAAACACTTAGACAATACAATTGTTTCCCTTGATTTGGAGTAACTATTATTGCCCAGAATTTGTCAGTTTTTACTGGCTTTCTGCATTTGTATTCAGCTTCATAACTTCCTTCAATTAAGACTGATACTAAAACCACGAAATTGTTCTTTCATCTATTGCATGTGATCGCAAAACATTAGTGCTCTCACTCATGGCGCTTAATGAATCATTTGTTAAAATATTGTTTAATGAATATGGTACATCCACAATAGATTTTGTATTCTAATTGTATTGTTGCAATATAATAAATTTTGGCACGTGTGTGTCTAGATAATATCAAACAATAATAAATTATGGCACATGTGTGTCTAGATAAACATACAACTTTTGAATATGTATCCCTTTCTCACTATTTAGGTTTAATCACATCAATGGAGAAAAATTGGTTGAAGAGCACTTGGGTCTGCTTTTCTTGTTCTTCATAAGTCTAAGAAAAAGGAGGTAAGATAACAATATTTTTAACATTTTCCTTAATTGTTCGAAACATGTGATGTTTATTGGTAGTTAGCTTTATAACTTCAAGTAAGTTTTTTTTTTTTCTTCTGAAAATAACTCAACTTAATTTATTACATATTGTGTTGAGGTTAATACTTGTCCTAAATAGTTAAAGGAACAAAATGTTTGAATATCAGTGTTGATAGTTACTGCAAACATATTGAAGGATATGAAAAAAATAATATTGAATTTTAATGCAGACATATAAAAGGATATGAATAAAACTATACTAAATTTCATCCAAATCAAGGATCCTCTTCTGATATAGAGCCCAAAAGTGCATTTATTCTCTTATGTTTTAACCATTCATATTTTCATTTTCTCTCCTTTTTTTAATAGTTTACATGTAATTGAATTTGTTTTCTCTTGATGCCACTGTAATAGCGTTTGGCATCAGAATATTACATAAATGGATTAAGGGTTTGAAACAGGGTGTAAAGATGAAAATACCTTATCCGTTAATGCGGGATGAAGTGACGAAGCATTGTTCTTTAGGTCATTATGCAAGATTTTTGGTGGATATCAATTTATCGCAACGAATATTTGAAGAAAGTATGGTAAAAAAAGATCGTGCAGCTAGAGTGGTGGTTCCTAGGAATCATATGCATTATGCAGAAAAAGGTAAATCTTCACAGCAACACAAAGGTGTGAGCATGAAGAAAGCTAGCATGGGGCAAGATAATAAGATTGTGGGTGAGCATGTGAGTCAGAATGAGAGTTCCTTGAAAGAGTATGTGGTGTAACATAGAACCTTGAAGGAGAATGTTCTACCAGTAGACATAAGTTTAAAGGAAAAAATGTGTCTACATGTAACTTTAAATAATGAAAGATAAGTAACATCTAACAGTAATCGGATTGAAAGCTCACCAAAGCTGGACGAGGCTAGTTGCGAAAAATCTGATAACAGTCATGTTTCAGATTCACTTCGAGAGAAGTAGGATTGATTTCCTTGACTCACAGGAAGATGATTTTTATAAGATTAGGGATAGGGGTAGACATGATACTGAGTCTGACCATATATCACAGTTGCATGCAGAGCAAATAATAGATGTATCGCAAATTCGGTCAATTTCGATTACACAGATCCATGCAGAACCAACAATTGATATTGAAGATACTCAACATATGCAACTTCCTTTGGTAGTTCAAGAGGAATTACTTGTCATCACCAAAGCTTGGGCAGACGAGAGCGAGTAAATGAACGGTTTCACTTCATACGTATCAAACAATTGGGCGATGAGTCATTTTCTTCAAGGCTGGACCAAAAAATTTGTAACCAAGCATTGCTATTGCATTGGAAGTTTGTTAACTACTGCACTTTATATAAACATAGTAAGATCATAATCCATTCTTAATCAGTCAAGGTCTTGGAGATCTTGCTCCAGACCCATTTAGATTTTTCAAAGTGTGGAATTCCCATGGGGATTGTGTGTGAGTTGTTAAGGAAGTTTGGGCAAACCGGTGATTGGAAATCCAATGTTACGACTTCAAACAAAACTGTAAAGGTTGACAGTTGCATTTAAATCTGATAATAGTCTCTTTTGAAATGATGAGTGAGAATAAAGTTCACTAGTATCACCAAAGGTGACTAATTATTTCCAATAATAAGTTTAATCTAATAATTCAATAGAAATATGATGATCCTAAATGGTTCATTTCATGTCATATGGTTTTACTTTTTGTGTGAAATACAATTCTGATTATAGTGACAAGAAACACAATTCAGCTGATATGATCTTATTTGAAGCTTAAAAAGTTACTTACCTCTTGCATGTGGTTCAATTTCATCCAAGTTTGATCATAAATCAAGTTAGAACATATCTCTTGCGAGAAATGAAAGTTCAAATTGTTGGCATCACTTGACTTTTTTCCCTTTTGTATTTCTTTTTGCAGAAGGCTGCAATAAAAAAGATGGATATGCAAGCTTGATATGGAGGTAGTCTTGAGTGGCTATTTTAAAGATGAATAGCATTTTTACATAGTTTGTGTCAAGCTTCAAATGTTACATAGTAGTCTTTAGTGGTTATTTCATCCTTTTTGTATTTTAAAAGTTAGAAAGAACAAGCTTAACATTTTATTGTATCATGATCTCATTCTGATGGGTCTGAAAAAGCATCGTCTAGTCATATTTCCTACAGACGGAAAATTAGCGTTATACTTTAGTCAATGCTACACCAAAAGGCAACTCTTCTTGATGTTTTAATACAAGCCAAAGATGTTGTTATATGATATCTTATCATTTGATTATCAAAATACTTTATCTTCTAATGTTTTTTCACTCAATATATAAAATTTAATTATTCTAAGATTTGACATAGTACACAATGACATGAAGAAATCTTAGCGAATGTATTATATTTTATTACAGTAAAAATATTTCAAATGTGAGGGGATAGGACATAATTATCTAGTTAAGATGGTGAACAAAGATAAACAGAAGCGGTTTGTCATCCCAATATCATACTTGTACCAACCATCTTTTCAAGACTTATTGAGTCAAGCTGAGGAAGAGTTTGGATATGTGTCATCCCAATATCATACTTGTACCAACCATCTTTTCAAGACTTATTGAGTCAAGCTGAGGAAGAGTTTGGATATGATCATCCAATGGGTGGCCTCACTATTCCTTGCACTGAAGATGTCTTCCAACATATTACTTTTTGCTTAAATGGTCTGTAAATTTGACACTAGAAGAGACTGACATAGTTAAGTAGAAGAGAGACATTTTTGTAAATTAGGCATCTTATCTATTTAACAAATTTATACAACATGTGTTTATTTTATTTATATGGAAAAATCAAGAAACCTCCGTAACCTCTGGGGTTGACGGTTCAAAGAGAATTGATCCTAGATAAAAATATATAAAAATAATTAGCGGATATACAAACTCTACTTGCTGTATTTTATTTTATTATTATTTGTTGCACAAAATTGATTAATGAAGGAATAACAAGTGCCAAAGACCATACTCATATATATATGAAAAATTTCCCATAGACTAGTCACAAACTTTTTTACCGAATTTTCCCAAATAAAATAAACAAATATGAACTTTTTTCATTTTATAAATCAATAAACTCGTGCGAATTCATGGCATCTTACTAGTGTTTTCATATGAAGTTAATGTGCATATACCACTCACTCACTACCTTCCTATTGTTTTGGTTATTTATAAATACCTTCCCACTTGACATACCTTGAGACCAAACCAGTTATTCAATTTAACACAACACAACACAACCATGAAGAACAACTTTGCCAAAAGCTCACAACATCTTTCTACTTTCTTTCCTAACAAATTCCAATTCAACAACTTCTTCATTCAACTCTTTTATTTCATTCTCCTTTCTCTCTTTGGTTACTTGGGCCTCAAGTTTTCAAACCCAAGATCATCTATTAAACCAAATGATCTTGATCTCTTTTACACCTCCGTTTCTGCTTCCACTGTTTCTAGCATGACATCAATAGAAATGGAAGTTTTCTCTAATTCCCAACTCATTCTTCTCACCTTTCTTATGTTAGTTGGTGGTGAAGTTTTTACTTCCATGCTTCAACTTTTTCTTGATAGGTTCTTCAACTTCACCCAAAATTATTCTCTCAAAAATGAATCCCCTCCAATTAATATTAACCAAATTGAACTTGGTTTAGTTTCTATTCCTCAGTCACAAAAGCATACACAAAGTGATAATAATAATAATAATATTTACAATAAAGATAAAAAAAAGTATAATTCTCTTAGGTATTTAAGTTATGTAGTTTTGGGTTATCTTATGATTATTCATTTCTTTGGTTTTAGTTTTGTGACTTTGTACTTAACCTATATACCAAGTGCAAAACATGTACTAGAAAACAAAGGCATCAAGTTAGAAACATTTTCTTTATTTACAATAGTTTCAACATTTGCAAGCTGTGGTTATGTACCAACCAATGAGAACATGATTGTTTTCAAGAAGAATTCAGGTATTCTTCTTTTTATACTTCCACATGTACTTTTAGGTAATACCCTTTATCCATCATGTTTGAGGCTTTTCATAACACTTTTGAAAAATGTTACAAAAAGAGAAGAATTCTCTTACTTGTTGAAGAACTCAAAGGAAATGGGTTATGACCATTTGTTATCTCCTATTCATTGTTGGAACCTTGTTGTCACTGTTTTTGGTTTCATTGTGATTCAATTTGTATTATTCTGTTCCTTGGAGTGGAGTTCAAAGATTATGGAGGGTCTTGATCTCTATCAGAAAGTGGTTGCGTCTTTGTTTCAAGTTACAAATGCTAGACATGCTGGTGAATCTGTTTTTGATATTTCCACTATCTCTTCGGCTACATTGGTGCTCTTCATTGTCATGATGTAAGTTTCTTTCACTCTTTGATTGCGTCTTTCCATAATCATATGTTGGGTGGTTAAAAAAAATCATGTATGTAACGTAACCGTTATGTTTGGATAATGTACCAAGCCATATTGCATAATACGGTTCTAGAACCGAACTAAATTGAAATCGAACTGCATCGAATCGAAATTCAAATCGAACCAAAACAAAATTGAAAATGAAAAATATTAAATAAAACATGCTTAAAATTTTTTTAAAGAAAATTTAAAAAATAGTTTAAAACTTCGGTTCTCTAATAACTAATTTGATTTAGTAAATAATTATCTTTTAACGAGTTGGTACGATTTGAAATTTTTAAATAGTATATTAAATCAATTATTTTGGTTTGATTATGAATAAATTGAATCAGTTGGGTCCAAATTAAATGAACTTTTACGATAGTTGATTCTATTCAATTCGATTTTCTGACTAATTTCAATGAAATATACCATCATCAGCACTAAGCATATGCACACTTTGGCAAACAACATAAGCATATTAAATATATTAAATATAGAATGGTACATGATAGCTACAAAGCTTAATGGTATTTTTATGCACTACTCAATGTTGATATATATATATATATATATATATATATATATATATATATATATAGCTATGTTAATTCTGCACCTCTTTTCTACACCAAATACTTACACCAAACATTATTTATCGTATTTATATGGTGAACAGTATTTTTATTTTTAAATAAATAAAAAATTAATATTTATAATACGTGAACAGTGCAAAAATAGTGAGTGAACATTACCTGAACATTATCTGAACAGTGCATCAATAATACATTTAAAATAGTGAAATAAAATTGATTAATAAAATGTAAAAGGTTTGTTAATAAAGTGATGAAGTTGGTTAATAAACGTCTAGATGTTAAAAATAATTTTTAATAATAAATCAAAATTGATTAATGAAATGTAAAAAGTTGGTTAATGAAGTTATGCAGTTAATTAGTAAACGTCCAGATATTAAAAATAATTTTTAACAGTCAATAAAGTTGGTTAATACAATATAAAAGATTGATTATAATTTTGGTGTATGTGTATGATTTTGATTAATTTTTATTATTTGATTCTCCAAACTGTTTAATTCATTGCATAATTCATTTTTTTTAGTAAGCAAGAAATTCATTTGCATAATTCTTATATTATGTAATTTCTATGTGCATATGAAATATTATAATTTCTTTTGTGAGTCGTCAAATCTAGCTATCATATATTCTAGTTCTATCCTCCATGTAAGTGGGAAAATCTTTACTAAGCAAGTATTCTCTTTCATATGTATATTGAATGAAAGAGAATCTTTACTATAATAGTGATTGGAATGAATACTTGCTTAATTAATTTGTTGTCTACTTACGTGTTCTATTTTTTGTTTGTCAAGAAAAGGATTTTACGTAATTTTTTGTATATGTAATTTTCAATTTATCATGAAAGGAAAATTGCTTTGCATAAATTCCATTTTCCCACTTACATGGAGGATAGAACTAGAATATATGATAGCTAGATTTGACGACTCACAAAAGAAATTATAATATTTCATATGCACATAGCAATTACATAATATAAGAATTATGCAAATGAATTTCTTGTTTACTAAAAAAAAAGAATTATGCAATGAATTAAACAGTTTGGAAAATCAAATAAGTTATTATGCAAGTGTTTGAATATTGGTTGGAAATTTTAACAGGTATCTCCCACCATACACAATATTTTTACCTGTAAGGGACCACACGCACATTGATGTGAAGAGAGACCAAAAAAGCTTAGTGGAGTGTCTTGTATTCTCTCAACTCTCATATTTGGTTATTTTCATTATTCTCATTTGCATCACTGAGAGACAAAGCTTAAAAGAAGATCCCCTCAACTTCAATGTCTTGAATATCACCCTAGAAGTTATCAGGCAAGTTAATTTCTCTCCAATTATCTTTTGTGCTAGAATATTCTTTTCATAAGAGTAGAACATCTTTTAATTGATTAATTCAAGTTATTCTTTCACACACACACACACATATATATATATCAAATTTTGTTTTTAATTCCTTTAAATATTTCCTTCAATAAATAATCCTTTTAAATTTTTCACCCACACTTTTGGTCTATAATACTAAAATCGTAACTAAAAGTGGCGTTAATTCAGTCGCTAAAAATAATAAATTGTCGTTAATTTTGTTGCTAAATTGTAAAATCCTTCGCTAAGTTACATGAGACAAAAAAACGTGGATGAAAATTTTAGAAAGACCATTTTTTTTAAAGGAAATATTTTGAGAAATTAAAAAATGAAATTTGAGATATGTAGAAGGATCACAAACATATTTAACCCTACATATAATATATTTTTGAATTTTTTTTAACAAAATATTGAGATACAGACATTTAAATGATATGTAATTATTTGATTTATCGATTATAAATAAAGTATATTATAATTTTTTAATTCTTTTTACCATTATTAAACTTAGATCTAATCGGATAGTCATGTATCCTTTTGACTCCAGGAGTGAGTATAGTCATTAAGTAAGAAATATGAGGTATTCACTAAAATGTAAGATGGAATTTTAAATACATTTTTAAATAAATAGAGACGTCAAATTCACTGTGTATCATTTTTTGATAAACGCCAAAACTACAAACTACATGATTTTAATAACTATAATATTTAATATGCAAAATACTAATGAATAAGATTGTGTGCAGTGCTTATGGGAACGTAGGGTTCTCGACAGGATATAGCTGCTCAAGACAATTGAAAACCGATCCAGTGTGTAAAGATTCATGGATTGGATTTTCGGGCAGGTGGAGTACAAGAGGGAAGTTTATACTTATCTTGGTCATGTTCTTTGGGAGGCTCAAGAAATTCAATATGAATGGAGGCAAAGCCTGGCACGTCTCCTAACTATATGAGTGTTTGTGACTAATTCATATATGTTTTATGTGTTGATGTGTCATGTGAGTTATTTCATGTTTTTGTTCTAGTGTCAAAGCGACCATCATATAAGTGAGATTATGCATATGTCGAATATCTTACATAACTCAATGTGATGATCTGATACAACATTGTGTTTAAGCATCTGCATGTGTTGGTATATAGAATAAGGTAGTTTTAGGACTAATTAAGGTTGTGAAACAAGTCACATGCATGAACAAGAATATCATGGACCATGTAATCATATATAATTGTATATGTTTAATGTGTTGATATACCACTTTGAATCCCCTCTTTCATTTTTCTCTCATAGTCCCTCAATAACATCCTCTCTAGTGGCCACTGGTCTCATTTTTTTTTAATTTTAAATAAAAATATATAATCAACTATAAGCTGTATTTATAATAATAACATGCATGTAGTACCCAGTTATCGAGATTGGTCGGTGGCTAGGTGTTATTTTTGCAGTCAAAGATGTCAAGATATCTTTGAAGGTGCGAGAAAGACATAAGAAAATGGGGGGTTTGAATTGTGTTTTAACTCTTTACATCTTTTTGAATCTTATCGTTATTGTGCTAAGAGAATATCAGAGTTGCGTTGGGAGACTCTGACTTGTGATGCGTCATTCAGATTGTGTGATGCATGAAGCATAAGCAACAGGGAGAATCTGAATAAGCGATGCATTAATCAGACTTGCAATGCGGAAGCTTATCAGAGTTAAGTTGCAAGGTTCTGACTTGCTATGCAAGGTTCTGATAACAGATACAGAAACATAAATAATAATTCAAAGCATAAGCAAGAGTAAAGAACACACGATATATCCTGGTTCACTTGAGCCATTCTCAAGCTAGTCCAGTCCACCCTTCCAAGGTGATTTCGCCTTGAACACAAGGTCTTAATCCACTATAATCAAACACCGATTACAGATGCAAGGGGTTAACTCCGGTGACTAACAACCTGCACAACCGCAGCTGTGACTAACCCACAATGAACCGTTCAGGGATCCAAGTTAATGGATATAACGAACATTGACCTAATAGGTTCCAATCTCGCAAGATATACTATCAGGATTTCACAGCTAAACGTTCAGTGATCCGAGTTAACGAATATAACATTTACTGACCATTCTTTCAGGATTTTCAATGAGTTCCATTAGTGATCTCACAAGAGCCTGACCCACAATTGGTCCTCTTTGAGATATGACTATCATTGACCATATTTCAGGATTGCCACAATGACACCAAGTCATTGTCTTCTCAAGTCTCCGATCACACTAATAACTTGAGGAATCCTAATTCATATAGAATTAGTTGTTCTGGAGATTACATTGATGTTTCTTAACAAGCAGATAACTCCTAAGTTTAGGTACAAATGAACACAAATTGTTCTAGCAAGATATGAGCAACAACTCCTTGCAAACTACATGGTTCTAACAAGATGTACATGATTTGACAGTTGGATAACATCTTGAGAATTCTTCATCTTCTTCGTTGAGCAAGCTTCGAGCAACAACTCCCTTGCTACTGATCTTTGATCTTCAGAGATGATGTAGTTGGTTGATGACCTGACTGATTTGCAATAATGTCTTGTTCATCAAACTTCTGCACCAATTGATTGTTGTTGTGTTGAATGATGATCTTTGAGCTTCAACAACAATGGTCGTGTGTTAATGGTGATAGCTTTAAATGTTAAGTGTAACAACGATAACTGATCATTGCGACTATCATCACATCGACACCTTCAGAAGCGCATACTCCTTTCCTTTAAATAGCCAAGTAAAATATAGCCGTTGAAGAGCTCTTGGCTGTTTGAAAAGAGTCGTTATACAATGATGAAAGTTGTACTGCCATATCTTCTTTTTACTGTAGAAGAAGTGATGGGATAGATCTTTTTAGTACGGTGTACAATCATTGCTAACGGTAACATTTGTCTTCAAATCTTCAGAGGCTTCTAATGGTATTTAGTTGAAGCATGATGTTGTGGTGAAAATTAGATACCAAGATATTAATTAACTTGAATCATAAAACATTAAGTTCACCACCGAGCTTTGTTTTATCCAAAGGAAAGGGTAAAGGTCGAAAAACCCTAAGTGCGCTATGTAGGAACACAGCTCAGAGATCTAAGGTTCGGGGGTTGTTTATACCTAGGGAAGGTGTTAGCATCCTAGATATCTGTAGTACTCTACAGGAACCTCTTGTTTATGTTTGTGTTATGTTATGTTTGCTTGCTAAAATAATTTGTTAAAAGGTAAAAACCTATGGGTATGTACACTAAGTATGCTCGCCAAGACATCGCATCTCGTGCCTACGTATCCTGACGGGAATGGAATCAGAGCATTTCTAGTTCCCATCAATGGGGTGAGGAACTCTTGACTGTGGTCAAGGTTCCAAAGGAAAGTAGGGTGAAAAGCTTGAAAGCAAAGCTTGTGAGGATTGATTGTTTAGGAGAAGAGATTAATGGCTATCTCTTATGAAAGGATTTGGATGAAGGTTTAAAGGTTGGTGAAGGAGAAGAGATTTGTAATTCCCTATATAATATATACCTAGAATAATATAATACAGGCATTTTATTTGGTACTGACACCATCATAAGTGCCTAATGGCATAATTCACATATTTGACCATTCTAACAATATAAATACAATCTATGGTACAAGCTATGGAAACTAGCCAAAACAATAAAAATCTAAGATCAATATACAATATCCTCAATTGTATACAACAAATTACACAGCGGAATAAGCTCAACTAAGCTTCTCTTGAAACATCCAAGCATAGCTCCACTTGTAAATCAAACCTGCAATTACTTCCTGAAAATAATCAACAATAGAGGGGTAAGATACATTAAATCTCAGTGAGTTCCCTATCTTATGGATTCTCTCGGCTTTACAGGGATCTAGCCAATCCTAACTCAAGTCAAGGGGAAGGGAAACGACCTTGAGTTCACAATCTCACACTATATGGAAACATGTTCCTGAGTTCACCAACTCAAAATATCACTAATAGATAACCTGTACCAAGGCATCCCCTTTTCCCGTCCGCTTCTACGTCTAGAAGTCGACCCGAGTCATGGATCCTTGTAATTTACTTCACATACGAAATGGATTCGGAATTAAGGGACATGTTATCACCTTAATTCGTCACTTCACACGACCCGTACACCGTCACAAGTCTCTTTACCCTTAGGCTCCATTCGTACTCATACACGGGAATCAAACCTGCCAAGTAATTATGCACATGTTTCAGAGGAGCTCGAGACTCATGAAACTGCAACCCAAGTGAAATGGTTACGATTACGTGATCATATACACAACGTGATTGTATTCGACAATCACAAGGCCACATTCGCCTTAAGGCCTCTTTTGCCTTTTCTCATAACCACAATGGTTCCCACATGTTCCATACTAGTGTCTCACTCTCTCCTAGACCAATACTCGTCACAGATGCACCGTTCTACATCAAGTTCCCGAGCATCGCCATCTAGGTTATCTACTCCAGGACAAAACTCGTCAAGGATGCACATCTATACATCGAATGCACGAGCGTCGCCATCCAGAGTTTTTATCACAATTCTATTCACAACCTAGAATTATAACAATCTTAATTATGCCATTTGTTTTGGGGTAAAGTTTCTTCACTCTTCCTAATTCATTTTAAGCATGCATATTCTCTCAATCATGTTTAACAACAATTTTAGTACACATATCATAACACAATTTGCATAATAGAAACACATATTATAATTTAATCATAAGTCACATAACTCTTGGTTTCCCTCCGATCATTTAATCAGGTATCAAATCAATATTTCTCACTCTTATCCCATAGGATATTTCCACATCTTTCTAACGGCTATCACTATGCCTCGATCGGATTTACGATCGAAAAGATATAGATTTCCAACATGTCACATAAACATTATTTTCATTCATTTTCCACTAAATAATTAATCCCACATCATACCCATAATTTTCACTTTTTATTGGGTAGAGGATCGTCATAGCTTTCCACCGATACCAAGAACACTTCAATCCGAGTTACGGATCAAAAGTTATGAAGGAAACAAAATGAAAGATCTGTCATGTCCGCTAGGTGAATCCCCATCGAACATTCGCTTTCGCCTTCGCCGTGCGAACCTCTAGGCAAACCAAGACAGAACCAAAAGGGCACAAAGTTCGCTTTGCGAACACCTGGCAAACCTTCGCCTTCCCTTCGCTTTAGGGTTCGCCTCGAGAAACCATTCGCTTTGCCCTTCGCCTTGGGTTCGCTTTTGCGAACCCTGCGAATCCCAGAATTTCAGCAGCGATGAAAATAGGCCATTTGGGCCAAACTCTCTCATTTCTTCACCCAAAACACTTCCAATTCAAATTATATCAACCCCCAAGCATAACCCGACTATACTGCACAGTTTATATAGCATTTCATCTGTTAGATTTCATTGATTTGTCCGTTTAATCATTTTCTCTCAAATCTAACCTAGTTTCCAAACTTCTATTTCTAGAACTTAGAGTGTCTAACTAGAACTCACTTGATAATCGAAGAGGAGGTTGAAGAAGATGATGATGATCCATGAGCTTCTTCTCAAGCTTTTCCTTCTTTCTCTTCTTCTTTCTCTCTTCCTTCTCTTCTTTCTCTTTTCTTCTTCTTTACTATCTTTTTCCTTTTCTTTTTCTTATATATATATATAACCTTATTATATATTATAAATCCAACAGGGTAAAATATGTCCAATTGATATTTTGTCGTCTAACACCAATTGATCAATTATTAGAGTTACCTTAAAATCCTTTATCGAGTTAAAATACTTGATCTGTCTCTTTCATAAAATAATTGATCTCTTTAGAGTTCATTAGTTGCTCTATTGATCCCAATTGACAATACTTAGAGTACTTAGAGGATTCCATTAATCCAATTTACCAAAGATAGAGCACATAGATGCTCATCTGATCTCATCTGATATCCAATTGAGCATTTAGATAATACGGGGTATTACAAGATTAATGGCTATCTCTTGTGAAGGTTAAAGAAAGGTTTAAGAGTTATAAGAGATTAATGGCTATCTCTAGGGAAGGCTAGGTTAAAAGGGAATGAAGTGTTCACGGGAAAGTAGGGTCTGACAGCAAGACACCTACGTGGAGTGCGGCGACTCCAAACCTAAGGCTAGGTTAGAAGGGTAATGAATTATTCACGGGAAAGTAGGGTCTGATAGCAAGACACCAACGTGGAGTGCGGCGACTCCAAACCAAAGGCTAGGTTAAAAGGGTAATGAGCTATCTATGACTTTGCGGTCAATAGAGAGACTTTCCTTTGGAATGAGGGGAATATAACAACTTGTAAACAGGAGTGTTAAAAGGAAGTTGAGATTAAATGAACAATATGAGCTTAAGAATTCCAAGACAGTAAACATTAACCAAAATAAAATTTCAAGTATGAACATGGCAAGCATGGATAAGTGAACGCAAGTAAGGCAGGGATAACATTTTCAAAGTTTTGAAATCAGAGACATGTTAAAGCGTACAAACAACATAAATGGTTTTATTTAAGTTTCAGGGACAAGTCTCAAACAAATATAAACATACTACAGAATACTTAAAAATTCTAAAAAGTCGTCGAGAAACGGGTGATGATTTTCCATGAAAAAATCCAAGGATAAAGTCAATGCATATTTTTTTTGTTTTGAAAGTTTTTGGAAAGAAAAGAAATTATTGTATGAAATTGAATGAATAAAATAAAAAAATTAAGCTCAAGGTGGCAGTCGCCACAAAATTGCCATGCATTAGTGGAAAGTGCCACAAAAGTGTGGCATCCACTATTTCTTCCATGGCTAGCGCCACCTTGGAGTGTGGCAGGCGCCACTCCTTGCCATGTATCATGTGGCAGGCGCCACATTTGAGGAATGGTGGCAGGCGCCACTCCTTGCCATGTATCATGTGGCAGGCGCCACATTTGAGGAATGGTGGCAGGCGCCACATTCCTTTCTCTTTTTTATTTTTATTTTGTTATGTTTTATTCCTTTAAATAATAATTTTCATGAAATAAAATCACAATAAAATTATACATATCATTTGTTCAGAAATCGATTATTAACATATTAACAGAATATGATAACCTGAAGCAAATGATTATTGCTATTGTAAAAATGAAATAAAACGGAAACGGAAATGAAACGAGGGTTACCTAGTGGAGACGGTCCACTGCCTCTTTACTGGTACAAATTCTGGAAAGAAAATGAACGAGCTTCTTCAAGAGTAAGTGAGGGAGAACGTTGGGAGAGTATTCAGCCTATTTTTTTGGGGTGAATCTGGTGTACCAATTACTGAAGATGAACGTCCTATTTATAGGAGAAAGTGAGGACTTGAAGCATTTCCGGTTTTACCCTTTTTTCAAATCTCCATGCAAGCTGGCGTGATTGAAAAAATCTTCCTTTTAGAACTAGGCTCAGGTGGTAGATTGTGCTGAAGAGACCGGAGCCATACTTTTTACTGAAAAGCTGTTTTTATTTCATGATGAATTTCAAACCACTTGTCTTTGCATTAGTTTATTCATATTTTTTCTTATTTTTGAAATGTAGAAGACATGGTATGCGCTATGCTTCTTTTGTGGCAGGTGCCACCATTCATCTACATGGCAGGCGCCACCTTAATGGTGGTGAGCGCCATGTATCCTTTTTCTTTTTCTTTTTTTTCATTTTTTCTTTCTTTTCTTTTTTCTTTCATTTCTTTTTTTCTTTCTTTTCTTTTTTCTTTCTTTTTTTTTCCAAACAAAATTCACAAAGGCCTTGTGATTTCTCGTGTCCTCAGTCAATGGTTGATTATATTAAAATGAGGCATGACTCAGATACTTCATTTTGGTCCAATAACATCAGAATCAGAAGCTCGACTTTTTTCGGTCAAAATCCTAATTTCCTCAGGAATTCCAATGGATGATCTTTGAGGAACTTGCTTCTTCACTCTTTTCCAAGGCCCATATATGGCCTCTAAGTACGTCCGGTATCATGTAGAATCAAGTTCCAAAGCTTGGGAATATGTCCTAATCAAAATCAAAGGCAATGGTTGACTGTCGCTGAGAAAACCCTAGTTTGAGGCATGGTGAATCTTGTGGCTCATGGCACTTGTAATAAGAACCGAACACACCTGATTTCATGTTGAATAAAAACTCTTGAATGTAGGTGAGCTCAAATGGTTGCATTTGGAGCTAGAGACCTTGAAACATGGGAGAGTCTGGCTTATTGACTTTTGTTCTTTTTCTTGTGTAAACCTGGCTTTCACAAAATAAACTAGCAAGATATGGGTTAGTGAATAATGCACAGATGAATGAACCCTAAATGTAAGTGAAAAATGCTATGACATCTAAGGGGTAAAATTTGGGGTACAACAGTTGCCCCTATTTAAACAACTTTATCGGATGGCACGAGGAATGGAAATCCTTGGGACATCAAGGTGAAAGGTATTTAAATATAGCAAACCGAAAATTTTGCCCTTAGATGGAATGCTGATGCTAAAGACGGGTAACAGACATGCAAATGCTGACATGCCATGAACTTCTAGTATGATGATATGATGTCATGATAGTGCAAGAATGCAGACAAACAAAACACCAGAGATAAAGCGCAAACAACCACAGGCGAGCTTAACTGGGGAAGGATGAAGGTTAATATTCACAAGGAAGACTCACTGGGGATACAAATTGACCAACAAGAGAGACTTACTGGGGAGACTCTGAGGAAACACCGGGGATAGAAAAATACAACTGAGGGGAAACCTCACAGATCCTCACTGGAGATAAGAGCCAGAGAAGTGTTCTCCATTGGAGAAAGATCTAGGGAGGTGGACGACAGGTTTATAGGTGACCGGACGACACTGGGGAAATAAAACACATTCTTACTGGGCATGAAACCAGAAAGAAGACATGATCTCCACTGGGGATCAACCTGAAATAAGAGGATAGACATCAACAAAATATTTTCTGGGATTTTCTTATACTGAAGAGTTCAAACGGGGTCTTCAAGAAAAGCCAGAAAAGACAGAGAAAGGCACATCCGGAAAAACATCAGATGGCAAAAGAAACCAGACATCCAATAGTAGCTTTGAATGAAAGGTACAAACCACAATATCTGAGAATGACATCAGATGAAAGTGAACAACAGGGATCCAAGACAGCATTGGATGCAAAGAAACCAGTCATCCAATAATGGCTTTGAATGAAGGGTAAACTCATAGATGAAAGCAAGGGTAATCCAAGAGGGCACTAGATAAAAAGAAAACCAGACATCCAATAATGGCTTTGAAGGAAGGGTACAAATCACAATATCTAAGAAAGCATCAGATAAACGTGAGAAAGGTAGAGATCCAAGAAAGCATTGGATAAAACGACACCAGACATTCGATAATTGGCTTTGAATGAAGGGGTAAACTCAAACTATCTGAGAAGGCATCAGATGAGAAGAAACCAGACATCTAATAATGGCTTTGAATGAAAGGTACAAATCACAATATCTGAGAAAGTATCAGATAAACGTGAGAAAGGTATAGATCCAAGAAAGCATTGGATACAAAGAAACCAATCATCCAATAATGGCTTTAAATGAAAGGTACAAATCACAATATCTGAGAAAGCATCAGATAAACGTGAGCAAACAAGGGTAATCCAAGAAGGCATTGGGTGAAAAGAAACAATCATCCAATAATGGCTTTGAACGAAAGGTACAAATCAAAATATCTGAGAAGACATCAGATGAAAGTGAACAAAACAGGGATTGGATAAGAGGACACCAGTAATCTAATAATGGCTTTGAATGAAAGGTACAAATCACAATATCTGAGAAGGCATCAGATGCAAATGATATAAAAGGTGAAATCCAATAAGGCATTGGATAAAAAGAAACCACAACGTCCAAGAAAGTATTGAACGAATATGAACAAGGGGATACCCAAGAAAGCATTGGATAAAAGGAATCACAATATCCAAGAAAGCATTGGATGAATATGAACAAAGGTGAAATCCAAGAAAGCATTGGATAAAAGGAATCACAGTATCCAAGACAACATTGAATGACTGTGAACTTTCAGGAATGGTACTGAAAGTAAAGGCAAATCATTATATTCAGGAATGGTATCGAATGATAGCGAGAAAGACATCCAGGAATGGCACCGAATGCAAAGGAGAAAACTCCTCCAGAAATGGAACTGAATGAACAGATAAGACTTTCAGAAATGACACTGAAAGATATCCAAGCAAATTTGATGAGGATTACAGAAGAGAGGCAAAACTTCCAGGAATAGCACTAGGAGAAATAAGAGGAACACTGGAGATCATAAGAGACGAACATCCAGGAATGGCACTGGAGTGAGAGAATATAAAGATCCATGAATAGCACTGGAATGAGAGAAGACCAATATCTATCAACAGGATTAGATGCGCAAGAGAATGATAACATTCAGGAATGACACTGAATGAAAAGGACAGGTAACATTTTGGCAAGGTAAGACGTGGATAACGACACGACCTCGGGAAAAAATTGCAAATGAGGATGAAACACTCATGATATGCATATGTATATGAATTATGAAGATGATATATGATCAAATGCAAATGCAGATGCCGATGACACCGCTCGACTCTTTTGGGGAGAAGACAAGATTGGAATACTGATTCTCTACAATGGGATCAGTGTCATTCTGCTTGGGGACTAGAGATGATATTGCTGGACACATCTCTGCCACACTGATAAACTGTATCAAGTGATGCTCTTTGTAGGAAGGATGGAAAATTGCATGGGGATTCTTTAAATTAATTGCCCCAGATTAGCTGACTGTTGTAGATGAACTGATCCTTGCTTCAATTTGTCTGAGTCTTGACATGACTGATTTGTTGTGATCTTTGGAAAGCTTGCCCCAGTCCGAGTCTTGAAAAATCTTCTGAATAAACCAATTCTGAGAAGGACTTGCCCTTGAACAACAACCCTTGAACTGATTCTTCAACAAGATTTAGAAAGAACTTGCCCCTGATAGGATCACCGACCAAGTTTCTTAATCGTTTGAAAATTCCTTGAGAGGAAAGCCAGTTTTCAAGAAAAAGTATTTGTACGAACATGGTAATTTTAGAGTTCATGCAACTTTTGAAAGATTCAAAACAAAATGAGTCATTGGTCTGAACACGGCGATTCAAGACATTTAAAAGTGAAAGGTGAAGCACAAGGGTAGTGACCTGCAAAGATCTTTGGGAGTCAGTTTACGCAACCTTGCTGTAGTATGCTTTCAAAATAACCTTGCTTCAGTTAGGTCTTTTGAGGGTTGTAACATGGCCTGGTTCATGGTTTAAGAAATAAAGGATAAAGGCTCAAAGTTTATTTGTGGCCACCCAATCTTCGTGATGAACTTCCAATCCTAAGCTCAATTAAAACATGATATACATTCAGATTCCCATAGGCTAGGAATTGCACTGATGATGATAATGATGATGGTCCAAAATTCAATGGACTTGAGATGGCAGTCACTGCTTCCTCACCAATGTTTGCCATTGAGGACTTACAAGATGAAAATTTTAAAGTTTTCCTCTTTTTAGGTTATCATACAAACTTTTCTTTCTTCTTTTTCTTTTTTTATAAGGCAAGGTCATGAGCTTCCCATCTTTCTTAGCTTTTGCCTTGAAAGGGACTCGACTCATTCTTTGGGTAAGGAAAGTGACTAAACAACTTAATGATTTCAGTGAACCATCATTGGCATTTAACTTGAAGGACATCTTCGACACTTACTTGCTGTGTGCGAAGGAAAACTGTGATGAAACTCTTGCACAATCAAGTTAACTAAGAACTACCCTGCCCTAGGTTAAGATTGCAGGTTTTTATTTATAAAGAAAAGAAACTCCTACTTCAAGGCTCAAAGGGGTTGACGAGGGGTTATCTTCCTTATTTCTCCAGTGTTTGGGAATTGAAACAATGCCTTACATCGTCAGCAAAGTTTATTTGAAAGCATACCAATAGCAGTTATGAGTATAAAGTTTCCATCATTCTCCCTCCAATCTTTGCATAATAAAAAAGAAAGTGGAAAAAGAGATAAAATCTTTTGCAAAAGAGAGCATAGAGATGTAAATAACAGACAAAATGAATTGAATCAAAAGTTGTGATGCTCATTTCATTAATTTTGAAAGTACAATCATAATTGAAAGCAAACAACTATTACAAAATAAGGAAGATGCAAACAACAAGAAACCAGGCCTAGTGACTAGTTAAACACAAGGATGAGTTGTCCTATCTTTAAGAAGTAGATGAGCTGAGGTCGACCGAAGCTTCACTTGGCGTGCCCTGACAGAGGGTTTCTTTGGACATTTGGATTGTCCTTAAAGGAGAGGATTTTGTTTCTCATCAATTCTTGTACTTTAGCCTTCAATGCAAAGCAACCTTCTAAGTTATGGCCTGTACCACCTTGATGGTATTCACAACAAAGATCTGCCCTATAGCCGGCTGGAAGAGGATTTGGAGGAGGAGGCATAGGCCTTGTGGTAATCAAACCTTGCTGAACCATATCAGAATAAAGCTCGGTGTATGTCATGGGAATAAGATCAAATTAATTCCTATTACGATACTGGTTCTGTCCTGCAGTTGGACGTTGGGAAGCTTGAGCTGGTCGTGGAGCAGCAACCACGGGAGTAACAACAGCAACAACAGGGTGAATGGCATACTGAGCTTGAGGACGAGGCTTTCTCACTTCAACCATCACAGCGTTAGTCTGATCTTCCCTTTTCCTCTGAAAGTTCCCATAGGATTTCTTCACAACCTTGGAAGATTCAGCAGCTTTTGACATTTTTCCTTTATTAAGACCTTCCTCGAGTCTTTGACCGATAGTAACCAAATCAGTGAAGTTGGAGGAAACACTTCCAATCATCTTCTCCCAATAAAACGGGGACAGGGTATCCATGAACATTCCAGTTAATTCCTTCTCGGCCAAAGGAGGTTCAACTTGGGAAGCCAACTCTCTCCAGCACTGAGCATACTCCTTAAAAGATTCCTTCTCATACTGAGTCATGTTTTGCAGTTGGCGGCGATTAGGAGCCACGTCAAGGTTATACTTATACTGCTTCATGAAGGCATTTACAAGTTCTTGGAAGCAGTGAATGGAGTTTTGTTCGAGACCTATATACCATTTGAGTGATGCTCCACTCAAGCTATCCTGAAAACAGTGGATAAGCAACTTCTGATTTTTGGTATAAGCAGCCATCTTGCGACAATATATGACCAAATGAGCCCTTGGACAAGAATGACCCTTGTACTTCACAAATTCTGGAGTTTTGAACTTAGCAGGCATAACAAGATCAGACACTAAGCACATGTTGTCCGCATCCATATTAAAGAAGTTATTACCCTCAACGTCTTTAAGTCTTTTATCCATGATCTGAAACTGCTCACGGACAACCTCAGGTTCAACAAAGTCTTTAGGCTCTTCACCCTGAGCACTGGCAGCATTGTACTCAAAGAGGGGATTCTCAAAGGAAGCTCGAATAGTCTGTGGAACAACATGGACCACAGGTCTGGGCTCGGCGAAAACAGGAGCTTGAAATACAGGCATAGTAGTCTGACCAACCATAGCAGTAGATACAATCGGTGGAGAATAGTTGTGTGGCAAACCAAACTCTGGCCAAGTTGACGGTGGAATTTGAACCGGTGGAGGTTCAACACTTGAAACTTCCTGGATGACAGTTCTTTGGGGAGGCTCTCCTCTAGCAATCAAAACTTGAATCATCTCAGTGAGTTTAGTCATGCTCGACTTAAGGTCATCGATTTCCATTCGGACCTCAGCATTGTGTACCTCTTGCTCTGACATCTTGCCTCTGTAGTTAGCTCTAGTCCGGTATTTGTGTCGAGGAATCAACTTGACGACTCACAGGTGACACTGGAA